>OY728165.1:177735847-178985847 GCA_963277665.1 Viscum album
AAGAAGGAAATAGGCTCAAGAAATGTAAAATAGGTTACACAGAATTTAGTATTGTTACACGCCATTTTCCTTGACCCAGGATATTGCCAGTGTAAATGGATCGTGTCATTCTTCCAGGCTGTGTAAAACTCAACTACATGGCGTGTAGAATGATCACACGCCATGTTCCCTGACTCCGGGAACGGCCCATGTAAACGGCCCGTGTCATTAGTCCTATTTTGTAAAAAGTCACTACACAGTGTGTACATGGATTACACGTTGTGTCCGAGGATCTGGGGATCTCTCCGTGTACACTGGCCTTGTTCCCATATATGGTCTTCGTTTGTGTCGCCTGACTGTGTACCAGTACCCGGGGTATCCCGTGTATTTGGTCGGGTCTGGCTGGGGAATGGTACACATGCCATTTCCTTGTCCATGTACCCAACCCGTGTCCGTGTACTTGCGGAGTACACGCCAGGTAGTCTACCGACAAACAAACACTGTGTAGCCCGTACTACACGCAGTGTAGTCAGCATTTTTCCAGAAACGTCGTCTTGATCCTCATGCATCGGCCGATCTTCCGGATAACTTTTCTCTTATCTGTTTTCCGTGAAACTCAAGATCATTGGTCGGCTCTTCATCTTGATTCCGAATCCTTGGGTTTCAAGACTTCTATTGGTGAAGAAATCCAATTCCAGTCATCCGTGTAGAAATCACTCAAAGAAAGATATATTCTTATCTGCTTCGATCCGTCCGTTGCCACCACAGTTTCACCTCCGTGGGGTTGTACCGATGCCAAATCTTCAATTTGGGATTATTGGGTCTCACAACAGATGTGCAACGATCCATAGTTCATATCTCCATGAATAATGCGTAGAATGAACAAGAAGAACACGAGAAATCTGGGGAGAAAAGCACCAAAAATCAAGAGGGACGAACCTCGATCGATGTTCGTTTCGATCTTGGTTAATCATCATTATAGTATTAATCAAAACCAAAATAATATCCTGAATCAAATCCACCAAAATCCCACAAAATCCCATCCCACAAACACGATTGATTAGAGTGCTAATCTATTTGTGGATTAGTCCACGTTCATCATAGAAATCAATAACAGGAAAGAAATCATAAACAAACGTCCTACCTGGATTCGCGGCGTTCGTTTGAGAAGATCTAGTCAACGCGTCATCATCGCCGGTGAAATTTGTCGATAATGTCGTCGCCATGCTGGGGGATTCCTCCAGAGCTTTCCTAGAGGTTTCCTAGTTTTTTGGTCTGTAATCCTAGACCACTATGAAAATATTTATTTAAAATATAAGAGATAATTTCCGCCAAAAATTTGAATAAAATATTTTCATAAAATATTTTATTATGTTTACGTCCAAAAACTGGTTTGACCACTGACTTGTGCCAGCTGATGTTAGGTCTCTTTTAGGGTGAACCCACTGCTCTGGACGTAACGGTGCCTTTAGATTTCTGATCCAAGCACCTGTTCAAGAGTTATTCCACTTTTTAATGAAAATCATACGTGTGCGTAGTTTACTTATTTAATTAAATTCAAACATTTGTTCCAGGCTCACTGGGCCTCAGAACTGCATGTTGTCTCAATGTCGGGTCTTGAAAAAAATTCCCATATAATATTAAAATAATACATGGGAAAAAATCTAGGACATTACATCACACCCACCTTAGGGATTGACGTCCCTGAAAATCCAAAACAAAGGCAACTCAAAAATATGTGGGTACTGCACACGAATCTGAGCCTCCCACTCTCAAATGGTCAACTAGAGATTCCCATACTGCCACCAGACACCCACCAAGGGAATAGATCACCCACAAAGAATCATCTCTTAGAGATACTCGATCTTTACTAGGTACTCATCAAAGGTCGCTCCATCCTCGATTTCCAGCTCACTCATGTTGATATTGTGAGATGGATCATGCACGTACCTCCACAGCTGCGACACATGGAAGACATTGTGTACCCGGTCCATCTGAGGAGGTAAGGCCAAGCGGTACAATACCTCGTCAACTATATTCAGAATCTGAAAAGGGATTATGAACCTTGGATATAGATTTACACCTCAGCCAAATCTCTAGAATCTCCATGGAGGTGAGACCGGAAGCAGAACATGGTCTCCCTCCTCGAACTCCAAAGGCCTCCATCTCTTGTCAGCATAAGACTTCTTCCGACTCTGTGCGGTCTTCATCCTCTCCGGGATGACCTGCACCTTCTCTGTAGTATCTTGCACCATCTCTGGGCCCATGAGGGCTGACTCACCTGGGTCAGTCCAACAAATTTTATACCTGTATAGTCTCTCATAAAAAGCCTGAAATGGTGCCATAGCAATGGTGGTATGATAACTGTTGTTATAAGAAAATTCCACCAGGGGTAGGTGATCCTCCTAGATATGACTGATGTAAATTATGCAAGGTCTTAGCATATCCTCCAGAACATGGAAGGTTTTCTCCAGATGACCATATGTCTGAGGATGGAATGCTGTGATCAAGCGTAAATGAGTCCCAAAAGCTTCCTGCAACCCCTTCCACAACAGGGATGTGTAATGGGAATCACTATCTGAGATGATCATTGATGAAACTCTATGAAGTATATCTATCTCCTACACATAGAGGCGTCCCAAGATATCTACCGAACACTTATCCTGTATGGATAGGATGTGGGCCGACATGGTGAGACGATCAACCATCACACAGATGGCATCGTGTCCCCTGGATGTACATGGTAAACCTATCAAAAATTCCATGGATATCCAATCCCTTTTCCACTCTGTCACCTCAAGAGGTTGAGTTAAACCTCCTGGCACCAGGTGATCATCCTTTACGTGCTGACAAGTAAAGCACCTAGAAATAAACTCTGCCACACTCTTCTTTATTCCTGGCCACCAAAACTGACGTCGGAGGTCCTAGTACATCATTTCTACCCCTGCATGAACTACCGAAGGATATTTATGGAACTCCCTCAGAACATCCTCCCACAACATCACGGGTACTACTATGCTCCCTCTAAAAATAACATTGTGATACCCACCTTTTGATTATCCATCAGCAGCATCGCCTACAGATATCTGAGCAGACAAAGCCTCAAAGCTAGCATCCTCGAGTTCTGCCTCCCTGAGTTTCTATAAGAGTGGAGGGGTAACATCCATAGACTGTAGGTAATCTCCCTCATCTCTATCCATGATGGATAACTGTAAAGAGGCCAACTGCCTCGTCTCCTCATCCAGCAACTTAAAATTGGATCTCTTGCTAAGAGCATATGCCACAACGATCCCCTTACCATGAGTATAAACGATCTAAAAGTCGTAATCCTGGAAGAACTCAAGCCACCGCCTCTGTCTCAAATTCAGATCCTTCTGAGAAAATATATATATGAGACTCTTTTGATCAGAGTATATGGTAAACTACTCACTCATCAGGTAGTGACACCACATCTTCAACACAAAGACTACCACTACCAACTCAAGATCATGGGTCACGTAGTTATGCTCATGTGGTCTCAACTGACGTGAGTCGTAGACAATCACCTCTTGCCTCTTCATCATAAAACAACCATGACCGGTTCCTGATGCGTTGCAGAACACTCTGTACTCGACACCCTCCTCCAGTAATATCATGATCAGGGTACTCGTCAGACTCTGTATCAACTACTGAAAAGCCTGATATGAACTCTTGGTTCACATGAAAGGCTTCCCATTTTGGGTCAAAGTTTTCATGGGTTCTGAAATCCTAGAGAAATCAAGAATGAATCACTAATAGAAGCCTGCCAACCCAATGAAACTCCACACATCCGTCTCTCTCCGATGTGGCTCCAATGCTAACATGGCCTCTACCTTGGTTGGGTCCACAACTACACCATTTGCTGAGATGAGGTTTCCCAGAAAGTGGACCTCCTATATCCAGAATTGACACTTCGAGAGTTTACCATACAACTAGTTCTCTCGGAGTGTTTGAAGAACCATCCTCATGTACCTCGTGTGCTCCTCCTTAGACATAGAGTACACCAGGATATCGTCGATAAAGACCACTATGAACCGATCTAGATAGGGCTGAATGATCTTGTTCATGAGTCCCATAAACACTATCGGGGCATTCGTCATGCCAATGGGCATAACCATGTACTCATAATGACCGTAGCGTCATCTGATGGCCATCTTTGGTATATAATCATCTCGTACTCGCAACTGGTGATAGCCTGATCAGAGATCAACCTTTTAGAACCATCTTGCCCCTCTTAACTGGTCGATGAAGTCATCTATCCTCTGTAGTGGATACTAGTTCATCACGGTCACCTGATTCAAGAACTGATAATCCAAGCACAGCCTTATGAACCCATCTTATTTCTTGGCAAGAAAACTGGGGCCACAAGGGTGAAACACTAGGTCTCATGAAGCCCTTTTTCTGTAAGTCTTCCAGCAGCACTGTCAGCTCGCAAAGCTCGGTAGATCCATCTGATATGCTGATTCAAATATCAGTGTCGTCTCGAGTTGAATCTCAATGTAGAAGTCTCTCTCCCAACGGGGAGGTAGTCTAGGGAAATCCTCCTGAAAGACATCCTCATACTCATCCACTACAGGTGGAAACTATAAACTCGTAACATCTACGGATCCAAGGGCTAGGCTAGCCATCTAATGTGAAATCAGTTGTACCTTCCTATGCACGAGTCCATCCTACACTACATGGGTTTCCTTTTGACTGATGAAGGAGAACCTCATTCCATCACTGCAGACACACTGCACCATTCACCTAAAACAATCAATCTGTGCATAAAATGTGGATAGAAAAAACATACCAAGAATGACATAGTAAGGACTTGACGTTACCACTAAGTGGTTCCAACTAAAACTTTCGCCTCCAAGGGTCAGGTCACAATGTCTGCATAGGTGTGTGATCTAGGAATCTTCTCCAGTAGGTGTTTCTAAGCGTAAGGGTTGAGTCAACGACTCAACTGAAATCTCATGGTCTCGAACAAGATAAGCAGTAAGAAAAGAATGAATAGAACCTGTGTATATCAGTATGACATCCAAAGTATAAAAGACACAGATTGTACATCTAATAATTCATGGAGTACCTGGGTCAAAAGCCTCCAATGCTTGCAGTTGTCCCTGCCTCTATCCACCAGCTCCCTGAGCCTGGGATGGACCTCCTGGGGGTGGTGGTGGTAAAAAGTCAAAATGCCGACCACCTCCAGCTACTATCACAGCTCCTCTACCATGTTTTCCACCCCATGGATCTGTCTTCTTTACACATTGCCTCTTCCTTAGTTTTACATCCACTTCTCCCATGGAAGTAGTACGGTGGGTTGGGAAATCCCGAGTGAGATGTCCCCTGCCATCACAATAGTAGCATCGCCTCTCTCGTGGCTGGATTGATGCACCCTGTGAACCCTGTACGGGAGATCCTCTGTCCTGGGATCACCTCTAAAAACGTCTCCCACACCTAAGTCTCTATCATCGGCTCCCTGCTACCGTGGTCTCTACTCCAGCTCGCTCACTATTGACAACTGCTAGCTGTCTCTACTCTACCAAGAATCTCTCAACAACCAAAACCCACTCGAGCACCCCATCATAAGTAGGAATGATCATAGAGATGATGCTAGGTCGGTTGTATCTTCGCAAGCCCCGCTCAAAAGTCTGATCTCTAAAGTACAGATCCCTAACCATATCCATCGAGTACCGTGAGTGGTCAGTGAACCTCGATGAATATTCAGCCACCAATATGGTCCCCTTTTGGAGCTGAAGAATCTCCTGAATACGCACTTCTCTCAAGGTAATCGGTGAAAACTCCTCTTTGAAGAGATGATCAATCTCCGACCATACACGAGTCACCTCATTGTGGGTCTGGATAACCAAACTGAACCATCGCCCTAGTGAGCCCTGCAGAAGGCTCGCTTCCATGATTAGCATCTGGTCTGCTGTTGTCCTAACCAAATGGATGACACTGGTCATAGCCTCAAGACATTCCTCTTCTGCCTGAGGGTCAGGATCGCCTGGAAACTTGAGGGGTCTCTGTCTCTAAAACTTGTGGAGTGCGCTCACCCTTTTCTCCTCCTTAACTGGTACAGAAGGCACTAAATACTGATCCACTGGTGGTGGAATAACTAGCACACAACCCGATGGTAAAACTAGGGTATCTAGTCCCCATATCGAAGCTTCATCACTAAGGGGGTCATCCTCGGGATCGAGCTACTATATCCTAGCGGGTGCACGTCACGAAGGCATCCTGTAATGAAACAAGATGTATCTCAGTCAGTGAGTATATCTGAGGAGCTAACTAAAGAAGGACATGGAAATCACAACCCATTCTTAAATGATGCATGTACCATTATTTTTCCCCTACAACTACAGTTCTCATGTTCCGAGTGGAAAATAATGTTATCAGAGTCCTGATGTATGGATATGTCGGCCGCCTGCACCAACACTGGGGTCCCTGGCCTGAAAGCCGAACTCGAAACAGTTAACACTATTTCCCTAAACCAACTCACAGACTCTCGGTCCTAAGGTATAATTGACCACCTCTGATACCAATATGTCACAACCCGCCCCGTGGGGCCCTTGCCTCAACTCCCCAAGCCCACCTCCAATAAGCCAGGGGTCGGGGATTAGCACTGAGTATGCATGTCACTAACATGGGAGGCCTTGAATGTAAACATGTACAAACACACACACATATCCAAGCCCACAAATCTCAAAATTAAAAACTACTACAGATGGAAAAGCAAGAATACACTAAAATCCCAACCAACAGAGTATGACAAGAAAGTAAATTACAGTAAGGTAAAATCCCTGGGCCAAAAGTACAAGCCCACCAAAAGACAATCTACAACAAAGTCTAACATTTGAGGAAAGGTACTGGGACTGCAATCCATATCGGTAGGAGCACACCTCGTCCATTCTAATCTCACTATGCACCGTCCGGTCCTCGTCCTCCTAGAATCATGTCAAAGGCCCGCTCGTCTGCACAAGACATGACATGTGCGGGAAAAGACCGTGCAGGGGTGAGTATAACAATACCCATTAGGACTCCCCAATACATAAAGGAATAAAATTAATGAAAAATATAGTCATATCTACACAATATATGTCTACAGAACATATAACAAGAATATGAAGATACACTCATTCCCAAACGACCATCGCAAAACCACAACTAAGAACCAGCTCGAAGATTCCACTAAGCATGTAACATGTAGAAAACACTCCTTGGTATGTAGAGAGAGAGATATAATGTACTCATTTCAAGAGAACACACTCCACAAGTACTTTACAATAAGATGTTCATTTGAGGATCACAAGCAATAGCTATAGGGTTATTCCAACAACTCAGTCTGAACTAATCCGTTAAGCAGAGGATCGGAGCCCAGGTAAATATTGTCACATCGATACCAAGATCTCTACCTATGGTTCCAGGAATGAATAGTGGATCCAACTCTAAGTCTCATAGAGGGGAATCCAACAACTCTATTCAGGAAGTTCCGCTGAAAGGATCATACTCCTGTATGTTGGAAATGATACCTGACACCTTCACAAGAAATACCAAGGGGACGAACCCTAAGGAATCTAGTCCAAGTCACAAAAGTCATATTTCTCAAGCCATGTAAAATAGGTTACATGGCATGTAGTATGGTTACACGCCTTTTTTAGTGACTCCAAGTACAACCCATGTAAACATCTAATGTCATTCATCTAAGCTGTGTAAAACTCAACTGCACGGCGTGTATAAGGATCACATGCTGTGTTCCCTGACTCTAGGTACATCCCATTTAATCGGATTGTGTCATTAGGAATGTCGTGTAAAACGTCACTACATGACATGTACATGGATTACATTCCTTGTCCGTGCATCTAGGGTTTTCTCCGTGTACGTTGGCCATGTGCCCGTACATGGTCTCTGTCTGTGTCGCCTGCCCATGTACCAGTACATGGGGTATCCTGTTTATCTGGCCAGGTCTGGCCGAGGAAGTGTACACACGCCGTGTACCAAACCTGTGTCTCTGTACTCCTAGAGTACATTCCAGGTAGTACACCGATGAACACATGCTTTGTATCCCATACTACACGACATGTAGTTAGGATTTTTCCAGAAAGGTCAGTATCCTCCTCATTTCTTGAACGATCTTCTAGATCACGTTTCCCTATCATGTTTGCCACGAAACTCAAGATCATGGGTCGCCACGTCGTTTTGATGCGGAATCTGTGTGTTTCGTGCCTTCGATCTGCTCTGAAATCCGATTTCGGTCATCCGTGTGGAAATCGCTAGAAGAATGTTATCTTCTAATCCACTTCGATCTGTCTGTCCCCACCACAGCAGCACCTCAGTGGAGTTTTACCGATGCTAGATCTTAAATTTAGGATCATTGTGTCGCACATCAGATGCACAACAATCTTTCGTTCATATCTCCATGAATATCGGGTAGAACACACATGAAGAACACGGAAAATCCATGGAGAAAAGAACCACAAATCGAGAGGGATAAACTTTGATCGTTGTTCATGCCGATCTTGGTTCATCATCATTAGAGTATTAAACGAAACAAAAATAACTTCATGAATCAAATCCCCAAAAATCCCATCCTATAAACATGATCGTTCCGCGGGCTAATCTGTTCGTGGATTAGTCCGCGTTCATTATAGAAATCATGAAAGGGAATGAAATCACAAACAGACAACCTATCTGGATTTGCGACATTCATTAGTGAGGATTCGATCGCCGCGTTGTAGTCGCCGGTGAAATTCATCAAGAACGTCATCACCCTACTGGGTGTTTCCTCCAGACCGTTCCCAGAGGATTCAGGGTTATGAGGTCTGTAACCCTAGACCCTGTGAAAATCTATATTTAAAAGATAAGAGATATTTTCCACAACAAGATTTAAATAAAATATTTTATTTAAATATTTTATTAAGGTTACATCCAAAAACTGGACTTCACCACTGACCTGTTTCAGCCAATGTTAGGTCTCTCCTAGAGTGAACTCGCTGCTTTAGACGCAACAATGCCCTCAGATTTCCGATCCGAGCACCCGTTAAGGAGTTATTCCACTTTTAAATGAAATCAATATGCCCTGCGTAATTTAATTATTGAAATAAATTCAAACATTTTTTCTGGGATCACCAGGCCTTATTATTGCACGCCGTCTAGAAGCCTAGTATAGAAAAAAAATCCCATATAATATTAAATTAATACATTGAAAAAACAATCCAAGACATTAAAACATATATATAATTGAGTATATAAATGGTTAAGTACAATTATATGTCATGGGTGAGATCGACAGAGCTTATTCAAACGATTAAGCCTCATTATAGCTCAACGGTGAGCCTAGTATAGCTAATAAGATCAGTAATCCTGATTATAGATCTCTAAATTATAATTAAACAATAAATTTATTCCAATAATAATTTTCTTTAAATTGTTTCATGTATATTATATTATATGTCATCTAAAATAGTTTTAATTGAATGTTATTAGTTATAGTGTTTTTTTATTGAGAAAAATTAATGATTGTTATTCATGTAAAATTGTTTTGCTTCATCCACTAAAATCACATTGAATGGATTATCAATATTTTACTATAATAATTGGGTTTCTTTATTTTTATGTCCCATACTATGAATTATATTCTTATCCCATGTTTTTATTTGTTTTCAAAGCAATAAAGGGATCATAGAGTCAAGGATGTAATTAATTAATATTTTTTATGATTAAACATGAAATAAAACCATGTATATTTTTAAATGTTTTTATGTTTTTGATGAAACATGTACTATTTTCTGAGTCCACTTTGTATTTTTATGTTTTTTTATGTATTAGTTAGGGACTATTTATCTAGAGCTCTAAACATGAAAAGCTCCTCAATGTGAATTCATGACATAACTAATGATTATATAATGTTTATAGATGGAACATTATAATTGGTATTTGAGGTTAGTTTACATATCTTTACTAGTTATGACGGTATTAATTACACTCCTCTATATGATTTTTGTTTATTTTTAAGAAGAAATGATGATAAATTTTCTAATAACCTGGTTGTATTATCTAAAATATGTATGTTGAAAATGGTTTTATGTAGTAGAAGTAAGAAATATGGAATGAGAAGTCATCTAGATAAACAAAACCTTTCAAATAAACAACATGAGGTGGTGAGAATTGGAAATGAAGATTTTTTTGGAGTGATCAATCAATTGAATCAAACTATAAAAGGTATTAGTATATATGGAAGAAATAATCCCAATAAACCATAGATGAATATGTTAGTAGAGTAATAATTTTTGAGGTAACATCCACCATCATTCAATGGATCAGTATACCCAGTTGTAGTTGATGTATAGAGAAATTTCATTGGGATCTTATTTGATGCCATAAAATGTTCAAAATTTCAATAGTTAACTCTTTACATCTATCATTTTGATGGTGAATTTGTTTTATAGGGTTCAATTTTTATGAATTCTAGAATGAAAAATGACCTTGATTCCATGAAATGTGAAGAATTTAAGGGTATTTTCTTTTAAAACTATTTCAGTCAAGTTGTTATAACTAGGATGGAGAAATAGTTCACTAAATTAATATAATGAAATGACGATTTAGTTACCACATATAAAAGAAAACATCACATTATTGTCCAGGTCTATTACATTTTTTATTCAATACAATGACAATATGATTAATCGATTTTATCAAAATGGAATCATGGGATAGGACAAGCATTGGCCTCCTGAAAGTATTAATTTTATGAAAAAGTGATTTTTTTGATGAGAAATATGGAATGTATTTTGTCAACATTTATGTTCCTAGATGTGATCATAGTATGAAATAGTCATGGTGGTACGAAATTTAGAAGAAACCAACATAGAATTAGAGAGGTAATACTAACACATGTTCCATTTGTGATAAAATACATGTTGTTGAATGTATTCCAGGATAAGGAAAGTGTTTATGGTGTGGTATGTTTGGTTACAAGATTTTTTTTTGAAAAGATAAGTTTACGGAATAGACTAATAATGATATAACAGATAACCAGTCTATAGTAAGATTATTTAGTTTCAATGAGTTCCGAAATTATAAAATTACGTGTCTAATGATAACTACACATGGTGCAAATCAGGATGATCGAAAACAAAAAGGATTTGGAAAATATTTTTTCTAAAACTATAGTTGATGTTGGGAAATATGGTGTAGTGGTGGAATATCTTTATAGAATGTTATTTTTCAATGGATATCCTCAATGTACATGTCATAGACACACCATTTGAGGAATTATGTGATGTGATAATATGTTTAAATTACCTATCTGGGAGAAGTATTTGTGGTGCTATGTTTACGTATTATTTTTTAATGCGGATGTATACATTTAATTTTGGAACTTGGTTTTAGATATTTATATCCATAATGGTTTTTGTGATCTGTTATACTTATGGTTATTCTGAGCGATGTACATCATAATCTTGGAATATTTTCAGGATAAAATTGTGATTATACAATAGTAATAATTAATGTAATTATGTTTCAATATGTTATTATTTGAGAAATTAAATTAATTATTAAAATATATCAAAAGGAGCTTAACACAAAATCATTAATAATTTACATTTTCAATGTCCTTTTGGAAAATCACATAATTATGGTTTTTTGATAGATAATATTCCAATGAATACGTCCTCTATCACTCTCTATTAGTATTTAAGAGTTTGTTTTATCATCCATTTCCATGTTTTATAACATGGAACCATATAATATGATAACTATGGGGATATATGTACTAAAAATAATTTATTTTAATGTTGATAACTTATTGAATATTTTTATGGGGTAGGATTTTCAATGATGTTTCGAAGAGAAATTTTAAAATTATGAGGACATAATTTAAAAAATGATTGAATGATGTAACACTCAAGGTACTTGTAGAATAATATATATTCATACCTATTAATATATATAAATTATATTTTAATATTAATATTAAACGGATTATATGAATGATAGCATACTTAATACACTAAAACTTGTCTCTCTGAAATCTTATGTTGCACACAAGACTGAGTTATACCAAAATATTAAACATTATTAATATTATTATTTTAAATTATTGTCAACGCAGAGTTTTTGTATTAGTGGGAATGAAAAAAACTAACTATATTATGATTACATATGTTTGTTAATTTTTTTACATTTATAAATAAAATTTGGAGCATAAAATAATCAAATATTTATTAAAATGATGTTTTTCCATCTATTAATGGATAATCATTATTAAATAAATTATTTAAAATTTTACATGTCCTATGTTACATAAAAAACATAATCTTTAGAATAATGTTATTAGAATTTAGCTTTGTTTAATTTTTGGAAATTTTTTAAATCCATATTTTTATGAATAGTTAAAATACTACATTTGAATTCAATACGGAATTTTTATCTAATTTATTTAGATATGTAGATTGTCCATGTAATTGGTTTTAATGTATAATTGTATTATTTTTTTATTAATTAATTCAATTATTATCATTGGAATTAATTTCATATTAAATTATACATAACCCCAGGTCAATATTTTGATAGATTCTTACTTTTTAAAATCTTGTTTTATCGTTTTAAAAACTGGTAATAATTTTCATTTAATTACAATAATTTTTGTGATTTTAATTTTAACAAATTGATTCAATATTTCGAAAACAAAATCTAAATTGAGTAAATCGATACGTTTTATTTTTGGACCTTCTGAAAAGAAACTTCAGTAATTATATTTATTTACAAGTGTTAAAGGGTAAATGAGGTAAATATAGGTAAAAATAGTATTATAATAATATAAAACTACCCTAAAACGTGTCCTAATCATTTTTTCTATATTTTGAAGGACATGGAAATCCATGGATTGGATTTAAGTCCTCGTAGAGCCACATGGGTGTGATAATGACCTTTTATAATATTTATTTTAAAGAAAAATGAAATATAACAATAATATATCTCTCCTAAGTAAAAAAACTTTAATATGTCATATATAAATTATATACTCAAATATTAAAAGTAATTACATATATAAAAATAATTACTACATCATGGTGTTAAATTTAAAATTTTTAGAAAATAAATATATAATTTTTTATATGACAAAAAGGTGATGTAGTGATTACCTTATTAATGAATGATTCAAATAACTGATATTATATATATTAAAATATATTTAATTCTGACATTTTGATGAAATAAATGAAATTTTTGGATGTAAATGACATGTGGGGGATGATTTAATGTATTTTATATGAAGGAATATAATTGTTGTGACTTAAATAAAATAATAACTACATTGTTTCAAAATTGACATAAATGTGTTTTTAAAACAAATACTATTTTATTATAGGATTTAATAGTATTATAAATATAATAATTAGTCATGTAATATATAAAATGTTAAAAATTCCAATAATTATACACATGTGTTTCTATTAACATTTTATAGTGACTATAGTAACCATATTGTATGAAAAAACAATAAGATGTGGAAATAGTTAATGTTTTTAGATATGGGTTTAAGTTAAAAGATGCAGTTAATTTTGTGAAGTAAACTCATATAAAAATGATTGGATGAGAGTATTTTGACCCATACTAAAATTATCCTACAACATTATAACTTTTTAAATATTATATTTCTAAATTCAATTTATAATAAAATAATATTTTAAAACATTCCTAATGTGCCCCTCCTCCGTCTTATAAAAGACCACCACCTCTACCCACGTACTAAAACATTTTCATCCAATTTTCGTGACCATATTCTACTCAAAAAGGCTCCCAACATCTCTATCATATACCTAGAATCCCTGCACTATGAATAAAAAAACTCAATGAAACCTTTTGGCTCAAATCAAATGGAGTTACCCTATTTTGAGGTAACGACATCTCACATGCTCCATTCCTTTTTTTCCTTATCCACTACATAAACACTATTTTTTACATTTTTTGCAAAAAAAAATGTATAAAAAATATACTTGGATGTTGTTCTTAAATAGTTTGTACCTACACTTACACACACACACACCAATCTAATGGATAAAAAACATTCTATTTTTCTGTATGACGAACAACTGTCTCACGAAACAATGATTACTTAATTTCCCCTACAAAATCATTGGGTGGCCATTATTATGGAAAATTATATATATATATATATGAATTAAATTATAATATTTTTACACTATTAATCATTAATTTTTATTTACATTGTACCTAAATGATTTCCAAAATTTGTATATATGATAATTTCATTTGAGGAGGTGTAGACTACAACCACCTCAAAGTGATTTGACTCGTTCATTCCATACATGGAAATTATAAAGGATGGAGTTAATTAACCAATTTGACATATATAAAATAGTTATAATAATATATTTATTATTTACCTATGTATGTTTTATTTTTGATTATATTAATATGAAAATGAAATTAATGTAGCGCTAATAAGTATGTATGGTCTACCATCTACATGAATAGTGAATTTCATTTATTGTCATTAAATGTTATGAAATATTCTATATTAATATATATTGGATATATATGATATATGAATAATGAATAATATTCTAAAGATAATGGACATATGACCACATAAAAAATTTCATCAAAACATGATAACTTTTTGACTTAAACACCGAACATCGACAAAACGTCTGATATGAACTCACATAATTAACTTATAGAAATAACATTGTAATTAGTGATATTAAATGAATAATAAAAATATAAAATGTTCTAATGAAATTATAAATTACAATATTTTTATTATTAATTATATTAATGAATAAACGAGACAAGTCAGACTAATTGTAAGGGACTTCGTCTCAATCCTCTTTCATATAGGCATTTCATGAATATATGCACATTTATTCATTTATGAGGTGTATATTCAGCCACTATGAAATTTAATTTCAATATTCTATCATTAATAATGTTATTTATAAATCATGGTGATTAATATTTAATTCTTCAATGTGGAATATGATATGTTGAATAGTTAAGGATTCAGTTTTAATGTTTTTTTCTTCCTGATATTAAATCACATATTAATCTATATGGTTAAAAAAGGAATATGAAAGAAATATTATGAAAATATTGAATATAAATCAATTTATTCAATAGGAATAATTTTATAAAATGTGTTTTAATTTCGTCACAAAATGATAAAATGAATGTTTTTAATGTATACACTGATAATGACTTCTCTACCACCGTAACTTTTAATTGATATTTGGCTTCCTCTAAAAGACTTATTGACTTTTAAAATGATAATAAATCCCTTCTTCCATTATTTTAATATATTTTTATTGAAAATTGGTTGTTGAATGAAAATGGTATTTTTATACCGAAATGTTTTTAATATGGTATTATAAAAATCATTCAAAAAAGTGGTTTTCTGACCATTGTGTTTTATTCATGAAACATTACAACTGAATGATGTTAAACATGTGATCTTAATATAGCTTATATAAAGTGTTGAACCCCAATATATCTCACGGGTGAGGGAGATATAGTATATATAATGGTTTGATCCCAATTATAGCTCACGAGTGAGCCCGACATAGCTAAAAAAAAGAGTGGAGCCCCATTATAGCTCTCAGGTGAGAATTATATAGATTATACGAAGGTGATACCCATTTTGTATATCCAATTTGGTATTGAACCATATTGTTATTTCAATTTAATGATTTTGTAATAGATTTTATGTATATGACTCTCTATGTCACCAAAAAGAGTATTAATTTATTTCTATTTGATTTTGTGTTTTCATAAAGATAAAATAAAAAGTTTTATTCATATTAAAATCATTTATTTCTTAGACATAAATAATAGTGAAAGGGTTTTCATTTTTTAACAAGAGTAATGGGTTTTATTTATTTATATGTCCCTTATTACAGATTTTGTGCTAATCCCGTGTTTTTAAATGTTCTCACATGAATTATGGGAGAATAGAGTCATGGATGGAATCCAAGAAATGTTTTGATGAATAAATACAAATATAAATCATGTTAAATTGTATATTTTTTATGTTATGGATGAAACAAATACTGTTGAAGGTTTTAAAAATGCATTTCGATTTTTTTATGTAATATTTGTGGAATAATTCTCTAAAGCTCAAATCCTGAAATGATCCTCAACGTGATTTCTTGATTTAACTCAATATTATTTAATTTTTATGGTTGGGTCCTTATATTCAATACGTCAAGAATATATTTATATTTATATTAGGTCATGATTTTAAGAACTCAGTTCGTCTTTTCAGGTATGTTTTTCCTTTTCTGGAGTTTTTTAATAAAGAAGAGTTCTGGAAAATCTTGAAGTACACGTCATGTATTTTAAAAGTACACGACGTGTACTCCTTTGTCGTGCGAGGTCGTGTCCAGGAGATAGACATGGCCATGTAACAGTGATGTGGAGGCTACTTAATGCGGAGTACGAAAAAGCCTAGAACACGCCGTGTACTCCAAAAGTACACGCTGTGTACTTTCTTTTTTTCATTAAATGCACCAGGGTCACGTTTGACGGACATAACTGTCTTCCTCTAGGTATTCTTCATATAAATGAGTCTATACGTCCACGAATCCTCAACAAGCTACCGAGGATCCATTCTTCCAATGATTCGAACATTGGTAAGTGCGTTGGAACAACAATGGTATGGTCTTCCTTCTCCTAGAGCTTCGTTTCCCAATTACTTCTCTTATCCAGGTTATCGTGGGTTGGATGTTATTGACATTTTTTTGGTAGATATTCTACGTTCTATGGTGATTCAATCCCCGTGGTTCATTTATATCAATCTCCTAGCATCAAGGTAGGTGGTTTGTGCCTTTATGTAGAAAGTATTTGAGTATTTTGTGCAAATTCTACCAATACCATTGAACGTGGCATTGCGTGTTTCATGTTTTTCCCTTGAAGTTTCTCTTTTTTGCTTATATTCCTGAGTACAGGTTATTGTTTCTGAAGAGGTAAATTTAATGTGCATTGGATTTTTTTCACAGGCATGTTTTTTCTATTTATACCATTTGGTCTAGTTTTGCCTATTAGGATATTGACAGTTCCATGCCTAGTTGTAAGATAGAGTGTTCTTTTTCTAACATGACGAGATGCTGTAGAATGATAGCCAAGTAGTTCTTTAGGTCAATTTTGACATTATGTGATACAAAACATGATGACTTTATAAATGGTTGTGGTAACCTAGTGTAGCAGACCATATGGAGAATGGACGTAAGGGCTTTGATAGAGTGTCATTAATTTTAAGATACGAGACCACCGGGGGAATTGATGTTGAGTTCTTTCTCAGAGTGTATATATAGTTCCCCGACTCAGGATATAGGGGGAATGAGACATTGTGTGCTTCCCCAAAGCTCCTTAAGTATGATACAAGACATTAGGGGGAATTGACATGGAGTTCTTCTCGAGAGAGTCTATTCTTTTGCAGAACTAGATGGGTGAGACTTTGTGTGCCTCACAGAGGGTCTCTAGTGCTTGAATGTAGAACAATAGAGGTTAGGCTTAGTGAAATACATAGAGGGTTACCTCTTTGTTTTATTTTATTGTGTGGATGATTACCTGTTTGTAAATTATATGCTAGGAATTGTGGATTATTTGCTATTGAGTACTTTCCTCTTTACTATTTTCTATAAAATTACCTAACATATATTCAATGACTGTTTGGCATAGATCTTATGGAGGTTTCCTACTATGATTTTTGTCTCACACACTATTTTGGCCATGCTTTTGGGCCTAAATAGATTATATTGTTGCAGGTATAGATAAGGACAAGCTCCCTTCTACATCAGGTTGTTGATTGCTTTGGAGCTGGAGAGAATGGGACCATGCTGAGACTTGCGATGCTGAGGAGTTGTTTATATGTTTTCATTTTTTATTTGGGTTAGCACTGTATTTAGCATTGTGACTTGTTTGGATGATTTCCTACACACATATGCATCTTTCATCATTTATATATTTTTCCCAGTTGTTTACTTATCAGTCTTCCACTCTTTACTTTTTTTGGGTATTTACTGATTCCATTATTGTATGATTGTTTATCATATGCTACGATACACTGCCAATGAGGGCATTGTTTCCCCATTATCACACCCAAGGCCCTCGCTGGTAGATGACAGCCTCTGGAATTCGTGGAAATGTGCATCAGGCCATGTGACCAACCGGGTTTGGGGTGCCTCTAGGTGGATTCCGAAACTGTGGCTTTACAAAGTGTTATTAGTGGATTTATTTTCTCTTGACTTAATGTTTGGATCCTATAGTCAGGGATAGGATGGAATAGGTATTTAGTATAAGCTGTGCACAGGAGTAGCTAACCCGTGTACAAGGAAAGTCCATACTACCTCGTTTATTTTAATTTTACTGGTTAGCATGTTTATAGTTAATTTGATTTCACCGTTGGGTGATTCACATGCTTTGTTTTGTTTCCATTGCTGTTATTGCGGTTTTATTTCTGTCCCAACCCGATGAGATGAGGGTATGCCATCTCATGCATCATATAGGAACATGTTAGAAATCACATGCCTTGCATTTTTTCCATGCCCTCTAGGATGCATTAGAGATTTCATGTCGTTGTGATAGACGTTATGAAGATTATGAATGATATTGTGATAGCTGTTTGATAAAAAAATATATGTTTCTTGTTAGAGCATTGTTTGTGTATTCTTCTACCTGAATGAAAACCATATTTTGGTTCTTACGGTGTAATGGGCCCTCATGGACTAGAATTTGGCAGATCATTGACCTATTTAATTTGTTTGTAAGTTCTATAAGATGGCAAACATTAATTCTCAGGGAGTATGGGCCCTCACAGATCATAATTTGGCACCATAACGTTTGGTTTATGTGTTATATGGGCTTTAGAGCAGATTCTGAGCTACTTCCAGAAAAAAAGACTAGAATACATGGCATTTACTTTATTAATACACATCATGTAGTTTTTAAACCATTTCACAGACTGTGTGGGAAGAAACACTGGCGTGTAAAAAATATTCAGGAACATGTTATGTACGGTATGTACGCACCGTGTTGTTGTGACCGTGTAGTCAGCTGTGTAACTAAAACACGGGTCATTGAAACCTTTTATAGTACACATTGTGTCCTTTGTGAACACACCATGTAGTCTAGTATTAAGAGGTCCGTGTGGGTTAGCCGCGTAAGGAGACTGGAGCAGGGGAATAGAGTTTAAGTACATTCCGTGTGTGGGGACAACATGTTGTGTGGTTGGGGCGTTACACGATTAGTTCTAGCAGATGTACATGCCAAGGAAAATAACTGAAGGGAACATGTCATGTAGTCGTTATATACGCCGTGTAGTAATGTTTTTTTAAATTTGGAATGCTTTATTTCCCTGATCCCCTTATTACAGTCCTAGTTTTCACTCCCTGATAATTTGATTTAATGTGTGTGTTTGACCATGAAGATTCCTGGCACCGAGACATCCTCGGGTTGCATGCCAATTTCCAGGCGGTGATCAAACGCCATATATGGCTGACCAGTGACTTCCCCCAGATCCTACTGTTGTGCCAGTCTTGGTACCAGTAGTGATACCAGTTACATGCGATGATGCGCAGTTTAGGGAATGTTTTTTAGGATGATGTAGACCTTCCATGGATCTATTCCTTCTTCCATGTGTATGGAAGACTTGATGCGGGTATTCTAGCAGCATCACCCTCCCACCTACTCAGGGTAAGGAGGACCACATACTGCAGAGTCATGGATAGAAGCCATGATGATGATCTTGGAGCATCTGGAGACACCTCCAGAAAGGTGCGTCATGATATCTACCTACATCCTATAATAATCCACCAAGAGGTGGTGGGACATGATCTCACAGGTGCGTCATTAGTAGGTCATGGTGTGGGGGAGTTTTAGCGCGTATTTGATTACTGCTTCTATTCGGAGACCCTGAGGGCCGATTGATCCCGAGAGTTCATGATCCTAGAGCAGGAAACATTTTCTGTCATGGAGTATTCCTCTTGTTTCACGGAGCATCATCATTTCACACCTTTCCATGGCAGAGATGGGTTGTTTTTGGAATGGAAGTTTGAGGACTGTCTCACATGAGAGATCCGATCACAAGTGAATGTCTTTAGGATGACTTCCATCGCTTCCATCGTCAACCAGACACTAATTAAAGAGCGCAATTTGAGATATTCTGGAGCTGAGAGTCAGGGAAGTCCTACTTCCAGAGTTATTACTTCACCAACAAACAACAAGAAGAACCGTAGAGAGTCTACGTATGTTGATCCGAGGTAGCGAGACACATCTTCAGGTAGCCAGGTGGTATGCTACCAGTGTAGAAGAGCTAGGCATACAAGGCCACAGTTCCAGAGAGTCCTAGTAAAGTGCTGATCTTGTAGCAAGATGGGTAACCTTCAGCGCTTCTGTCAGGTATTCTTACTAGAAGATAGTGATAGGGGTTCATCCATGTCACCTCGTTCAGGAGTAGTGCCCCCAGTTTCTCAACAGTCTGGGAACATGTGTTCTTCCTACATTTTTTACCGAGGTGGAGGTCATGGACATGGTCGTTAGTCACTGGTCTATCAGCGACAGTAGGGTGGGTCAGATTAGAGAAGTCAGGCAGGGTTATAGGGTTGTGGTATAGGTCGGGCCTTTGTAGTGGAGCAGACCTAGCAAGAGCAAGATCCCAGGCCTCTATAGTTCAAGGTAGGATCTTTGTAGCCTCAGTTTTATCTTCTGATCTTTTCGATACAAGGTCTTCTAATAGCTTTATCTTTATTTCTGTTTTGGGTAGCCTTGGGATCTGCATCTTTTACTCTACTGATTTTTTGACTCTAGATACACCGTTGGGGACTAGAGTGGTTAGTGTACATCAGTGCAGAGAGTGCCCTTTTGAGGTTGTGGGGTGTCACCTCTTATGGGACCTCTATGTCCAATAGATGAGAGGTTATAATTTTATCCTCCGGATGGACTGGTTGGTTCCCTTCCAGGCATTTGTCGACTGTTATCGCCACAGGGTGAGTTTCATATCACTAGAGGGTGGATCTTTTCTTCATACAGATGAGTGGGATGTCCATTAAAGTAGAGAAGGACATGAGCATCATGGTCGAGGGGGATTTACAGCTCAGATTTCAAATATGTATCAGGATGAATAGTGGACTTCGCAGTTAGACATTCCTCCAGTGGTGGATCGTTTCAGGGATGTCTTTACAGATGAATTTTCTGGTTTTTCTCCAGAACGTGAGGTATAATTCTTGATTGAGCTCATGCCAGGAGCATCACTGGTTTCCATTGCTCATTATAGGATGGCTACACCCGAGTATCATGAGATCAAGGAGAAGTTAGAGGAGTTTTAGGAAAAGGGTTTCATCTGACCTAGTACATCTCCATGGGGTTTTCCTGTTCTGTTTGCAAAGAAGGCATACCGTACCCTCAGTATTTGTGTGGATTATCAGATGTTGAACCAGTTGATGGTCAAAAACCGATATCCCTTTCCTAAGATTTATAACCTCTTTGATCAGCTTTGAGTAGATCGGGTGTTCTCGATGATCGATTTGAGGTCTGGTTATCATCTGTTGCGCGTTAGACCATCTGAAATACCTCTTATAGCTTTCCGATGAATGTATGGTCTATACTAGTATATGGTTATGTCGTTCGGTCTCATGAACTCTCATGGGGTTCTTATGGAACTGATGAACCAAGTATTCCATACATACTTGGATTCCTTCATGGTAGTTTTCATGGAAGACATATTGTTGTACTATAACACTTGACACGGCCATGCCAACCATCTTGAGATTGTTTTTAGTACACTAAGGGAGCATCAGCTATATGATAAGCTCTCAAAATTCTAATTTTTGATGGACTGGATTAACTTCTTGGGTCATGTTATCTCAGATACAAGAGTATCAGTAGACCCCCAGAATGTGATAGCAGTAGTTTCATGGGAGTAGATGAAGAACGTCTTCGATTTACGGTGTTTCCTAGGACTGGATGGATACTACAGACACTTCATATAAAACATTTCATGCTTAGCAGCACCGATGATGGGTCAAACAAAGAAGGGTGCGAAGATATTACGGTCAGATTCTTGTGAGTCAGCCTTTCAAGAGCTGAATGGGAGGATGACTTCAGCACTGATACTAGTCTTTACTGCTACGGGAAAGAGCTATATTGTTTACTGCGAT
The DNA here is from genome assembly GCA_963277665.1 of Viscum album. Taxonomy (NCBI): domain Eukaryota; kingdom Viridiplantae; phylum Streptophyta; class Magnoliopsida; order Santalales; family Viscaceae; genus Viscum; species Viscum album. The sequence continues at coordinate 177,758,008 of OY728165.1, forward strand.
GCTTCAAGTATCGGGCTAGGAGCTATGCTTATGTAGGGATATGGAGTCATCGTGTTCAGGTCTCAACGGTTGAGGCCACATGTGAGTAATTACTCGACGCACGATCTGGAGTATGTTGATGTTGTTCATGCCTTATGGTGTTGCTGACATTATCTTCTAGGATAACACATTATTGTTTTCACCGACCATAAGAGACTCATGTACACATTCACTCAGTGTGATCTCAATCTGAGATAGCACAGGTGGGTTTAGTACCTGCAGTCCTTTGACATTGAGCTTTCCTATATGCTGGGAAAGAGCACCGTAGTGGGTGATGCATTGAGCAGGAGGACTCAGATACATGTAATTCAAGGGGCCAGTAGTGAGTGGCAGCTTATGACTCGGTTCTATAAGATTCATTTGGAGATGCATGACAGACAGAGGTAGAAATTTCTATCTATTGTAGATGTTACCTCTATAATTATTGATCGGGTACAAATGAGGCAGCTATCAGACTCGGAAGGCCTAGTCCTATGGGAAATCATGTCAGGAGAGGACGATATTTTTGAATGGATAGTATACAAGGATGAGGAATTGTGTTTCCACAGACGCGTATGGGTGGAAGCAGACATACGCTAGGGGAAGATGTAGGATTTTCATTCCTCATTTTGGGCAGTTCATCCTGTAATCCTCAAGATGTATCACGATAATCACCACCAGTATTGTTGGCTAGGTTTAAAGAGGTATGTTTCTAGTTTGTCATAAGGTGTTCCATTTTTCAGCAGGTGAAAGAGGAACATCAATGACCAGAAGGTCTTTTCCTGCAGTTACCCATTCCCGAGTGGAAGTGGAATGATGTCGCGATGGACTTTGTGACCATTATTCCATGGACACCAAGTTGGAAAGATACTATGTGGGTTTTCATCAACAAGATTACAATGGTTTCTCACTTCTTGCTGATTAAGAAGACCTTTAGTGTTGATGAGATAAGACGATTGTACATCCGAGAGATTGTACGTCTACATTGAGTTCCACAATCCATTGTTTCAAATAGAGATGTGTGTTTTACTTCTCAGGTCTGGCAGGGGCATCAAAAGGCTTTGGGTATACAGGTTCTTTTGAGTACAGCATACCATCCCCAGACAGATGGCCAATCCGAGCATATGATTCAGGTGCTTGAGGATATCCTCCAAGGTTTCATTCTATACATTGGAGGTTCTTGGGCAAAGCATATATATTTTTTGGAGTTTGACCACAATAATAGTTTCTAAGAAATTATTCAGATGGCACTGTATGATGCTTTGAATAGTAGGAAATGCTGATAACCCATGTGTTGGTAGGAGGGAGGAGAGACATCTTTTTTGGGACCTCATTTTGTCTAGGAGACCACATAACAGATAGAGTTGATTCAGAAGAGGATGGCTTCTATACAGTCTCAGCAGAAGTCGTATGCTGATCAGCGGAGGCGAGCTATAGAGTTCGTGGTTGGGGATAATATTTATCTACCTGTCACTCCAATGATGGGACATAAGTGGATTCAGAGAAAGGTCAAGATTTCACTGCGGTACATTGGGTTTCTTTCGATGTTGGTGAGGGGTGGGCCGGTTGCCTATCGGTTGTAGTTACTTCAGAGGTATTCGACAATGCACGACATCTTTCTTGTTTCTCAGCACCAGCGTAACATTTCAGAACCATATCAGGTCTTTCAAAAAGAGGAGGTTGAGCTTGATGTGAATGCATCATTTGAGGATCATCATATCCGTATTATTGATCACAGTATGAATGAACTTTGTGGCCAGTCTTTTCCTCAGGTACGTGTGCTATGGCATCCCGGACGAGTACACGAAGGAACTTGGGAGAGGGAGGCTAAGGTACAATCGTAGTGGCCAGAGCTGTTTGGGGTTTCTTATTATACGCCTCGTTAGAGAAATTCAGGGACAAATTTCTTTAAGGGGGAAGTTGGTAAGAACCCAGACCTTCTTTTCAGGTATGTTTTTCCTTTTACTAGAGTTTTTTAGAAAAGAGGAGTTCTAGAAATTTTTTAAGTACATGTCTTGTACTTTAAAAGTACATGATGTGTACTCCCTTTCCATGCGAGGTCATGTGATGGCCGTGTCCAGGCCACACACATGGCCATGTAGGGGTGATGTGGAGGCCTCATAAAGCAGTATACAGAAAATCCTAGTACACACCATGTAATGAAATAGTACACACTATGCACTTAGTTTTTTTTTGAAGAAACGCACTGGGGTCATGTCTGACAGACATGACTGTCTTCTTCAAGGTGCTCTTAGTCCGAGAGAGTTCATACAGATGTTGATCTTCGATGAGCCACCAAGCCTCCATTCAACCATCAATTTGAACACCAAGAAGTGCGTCAGAACCGCAACGTTATTCTCTTCTTCTCATAGAGCGTCGTTTCCCAATTCCTTCTTTTTTCTAGGTTATTGTTGGTTGAATGTTTTTGACATTTCTATAGATCTTTGACATTCTATGGAGATTCAAGCCCAGTGGTTCACGTATATCGATCTCCTAGCATCAAGGTAGGTGGTTTGAGCCTTTCTATAGAATGTTTTTGTGTATTTTGTGCAAATTCCAAAAATACCCTTGAACATGGTATTGCGTGATTTCAGTTTTTCCCTTGTTGTATGTCTTATTTTATTAGATGCTTGAGTAGAGGTAATTTTCTTTGAATAGGGTAATTTACTATGATTTGGATGTTTTTCCCATGCATGTTTTTCTTGTTGATGAAAGTTTGGTCTAGTTTTTTCTTGTTAGGTTATTGCGAGTTCCATGCCTAGTTGTAGGATAAAGTGTTCTTTTAATAACATGATGAGATGTTATAGAATGCTAGTCAAGTAGTTATTTAGGTCCCTTTGGCTGTTACACAATGTCATACATACTGACTTTACACAGGGTTGTGGGAGTAGAGTGTAGTAGACCATAGGGAGAATTGACTTAAGGGATTCTCCAGAGCGTCTTTAATTTTACACTGCGAGACCACAAGGGGAATTGAGGTTGAGTGCTTCTTCAATGTTTATGTAGTTCCTCGATGCATGCCATATGGGGAATGAGTCATTGAGTGCTTCCCAAAAGCGCCTTTAGTAAGATATGAGACTATTGGGGGAATTGATGGTGGGTGCTTCCCTAGAAAGTCTATTATTTAGCTGAACCAGAGGGGTGAGACTTTGTGTGCCTCCTAGAGGGTTTCTAGTTCTTGTAGGTTAAACCATAAGGGTTAGGTTGTGAGAACTACACAGAGGCTGACATGTTTGTTCAATTTTCTTGTGTGGCTGCTTACCTGTTTGTAAATTATATGCTAGGAACTGTGGAATGTTTGTTGCTATGTAATTTCTTTTTTTTTGTTTTCTGTACTTTTACCTGCCATATATTGAGTAACTGTTAGTCACAGAACTTTGGGTTTCTACCTACTTGTATTTTTTCTCAAACCCCATTTGGGCCATGCTTTTGGGCCCAAACAGATTATATTGTTGTAGGTTTAGATAAGAGAATGCACACTTATTCTTCAGGTTCTTGACTGCTTTTGATCTAGAGAATGTGGGACTAAGCTGAGACTTGCGATGCTGCGGAGTTTTTAATCTGTAATCCTTTTGTATTTGGAATTAGCACTCTATTCTACAATGTAACTTTTTTGGCTTCATTCCTAGACACGTATGCATCCTGCATAATTTATATATTTTTCCTAGTTGTTTACATATTATTATTCCATTTTTAATGTTGTTGGGTATTTACTGCTTCCGCTATTGTATGATTTTGTATCCATCACTATGTTACTCTGCCAATGAGTTAATAATTTCCCTATTATCACACCCAAGACCCTCGCTTCTAGTCGGCAGCCTCTGGTGTTGGGGGAAATGTGCTTCAGGCCCAATGACCAACAGTGTAACACCCCAAGATTTCATAACACAATGTTTTTTCACTGTAATTCAATAACATGCACTACATGTAATACCGAGTTCAAGAGCACCATTACATACCAAACTAGTCGTTATAAATAGTAATACCCACTTTTTGTAATTTTATACATTTTATCATTCAAAATGGACTTCATTTTTGGATTCGAAATATCAAAATTAGCTTAGGGTGAATTTTTGGTATTTTTCTGAAAACATTCAATTTTTGATGAATAGTGAAAAACAGTAAGTTAAAGTATAAAACTGTATTTTTATTTAAATAATTATTTATTATATTTAAATTTATGTTAGGTCAAAATAGATATATAATTCATATATAATTTCAATGAAATTCATTGGGGTCATTTTATAATAATTTAAGATATATAAAAATGTTATTGATCTTTTCACCTTGTTTTACCCATCTCATAGGAAAATTTGAAAATTCACATAATTTTTTTTTACCAATTCTATGAGTGGAATTTCGAGAATCTTAAAGACACGGATAATATTAAGGAGTAAAATTTGGTTCAATAAGATAAAAATAATATTTTGGGAATAGTAACTTTTTACTTTTATTTACCACGATTAAAAATTAATAGGGTAATTAAGGGTAAAAATGATATTAATATTACCCTAAAACATGTCCTAATTCTATTGGAGAAGTTTATATTGACCACAAAAAACCATAGGAATAAAATATTTTCATTTAGGTTCACTTGGATTAGAATATAAAATTTATTATTATTTAATTCCATGAGGAGTTAAAAGAGTAAAAATCAATGTTTAATAACTAAAACATTTCTAATATAGGGTTATACATAAGATAAATTAGATTATAAATATTTATTAGAAATATAAAATTATTTCCAACATAATGGGATTGTATTTATAATTTTTAGACATTAAATAATTTAATTAATTATGACACAATGATGATGTAGTAATTGTCGTATTAATGAATGATTAAAATAATTAATATTATAAATACCCAAATAAATAAAATTTTACTCTTATTATGAATTAAAATAATTTTCTAGGTTAATATGACATATTAGTATTGTATATATGAACTTCTTTGAAGAAATAATGCTTTTATAAATTTATAAAAAACAAAATACCCAATAGTGTCAAAATGGACATAAAAGAGTTTTTATAACAAATATTATATTATTAAATGATATTCTATTCCAAAAAATATAAGGTTACTCCAAAAGACTTATGCCATGATGGGTGTATAATTAATGGACCACATGGGGGTCTATTGGAAGTTTATAATATATTTATTAACTATATAATATAAAAATACCATGAGACATGGTAAATGTCAAACTAATTAACTAAGAGTTAAAACTAAACGATAAGGTTAATAAAGTGTCACAAACCTGTCTATAACCTATTGTATGAGTGGATTTAGACTCAGCCCCACCATATCCTAGAAATAAATCAATTTGGAGCCATTATAAACCGAATATTAATTTATTATAAAATAATATTTTATGTTTTTCCTAAGGTGCCCCTCACCCCTCTTATAAAATGACACTCCCCCTTCACTCTAATTCAAACCTTCTAATCCATTGGCTTAGAAAACCCCTGACAAAATACACTCTCAAATATCCTCCCTTAAACCTATAGTCCTTATTTTGATCAGAATTCCATCCTACGGAGCCTGTTTGATCAAATCAAAAGGAAGAAACCGAAGAAGAATTAATGATTTCACCACTCTCTTGCAAGTACCTTTCTTCTTCCACTTACTTTTTCATTATTGTTTCCATTATTAAATAATAACTCCATTATCTTATATATAATGTAATGTTATTATAATTATAGTACAAAAAAATTCATTATTCTATCCACCCTTTGAATGACATGTCACCATACGTGCGTACGTATGGCTTACCGTCTCCACGTCGTGGTGTAATTGTTATTAAATACATTATTATTTGGATGGGTATAATAATGATGTGTATTTGATGTAAATAATAAAAATAACATGATAAGGATTCTGTATATATGATATAACATCCAATTATATATTATTTTAAAATCAAACCAATGATATTTTTTCTCGTACGTACGTACAGATTACCGTCTCTACGAAGCGATTAGATTCATTTCAATGTTCACCATTCATTGATGATTTTGAAATTATATATTAATAATAAGTATTTAATATATGACATAGTAATGATATGTAGGTATATGTATTTATATATATATCTAATTATGTACTTACATTTATCTTTTGCAGTTACTTCCATTCAATACTATATGAAATCGGAAACAACGTTTATGCCTACGTACGGACTACCGTCTCCATAAACGTTGTTTTCCATTTCATATATATGTCTATAATACATATTTATATTGTAAATATATATGATATACAAATCATGTGTTATATTTTGGATGCTCTTATATCATCATCTATGTGATACAATCTAGAGTAACACGTTAAAACACGTACGATAAAGAAAGAGGTTATTACCCGAAATATTAATATAACATGGAAATTAATTTTAAATGGGTAGTACAAAGTCATAAATGAATAATGTATGATATCATAAATATTAATATAGTTCTGGTATAATTTAATAACATACTATAGTCCCCCTATGGGAGGTCAAATGTACACTCGACTAAAGGAAAGTGCAAGGTAAGTGGTTTTCATCTCACTCCTTATTCCCATGAGATTCGTGCCATATTTCCAGTATTAACTTTTGTGTGGTGTTTGTACTACCAATAGTTGTATAATTTATGTAATGCACTTTATTTTATGTGTATTTAGATATTTATTGTATGATTCATCTTTCATGGTTTGTATGATTCGCAAGATACCAAATTGGTAAAGGAGAATTCCATAATTTCTTTATTATCTGAGGTTGTTTTTAAGTAAGTATCTAATATGATATATTTATTATCCATGTCCATGTTTCAAGAAAGAGTTTTCAAATGGAGTATTTTAATTCACTTTTTTACAAAAACAACATTTCAAATGTTTTATATATTTACTCTTCAAAATCATTCTCATTACTGTCCATGTCTTCAAAATGGTTTTTAAAGGATTTATTTATATTGACATGAATGTTTTTAAAATGTTAATTCCATTCAAAAGTTTCAAAGTGGTATGGGACGCTTTTATTCAAAAATGTCTTTAAATTTCTTCCTTTCAAAATAGTGTGACTTTTAAATGTTTTCATGAAAATGGGATATTTCTCTCAAAGAGTTTTACAATTAATTTTCATATATGTCAACATCCTTTGATGGATATTAAAATGGTTTGAAGTTGATTTATTATGATATAAAACTCCCATATTGTATTGAAGGTTTTTTGATTTTCTTGACTATGGATGTGTTATTTTTATACCATTCATGGATTAGGGATAAATTATTGACATTTCATATGCTATATTTAATACCAATGATTATGTTATCTTTAAAACTTTCCATATGAGGAATTTTTTGTACTTAGTAAGTGACGGGTGGAGCCTGCTATATCTCCTTGATACATCGTTTGGTCTCATGTGACAAACAACTTTCTTGGCATAAGGCCTTGACAAAATTTAATTTTTAGTATTGGTACAAGGCCTTGACTATGTGGTTTTGATAGTCTGGCATTACGAATTCCATCATTATGAAAGTGGATAGTGATATTGCATATGATTATTTGACTAGTATAATATCCATGTGAATAAGTAAATGGAATTACTTCATTTTATTTTTTCCATATTATACTGAAGGTCAAGTATAAAAGGCTTTTGTTTTAGTTATACATGGCCTTAAATGTTTATGCTTATTTATGAATGTTTCCACCGTATTGTTATACCTACTAAGCTTTTGAGATCACACCATTCTATGTTTTACTTTTCCTAGGATTCCAAGAAGTGTATTGTGATTAGTATACTGGGTTAGGCCAAGGGAATAATGGAATTCACATAGGATTATTTATGTTGTTTTTTATGTTATAAAGTGTAATGTAACATTCATATATGTAATCTATTTTCTAAGACTGGTAAACTGATTGGTCATTCAGGACTTCATTCCTTGTAATCATGCCAAATAATTAAAATAATGCACCGACTCTGGGTCACTGGGGTCAGGGCGTTACAGTTGATATCAGAGGATTTTTAAGAATAACCTTGGAAACTAGATTTAGATAAACTCTCATTAGAGAAAATACCCCTAAGATAGACTTTGAGGATTAGTATAGAAGAACTTCCTAGAATTTTGGTAGTGTAGATATTTTGTGAGTTTTCTAAGTAATACATCCCTGTCTGGATATGCGCAGTTAGATCCGGCTCTGGAACAGATATACCTAGAGGTAAAACATGAAATCACCGCTTTGATCTAGAATCAAATGGGAACTGGTTCATGACAATGGGCCTTCCTGCACTCTTGGTTACAACACTCTCAGTGTATATGCTTAGGATAATTAACATTTTCATTAGAAACCATTATGAAGTGCTTATGAGTATATAATTAATCAATGAAAACATTTTTAGGATTATGGATTATATCCATAAACTACTCAATTTATATTAAGTGTTTTAGAATTTAGGATTTATGTATTGCAATTCATAAACTAAACTAGTGTATTCTATTGTATAGAAATGTTTCCCAGTAGAAAGAATGTAAACTCTCGAAATACGTATGATCCAAGAGTAAGAAGGATCATATCTTACATGTTATTAAGCCAACATTGAGAAGGGCTATTGTCTCCCATGTATTCTCAAAATATGAATAAATAGTATCATGTTTTAATAAGATAAGTAATTAATTCCATGATTCCTATGGCTTTGAAGGGAAGAAAGAGAAGAAAAGGATGGACGAGAGAAAGATGGATAAATGGAAGAGGGAAAAGAAGAATTTTACCATATGTGATAACTATGGGAAGAAACACCATGGAACTTTCCTGAAGGGAATGAGAGTTTGTTATAAGTGTGGAGACAAAAGACACCAAGTACGTGACTGTAATGGTCAAAAAATGTTTTCAAATGTACAATCCTTCGTCTGTAGAGAGTTGGGACACTACGGGAACCAATGTCCAAATCACAAGAGTATGCCCCAAATGATGAAATTGGATAACAATAATGTAACGATACTACCACATATGAGAAGGAATGATTAGAATTATTATGTTATTATTAGAGAATTATGTCATTTTACTATTGTATCAACAATGTACCGGTTATAATAATTATGGAGTATATAAGGATTTTAATGTAGTACTATTTCCTTAAGGACTTGAGGTTGTGTGGATCCAAGAAATGTGACTTAATTTCAGGTTAACTTTTTGAAAATTTTATGGTTTAGATAAATATATTCCCTGATATGGTTCTAATACAGAGGTAGTGATTATGGAATAATATATGATTGATTTGGATAAATTATATTGGATATTCTTGACTACCATGAAACTGATTAATGATTTTTATATTCCATCATTGTTGGAGTTTACAACATTGTTGGATTGAAGGAGTATATCTGGTATTATATAAGGAATAATTGATCATGAATGTAATAAATAAGGTTTTATGGCAATTCTTGATGTTGCAGTGTTTTAAAAGAATACACGATGAAGGTGTTCACATGTTATTACATGGAAAAAGGATCATCATTATGTTTACCTTCATTATAAATTTAGGACTGTGAGTTTGGACAGAAGTATTTTAGATAGTTCTAGTTTTAGATTATTTTTTGATTGCCAAAAAAGGACAACCCGGAGGTCAGGGGGCAACCCGTCACATCCAGCAAGGCCGTGAGACATGAACTCGCAACCAAAGGGAGACAACGGTGTATCACCTATCACTAACCCATGTGATGTCTAGGATTGAATAATGTAGTTTTTTTAAAGGGTCTGGTAGATGAATTATAAATTCATTTTTTTGGAACCCTACACGAATATGTTAAATAGAATATTTTTTAATGTTCTGTTATCTTTTAATGTGATAGATGAGATTTTGTTAGAAATTAGTTAAATGATGGAAATATTCTTGACTAGTATACATTTTTTTCTTCTCTTAATCTATGAAGAAATAAATTCTAAAACTTTATGTAGAGAATATTAAAACCAAAAATGTGTTAACCTAATAACTTACGTTTTTTTGAACTGATGGTATTTTAAATCATCCCCGATTGGTGGCTTTGAGGCCCACAATTCTAAAATTATTTGGGATTGATGACCTCAGTAACTCCCTATAAATATTTATGTTTTTCCTCCAATTATGTGTCACTAATTTCCACTAATGTTCCCCTAATCGAGATTATAATTTGGTGGTGACTTTTTCATTCCTCTTTTTCTCTTATTAAGACTAAATTGTATTAACCCAATGCCCGATGTGGGTTTTTCGACATTGTTATTTTCTATTTTCAACCTTTTATTTTCGAATAACAATTTAAAATTGAGAGGATTCAATTTATTGAAGGATGGAAGAATATAACACACCCAGATTACATAGTACATTATTTTTTCAAAGTAATTACATAACTTGCACTACAGGAAACACTGAGTTCAAGCGTACCATAACTTACCAAACTAGCCGATTTGAATACTAATACCCACTTTTTGAAATTTTATAATTTTTATCTTTCAAAATAGAAATCATTTTAGTATTATGAATATTTTAATTATCGTCGGGTGAATTATTGATATTTTTAGGAAAACATTTAATTTTTGTTAAATAGTGAAAAACACTAAGTTATAGTTTAAAACCGAATTTTTATTTAAATAATTATTTATGTAATTTAAATTTATTTTAGTTCAAAATAGATACATAATACCTGTTTAAGTTCAATGTAATTCATTGGATTCATTTTATAATAATTTTTCATATATAAAAGTTTTATTGAACTTTTCACCTTGTTTTACCCATCTCTTAGAAGAATTTACAAATTCACATACAACATAATTTTACTGCTTATATGAGTGGAATTTAGAAACTCTAAGAGATAGGGTTAATATCAAGAAGTGAAATTTTGTTCCATAAGAAAAAAATAATTTTTGGTCAATAGTAGATTTTTATTTTTATTTACCACGGTTAAAAGTAAATAGGGTAAATAAGGGTAAAAATGATATTAATATTACCCTAAAACGTGTCCTATTTATATATGAAAAGTGTTTCTAGACCATAAACAACCTTAGGAATAAAATATTATCATATAGGTCCACTTGGATTAGATTAGGACATTTATTATTATTTAATTGAAAGAAGAGTTAAAAGAGTTAAAATAAATGTTTAATGACTAAAACATTTTTAATATAGAGATATACATAAGATACATTCGATTATAAATATTAATTAGAAAGATAAAATGATTTCCTACCTTTATGTATTTTATTTAAAAATTGTAGACATTAAATAATTTAATATATTTATGACACAATTATGATGCAGTAATTTCCGTATTCATGAAAGATTAAGAAAATTGATATTATAAATACCCAAATAAATGTAATTTGAGACTTTTTATGAATTAAATTAATTTTTTAGGTTAATATGACATATTATTATTAGTTATATTATTTTTTTCAATGTAATAATTCTATTATAAATTTATCAAAAACTAAAAATCCCAATAGTGTCAAAATTGACATAAAAGAGTTTTTAAAACAAATATTATATTATTAATTGATATTCTATTCCTAAAAATATATGGTTCTGACAAAAGACTTATATTATAAAATTTTTATAATTAATGGTCCACTTTGTGGGTCTATTGGATGTTTATTTTATGTTTATTAACCAAATAATATACAAATACAAAGATGCATGTTAAATGTCAAACTAATTAACTAAGAGTAAAAACTAAAAGATAAGGTTAATAAAGTGTCCCAAACCTTTCTAAAACCTTTTAGATGATGGATTTCAACCCATCCACACATTATCCTCTAAATAAATTAATATGGAGCCATTATAAACCGAATATGAATTTATTATAAAATAATATTTTATGTTTTTCCTAAGGTGCCCCTCACACCTTTTATAAAAGGGCACCCCCCCTTCACTCTAATTCACACCTTTTAAGACATTTGGATCAGCCAAAACCTTCCCAAATACCCTCTAAACTATCCTAACTTCAATATAGAGTCCTTTTTTTGATCATAATTCTAACCTAAAAATCCCTTTTGATCAAATCAAAAGGAAGAACCCGAAGAAGTTGTAATGATTTCACCACTCTCTTTCAAGTTCCTTTCGTCTTCCACTTCATTTTTCTTTTTTGTTTCCATTCTAAAATAATAACAACAGTTTCTTATATATACTGTGATGTTATTATAATTATGGTACAACCAAATTCATTAATCTATCCACCCTTTTAATAACATGTCACTATACGTCCATACGTACGGCTTACCATCTCCATGTCGTGGTATAATTATTATTCAATACATTATTATTTGGATGGGTATAATAATGATGTGTATTTGATGTAAATAATAAATATAACATGATAAGGATTCTGTATATATGATATAACATCCAATTATATATTATTTTAAAATCAAAACAATGATATTTTCTCTCATACGTACGTACAGATTACCGTCTCCACGACGCGATGAGATTCATTTAAAAAGTTCACCATTCATCGACGATTATAAAAATATATATTACTAATAAGTATGTAATATATGAAATAATAATGGTTCTGGAGATATATATATTTATATATATAATTCTTTATGTACTTACGTATATCTTATTCACTTACTTCCGTTCAATAGTATATGAAAACAGAAACAACATTTATGCATACGTACAGACTATCGTCTCCATAAACAGTGTTTTACATTTCATATATATTTATATTATACATATTTATATTCTAAATATATATGATATATAAATCATTTGTTATATTTTAGAATTATTTATATCATGATCTATTTTATACAATCAAGAGTAACAAGTTAAAACCTGTATGATAATGAAAGCGATTATTATCTAAAATATTAATATAACCTAAAATTTTCATTAAATGGGTAGTATAATTTAATAAATAAATAATGTATGATATCATAAATATTAATATGGTTCTGTTATAATTTAATAATATACTATAGTCTTCATACAAGTGGTTAAACCTACTTTTGACTAAATGAATGTGCAAGGTAAGGGGTTTTCATCTCACAACTTATTCCCGTGAGATTCATGCCATATTGCAACTATTACATTTTTTGTGGTGTATGTACTGCCAATAATTATATTCTTTTTGTAATAAACTTTAATTTATGTTTATTCACATATTCATTGTATGATTCCTATTTCATGGGGTGTATGATTTGTATGTTACCAAATATGGTAAGGATTAATTTCACAATCTCATTATTATCTGAAGTTGTTTTTACGTAAGTATCTAAGGAGACATATTTATTATCCATATCCATGATTTAGGAAATTGTTTTAAAAGGGATTTTTAAGTCACTTTTTTACAAAATCATCATTTCTAATGTTGTAAGTATTTACTTTTCAAAATATTTCACATTAATGTCTATGTCATTAAAATGGGTTTTATGTATTTATTTATATGGACATGAATGTTTTTAAAACGTTAATTCCTTTCAAAAGTTTCAAAGTGGTGTGGGTCACTTTGATTCAAAAATGTATTTAAATGTCTTCCTTTCTAAATTGTTTGACTTTTAAATGTTTTCATGAAAAAGTGATAATTTTTTCAAAGAGTTTTAAAAATCATTTTCATCTATGTCAACATCATTTGATGGATTTTAGAATTGTTTGAAGAAAATTTATTTTGATACAAATCTTCCATATTGTATTGATGGTTTTGGGATATGTTTGCCTATGGATATGTTTTTATATAAAATTCATTGTTTAGGGATAATGTATTGATATTTAGTATGATAGTTTTAATAAGAATGTTTATGTTATGTTTAAACCTTTTCATATGAGGAATTCATTGGACTTAGTAAGTAACTGGTGGAGCCCGCTATAGCTTCTCAATGCATCAGTAAGTCTCATGAGACAAACTAGAGTCTTGGCACAAGACCTTGAAAAAATCTTATTTGTAGTCTTGGCACAAGGCCTTGACTATGTGGTTATGATAGTCTGGATTATGGATTCCATCATTATGAAAGTTGTTCGTGATATTGCATGTGATTATTCGACTAGTAGAATATCCACGTAGATATGAAAATAAAATTGCATCTTTTTATTTTGGCCACATTATTATGAAGTTCATGATTTAAAAGCTTTTGTTTTAGTTATACATTTCCTTAAATGTTTATGCTTATTGATAAAATTTTCTATTGTATTGTTATCCTTAGTGAGCATTTGAGCTCATCCCTTTCTATGATTTATTTTTCCTAGGATTCCAAGAATATTATTGAGGTTGATATGTAGGGTTAAGATAAGGGAATAATGGCATTCATAAAGGATTATTTATGTTATTTTGTATGTTATAAAGTTTAATGTAACATTCATGTATGCAATCTATTTTCCAACACTGCTAAACTGATCGGTCCATTGGGACTTGATTCCATGTAATCATGCCTATGTATTAAAATAATGCACCGACTCTAGGTAACTAGGGTTGGGACGTTACAAACCGGGTTTGGGGTGCCCCTGGGTGGCTTCAGGAACTAGGGCGTTACAATGATCTTCTTCAAACTATGTTGATTCTATTGATAATTTTTTATCTTATCAGATGTACTATAGGATTTAGTTATTTCTGTAACCCCTTGGGATGTCTCACCTATTGTCTCTGAAATTATTTAGGATTCAATTAAAATTATATTTTCTTCGTTTTGAGATATTTAATTTAATATTTATCATATTAACATTTTCCATCCCATATAATCTTCATCGTTAGAATATCATATTCATGCTCCATGTTTGAATTTAGTAAAAAAATTCAATACGTATAATTCTTATTTTCATTATCATCTAGGTGAGATTCATTATCATTCATAGATATACTATGTAGATTTTACATTTCATAGAGGAATTATATAATAATCATTTATATTTCATCATATTTAGACAAACAACATTCCAATTATTCTTTTGAAAATGAATTAATTCTATTACATAGTGCCATATATTTTTTATGTTATCCTTCAGCCAAGGTAATTCATTCTATATATAACATAATTTCCCCTTCCTTGACTTTCTCATGTTTCTAGAATTTTTGGTAGTTATGAACCCTATTAGGTGAGTCGTTTTTCCATATATCATCATCCATTTTTATTTTTTTATTCCATATGATATTACATAAAAACACAAACTAAGAATTATAATTCTTAATTAATTATATTCTCCAAAATTATCTTATTTTCATCATTGAATATATATTCGACACATTTTGAATTTTATACTTTATTATTAATATATTTTATTTATTTATTATTTTCCAATCATAGTGACATTAGGTATTATTTGATATATTTTCATCCTTGAGTTCTACTTCATCTTTATTGACACTGTTTTCTTCTTTTTTTTTCTAACAATTAACAGAATCATGATCTTTTTAAACATTTGGAATAATGATATGATTTTCCTTATAATTCCATTAAAAATATACTTCAAATAAAAAAACACCCTTCATATATTTCTAATATAAATATATTGTCCCACTATTTAGAAAAAATAATTGGAACATCCTTCAATATAATTCAATTTGATGTCACCAATGGTTGATGTAGTAACATTGAGATGGTGTGAATTGGGTTTTGATTTTTTTTGAATAGATTCTTCACATTATATTTTACCACCATTAAATTAAAAAGTATATAATTTTTTAGGATCATTATAACTTGTATGAAATGGATTATTCAATATATTATTAGTACATAGTATTTATATCTTTTGATCAAAAATAACTTCTTATAACTACAACTAGTCAATTCACAAGATTAACAGTAATTAATATTATGTCGGTGGTTAAATCCATGGAATATAAAATTAACATCATAATTGAGTGAAAAAAATTTCCCAGCCTATCATCCCACAAGATATTAAATGTTCCCTCTGACTCAATAATTCAACATAATGTCCCACTTTATCGTTTTTAACTCAAATTTACCATATTAGGGTATTTATATTGTATCTCATAGTGTTATAATTATGGCATTGTAATTCACATAGTTCACAGTACAATTGAATTTTTTTATTTCCTCAAATATGATCTATATATATATTATTCTATATCTTCTTATAACTAATTTTTTAGTACCTTTTCATTTAATATTTCTCTAAAAATAAACAAACCCACTTGATCAGATAATATAAACAATTTCTTGTTCTCTAAAAACTGATGATCAGAATTCTTGTCATTCTCATTGTCCACTAAAATTTAAATTATTTATCACTTATAATTATACTAATTAATATAGTATTAATTTATTCTAAAAAACATCCCAACATTATTTTTACACTTCTGTGCACATTATTCATTAAAAATTTCAGACATAGACTTCTCTCAACCCTCATCTAGGTAATATATAAATATTTATATTCTTAAATGTACTTTGTGAAAAAATATTAATATGTCCCGTTTTACCTAACATAATGAATGGAAACATATCACTTACATAATACAGATAAACAATTTCTTCTCATGAAATTATCATTGTGAATTTATATCATATTCATAAATATTGATGAATTATATTATCTTTTGGAAGATCACACAAACAAATTATACTACCATCATGAATTCATATTTTATTTCATATACATATTGATGAAGTCTTAAAACATATTTTGTGAAATTGTATAATGTGATACATTTAAATCACTTAAAAAACCTAATGAATTAATGTTATCTCATTTATTAAATTCAAAATATGTCCAATAACAACGTATATGTATAAAATGATACATCATGTAATAGTATATTCATGACCTCCACATTAAATAAATTTAAATATATTGTAACATGACCACTCTAATCTCATGAATGATAACAAATATGTCTTATATAGTAAAAATATCATGAATCAATATAAATGAAATGATGTCCTGAAATATTTAATAAGTATATATGATACTCATATGGAACCACACTGATAAAAAAACAACTATTAAATTTATGATTTTCACTCTCATGGTTCTCTTATATTAACATTTGAATTCATGCATATAAATGAGATCATAATGGGTATTTAAAATGAATACACATCTAATTATATCACAATTTCAAAATATATTATTTCAAATCTACTCCACCATTATTCACCACCAAATATCATATGGCCATCATAAAATAATCACCCTTAAAAAAGAAGTCTACTGCATATTAGAATTTTGAAACTCAGGTAAACAAGGTTCTGTGCATGTATTGATGATGATTGAATTTCAAAGATGATTGAAGGGAAATATAATACCTATCATAATAAAAGTATAATTTTAATTTATTGAAATATATAATCATTTTGGCCTCTTGGGTTGTTGAGGCTTAGATGATCATGTGTCTTGAATGGGTAAGCGAAGATTTTTTCGGTTCAACCCATAGTTTTACGATATCCTATACAATATACCTATTATATAGACAATTTGGTCAACAAGTAGAAACACCATCACACTGTCACATAGGGAGGGAACACATTTTATCCCCTTATGTCCCATTTATTCATATCCCTTTTTGAACTATTCATCCAATTTGTACTCCATGGGGGTGTTATTAAATTTTAAATGCCTCCATGGAAGTTTGGGTTTCCTTTCCCTCAATGTGGTTGAACATCATGTCCCAAATTTGCGGTTTGAGGTGTGTCCTTGTTTTGCTATAGCTGGAATGTTTTTTTCAGACACATTTATAAAAGTTCATACAATTCTCAAAAAAAATTCTTATAAAAACATAAATTCAAAATAATTATTCATGAAAAATAAGGAAAATTAATATTTTAAATCTGGTGACAATCCTCTTTCTTATTTGATCTTGGATTTCAGCTATAAATCCCAAAAAAACCTACTCATAAAATGATCAACAAATATCATATTCCCTCAATTCTAATTATTATTGGTAGATAACATCATTAAAATATTTTATTCCATTTTAAAAAAATATATCAAATCATCTAATTAAATTGGAAGATATTAGGGTCATTCATAATAACTCTCAAATCATCACTATATTTTAATATTATTTATTGTAAGAAAAACATATATTAATATTTTATAAATCATTACAACTTAAATAGTCCACTTTGTTTATTCATACTATTATTCTATTTCTTTTGGGGAAATATCATAGAATATATTTTGAACATTCTTTAGAATTCAATTCTTTTAATTACCCTAATTTATTTTAATATTTGTAAGACATTAATTGAACATTCTACTCAAATTTCATAGATAATTTCTATAACTATAATATATTATCATTCACCATTTTAAGATAATAGTATCCCCTTTTAATTCTATTAACTAATGGATACTATTATTTTCAATTAATACTACAAATCTACATGTGATTAAACTCTCCCTATTATTGATAATTTATATTTTGTAATATATAAATATCATTATTAAATGATTCATCCTCTTTTTAAATGTTAATTTTTTTAAACATCATGAATTATTAAAAAATATATATTGTATAATTATTCTGAGAAATAAACTATCTATTCCACATGAAAATATTTAGTCATCAATTATTTTAATATTAGTTAACAGTTTGTTTCATTTTTACGAAATTATATAGAGTATATTAGATTTATCATGGTTGTCATTCATATGGGATATGACTAGATTATTATATTGATACAGTTATGATAACATACTTACTATACAAATTTTTTCTTATAATCATATCACGTATTCAGTTTTAAATAAATAGAAATGACATATCTCATACCTCTAAGAAGAATTGTTCACATGATACTAGAAAACATGGGAGGATATAATGATATTAATAACCTATAAAATCATAGGAGGGAGTTAATGGTTTACTAATTATTATCATATCCTAAATTTTGTTGTCAAAGTTACCCAATTTTATGGTAAATTGTGATAATCATGAATTTGAAAATATTATATTTTATAATTTCAATATACAAGTCCTAGATAGATCATTAATTGACATTATGTTCATATTAAGTCAAGTACCATTTTATTTCTTCCTTGAATATGTTTTAAGTGTCCTTATATTTGTGAAGGATATTGATTTTTTTTATAAATGACCTATCATGTTCAAGCCCATTTGATTTTCACTTCTACAACAATAATTTATATTTAAATTTAATTATCTGTCAGAAGGGAATGCAATTAGAGAATTTTCAGCCAAAACACAACATATTCTGAACGTATATATGATGTGTTCATGTTAAATTATTTTACCCTTTCATGGAATTTCATCAAAACACAATAGGGCGAAAATATTGGATACCCTTATTATTTACACGTATGGAGCTTACATAACATGTTTAAAAGTATGGATATGGAAACATACCAAAAAGTCAAAAATCATTATATGGGAAGGCCATAAAATAAAACTTTATACATGATTTATCCCCTTGAATCATTCATTTAATTTAACTATTACTTTTCACAATTATTCATTTCATGATTTATACTTATTGAATTCCTAGGATAAATTCATGTAAAATATTTAGTTGAAAATAATCCAAACATACCATTCGTAACAGGACACGTACAAATTATATTAAAATTATTTCTGGCTAATTTATATAAAATAAATGATATGAAACATTCAACAAGTAATTATGTCATGTCGTTTAAGGAGTCAAAACAAAAATATGAATTAAAAATGATTTCATAGTATCTTCACATGTATTTATTTTTATTAAAATCTAAATAATATTATTAATAACATTTAACTACGTCACTTACAATAAAAACATGGCTTGTTAGGAAAATTGTAAATTAAATCAAAATTAAACCATCTTTATAAAAAGATATTTTTCAAAAAATATTTGGTGAAAAGACAACTAATAAAATTTCTAAAACATATTTAATAACATATTCACTATTCAAGAAAACACATTAATGATTTATTTATGAAAACAAGTAACCTTGAAATATATATATTTATATATATATATTAAATATATTTTGTTATAAATTAAATAACTATGTTAGAAAATATGTAACCAAATGTAATTAAACATTAATCCTAAAATATATATAATACAACCTGTGACAACCGGGTCCCTATGACAGCACAGCCACCCCGCCTTAACATGGCCGTCGGGTCCTGGCCCACTAGGTACCCCCAGTTGCCCCACAGACACGTGGGACCCACCCCAGGGTCAACCCACGTGCCTGAACGGGTCATCTGACTAATGACAGTCCCCACAGGCCAACACTTGTCCTTTCCAGTGTGCTTTGTCCTCACTCACACACACCCCGAGAAACTTCCCAGGAGGTCACCCATCTTGATTACTACTCCAGGCAAAGCACGCTTAACTATGGAGTTCTAATCAGACAGACTCCTGAAAAGGAATGTGCACCTTGTTCACATGAGTTATATCATTTACTCATTTAACCCTTTATCATTCTGGGGTGTTACAATCACCCCCCCCTTTAGGTCACAACACCCTCGTTTTGGGCCCTACATCTCAACCCAGGCAGTGCACCACACTTAAGGCTGGGTTCCTCCTCTGATACCAAATTTGACAACCAGGTCCCGGTGACAGCACAACCACCCCGCCTTAATATGGCTGTCGGGTCCTGGCCCACCAGATGCCCCCAGTTGCCCCGCAGTCATGTGGGGCCCACCCCGAGGTCCACCCACGTGCCTGAACGGGTTATCTTACTAATGACAGTCCCCACAGGCCAACACTTTTCCTTTCCAGTGTGCTTTGTCCTCATTCACACACACCCTGAGAAACTTCCCAGGAGGTCACCCATCCCGATTACTACTCCAGGCCAAGCACGCTTAACTATGGAGTTCTAATCAGACAGGCTCCCGAAAAGAAACGTGCACCTTGTTGACATGAGTCATATCATTTAGTCATTTAACCTTTTATCATTCTGGGGTGTTACACAACCACCACAGTTATTTACAACTAAATCATGTTTTATATTGAAGAAATTGATAGTTTTAGAAATTTTATGATAGTATTATCTTGATATATAACATTTCATAATTAACAAGATTTTCATTATAACTGACATATATTTCAATGCTATATGTTTTCATAAAGTTCAATTTATTCACTTAATGTTTCTCAACAATTTTCATTATAATGTTAATATAAATAAAAATTTCATCAATATCAGTGTACCAAATTTTAAATATGGATGATATTATAAACAAATATTGTGGTTTGAACAATCCAATTTATTTATTTGTAAGTTTTTCAACTTATTAAAAAAATATTTACCCGAGGGAAACTCAAGTAAAAAAATAAATGATATAAATATCAATTTTATATTTATTACAGGTGAAATTTATTATATCAATGGGTTTTATATTAATAAAACCTAACATTGTTAAAATATAATAATAACTAACCTCAAATTTTTTTGAGTTATCACAAGTATAATATTTGAAAGAATATCCACACCTTTTAATGATATTTTCATATTTTATTGTAACTTACTCAGCTACATATTCTTAAAAAGTGTAGAAATTATTTATAACAATAGTTGGTACATTTTTCTCTATATTAAAATGATTAATCCCAACACAATCAATATGAAAACAATAGATACCCCATAATAGAATATATGCACAAAAAACTATATCCAAATCATATTAAATGTCACATGGTAAACATACATTATAATAAAAACATAATTAAAACCATAGATAAAAAATATATATAAGACTATGAATAAAATTAATATTATACAAAACATACAACAATCTGTTTCTCTAAACTAAGGCACATATCACCAAGATTGAGTAATGTGTAAATTGACTATAATGATGAATACATAACCAAATCCCATCCTATAGTCCAAACCACTTAATTATTATTATTGTAGAAAGAATATGCTGATAGAAAACCCACCCTCTAAACTATATAAGTACATAAATGATACATAAGAGAGTATTATTAAATGATATGATGATGATTATATGAGAATTTTTAGAATAACATATCTCTATCAAAATAATAATCTTGAGTAATTAGTTATAGTTAATTGCTCTAATGGAAATTTGATATGTTTTAGAAAAATAAGGATAGAGATTTATATTAAAATGGGGATCAAGGATTTAATCGTTGGTAGTCAATTAAGAATACAAATATATTTCCATAAACTCATTTGTAATGGATATGAATCAATGAATGATGATAATCTTGGTCATTCACATCAATGGGCTAATATTTTATGTGTTTTATGATAATGTAGAAATTCAAATATCTCACCCCATATTAGTAGTAGAAATTAGCATTCCCAAATGAATGAAAAACATCATCTCCTCAAAATTATACCCTTATAGCTAATGGAACATAAACTTCCAGAAAAATTACATAATTTCATTAAATAATATACTTAATGAATCATGTGAGAATAAATTTCATTGTGTAATTTTGATTCAAGGAATAACTGATGATTAAATCATTCAAATTAATAAATCGATAATTAATTTGTTTTTTACACATTATAAATGTAAAATTATATATTGTATTTGAATAAGTAATTTATATGTATAAAACTCATGATAAGGTATGCGAGAATAATGTAAAAAAATTCAACACTTCTTTTATTCATTATGACAAATTTTTTTTATATTTTTAAACAACAAATGAGGTTAATATTTTCTAAAAAGTATTCAATTGATCATATTAGGTTTTCCATAACATAATGATTTTACCTAGAACATATTAATGGTTTGAAAACATTTTTTGAGGTTATTCATCTCATGAGACAATAAATAAAAATACTATTTAAATAGCTTTTAAATTAATATATGAATTCATAATAGAAATTAAAATTTTTATAAACATTTAAATGTAATTATTATTTAAATATGTATATATATATGGGGAATATAAAAAAATAATTAAATATTTTAATGATAACAATATTATGTAAAAGGTCAAAAATATAGAGACCATGTGACCAAAAAATTGAAAACATGGTATGAAGTATCCCTTAGCTCGTGTTCAAATTCAGTCTATACATGAACATAAAAACTAATTAATTTGGTTAAATCCATTAACTACATAAAAATAACCATATAAATATGTATTTAATAAAATAATTTGTAATTTTTTTTAATTTTATATAATAATGTTTCTCCTAACATTTGTTATGGTAGGTTGTTTGGATAAATTATCTCGAACACATTTAATTTTCTTATTTTGGTAAATGTTTATGTAAAATTACATTATGTTTCCTAAAATTCTAGAAGAGTTTGTTATTTATTATTCTTTTAGAATTGTACTTATACATATTGCGCTGGTATCTTCAAATAAACCAAAATTGCAAAAGGTTTATTAATATGTTTATTTTAGGTGGTTATAGTATCTAAGAGTATTCTATAATAATCACAAATATATATTTCCAAATATTTTTTTCAAATAATATTAATGGTTATAGAAATTATTATAAATATCAAATATATTTTAAAATTCATCCCCAATATTAATTTCATGGAATACAAATCATATTGCTTCATAAGAACGGTAGTTGACACATAATCCTGGACAATACATTTCATTTTCCATGTTGTATAGTTACATAGAAAAAAAAATATTTAGAATTTAATAACAATATAATTGAAATAAAATTCATATTTTTTTAATTGTATTCAATTTTTTGATGTTTTATTTTATTTAGTGTAGTAAAAATAAACATGTCGTTCATGGTGGTTGTAGTGTGCACAAACACATGATAAAATTAAAATATTTTTCATCGATTATAAAGAATGGTATAAATTTTATTTTTCATTATTATAATAGGACTATTTATTATTAGAAATATTTATCTATAAATAATATCAATTATATATGAATAATTACATTTTTAGAATATTAAAATATCTAGAAATGTTGGGTTTAGTGCATTACCTTTCCCTATATGTACTCCCATGTGTAACTCATCATGTATCCATTACATGTAATTTTGGTGGCACTATTGATCAAACAAAATGGGTAGGGTCATAATGAGACAATGGGTAATTGTTTTTTTCATCCAATACTCTTTAATTTGGGGAATATATTGGAGGATTTGAGATACTTTTAAAATTAATTAGAGTGTAGTCTTCATAATCTCTCATTATTTTTGAATAATTTAATCAAATTAAGTACCACATAAGGTTCTATAAATACAAAATTTTGGTGTGAACAGATTGGTAGCGTGATGATTTCATCCAAAATATAAAATAATACATTTATACACATTTAAAAAAAATTCACTATATTAAACCTCATTTACAAAAAATTTACAATGTTGTTATGACTCTAATTTTACCCTATAGAATTAATTATAATGACCAAAATTGAAATGAAAATTATTTTCTAACAATGAACTTATGATTTAAAATATGTAAATAATATTAAAAAATAACATTTTTTGGATTTAAATAAATTGTATTATTATGAGCAAAAATAACACATACCATTATTCTTTTTAAAAAATGAAAAATTTTACCATTCAAGACATGAAATTGATTGGTTTATCTATGTATTATGTATTATAGAGAAATTTTTTTATTATAAAATAATAATAATAATTTTATTCATTCAGAAAAAAAATTATTTTTCACAATTACCAATTCATACATAGTAAGGACTATTAAGTTTCCTTTTATGATGAATAATAATTAAAAAAAAATTTAAAAATTTAAATAATGTAATATTTATTTTCTTTTTTAGTAATTTATAATAAATCATATCATACTATGATTAAAAAATATATTTTTAGGAATTTATTATTTAAGGAAATAATATGATAATATTATAGAAAAATAAAATATTGGTAAAAACTGTATATTTTTCCTATTGATCCAAAAAATAAAATATTTTTAAATATTCCCCATAAATTATCTATAATATCAATTATAAAAATATTGATTATAAAATTCAATTCCTTTTATTAGATTCATATTATATAGGTATTAAAACTAGTTTTAGAAAATTGTTATTAAAATTATATATAATTTTTCAAAATACATTTATTTGAATATATAAATAAATTAATATTTATATTATTATACCAAAACATTGATTTTTATATAATATGTAGTATTGTAAAACTTTTTTATAAAATAATGAAAATGTCATTTAATATTCTATAATATATATTAACAAATATAACACATGTTTATATATATAAGATAAATTTAAATATATGAATTCATGGTGTTTAAATTCATCCCCCATTAATAAATTCTTCCATAAAAGCTTCATTCCATCTACTAGGTTTGAAAATAATGTTGTTAATTGTAGTTTTCTATTTTGTAAGGGTCCCATATCATATCTTCATGCTTATAATTTTTCTAATGTACATTTACTTAGTGAGGTTTCAAAATTTATCAAATACTTATCTATGTGGTCTTATATCTTTACCTTATACTCCTCATAAGATAGAACTATCTCCAACTGTACAGTCTCTATATATGTTACCTATGATAGATATTATATGTATTTCCTCAAAAATGATATATTGATTTGATCAGGTACTATAGAAATTCTATGTTT
This sequence comes from Viscum album, assembly GCA_963277665.1. Classification (NCBI taxonomy): domain Eukaryota; kingdom Viridiplantae; phylum Streptophyta; class Magnoliopsida; order Santalales; family Viscaceae; genus Viscum; species Viscum album. The sequence goes on from OY728165.1 coordinate 177,783,472, forward strand.
GATTAATAATTCATATAAAGGAATTTTAAATTGTTCATGACTAACATAAGGGGAAATCTGTCTTGTAAATAACTTCTCCTTTTCCAAAATCTAAAAACCCTATTCCATGGATATATATAAAAGAACACAGTTTTACCAACCTTATACTACATGTCTCATTGATAATTTTCTGTATAAATATCTTAACAAAATATAAAACTCCTAATGTTTTACTGAGTACTCTTTACCTTTACTAGAATTGTATCGACCATATTAGGTCCTAGAATTTTCAGTTCACCTACATCCTCATAAAACCCAACTATTGTACGTATCATATCCTATAGGGATTAATATGTGTCCATTTTAATTAAAGAGTTTTCATTACTTCTCTATATGAATATGATAAACTAAATATAATGGTTTCATCCAACATTCAAGAATATAGAGAAATAACATAACATATCATTGAGTGTAATGATTGTTTTTTAATATCGATTGGCAATATGGGTGTGAAATTTATTAATGATTATTAAATATAGGTATAAATTAGGATAAAAACACTTCTATAATGTTTAGGTGATCAATAGATCATGGTAATATGTTTTGATAATGGATTTCTATGAATCATTACCACATATTTAATGTATATCTTTCCAAACTCAACAATTCAGATGTAAAAAAATAGAAATTAATATAGAATAATTTTTAAGATATTCTACCTCAACCAATATAAATGTATTACCCTATAGTTTATTTTTATGACCCATGTCAATATACATATTTATGTTATCCCTTTTTCATGTATGTTTCTTAAATGTTTTTATCATACAATTATATTGATTCCTCTCATCTATTACATAATGAAACACTATAGAAACTGTTGTACAATATAAAATTTCATTCATCATATTTTCAAAAAATATTTTTCTAAAATATATCTATACATATTCAAGTATCTTTGGTCTCTTAAAATATATAGATATTAGAATCATTCATCAACTCCTTTTTATCTCTTTTTCTAAGGTTAGGTATAATCGTTTCCCAAATATAAAATCTCATTCATCATTAATTTTTAACTCTGATGATTTAAATTTTCTAAAATAATTCCCAATCTCATGTATCTCCCCATCCATCCTTTTATACATAATATTTTTATCCCAATAGAATAGTTGATAAATCCATTAATAAATATTGGATGATGTTCCTTTCTTAATTGTTTTAATGTCAATCCATTTAACGTCATATAATTTTGGATCTTTCTTAACCTTATTCATTGTGGATGATGTATGATCATTTCTACTCCATGTATCATCCTAATTATTAACCTTCCAATTAAGGTATTATATTTTTCTGTCATAATCTTTTATTAGATTTTAATGATCATCATCTGTGCATATTTAGATCCTTCTCTATAACCATATATATTTTTTATTGAAATCCACACATAGATATATTTCACTCATATAACTATATAATAATTCTATCATATCATTAATTGGAAAATATCAAACTTTATATCAGGAATTAAATAATAGTACTCATATAATATCAGGTTCAATGTGGCATATGTTGTAACATTATCATTATGAATGATTACACAACCGAAAACTTTTTTTAAGAATCAATAACCATGAAAATGAGTCCCCATGAGTTGGTATAAAGAGTACAAGTGTAGTATTTAAACTCATATTGAGATAAATGAAGCTCTATTCAAAATCATATTTTCTAAAAATTTACCATCATTTATTGAGTTGTCTTGGTTAGTGGGTTTCATATTCTAGATATGTCTCCCACAAATCACCAATAATACCCAGATAATCTAATGAAACATTGGATCACTGTAACATATGTTACTGAAAGAAATTGTAGGGTTACAATAATCTTTATAGAGTTTTTTAATATCCATTTTCATTAATAATATTCCCCATTACATTCACCATATCAATTATTCACATTTACTAAAAAATTATAAAAACTACTCCTTCATTAATTTATTTTGTATAATACTCCAATTCTTCTTGTGTTCAAAATTTATTTTGTAGTATATTATAATATATTATTATAATTCTAGGACCCATTTTTATAGATATTATATATAGACTCCATTAATTATGTTTCTGATTTCTATTCTACCATTCATGAGTCCAAATGGAATTACTATGTGCTCGTAATGAACATACGTTATACAAAAGGTATTCTTGGATATGTAGTCCATATTTACCATTAATTGATGATATTTCACACTATTTTTCATTTTATAGTTATATTTGGATTTTATTAACTCACAAAAACAATTCGAAAATATAAGTTAGTGTATAAATTTTATTCATCATTATCATTTTATGAAAATAGTAATCAAAATATTGACCCATCAAACCCTAAATCATGACAAAGAGAACTCATGCGTCCCATAGTCATTAATTCTTTATTATAAAACCCATGTCCATAATTTCATGTAATTTATTCATCTATTCATCCATTTCATTATGTTTTATTCAATATGGATCCATAAATTACAATTTTGATCCATATATATGTTCAATTGAAAAGTAAATATCTCAATCAAGTTGATGACTATGAAATTTTTCGGGGAATACATCAAAAAAATCTATTATAGTGGATATGACATAATTAGTGGCCATATATATTTTATATATCATTTAATATGTATATTTTTTATCAAATGGAATAAATATTCCATACAATAAATAGGTTTTCAAATGATTTGTTTCATCCATCATAAATTTTTATTTAATTTTATAGGAATTAAGGATATGTAATGTCATTTCCGTCTCCCAGCTATTTATGTAGGCTCTATAACAAAACAATAACCCATTTCTTATAAAATCATATAATTCATCTAATGTAGTTATGAAATTGTATTCATTGAGATTAAACATCTAGATATTAAATAGTGAATAGGTATATAATCAAGACGAATAAACCAGTCAATTAGCTATTTTCTATAGATAACCCAACCAACATACTTTACAATGGTTTTAAATATTTTTTGAAAAACATATATGATTTAAACGAATGTGTGGAGCTATAATAAAATAATACATCTGATATTACTAAATGAATTAGTACCCTAATTTTCATAATATCAATCTATTTTTCAACCACTATATTATTCATAACATAATAATACCCATTCATTATTATCCATAGGGTTTCATTTATTCGACATCTTTAATTAACCTTGCCTTAATGCATTGGGTTTAATAGTGTCTTGGTCCCTTGTCTTATGAAGATTTCTCTTATTTGTTATCACATCCCTCATCTCCTGGTGACATTCCCTTCCCCTTCCTCCCTCATCCATCCTAATCTTCATGTAGCTCTCCCTCCTCCCTTTCCTCTAAACCTGATTGGCTACCTCATCCCCCTTGGCATTGGCCATGAATTTAGTTTCTCTTATTTTATTTTCTCATCGATCTACCTAATAACTTTTTTCCTTCTATCACTCATAATTCTTGGTTCATTGATAGTTAGGTCCTCTAAAATCTCACTTCTACTTTTCTTGCTGACTCCCATCATGCATAAACCCATATTGGTTTGAAACGATGTTTATGAGGGAAATATGGAATTGTGATTGTTGTATTATTGAGGTTTTTTCCTTAATTGTGTTATTTTATGTGGTTTGCCCCTGTCAAATTCTATGTTTGGATCAATATCTTATCTTCCATCTAAATATAACATTTTAGACCCCATACTGATATGTTGTGATGGTGTTCACGGGTGTTTTGGGATGTGAGGTTAATCCATCAATGGTATTATAGCGGTGTCCCCTTTTATTTCATTCTTTCATCAGAGTTAGTTTCCCTTATGTTGATGATTCAAATTCCTATTGTCTTAGCCGTATTGTTCCAATAAATGACTTTTCAGTTCATGGTTATGTTTTGAAATGATGTTTCCATAATTTAGAGGATTTTTTTCCTATTAAAATTGGAGGTCTTTTTGGGGAATTTATTTCTTTTCTTATAGTTCCTATAAATATATTGAATGATGCTAGCATGGATGGATCTGTTTTGAAACTCTCTCACTAGATTGGATCTAGGTGGTGATCTATTTTCATGAGAGAATGTGTTTTTTTTATATTATTCTATTTTTTGGGAGATGTTTATGGGGATATGGTTGAAGCTATTATAGAGGGTATTATATCAATATTGTGTGGTTTTTCATACTTGAGATTTTTTTGAAAATGATGGTGATCAAGCATGCCAGCTTGCAAGTCTCATCACATCAATATCACTATTGATTAAGGGATTGGAGGTGGTGTGTGTTTATTTTATTTTTGAAATCAATGGTGTTTGGTTGGATAATTTTTTTATTTAACTTAAATTTTTTTGATGATTTTATTTTTATATCGAAAAATTATAATTTTGAAGTTCCCACTAACTCTAAGGTGGGTTATATTAAAATCGAAAATGGGTTTTGGGGATGGGGTTATAGAATAATCTATAAACATGTATCACTAATCATATTATAGGGATTTGTCATCTCTAATATACATGTTTATGCCTAACATAACTACACTAGAGCATTGAATCATTTTAAAATCTCTTTGAGAATGTCGCTAGGACTTTTTGTTCCAAAAATATTATATGTGGGATGTTTTATTTTCCTACAACATGATATTTTATCTTGTCCACCTTAAATGATAAACACCGTTCATGAATTCTTATATCTAGTACCATTAGACTATTGACAACCACCCATTTAAATCACATCATTATGTTCATATTATACAACATCTCTAAGATTTTCATATACTAGAGTTTCCAATAATTGAACCATATTTAACCTTATAATTATGTGTTTTATTTTACATTCATTGTTATTTGAAAAACAGTCAGTCGTTATAAATACATTGTGAGGATTTGTTTAGGTTATATACTAAATTTTTTATCATTTAACAAGAATGGAATGATATTTTTCAATATATAACTATATAGAGTGATTGGGGAATAATTAATGATTAAATGAATTTTGAATTCCTCCCACACTATAGATTATATTTCATCTTTGGAATTTTTAATCTTGACCAGATTCCAACAATTATCAGCATCTCCCACAATGAGTTGAACTACAAACTTGATATTCTTTTTTTTAAAGGTTGGGGCCGAAGCCTCATTTATTATTAAAGGAAAGCAAAGACCTCTTTTTAACTGGGTAGAGGGAGACCCATTACATAGCCCGAAGGCCTAGTGGGCATTTATCCCACTACAAACTTGACATTATATTATTCATATAATTTAATAATAAAACATGTATTATAAATAGTTTTAATATTTTGTTCAATTTTATTATGGTAAAAAAAATACTAAAAACTATATTTCTATATATTATAAATGAATAAACATCAAATTTATCTGTAAGTGAGTGTTCCCTCTTTTTTATGCTATTTTTCAATATATGAATTTCTTATTCATAGTAGTTTTAATCACCATCACCCATCATTGTTTTCAATTTTTACGGGGGTTCATATAAATTATGAATTTATATATCTATAACTTAATTCCTCATAGATCCATCCATTTTCCATAATATAATATACATAAGAACTGGATTATTATCATTAATAACTGTATAAAATTTATACCATAAACATATAAACACACTGTTTAGAAACAAATGGGTAAATAATTTTGTTCCAATATTCCTTATCCATGTAAATTTATTATTTGGTCACATACCCTAATTATGTTCAAAAAAATATTCATATCCTTCATATTTGTGTGTAAAAAGAATATGATTTATCCAAAAAGATCCCCCTTGAATGTAAAACAAGGTAGTATAGTTAGTAATATTTTTCATGAACCAAGATTCAATAAGGTTAATACCCAATCCCCCATTTTTTGTTTATTAATCCGAGGTACATCTTTGTATAAACCAATATTCATTTGTGGTATCTGGACTAGTATGTCACTTCATGGAAGGAATCATACTAAAAAAATACAAATATTACATCATGTTATCATCTACCTAGGATTATACCTAGGTATTTTGTATTATTATTTAATAATATTCTAAAAAAGTAAATATAACTTTCAATGAAACAATATATAATTACATAATCTTTATTTATAATATATGTCATAATTTTACAATTAGTTTTCAATCATATGAAAACCAAGAATATGGAGGTCTAGTGTCTATGGATGATTATGCACATAAATTTGTCATCATAAATGATTAAATATTTAAAAAATTATTAATCAAAATAGTACATCAAAATTTCATAAATTTTCTAATACTGCACAGGATACCCAAGTGTAAATACATAATGAAAATTGTGTGCTAAAAATAATATTATATGATAAACCAAGGAGAATACAATTAAATTAGTGTTTATTTGGAAAATAAGATATATCAAGAGTTGGATAATATGAATTGAAACATGTCATAATGAAATAAAATTAGGTGAACATGGATTCATGGAATTTATGGTGACATTATTATACATGAAATTATAAACATTGGTCCTGTGTAAACCCCATGAACAACATTTTAAGGTAGAAAATGTTCCATTATTGACAAGTTATTCACCCTATTCTTATACCTAGAATATCATGATTAATTATTCATTAAAACATTAATGAAAGTGTTATATAAATATTGTTAAACAAATTATATATAATTAAAATAATATATATTTATATCACATGAGGAAAATAAACCACCATTAATCATAAGCATGATAAAGCCCATGTGATGGAGGTGGGTTTCATAATTGCCATTAAACGGATTCCCAAAGAATAAACAATATGTATTCCCAAAAGAAGGATTAATTATATTGATATGAGTTTTATTTAATTAAAAAAATATATAGATCCTAAATGTGGAATTACAATAATGAAAATATAGGAGAAATAACTGGAAAAGAAAAAAACAAACTACATGGGCGATGATTATGAAATAAGTAGTAAATATTTTGAGGTATGAAAAGAGATTATTTTTTCCACATTAAAAATTTTACAATTATATTTGAACATAATATAATTATATTTTTAAAATCTATTCATCATTTATAAACATTTATTTAGATGAGTCTTAACATGAGTCAATAAATAGGAATGCGGAATAAAATAGTGGTTACATTATAGTATAAAATTTAAATGTAAAATAAAATCATGTATAAACAATTAAAAGAAAATAATATTTATCTATTAATTTATATTAAATATATATATACATATAAATATATTTTATTTATATTAAATAATTATTGTCTTCATGATGGTAGTAGAAGGCGAACATGTTACAAACATGTAATGATAATGGAATTGATGATCAAAGTGGGTGTGAATTAACTCTTTAGTTGTGATTAATATTCTCCATAATTAAATAATATCTATTAAATAGACACCCAAGAACCAAAATAATCTATATAAAACATTATAAGGATCAATTATAATCATGTTGTACTAAATTTTTATATATTTATTTCATATGTTTCTTAATTGAGGTTGTTTAGTTAATTTCTAAATTACACTTTTGGTTTTTTTATTATGGAGTCCCAAAAGTTTTGTAATAATAAATCACAAAGTTTTAGAAGAAAATTTAATACATAAAAAATTATTTATTCTAGATTTATATTGGCCTTTTTTCATTATTATCATGGACGAATAAAAAATAAGGATAATAAAAGATCTACATCACCTATGACAATGTTACTTTAAAATGATCACCCTTCAGAGACATATCATACTATGTAAAATTAATCAAAACCCTGGGAAAGGAAATTAAATAAATTTTGACCTTAGAGGCTCAGAAAGGGTAATTAAGAGATATATAAATGATCACATGAGAATAATCATGAACATAATGTTATAAGAACGTGATCATACAATTTTAAAATCATATAATGCATATCAATGATCATAATAATGAAACAAGAAAAAAAATTGGTAGTTCATACAACATCAATCATAAAAGAGTAAAAAAAATTACCCCCTTAGAGGACAAAGTTATAATAATAAAAAAATGTCACATGAATTGGAATTATAAAACATATCATAAGTAGTCAGGAATCATTTCTGATATAATCACAGTGGAATAGACTCACTCCCCAAAAATTTCAACGTGATCAGGGATCACTCCAAATTCCTCCATAGTGGAAAAACATATTTGATTAACTTGTGTCACTCCCCCTAATATTCATTATTGTCTCATGTCATACAAATCATTTCCTAATACATTGGAATAAAATATAGGTTCCACCTTTCCATGGTTATATCATGTTTACAGTTCATGTTTATAATGTGACCATCATGCATGGATATAATTTAATCACTAACCATGGTTAGAATAATACCACCACTAAATAATAAAATCTGTAAATATGTGTTCCAAACAATCATTATGTGTTCATTTTATCATCGCATCCTAACCTAGGGAAGGAAAACAAGTTAGATAAACATTTCATAAATTCATTATATCATAACACATGGAAAATTAATGGTTTACATAATCATTAATAATTCATAGAATAAATAAGAATGGAATTAATTGATCATAACCCCCCCCCCCAATAAATAATAATTAACAACCATCAATGTTATTATATATGGAAACTCATTTAAAATATCACTGAAATATTTCTTAATAAAAATAACAATTTCATTTAAAAAACATAATAAAATATTTCCATAATACCAAGGGGAACATTTTCTCTGAATAAATAATTATAATAATTTTATATATGCTTCAAAAAATTATATATTTATGAATAAAAAAAATTATTTACTTGCAATATAATTTTGAAGGAATCATTCTTTAAAAAAAAAATTAAAACACAAAAAAATCAGTCATTAAAATATGAAAAGAACTATATCAAAAACATTTTATATAAAATATAACATGGGTAAAAATTAATTAAATAATTATAGGAATATATAAAAATCATTATTTATTATATTTTAATAAAAGATGTATATGGAAAAAAAATTTATTAAAAAGATATAATTTATATTTTAATTAAAAACATCATTCATTTCTCTTATGTACATATTATTAAAGATGTGAACGGAAAAAAATTAATTTTCTAGAAATAACAAGAGGATTATATTCATGAGTTTCTTTAGAGTGAGATCCTAAGATTACATCATTATATACTAAATTATAAAAAATCCTGAAAAATAATTATATTTTGATATAAAACACTTTCCACTTAGTTATCATTGGAATTGTAATCCCCATGAAAAAATAATACTATATATATAATAAAATCTAACAAAAATTAAGATTAATCATCATTAATGACATTCATGGTCAGTATAAACACCAAATTAATGAAACTAGTGGTGAATATGATTTATGTTTCATAATAGATATGATTTACATGTAACCCTTTACAATCTATTTTTGACACTTCATTAATAATATCAGAGTTCTCTATGACGTCTCCTTTTTTCATGATTGTTATAATATGGATTTTTGGTCCTTGTATTTTGACTTATTCACTAATATCACTAATTTCAATATGATATTAATATAATATATACTAATTATAAACATTTTCATATTCATTTAATAATCATAGAGATAGAAAAAACAATTGCATCTTTCAAGGAGAATGTAGACCGTATAAAGGTGTGATCATTGATTTCATTTTTTCGATATATGGTATGAATAAAAGATTAATAATAATAAAATTTATTGAATAATTATTTTATAATATGTATCTTTTAAATTAATTACATCAACCCTTATTAAATTTCATGTTAATATAAATGGAATATTAATGACATCACTTTGTGGATATAGTATCGCGAACGTATGCTTGATCGTCACTATCATTTTATAATAGTTTGTATGGTAGAATGTTAAAACTTATATTATCAATATATATGAATATATAATATATTTTTATCATATATAATTATTTATCCCATAAATATACCCATATATTGATGTTACTTATGTGATATTAATAGCATCGTTACATCAAGATGGTATGACGTACTTATGAAGGATTGATTTTTTCAATTACAATGTCATGGAAAGAAGTATATTGATTCAGTTACAAATAAAATAATAAAAATTTTATATAGATTATATTCAATAATTTATTTTATAAATATATTATCATTCGATAAGAGGTGATATAAAACGCAAAATGTAAGAAATCAGTTAATGTGATTTCCTCTTCATTAAAATATCTCAAATAGATCTAGTATTAACTGCTCTAGGGTTTTTATATGGGGGAAAAGAGAACCTCTATGATTTTTTTATTTGATTGGATGTATGAAATTTTCAAAAAAAATCAATCTATAACTCTCAAAGTAGTTCGATGTAGAGAAATGAAGGGTTCTATTTTATAATTGAGTGTAGTTGCACCATAATATATAAATAAAATATTAAATTAAAATAAATTAATTCATAGCTAAAATTTATTCCAAAATGATACTATTATAGGATAAAATGAGGATCATTCTATATCCTCTCTCGCAAAAATATTTAAATATATTTTTATCACATTTTTACCCTTATTGTTTTTTAACCCTTTGATTAGACTATTGAAAATTATTGACACATTAACTATATTTACGATTAAATCATTAATAATTTTACTATAAAATTAAAAATGGTAAATAAATAAACCATTGTTGATTTTTTAAAACCATATCCCATTAATTTGGTTGAATTTCTTTATTATGGTTTTATAACATTATAAAAGTTATTTTTATTTTAAATTATATTTAATTCCAATTTCAATACTAATAATTTAATTTGAAATAACATATATATAATTAAAAATTGGGAATTTGAATCTAATTATTTAAAATTAGAATAATATATCTTATTCATAAACAAAATTCATAGAACATATTATCTCTTTTTCTCTCTACTCAGAATCAACCAAGCAATGTCCTGATCCATTTATACAGATGACCTCAATCACGCCTCCCTGTACACTAGAGGATTCAAACCATATCTAAGGGGCATGGATGTGTCTATTGGGTGGAAATAAAAAATTTATCAGAGTGTAGAATAATGGTATTCATTATTTTTAAAACATTATAGCGTAAATGAAAAAACATTCTGTGAAAAGAAATCATAAATATTAATAAGAAAGATGTAGGGGAATCATTATCAGATAAAAATGATGTTGTAATGTTATGTTATATACAAAAATATAATAGTTATATATGAATAAAAATTATTCTATAAAAAAAATTAAAAAAAACTATGTACACTATAATTGATAGAACATTATCAATCCTATTCTCTTGTAATCCATCCTATGAATAATATCATGCATCTAGAACCAGATGCTTCCCTTATTCCCTACAATTATCCATGAGATATATTCATGTACCATCTAGCTTCCCTAACTGGATATGAGATATAGGTAGAAGTCCACTAGAAATGGCATTGAATAATAACCAAATGGATCATATAAAATTAGTAGTTTTCATGTACAAATATTTAAGAACATATGTAATGTTAAAACAGGTCGACTCTAGTTACTTAAAGACATCATGCTGTCACTACCTTCTGAAGCATAATTTATATGATCTTAAACTAATTAAATATTAGTAGAGATATACATTTTCAAATTACATAGTTGTGTTTATATCTATATATATTGATACCACTACTATGAATGATCAGTAGTTTAATATAGGCATCTATTGTTAGTAATATGTATTTCACTATGTGTTAAGGGATGCCATACCCACACATCATATTTACACAGGGACTCCATACCTGAGTAACACATGTATCTTAGATTCTATTAATGATCATAACAATTATGTGTCTCATCATTCCCAATTATCACAAAAATGTGGGATACCATTCCTAAGTACCAAATGTTAAAGAAACTCTATTCCACTAATTGATATGTATGTAAGATTCCATTCTTAATTACCATATAAAGAATAGATTTTTTTTCTTGTGAATAAAAAATATATGGTGTTCATATCCCAAGTATCACAAATAGAACAGAATCCAAACCAATAAAAATTAAATATTTTTGAATCATTTCTTATGTACCACTAATAGAATGGAATCCAATACTATAAGTCATATATAGATATGGTCGTTGATAAAATCTCATAAGAGAAGGGTTATGTTTATAATGAACATACAATTCCATTTGACTATGTGTTATATCCTTGACCTTATACATTTAAAATGATGTGATACTACTAATTGATATATTTTAATTTAGGTATTTAATTCATCGAGGCATCAATCTAAGACAATATATAAGGAGGTTTGGAAACATAATCATTTCAAAATTTTCAGGGAACTTCGGGAGAACACTCTATGGGGTATATCATTTAGAGGTGCGGAACCAAGGAAAATAAACAATAGTACATTGATAAATAATATCACAAATAAAAATTTAGAAAAAATAAAATATCAGTTTTAAAAAAATAAATGGAATGTCAATAATGTATATTTTTTATGCTCAATATAAAAAGAATCATATCTTGTGAAAAATTAGTATACCACTTAACTTATAGTGTTAAATTACCCTCAACCATTTTCGTCATATAATATATGACCGGTCAAGAAAAAGTGGACAAATATTAAAATTCCTTAAATATAATTAATATTAATTGGAACCAAAATAAAATAAATGATTTAATTATAATACATGGAAAGAATAAATTAGATCAATGATCTTTCCAATACACATCCAACCCAATTGACTATGATGTAAACATTATCTTGATGAGGAATATATCTCAACTCTTGTGCCAAGAGGATGGTGGAAGTCATGTGTTTTTTCTATTATAGAAATGAAATATGATCCTCGAAATGATGGTTATATTCCACAAAAAATAGGTAATGATATATTCAACATGTTACTGGAATTATTATCTTGAATTCAAGAGGATTAGTTTTTATTCCTAGAAAAACAAGACCACGTTATAAATAAAATTTATGACCATTATTAATTCATATTAAGATTTTAGTTTAAAAAAACTTCTCCTACATCTAACTCCATCCAACATAAAACCATTCTATTAAAAAATCATACCAACTATTCTAAATTAAGGGCTACATAGTCCATTGAGAGAAACAAACTCATTATTAGGGTTTGATTTAATTTAATTTAATCCCACATGTATTTGATAATTGGGGATGATAAAACCTTGACTCCTTAAAACAACTCTTCCATGAGTTTCACTTAAGGGGGGTGGTGGAGAAACATTTGAGAATTTTTCTACTTACTGAACTCTTATATTATCCTCTCTATCCTAGTTCTCTTCCAACACATGGTAATTCTTCCATATCACCCAGACTAGGGGAACTAACCTACCTTGGAGTGATATTGTTATTTAATCTATGATACATAATAGATTCTTCTCAAAAGTTCCATCTAACTCTAGCTAAATATATTCAAGAACAAATGACTAATTTTACTTTGTGTTATAATATAGATTCTATGATACATGAAATGAAAAATATATGGTTGGTACCATTAAGAAAATAACAACTAATATTCTATCGGCAAAACCATCGCTATGATATGAAAAGGTCCTCTTTAATCAGGACGTTGCATGCCAGTTCTCTAAATTATAATATGACCTAATCTAGGGGGGAATCATTGAAGTACTAATGTCCCTCCTCAAACATCAATGGTCAATTGTGATGGTTGATATACAGCTTCTTCCTTGAATGAGAAGTTGCAACACATTTATGAATATGTTATACATGCTCTGAAGTATATTGAATGAGATTAGGACCCAACAATGATACCTCACCATCCCCTATCCTACAAAGTGGATAATGTCACAACATATCATTAAGGGCCACATAAGGATCAATCTGAATGTTTTACAAATTTTATTTATAGTAATCATACATAACGATAAGAATGTGCATCTCTATAGACCTTTAAAAAGAAGGGGTTCATTCCCAAATCATGTTCGCTAACACATGTATTATACGATTATAATGTTCTTCTATTCATAGGTGATATGATTTACTCAAGAACACATATAAACAATGTTCCTTGAAAAAACCTAGCAATAAACTATGTTATAGGTCAAGTATATATATAATATGCAATCTAACATGGAATTCCATGAAGGCTTATAAGGTAAAGAATATAAATCCTCCAATGTTCATCAACTGGGAAGCTCTCTCATATATGTAGGGATTTAACATAAATTTTCATCTTGTCAATGAACTCCCATGACAAATCTGTAACCTAAAGGGATTTGATAAAGACCATCATGATTTCCATGGTGACATCATCGCATATCCAATCATGATTATACCAAGGCTATAGATGTCTACCATGCCATTATTTTTAAGTCCTCACCTATAGAATGTTGGAACACTATGTTATAAAATTTAGAAGAAATATATTCATACTTGAAAACCTGTACTATTGTTGTCTTCATTGATACATCTTGTTATTCCATTTGTTTGCACCTTAAATAGAGACATGTGATTTTTGAATCAATTTCTCATTTATTTCCATACGAATCCAAAATCGATGTTCAATTTAATTTATCTCATTCCAAAAGATATACCTTCCTAAATGATAGTGTTATCCTCTCACTGTCTCCCTCAGGACTAGACCATATGTATTTTACATTTTTCTCATTCTCACCAACACAAGAATTGAGCATTTTACCTTGAAAGAAGTTAGAAAATTAAGGTCATGATATTCTTGATACTCAAGGGGAATCTCAAAAAATATATCCATAAATGTCTAATCACTAATTGAATCCTTGATGGCCTTTGTCAGAGTCATCCAACTCAAGGTATATGGTACCAAATTTTTCATTTTGGGATGTAAAGTTGAGCTCAAATTCAAAATATATTTTACAATTTTGTGGGAAGTGTAAATGATGAACCCGTGGACCAATTGTTTATTCATGCATAGGTCATAATGAATGGACCACAACATTAAAATTGTTGTAATGTGTCATTTATTTTAACTCAAGTGTCTCTAATAGATATACCCTTATGAAATATATGGATCTCCCAACATAAAAAATTCTCCATGTCTAGTTCCTAATATGTCACAACAAATGGTTTAGCTTCTATCCTGATTTATAAGAATAAGGACCAGTTCTGATGTTAGTCTCCATTTAAACTGATGAATGGTATTCTCACATGAATATGACCATAAAAACATAACCCCATCATGAGAGGTGATTTTATGTATGTGATGTAATTAATGAAATTCTAATAATATTGATACAATCTAATGAAATTATTTATGTAAAAGAAGTTCAGGTGATGATCTCCAGAAACTATAGTTCTCATCTACTATGTGTCGATAGATAATCATTCCTCTAAGATGATGTGACCCATAAAATGATCCACCTCAACAAAAAAGTGTTAATTTGTAAGATTGATAGGTATATAGAACTCCCTTAGTGTATTTAGTATGATCTAAAGATGTTAAGAATTTTCAGGTTGGGTAATAAAATACAACAAGTTGAAATAAAAAATTACCACCTCAAATGAATCGAGATATGGGTTAAAGTCCCTGTTGATTACATCCATGATAAATAGAGGTTCATTCATAGAGTAGAACAACATTAAAAGAAACTCATACATGTTTTACCTACTCTGAAATGATATATATTATATAAATTAATGTCTCACATGCCCTTATTAATAACCTAGCCACAAATGAATCATAGAGAAATACTTTTCCCCATAAATCTTGGTTAATACCTCATCTATATGAGGTAGTGGATACCAGATAATAACCAATATATTTTTCAAGGGATGGTAATCTATAAATAACATGGATATATTTTCTTCCTTCTTGGAGTAAAAGATAGGTCAACACCATTGCGATATACATGGAAGTATAAAACCCTTATCTTCTACATCCTCTTTATTCTATGTAGTTTCCTATAACATAGAATATATAATCCTATAATATGGAATTGAAATTGATGTCATCCCTCAAATATGATAAATGATTAAATCCACCACGTTCATAGGGGTACCCATAAAAACTTATTTAGGGAAGACAAACCTACATTGATCCACTAAATTAATTAGTTTGATACATAACATTCAATATATTCTCATAAATAGACTAGTGATCTGAGTTGTCTCCCTGACTATCTCATGATTGTCATGACCATCTTAACTCATTTCCTCCTCAACTTCGGCCAACCCATTATGCTCATGTCCATATCAACTCATCTTTACATCACACTACAATTTATATATGTATACACCACTCTCTTTTGATGTAAAGGATAACCTAATATGATTGAAATTAATGTGAGAAAAAAATGGAATGAAAAATTCCCTTCAAATTATGAATTCATAACCAGACATCTCAAGAATGAAGTGGTTCCGCTTGAATTGGTACATTGCTTTTTCAAGGGGAAACTCAATGGAATATATCATAATATTTGATCGAACATCAAATGGAATGTCAAATTTTATCATTCCATAATGGAATTTGATCTCTAGGCCAATACATTTATAATTTTGGAAGACATGAAATGTGTGTGAATAACCACTTTAAAATAAGTAAAACACTAAATCAAGGATAATTGAATAAAACCTCTCATTGTAGAAGTCATGAAACATTACACCATATGAGTGGAATTAAATCCATACATATGACTAGAGTTATGGACATGTGATACAACATGGTTACACTGAGAATGTCCAATTTACGAAAGCTAATTTTCATGAACCCCAATAACTCACACATAACCATCTCCCAAACCTAATCGGCTGGTAGTACTCTATCAACATGAATGAGGAAGTGTTGCTGATCCTTCTGTCAGAATTGAGACATATTATCCCCCACTAAGCACATATTGAATATATTTTTTAGAAATGATTAATATTATATGTCATTATATTACATCATAACTCGTTATGAAAACTAGGAAACTATTGATACATATGATCTGAAATTATTTCTTAAAGGGACACTACATAGATATCTCTTAGATTCCATTTGAAACTTCATCCGCTGCATAAAGACTCGATATGATGCTTACATACACTCAAGGAACCACTTCCATTTCCTGGAAATGATATTTTCTAAATCATAAAATTAACATGTCTCTGGTTCCTCTCATTGATGATGAAATGGTTCACAATCTTAAAACTGGTGGCCAATAAGAATACATTCACTCCCGATCAAATTGCTTATAGAATCACATCCTAAAACCATCTATAACACCTTAACTAGTAACTAGTAATATTTAATGTAAAATTTTGAATCATAATGAAGAAAGAATAATATTTCATTAGAAAAATACTACCCACATGTATATTCATCAATTCGACTAGATGGTCTACACCAAGCATTTGTTGAATTATGTTGTCATAGAAGGCTATCTTAATTTTTACCCAATTATGTCTTGATGATAATCATCCTTTTTATGTCATCCCACTAATATTTTATAGGTTTTTGAATTACATAGGTTGAGAGAATGACCATACACTCTAGATGTATCTTCAATTTACTTTTTTTATAAAATGGCCTCAATAGAAGATTATTCATTCTGAATTATTGCATCCCCAGAGATGGAAGGATATTTTTATAATTGAAATTATTTCCTCAACTCTATCATATTATGGTAATGTTGTGTATCTCCTAATATAAAATTCCTTAATTGAAAAAATCAATCTTGAAAAAAAAAGAATTAACACATAGTGGTGAAAGAATAAGAGGTCACTCTTATGGAGCTATATGATGTAATATGGGTGGATTAAGGCCCACCACATCATGACCATGGTCGTCACCACCCTCCCAGTACATGACTCGTGGATTTTAATGCATAATAGATCTATAATTTCTGAATTGATACCATAGATATTGTCCAATTAAATATGAAATCATATAAAATAGACAATACATGTGTATAAACATGATCAAAAAAATCCACACCTCTCTACCTGTTACAAATGAAAATCCTAGGTGATAATAATGATCATGAAAATCACAAGAAATACTACCAACTTCCTAATACCATGTTTGTGTTAGCTTAATGTTCTCACACAACATAACAGTGGTTCTCATAAATGTATTTTTATTTTAGTGGTAGAGACGATATAAATCCTTATTTTTTAATTGCCATCCCAACTTGAAAGGAATTATTTTTATTTTGTTTTATAAATTTTTATACATTCATAATCATTTATATTCAAATATTTATGACATTCTAGTAAGATACGTCATAGTTCCAAATTTCTAAAATCCCAAACTATTTATAAAATGAAATTGGTTCCTCTTGTAAATATGAACCGACCCTTAAATGATGTTTCAAGAAAATATTGGTTTCGATAAATTATTTGACTAACTGAATCATCATTATAATTTTATGTAAGTACATAATTTATAAATTACAATATTCAATCATGTAAAAATTTTATGTAACATTCTGAACAATAGAACCAATGGTTCATTGATCAAACAAGGAATAATTTAGAAATTAATGAATAGATATCAATCTATATAAGAGAACACTATTTAGATTGAATCAATGACATTAATTAATAAAATTATTTTTTCCATATAATATGAATTTACATAGTTCCTTATATAATAATCTAGTCACTAATAACACTCAAGAGAAATACAAACAACAAGATATACACATATGACACTGAATAACTCATGATCTATCTATCTTCAAATATATATAATTAAAAATGATTTGATATTAAATTTCTATATAATGCCTTGGAAAAAAGAATTCCATAAGGTTATTATCAATAGTAACTCCACTACTGATATTGTTTTTTCATGACCCGTCACCCGGGACCCGTTCCATGACTAGCCCTAGCCCACCTTCTATAGGCAGGGGGCTGATGACTAGAACCAGAAAGGCATGTCCAAGAAAATGGGATGGAATTTCCTTTAAACTTGCATACACATATACCATGAACACGAAAAGATGAAAAACACATAGTAAAACTAGAGACGTAAAATGTGTTTACTTAATGTAAAGGGTTTGGGATACAATCCCATCTGAAAAGATACTACTACAATAGAAAACAACTCCCGAGATCATCCCCCTAAGATCCTACATGAAGGGAATGTATAGCTCATCTCTACATCTATGCATGTCAACCAATCATCTCCATGTACTGCCTCATCCTGGCTCCCTAATGTCTCGTCAAAGCTGCTCGTCATCTCCACAATACACAACAAGGAGTAGGAGAAGCATGTGGAGGGGTGAGTATAACAATATATAGTATATAACTTGAGACCCCCAATGTCACCCATAATTCCACAAATGAAAAACAACAAAGCATGAAAAAAATCAACAAGAAAAAATTAGATACAACTCACACCAGGTATACAGCTCAGAGATTAGGAATAAAGATGTTTAGTCCTAAGATATATCCTTTTATTCCACTAGGAAGTTTCAAAATTTAAAAATGAAGATGATTTCCTTTGTCGATCCACATAGGGTCATATGTCATTGACCCATGACGAGCCTCTCAATGGATAGTCCTCGTCGGGCTGCGCAGTGATGTACAATAAAGCTTTGCTAGGACGAGGATCCACCCCTAGTAAATTTGATACTGATCTACACAGGGTATCTAAGACGGTGGCCCCAACATGATCACTATGATGCTGATACATATAGGGTCACTATGATGCTTATCTAAACAATTTCACTCTGATGCTAATCCACACGGGGTCTCTATGATGCTAAACCACAAAGGGATACTCTTAAATATACATGCAACCAAAGGATTCCCTACACTTGGTGTTATTGAGTTCTGTAGAATATTCTACGTAAGATATTAGTAATTCCTAAAATTCCACAAAATTCCACAATGTTTTAACACAAAATATCGGCATGTCGTAAGGGTTCTGACGGGATAGACAACGCATCAATCGAACGCCCGGTCTGGGAGTTAGAATATTTTTAGTACTAAGGGCCTAGTTGGATTCGTGTTTGATCCAACCTAGTTGTACCAAAAAATTCACAAAATATTAGGTGTAGTATCTCAAAAGGAATTTCTTTTTCTAATTAATTTAGTACCATATATTGTTCATCCAATAGACGTATGATTTTTGAGATACGACCTTTTAAGTGTATCTGGGACGAAAATGGTCTGGGTCTCGTCTGACCCACCCTGACCTATGCCAACCCGACCTTGTTTAGGTCGAACCGACCTACTCCATGCCTAAAATGGCATATCCCAAACCGGCTAGGTCATGACGGGCTTCGCCTGCTGGTTTGCGGACCGACTCGTCTTGCCATGGATGAGTGCATGAGGAATAGTTACACCTTCCCAAACAGACAAATCACCCGTTCGGTTTGCAACCGCAGTGCCATGTGGTGTCGCACCACTATTAGCGGGACCAGTAGGGTGTGGGATACCTCTGCTTCGGCTTGGTTCCATGGCCTTCCTCTATGGCATGTGATGGTGTGCCGCCTCACTGCCAATGGGGAAGTCAGCCCCTACTTCCTGTTGCGGCGCCTTCAGGCACCCCCATCATCTGCGGCGGGCAAGAGCCCACCGACGCCATTCGCCTGTGTCTCCGAGCTGGTGTTGAGCTAGTGGGACTTCCATATTTCACTTGGTGAGCTCATGTGGTACTTTTCCCTTATTTTTTTCTTATGGGCCTTCTGGGATGATGTCGTCATTGCGTGTCTCCCAAATTCAAATTTCATCAAGTTCATAATCATCCCAAAAAAACATTACAGAAAATAAAGAGGAGGAGGTTCTGAGACATTTTTATTAGGCCCATGGCCTCCGAATTAGCATCATATCATGTGGGTATTAAACAATACATCACATAGAAAACTATTATCTCCATTCACACTTTTCCCTCAATAACCTCCAATAATTTCAGATGAATCATATATCAAGTAAATTTGGTTGATTAGCTATGGTCATAATTTTTTAGAACGACTGTTTAAATTAATAAAATCACATGTATTTGAACTAATAAATTAACATTGGATTCAAAAGAGATGTTGTTGTTGTAGAAGAAGAATCTGCATTTGATGAAGCAATCAACGTTCGTCTTTTCGAGATTGATTCCTCTAACGATGTCGTTCAAGCCTCAATTCTTCATTGGAGGGGATGATAATTGGAGCTATGTTGGAGTTATTCTATTCTATGATAGAACCCCTCGACGATCCACCAATCCTACCCTTATCCAAAATTTGAATTATTAGGAGGAGTTAAGTGATTAATTATCCTTTCAATTAATGGTTTCCTTGATTAGTGTAATTTATATATCGTATTAGATATATAAGGGGTTGTTACACAACCTATGTGTAACCGATGATTTAATATACCTCATTAAATGCCTGACAACCTACATTGTCCCCACCAGAGAAAAATAAAATAACACATCATTTTATTTTATTATTCATTCAAAAAAACCGAAAAACTATATTTTTCACTTGACATAATGCATTCAATGTTAATACTCCCATAAGTGAAACTTGTCACTGTAAGATCAACAGTGGGATCATATTTCAATTATAAGCATCGGTTATAAAGACAGAAATTCCCACTAACACATTTTCTAAACTTAGCTAAAAAAATTTCGGAATTCCGTTCCGGGAACACCGGGCCACAGCATCTGGTGCCATCAATTTTTACAGAATCGTAATAATCACAAATAATATTAAAAAATTAACGAAATTTCTAGGTCTTTACATGTGTTCCATGAAATATTGTTATTTATACATGTGTACTAGGTGAAGACAGAAATAGAAATTCCCCAATCGAGAAAAATGATCCCCATATATGTCTGTTAGCTACTCATAGGCATTTCCTCCTTACAAAAATCAAATGCATTCATTATCTCTGTTAAAATTCCAAAAATTTGGACAAAAGGAAAATAATATTCTATTAATAGCTATTTAATGAATCACAGCAAGGATGATACTTACTGAAACCCTGATCAACTTATCTATGTGACCTCATGCACACCACCTCATACTATAGTGGCTACTATCAAACATCAAGGGCCTAGGGTGGGTCCATGGGAATATCACAACCTCATGTCAAAATTGTAAGACCTTTGTAAAAATTAATATTAAATAGAATGATTTGTAACATATAACTAATAGGGGAATAATAAATCAACCAGAATAATTAATAGGGAGATGTTGAGATAGAATCTCATTAAAAAATAATAATATTTATTATGATATACAATAAGGGAATTGGTGTACAAGAATATACATCATGATATAAAAAATAAAATTTATAATAAAATTATCCGCTGGCATCTTGATAAAAATGATTTTCATCTTCTTTTTAAATCCATCCAATGAAAAAAATTCACTCATCCATATTGGATAACATAAATTTTCCATTACAAGCATCCTTTAGATCTATTTGAGAACCATATGGGTTCCTAAAAAGTGTATCAGATATACTCATTAGTCCTTCAACTATAATTTATAGTGTATCCAGCTAGTGGATATAAAATGATGACAGTGAATGTATAAATATGTATGAAAACATACAAAATGTGAATTGGTCACATATGGTTCCTAATCGATTCCATGATGATACCACCATCTGTAGCCTAATATGGATAGCTTTTAAAAATGTATCCACAAATACACATTTATATGGTTTATACATGAAATTTCATTTATATAAATATATATTGTTACTACTACTATCCCAACACTAAGGAAAAACTCATACATACTTTGTAGTAGTTTTAATACCCAATTGTTTTAAGAGATACCATGCTCATATATATTATTTAGTATTAGAAGCCATGCCTAGGTTTATCATTTATATTGTATTCCATTCTGTACTATCACATGTAGGTGATACACCTTTCTGGAGTATCAAAAATATATAGACACCATTCCCAAGTATTAAAAATATTATTGAATCCTTTTTATATAAATAAAAAATATTCAAGATTCATTTACTCAGTATAAATAATAAAAGTGAAACATATCCTGAATATAAAAAATATAGGATTCAACACTCATTTATAAAAATTGAAGTAATCGCTTTTACAAAAAGCATAAATATGTTTGTTAACATATTGGGTATCACTAATAGGTGGGACACCATTCTCATAATCCGTTTTTTAATTTCGGTCATGCATTATTATAATCTAATGGTGATGTTTACAATTCATCAATCATGAAAATTGATTAATGTCAATAGCCTTAATCATGGGGAATTCACATTGTACATGACACACCAATCTCTTCACATTAATTTGTTTGGACACATCAAAAAACCATAATGCCCAGAATACATACTTATTGGTTTGTTAAGATAATTATTACAAAAATGTGGCATTATGTAAGAATAAATTATGGGTTTTAATCAATCATAATGGGGAACCACTGACTATAATCAATAGTATAAAGAGAATTTAGAACCTAGAATGCATTTTATGAAATGGAAAATAAATGTTTTTATGGAAATTTATGGAATTTAAAACATGCAACGTGATTTCACATGATATAAAATGAATCCAAATTTTGTATAAAATAATACTCCACATAAATTATCATGGTTGATGGCCCTTTATCCATTGATGGAATTTGAATCAATTTGGAATTTAAGAAATTGGGATAATCAAAAAATTACCATCAAATATAGATTATTATCCTACAAAAAATATGATATGAAGAAGAAAATATAAACTAAGAATAAAAGACATTTGGTCAAGGATGATATTGATACAGATCCAACCCAATTGAAGGTGGAAGAAACCTAGTACATGTGAAGGTAATATCTCATAGTCTATGAAGAGTGTGTGGAGTATCATTTTAGTATCTACTACTAGGGAAGGGAAGTGGATCTATACAAAATATGGGCTCTCCGCATTTAAATTTTTTTAGCACCACATACAGGATGCAAATGGAATCCATGTCATGAATTCCTTTATTTAATTATTTTTTCTTTTGGGAAAAAACATTTCACAACATGGTAATGATTAAATATGATTAATGAATTAATTTCATATAATAAATAACAATATTTATGGATAGTGAAATTCATGTCATAAATTTCTTCTACATCCGGCTCTATCCCAACACATACAATTATTCTTAAAAGAATCAAACCAACCAGTCTAAAGAAATGACCATTATGGTCTAATATAAAATGAAAAAAATATATGAGGGTTTGAAAAATAAAAAATAATACATACCTCTCACAAATTACATGATTTTACAAAATAAATTGAAATTAAAATACCTTTATTATCATTAATGTAATATCATATATATTTTTTTAATAAGATAAAATTTGATCAGTGTTTTATTAGAATTTAATATCATTATATAGTTACTAATTTTTTTAAATAATTATGTAAAATGAAAAAAAAACACTAACCTCAAAATAAGAATTATATTAATTGATAACATACTTTTGTAAATATGTGAATACATAACTGAAATTTAAAATAATCAAAGTTAAATTTTGTAACTTTTATTTCATTAAAAATTATATATTTTATTTTCTTGTATTAGAATCCATAAATATCAACATTTCACAAAATTCGTGATAAGGGTATAATATAATACATATAATAATAGGTAGGATATAAAATTATTCCATTATCACTAATCGTTAAACTAGATTATCATGTTTTACCCTTTACCAATATGCTAAAGTTTTGGATAGTAAGAATTCATACTAAGCAAAACTAAAATGTGAATTTTTACCATATTTTTATCTCCTAAATAAAAAATATAAAATAATTTGTATTAAATTCATTAATATTATTTGGTATAAACACAAGTTAATATAAGTATGAAAAATGTGATGAAAACCTATTTTTTGAAATATATAATTTTAAGAAAAAAAATGTATTTATTCATATCATATTTAATGAAAACTATTAGATTGATGTTAAAAAATGTGATTTATTACGCAATATTGAATTTTCTGAGAAAAATTCACTACTATTGATCAAGTTAAAATATGAAAACAAAAATACACTATGTAAATTTATCAAATGTTTCGGAAAATAATAATTTTTACTTGAAATTTTATTTTGATAAATAATTAAAATATAAAATTGATTCCCTTAAATTAAATTATATTATATATTTTTTTTGAAATACTAAATCTAACATGAAACCATTTAATATATTTATATAACTATTTTATATACATTTATTAAAAATTCATCGTAATTTAAAATTCTTTAAAAAATCAGGGATTTGGAAAATTTCACATAAAGTATTTTAATCAGAATTTCAGTATGATGTTTTTTGAAAAAATTGTTATTTATATAAAAGAATCATTCAAAATTAATCATTATTAATCCCCATATTTTTTCAAAAAAATAAGAAAAAATATTTTTTGAATAATAAAATATGTTCCATATTAACTGAGTAATTATTTACAATGCATTTGACAATAAAATTTTAATGACTATGAAAGTTAAATATATTTCATTAAATATTTAATCCCATTAAAACACTACAATTTAATGGATATGATATTACTTGAAAAATGATATTATATTAATAGTATATAACAGTTCATTTTAACATAGTGGTGTGTGCTTCACAAGTTATTGAGAAAATAAATTTATATGAAAACATGTCACTTAAAATACCATGGATTTATAAAATCCCCATCTATAGAAAAATTAATCACAATAATTTTAACATCTTATCATTTATCAATGGTTATAAATGTTATTTTTTTTGTAAAACCAACATCGTAAATAGATTTAAAAAATATCCTCTTAACATGAGTGAAAGAGGTATATAAAGGATATTTAGAATAAAACATATTAAGGATTCAAAATATGTGAACAATATTTTGATATTAAAAATTAGAATATAAAATAATAAAACTATCATCTATGTAATAATACATAGTGAATGAAATCATGGTCAGGAAAAATTGAAAAACCATAATACCATGAATCAGTGATAGGTAAAATTACAATAATTTTTTTATAATTATTTTTTATAGGAAATCATATTTTAATTCAGATCCATTTCCTAGAGTTATAAAATTCTATTAACATATATACTAATTATAGAATAAAATATACCTACAAAACATTTGGACTCTCTTCATCTAATCAATTTTCCCCACAAACTAGTCATTTCTCCAAATAATGAGTATTCATCGACTTTTTTCTACACCTCATTCACTGTTATAAAATTATAATGGGCTATATAATCCTTAAAATATTAAAAGTAACATCCTCATATTTATATAATTTTACAAAATTAAATTCTAATAGAACATGATAATTGAATAATACAATATATGATTAATATAAACAATAATCAACTAATTAATCCCTAACAAATTTAAATGTTTATCATATATAATTCAATATAAGACTAAACCAATAATTCCGCAAAATTTAGAATTCTGTGTTTTTAATCCTTGTTTTATAGTTTTTTACCACATATTCTTCCAAGGTAAATTTTCCCATTAGCTATAATTAATTTTTATCACTCCTAAGGAATAATACAAAATATTTATATTCCCCAATAATTTATTTTCAAATGAGTTTCTGATTTTAGTGGTCCCACATTGATGTGTTTCAAGTATAAGGTGATAAGGGTTCGAAATCCACCCATCAAATAGGTTTTGGACATGTGTAGGTCTTATATTTTACATTATCGTTCCATTTTAATTAAATCTTTAAATAATGAGGTCATCGCTACATCATCATGATGTCATAAATAATTTAATTTATTTAATGTCTAAAAATTATAAAAAAATTACTATGATGTAGGAAATCTTTTTATCTTTCTAATGAATATTTATAGTCTAAATGATAATTTATGTAGACAAAATTAAAAATATTTTACTTAGGTGATACCGTCTTTGTTACATTTATCATTCTTTAAAAATAAAAAGATAAAAAGTCACTTCCTCACAGAAGTGATTCCATGGGGCCCCCAAGTCTGGCAAAAGGCATCCCATGGTCGGTCATGAGACAACCAGTAGACTTAGGACACATGTTGTGGTTATTTTTCATTATTATGATATTATTTTATTATCTTTAGCTACCTGATAACTCATTAATCAAGATAATTAAAGATAATTACCGTCGTTACTATTCATAATGTCCAAAAACAAAAGAGTCTTAATTAAATAATTTGGAAATTCTGATTCCGAATATGTAATCAATTTTACCAAATTCCAAAAACATAAATTGTAATAATTAATTTAAAAAAACTTCTCGTTGTCAAAACAAATAGCGGGTTTTTTGGAAACAATATTTATGAAAAGTTTGGCACTTGTTTATGCATAATTCCAAAGTTAAATTAATCCCAATGACCATCATTGAATTACATGGTAAAAATATATTCTAATTAAACATTAAAACAAATTAAAAAGATAATATATCCATATAATTAAATTATATGAAAAAGCAGTTTTGATGTAAAATGTAGTATTTTTCACTATTTATTGAAAAATGAACATTGTCAGAAAAATACCAAAAATTAAGCCAAGGTAAATTTCAATGTCCCAATGATAAATAATATATTCATTTTAAAAAATAGAGCATATAAAATTGTCAAAAGTTTGATTTAAAAAAATGGGTTTCCATCAAAAGGTAGTAAAACAATCTTTTAAAAATACTATTGTATTCAATGCTTAAGATGGGATTCATTTGTATTTTAAGCCTCTAAAATTTATTGGATAAAATTAAATACATTTAGAAAACATATATAATCATATTTTAGTTATTTCTATTCATTACTGATAATACAACGGCTATGTGTTAAATACCATTTAAAATAATATTACTTTATTATTAGTGTGCAACGTATGATTTCAAAGGAACTTGTTATTGGGTATTGGGTAAGCCATCGAACATAGCTTTCCCTTTAAATTAATATTGACATTTTATTCACAAATAGGGATAAATATAAAAATGTCATATTCATTATTTTCCTGGGGTGTTACATCCTTCCCCCCTTTTGGGAATTGCGTTCCCACAATTTTAAAATTGAGCTTGGAATCATCCATGAAAGTCCCACATCAGAACAAGAGTCGGTAATAAAATCACTTTAAAATAAATAAAGATAAGTACAATGGCCACCCGAGTAAACCCATACTAGGATTCGAAGTATGAAAATACGGACATGGTTGAAAAAAACAAAGGGTCATGTTCTGATGGAGAGTGATAGAAAATATGTTTAAGATAAAGTTAACCACAAGAAAATCACAAACTTGTAATCGGTTAAACGGTATTCGATTCCCCATTAGGAAAAGTTAATAGACATCATTTTTGTTTTAAGTTACTTTTTATAAAGGAATTTATTCATAAGGAAACATAATCACATATCATGTTGACGTTCAACTTTTATTAGATTCCTTACACAAACTCATATTTTCTCCAAAAGACTAGTATTTAGGAAGACTTGTTCACATTAAGAGTACTATAATCAACATATAGAGAATCACCTAATCCGCAAAAGAGAACTATATAATTCCCATGTCTTTAGACTTTAACTAAAACCAAATCCAAAAAGGTTAGTACAAGATCAGATAATCCAGAAAAGGATAACCCTTTATAAAAGAAGAATCTATTCTTAATCTCCAAAATTTGTCCAACAAAACCCAAAGTTCAATGAGGACCAATCTATAATCAATATTTCCATAAATTTCTTCAAAGTAAACCAAACTAAGATTGAAACTCAAATATTTGAAGGATTTAGTCACATAGTCTTCCAAGTTAAATCGTAACATTTATCTCCAAACAACATCAGTTGCTCTTAATGTCTCGTATTGAAAAGTAATTAACCTAATCACATATCCTCAATGATATGTTAATAAATTTCCAGAGAATAACCCAAAATCAAGATACTATTAATTAATAAAATCATTTAACTAAAAAATAATCAGTCAAACTAACCAGGGACTTGACGTAGTCCAGTGGTAGGCGATAAATACCAGTTGCACTTTGGTTGTGGGTTCGATTCCCACAGCTTTGTCCGACACGACAGGTTGTCACACGGTCTGCATGTTGTCCTTTTTCCAAAACTATATAATTCTCAAAAAATTTCCCAAAACGAGATAAAATATTCAAAAATGATCATAACATATTTTAACCTCAAGTTTATCTCATACCTTCCATTTTCCAGCATATCATATAATAACCCATAATTACCTCAAAAGTAAGGATCATATAAACCCAAATGGTTCTTTATAACTATATCCAAAAAATAACAGATAACTATTCCTTGAATAAAATTTTCATATATTAAACATCAGGGTTACACATACTATTAAAAGTCTTCTAATGTAACCCCATCATCAAAAGAGACTTAATACTCTTAAGAATTTCACCATAACTCTTGACGCCCTTATATGTTGTCTTCTTACTCATTCAACATTCATCATGATCCATTAACCATTCCTTTCCAACTTATTCTGAAATACTACTTTCGTACAATCAATATCATGAATCATATCCTAAGATTCCAAAAGAGGAAAACAATAGTTATGAAATAAACCATACCTTTGATTGGTCATTGTCAGTTTCTTCATCCTCAATCATAATGACATTAGGTATTGGTAAATGAACATTTGTACGATCTTGGGGATCTCATTCACGAAACTTATTCATAGGACATGTGTTTGCATAATGACCATGCACACCACATTTAAAACATTCAATTGATCCCTCAGAAAGAACTTCTTTCCCTTTCCTTGAGTCAACTGGATGCTTCCTTTTTCCATGGAAGGTTCTTGCTTTATGACCTTCATTTCCACATCTATAGCATATTTCTGTCCCTTGTAAACATTTTCCTAGGTGTTTCTTTCCACATTTTTGACACATAGGTTTTTGAACACACTTACCTTTATGATTATTAACTGTAGTTCCATAGGGATTTGTTTCTCACATATATGATTCCGTAGAGAAATCACTAAGGTTTAGGTGGTAAATCATGACTCCAGATAGTTGGTTGAGGATAATCACAAGAGTTCTCATTGAAGCTCCCATATCATTCAGTGGCTAGCTCAAAAAACTGTCACAGTTTCCTTCACAAACACTATTACTTTGGTGCCTACTAGATCCAGCCATTTACTAAAACCAAAATGTTCAGTGTGAGTATATCAACAAAACCATCATGTACTAATGAGGAAGATAAACACGAAGATATACTTACTCATTCACTTTATCTAAAACTATGACTATTTCTGAAATCTTAACCATTATGGTAATGTAACTTATGCTTAAAGAATACCCTAACATCTAAAGTTATCTAAACCAACCTTTAATACCAACTATAAGGCCCCAACCTTAAACCTTACTTAATCTTGAGTTATTACAAGATTACACATTGAGGATCTTTTCAGGTTTAGAGTTTTAGAGAATTAGATCATGAAACTTGCATTACATTCCACATTTAAACAAAGTGGTTTTATAAAAGATAGTTTTCATTCTTCCCATCAATGGAAACATATTTAAAATAAAACATGGATTCTTTCTTGACAAACCCTTGACACTATCATCACATCATGTACCTTTCCCTTGACCTATGAAAAACATTTCAAAAACATGGGATGAGCATAAAAAGCTCAGTAAGGGTTATAAAAATATGGAAAGGAAATATGAGTTCATATATACATAAGAATAAAATCATACTTTACCCATAAAACATAGGAACTTTAACATACCTCATCAAATCATGAATAAATCATAGAAATCATAAGACATAAAAGGTAACTTGAGGCATTCATAACATTCTTACGCAGGGAGTAACCCTCTTGGTTACGTTTGGAATTCCCACCACAGTATATTCCCTAAATCTATTTAGAGAAACCTTAACGTTTCACTCCTTCACGTTACCCAATGCATTGGAGAGCTATATCGGGATCACCCGCCCTTAGTTTATCACGGGACCACCCTTCTTCATAACAATGCCCAAGAACCATAACATAATCTTATCACATAAAACATGCATAAAGGAAACATAACATTTCCACCATTCAATAAAAAAATATCAATACAACACATTGATTTAAAAACATTATGAAAACAATTTTCTATACCAAGATAAAAGAAAATAAAAACATGGTATTTATTATTCTTTTAAATAGAAGGTATGGATTTTAGAAGAAGTCGAAACTCAAATAATGGTCACGGAGGCGGAGAAGTTGTTGTTGCCGCATACGTATGACCAAAACATTCCATTTTGTCATTTAGTAAAACGCTTCGTATAAAAAAATATTCCTTTTTGGATAAACGTAAAAGTCAAAGGGGTTTATACACCGTATAAAAGAAGGTTGTGTATAAAACAAAATATGCGTCAATGAATAGAGATTGAGATGAAGTCCCTTACAAAGATGGTATCCTTGGTTTAAGGATAAATCAATTACATAATTATGTGTGACAAACTAATACACCAAATATATGTGGATATTAAGTGTAAAATAATCAAAGGTCATTCACACATATTCAATGGACGACATATTCAATAACTACATGTTGAACCCAAAGAAATCGAAATTGGGTTATGAAGTTCCCTTGACAGCCTAACGGCGTCACATCAAAACGAGTTGATGAGAGATAAAAAAGGGTATCTCATCACTTGGACATAAAATTTACATCAATAATGATATATGAGAACATATCCCAACATAACAATATGTAAATTAAAATACCCAACAATAGAAGTCTTTTAAAAAGAGGAGGGTGAAAGGTTCCCTTACCGACATGGGTATCTTTCGAAACATACACATCGTGAAAGAAGGACTATACAACATTGATGTAAATAATCATAAAATAAAGTATATTACACAATGAGTAAAATAATGGGAAGTACATACACCACTCAAAGGAAATTGTGGCAAATGTAGCATAAATCTCACGGGAAAAAAAGTGAGATGAAAAATCCCTTACGAAAACTCGGCAGCCTAACGGCGCCACATAAAACATAAAACAATGGATTGATGAGATAAAATAGGGTATCTCATCATATTAACATAATGTTTATAGAAAGAGGAATATAAAATAACATCCCTTAACATAACAAAAAGGTGCTTAAAATAAGTGACATAAATGAGAGTACTTAAAAAGAAAGAGAGAGGTTAGATCTCTTACGAAAATTCAGCAGCCTAACGACGCCACTCCAAACTTCCAAAATGGATTGATGAGAGAGAATAGGGTCTATAATCACATGAACATAAAAATTACAGTATTATTAATATAAAATAACATCCCAATAACAATAAATATGAGCTTTAAAAGGAATGACATAAATGAGTGTACTTAAAAAGAAAGAGTGGAGTAAAATCCCTTACCTCAGGTCCGACTTGACTCGATCATTCTTTAATCTCCTGAATAATAAACTTGAGTTAATTTCTAATTGATTAAGAACCTTTTTAAAGCTCATTATTCCTTTTATATAACTTATCTAAATTTTATAAACATTATTTAATCATTAAGTTAATAATGTTTGTTTTGTCGATATTTGGTTCTTAAGTCGAAAGTTGACTTCTTACAATTACATGTTGTTTGTGGGGTCAAAGGTTATTTATATCCATAATTACATTCCTTATTTGGATATCATATATATCATATATATCTATCATATAAATGTATTTATAATATCACATAGTCATTTAGAGGAAAGAAATGAAATGCACCATTCATGGAGACGGTAAGCCGTACGTACGTATGAACGCTACTTTCATTTCTATGTCATATTAATGGAATTAAAACTATATGAGATGTATGTATATTTTAATTCCAGAATTATATTAATCATTTATATTTAACATACATCATATATCTCTATTATATGTATGTACTCATAATGATACATTACATTTGGGGATAAGAAATGAAATGCACCGTTCATGGAGACGGTAAGCCGTAAGTACGCATGAACTCTACTTTCATTACTATCTCATACTTTAATGTAAAGAAAATAATAATGATATAAAGGTATATTATAATTCCAGTTTAACTTCATATATAATAACTTTAAATCCATCCTTTATACGTCCCACATATGGCATTAACGAATCACATCACTTTGAGGGGGTGGTAGTCCGCACTTCCTTAAATGAAGATATCGCGTTTACACATAATGGAAACCATAAAGGTATGCCATAAATTAGAAATACAGAAGCATAAGTAAAACATAAAAATATTATATATCATATAAAAGTATAGTGTCATCTTAATGGACACCTTTGAAGGTGTTAAAATAAAGTTGAACAATCATCATTTCGAGAGGCAGAAATTCACCATCCACAGAAACAGTATGTTCTTTAACCATTAGATATAGGTGTGTGTAAGTTTAGATCGAATAATTCTTATAACAAAATCCTAGTATATTGAAGATACTGGAGTTGTTACAAAATAAACGAATAAAAAGAGTTTAGGGGGTTGGAGAAGCAAAATGAAACACAAGGACTCATGTGAAGACATTACCTTAAAATTGGGTAACTCCTTTTGGTTTGAGGTCAAAGGCTTCCTTGGGAAGACTTCATCCAAAAGTGAGGTTTCAAGGAGTTAAATAGGGATGTGGAGAGACAAAATGGGCATGGTTTGGCCGAGACAAAGGCTTTGAAAGTGTGGGTACGGAGGTAGAGGTGGGGGCCTTTTATAAGAGCAGGGGATGGGCACTCTTGGAAAGGTATAAAATGTAACTTTATTTTCAAATGGGATTCGGATTTTAATGGTCCCACATTGATATGTTTCAAGGATAAGGTGATAAGGGTTCTAAATCCACCCATCCAATAGGTTTTGGACATGTTTAGGTCTTATATTTTACATTATCTTTCCATTTTAATTAAATCGTTAAATAATGAGGTCATCGCTGCATCATCATGATGTCATAAATAATTTAATTTATTTAATGTCCAAAAATTATAAAAAAATTACTATGATGTAGGAAATCATTTTATATTTCTATTGAATATTTATATTCCAAACTATCATTTATGTTGACAATATTAAAAATATTTTACTTATTTGATACCTTCTTTGTTACATTTTACATTCTTTAAAAATAAAAATATATAAAGTCACTTCCTCACAAAAGTGATTCCATGGGCCCCCCAAGTTTTGAAAAAGGCATCCCATGGTCGGACATGAGATAACCAGTAGCCTTAGGACACATTTTGTTGTCATTTTTCATTATTATGATATTATTTTATTATCTTTAGCTACCTGATTACTAATTAATCAAGATAATTAAAGATAATTATCGTCGTTACTATTCATAATGTCCAAAAAACAAAAGAGTCTTAATTACATAATTTGGACCGACTGATTCCAAATATGTAATCTATTTTACCAAATTCCAAACACATAAATTGAAATAATTAATTTAAAAAAATTTCCCGTTGTCAAAACAAATAGAGGGTTTTTTTGGAAACAATATTTATGAAAAGTTTGGCATTTGTTTATGCATAATTCCAAAGTGAAATTAATCCCAATAACCATCATTGAATTACATGGTAAAAATATATTCTAATTACACTTTAAAACAAATTAAAAAGATAATATAACCATATAATTAAATTATATGAAAAAGCAGTTTTGATGTAAAATACAGTATTTTTCACTATTCATTGAAATATAAACATTGTCAGAAAAATACCAAAAATTAACCCAAGGTAATTTTCAATGTCCCAATAATAAATAATATATTTATTTTGAAAAATAGAGCTTATATAATTGTCAAAAGTTTTATTTACAAAAATGGTTTTCCATCAAAAGGTAGTAAAACAATCTTATAAAAATACTAGTGTATTCAATGCTTAAGATGAGATTCATTTGTATATTAAGCCTCTAAAATTTATTGGATAAAAGTAAAAACATTTATCAAACATATATAATCATATTTTAGTTATTTATATTCATTAATAACAATACATAAACTATGTGTTAACTACCATTTAAAATAATATTATTTTATTATTAGAGTGCAACGTATGATTTCAAAGGAACTCGTTGTTGGGTATTGGGTAAGCCATCGAGCATAGAATTCCCTTTAAATTAATATTAACATTTTAATCACAAATATGGATAAATATAAACATGTAATATTCTTTATTTACCTGGGGTGTTACAGAAATCCCATGACAAAATAATAGATTGTCTATTATTTTAGTTGATCGAAAAAAATTCAAATTGGAAAATTAAATTTAATTGTCCCCAACTAATTAATGTATATGTTTTGGCATAATTTAATTATAGGAGTTTTCACTAATTAATTAAAGGGGAGCTGTAGAGGCTCTCCCTTTTTAATGAGGGAGAGTAGATAAATTATACTCTCCTCCCATTAATAGGGGTCGGGTGGTCCCCACCCCTATAATTGAAAGTCGGAGGGTAGTGGTCTTGGGTGGTCCCCAAATCATAACCTCTCATGGGAGGTCTGATTCGGGTGGGCCCCACCACCTTGATCTCTCTTGGGAAGTTATGGTGTGGTGGTCCCACCACCATCTTCCATGAAGAGGTTTTAACCACCAAACAATCACATGGAAGCTCAATAAAAATAAAGTGAATCTCACTTTATTTTTTTTTTTTTCATGAAAACCCAAAAATAATATTTTATTCTCTACTCACTACCGTCGATTTGAAAGCCTTCTTAAGCAAATACCGGCACTACGAGTTCAACGATGCCCTTAGATTTCAATTTCAAGCACCGATTGAAATGTTAAAAAACCCACTCGTAAGTTTACTAAACATACCCGAACTAAACTTCTGATATTGATTCTGAGCACACCGAGTCTCAAAATAATACACTATCAATTTTCAAAGACTCTAAAAATTCTCATGTATTTAATAAAAAATTTTTCCACGGAAATTTCGTGTCTTTACAATCATCACAATTTATAACACAATGAAAAAGAAGAATAATAATCGTTTATTGAAATATAATGTAATGATAAACATATGAATTAATAATTTAGTTTCCATAATGTTCATAATTATGTAACAATGGTATGTTTACATTATCAATGTTCATGTGAATAACATAATATATTTTATACCTATGAAAACATACATCATAATAAATGAATATGGATTATATCTTAATCATAATCAATAGTAATAGGAATAAATAATCAAGATCCATGTGATATCAATCATCATAAAATAAATCATTTACAAAACATAGAATCTTAAAACAAAAAATTTTGGTATTGTGGAACATTATAATTATGGGAAACATATAAGAAACATTACAATTATAATAACAATATAGTTGACATCAATGGACAATGTATTTGAGGATATCATTGGCCCACTCATCATTAATTTTTAATATAACCATGTACCCTTTGTTTTAAATGAATCCACCCATATACATATTATAATCAAACCACCCAACATTATAAACAATTTCTAGGATCCATAAAATAAAAAAAAATTAGAAATAATTCATTTCTTCCAATTATTTATATGGAAAACTATTATTCCATCCATACTGTGATTGATTCATTGAAATGAAACTAGATAATTGAAAAAAATTGAAATAATCATAATACATAAAATGAACTCTAATTGATGGTTTCATTACATAATATCCCCCAAATAGATCATATTTGATATAACTTGTTTTTGTTGTTGATGAATGGAATCATCAATGAAATACCATAAAATTCTTAACGAAATAACCTGTTTAATCATTGAAATAACTTTTAAATACAAGAAATAACTAAAATATTATAAAAAAATTTCCAATTAATATCAATGAAATCCTATAAAATAAGTATTTAAAGAAGGTATAGCCATGATAAAGGGGAATTGTGTTCATATAGATAATGTTTCAAATAAACATTCTATTGTAAAATACAAATAAATAGTGTCCAAATTCCCCAATATTGGAAAAGTAGTTAAATTTAGTTTTGAATTTATTTTAAAGAATGTCAAATATAATTTATAATATAGTTATAAAAAATATATTATTTCTAAAATAATACAATTTTTTTAAAAAAATCATGGATATGGAAATGAATGAATGCAAATCCAAAATATGATATATGATTTGTATCACCTGAAAAAATAGTCAAGATGTTTATTCAACCAATATGGGGGGAAATCAATACCAATCATTTTAACCACATTTATAACAATATAATATGATAAAATATATCGTTTCAGAAAATAATATTTTACGATTCCCACAACATGAACATTCAAAAATACAATCTCAATGGATAAGATATTATAACATGATTAATTCTCCACTTTATTACTATTTTGAATCAAATATAATTTAAAGAAATAATATAATATATATTTATAAATACTAATAATATATTCAATTAATATGTACAAATTAATTCATTAATATGTATGTTGAAAAGACAATAAAATCAGGGATCGCGTCATGTATCATGTTTGTGGAAAATGATATGGAGAAAATGAAAATATATGAATCTTTTAAAACATTACAGCCAATATCCCCTAAAATATAGAAAATAAATCTTCCATAAAATATCATGATAAAAGATTCATTCATGACATAATATAAAAAATGTTAGAATATGAACCTCATAAAAATATATAGTTGTATATTACATGATATGTCTCAATGATGGTAAATTTGAGTTGAGTAACCCTTAGAATGATATTATTAATGAAGTGAAAGTTAACTAGTGGAAATATTTTCTGTAAAAAATGTAAATATACAAAAACAACTATAAATAATACATAACGATAATAAATTTCATCTCACAAATAATATTTTCATAATATAATATATTAATATGTGATGTCACCCAAGGAAATAAAATTATTTTAAGCAACACATACCACTTTTTTTATTTCATGTAAAATAATCTATGATGAAATAATTATAATGGAAAAATAAAATACCATGATATATTAAGTATTCAGAATACAATATGTTTAATGGGAAAATATACACCTGATAAATGAAATTTAATAACAAAATTTAATATATGCATCAATTATTGAAAATATAAATGAGATCCATTATAATGAGTATGTACATTTAATAACTGTAATTCAGTAAATGTTCAATAAGTTAATATAATATTTTTTAAAAAAATTAATTTCTAAAATAATGTAATATTAAATAATTATTTTAATTATATTGTTAATTAATAAATAATTTATGTTCACTCC
Organism: Viscum album; assembly: GCA_963277665.1. Lineage (NCBI taxonomy): Eukaryota > Viridiplantae > Streptophyta > Magnoliopsida > Santalales > Viscaceae > Viscum > Viscum album. The sequence goes on from OY728165.1 coordinate 177,821,444, forward strand.
TGATACATTCAGAACGATTTGTCTGTAATTTTAATGATATCTCACTATGATTTATATGTTAAAGTAGATAATTTTTTTAATATTTTCTAGAATAATAATTATGTTTAAATATGATTATTATACAATTATTTATTCCCTTAAAACAAATTAAATATTGTGATGAAAAATAAATTTTTTAACAATCATGAAGATGATTGGTCATACTTTTTCATGAATAATGATTACATTATTCAATGATAATTATGGAATGAATTAATGAATTATTTCATATTTAAAATCATAAAAGTATAGCATTAAAAATATAATTTAACTATTTATCCATATATCATCAATGAGATGTCATGTCCAAAAATGAATCACATCAATTCATAGAGTTGGTAGTCCACCCATAAAAATGAATGACATTTTAATTTTTTATAAATGGAAAAATTAAAAAAATAAATGATATTTTATCTATAAATAAAAATAAATTTGTCATGAATATAATTTATATATATTAAATCCATTAAAAAATACACTTGTAAGAGGAAGTGATATAAAATAATTAGATTACTTTTTGAGGTGGTAGTCTCTCATTGAAAAAACAATGAATATGTTTCTTATTCAAAGAATGAGTGGTTTTTTATAGATTATTAAATTAACTTTGTAAAATAACATGATATAGAATATAATGGTTATATTATTTAATGAAATTTGAGAAAAAAATTAATGATGTCGTAGAAAAAATAAAACAAAATGCATGGTTATGTACAATAAATATTAATCATACAAATTATTATGTATTACAAAAAATCACCACTAGGATGGTTTTATGATAAATTAGATGTAAAGGACCAAGATATTTTTTGACTAGATTTTTGTAAATATTTTCCTATACAGAATACATTTTTTGTGTGAGGAAAATTAAAAAGGAGGTTCGCATTTATAAAATTGGGGAGTGGTAGTTAGGGACATTCAAAAACTTGATAATTGATATAACATAATATTCATGTACAATTATCTCAATAATGATTTATTTATAATATTTTATGAATTTTTAATGAAATAATCTCACCCAAAATATTAGGTCATGTTTAGGTTGTGTTTTTATAATTGTTTTTTAAATTAACCCCATGTTTACACATTTTTGACAATTATAATGAAATGATGATTTAAACAACTTAGTGGTCAATATAATAACTATAAAATAAAAAATTATTCATAAATGGTCCACAATTGTTTCTATAAACCATACCATATTCACATGTCAATAGAGTAGATAAATAAAAATTTAAAATTGGTAAACGAAAAATTATTTAAAATAAAATATTATTAAAGAAATATTTGGCACTATGTATTTACTTTTACTTAAAAACAAAAAGGAAAATATATAAATTAAATAAAAAAATTTTCAAAACAAATTATATAATAGTTACTGGATAATTAATTTGGCACCTTAAATTACTAAAAAAATATTTTTACAAATTTTAGATTCATTTTTTGAATCCTCCAATGCTTGAAGAAGAATCATGATAGTATTTTATATGAATTTAGTGTATTCATTTAATCAGTAAAAATATAAGTAAATTAACTACTAAAAAATTTATTTATCTTCCAATTTAACTTTTATAATTGATCATATCATCTTTTTATCGCTATTTAAAATATATAACATTAGTAAAAATAAAATAAGGACCTTTTTATACTTTTCAGAATATAAAGTTATAATATGGTCAAAATCATAGAAAATTAAATTTAAAAGGTCATATATACAAAATTTAGATGATTATGGATGATGTATAAACATGTAATAAAATTTATAAAATTTTAATGTTTATTTTGGATTCTGTATCATTGTAGTCTTTATCTAAAGAATGTGATTTACCTATATAGAGGTGATAGAAAACTACAATTGTTTCATTTCGTAATGAACAAAAATAAGTTGGACATGTTTATAAAATTATTACCTCCATATTATAAATATGTAATATAATATTTTTTATTTAATATATTTAAATGAAATAATTTTATTTCAAAATAATCCCACTTGATGTGATGAAAAATTCTTTTTCAAAAAATACCATTTTAGTATAAATTTGTTTTATAAAATAAATTCATTTATAAAATTCATTCATAATAAAATTCATAATTTTTTTAATTCTATGAAATTAATAAATAATATAAAATATAATTTTACTTCTAAATAATTAAAATGAAAATAATATTCTATATGAAATTATATATTTTTCATTTGTCATTAAAAAATATATTTTTTCAAATTTTTTTATAATTTTCAAATCAACCTACATTTGATATAAAAATTTCAAAAATGATATTCATTTCATGAAATAAATTTAATAATGTTTCTAGATATAAATTATCATATCTTATCATTATAATAAAAAACAATTTTTATAAAAACATGTTATAAATCATATAATTACTTTAAAAATATATGTACCCATCCTTAAAAAAATTGACTAATCAAGTTAATTCAACAATGAAATCACTCATTAGGTTCACAATGATGTTTTCAGTTTTGATTATTTGAGATTTTGGATATAAAAAATAGATAAGAGTTAATATATTACATTGTTGATACATCTACTATGTATAAATATTTTCACAATATATAACATAATAAAACATTTTCTTGTTTCTATAACACAAATTGTTACATTAAACATGAAATTTTATTCACATTAACCATCAATAATCAATGTGAAAACATTTTAAAACATGTTTTGATCATAAAAATATCATTATGGGACATAAAATGATTGATGTAAAACAATCACTCTGGGGATATTGATAAACACATCAAGGATAAACATCTCACCCTTAAATGTAAATTATACCTAATTTTTGAAACATAAGATTCCATTAAAACCAAGAATCCCTAAAAACAATTCATAATAACCGGGAATCATTTTATTGATTGAAATACTTATGATTATGTCCCTCATGAAAACCTTATAATTTGTAACCCACACAGATACATTAAAATGCAACTATCAATGCTACCTTATCATGTACTTCTCATATATACACATGGGATAACCATTATGGTAATGTCCAACATAAACATACCCAATTCATCGGAGGGATATCATAGTCGCAATTTTCATTTTAAAAATTTTCCAATGAACAATTACATAATCATAAAACATGAATTATTTACTTATAATGGATGTCCATTTGATTTTATTGAAATCTAAATTTAAATGAGGATTTTAAAGGAATGTCCCAATCCACAAGATTGAATTCCATCAAAAGTCCTAGAATTTATTTTATGATGGAATAAGAATTAAATTATTTTATTAAAGAACAATTTTCAAATTTCTAATACCATTTATGTTTCCTTTAAAATATCAGTTGACCTATTGATTAATAATATTTTGTTATTTCCATTTTTTCGGGTGCATTTATTTCATAGTTTCCACAATCGATTCAGTAGGGTTTTTCTTATCAAATAGAATCAAAAAACTATATGTGTGATGAAATTCTATTAATATATTTCCTGAATAATAAATTATAACATATTTGTTATGGTATGAAGATGATTCATTAGATTAAACAGTGATGATAAAAGTATTGATTATTTTTTGGGGGGTTTTCATCCATCACAAACTGGATTCATTTTATTTAATTTTATGTGTGTCAATTAGTTCCTAAACATTGAAAATGTTTTAGTATGCATAATTAAATATTTTTTTAACAATATTATTTGATTTATAACCACCCAGAATTGTGGTAATAGAAAATTAAAATTCCACATCAATGAACATGATTAATGGACACATTATTTACGATACATTAATTTACAATGATTAATAGGAGGGGACTTGTGTTCTGATGAAGGGTATTGAATTGACAAAAAATAATTCCAATTTATGTATGATATTATAGATATTAATTTTCTTGGATGGGGTATGGTAAAAATAGAATAATAAAATAATTTAAATTGAAAATAAAATGATAGAAAAGGAATGATGATTTTACCACTTGAATTCTTCTCATTGAGAACCTTCTCCGGAATATTTGAGTTTGACATTTTCGGAGTCAAAAGAATCATATTGGTGGGGGAGAATAATCAATTGAATTTTGGGTATAATTCTAACAATAAACATTGATTAGGATGTATGAGGGAAAGTTGTGGTGGTGGGTGGTAATTTAAGTGAAGGATATGGGTGTTTTTCATATTTGTTAATCATTAGTTTATTATTTTAGGTCAAAAATATGATTTTTTTATTTCCTACACAATATATTTTAATTTAAGAGTGGGAGTTATAAATTATAGTTATTAAAATATCAATTACACAATATTTATTGTATTCATGTTATAATATTATATATAGTAAATTATTTTATTTCACTATTTACCAAATGTTATAATATTATAGAAAAATACTAAAAAAACCCTTAATATTTTCCAATGTTTAGAATTTAAAAATAACTCCATTTAGTTAAAGTAATTTTATTAAATTTTTTAAATTAAATTTTTTTATTAATATCGTATTTGTTTATAACTAATGAATTAAACAAACAACTCATTTTCCGACACATTGAAAATTTAATTAAGGTCCCATTAAACTATTATATCAACATAAGAAAAAAAATTAATTCATGTGAATATTTTATAAATTTAATTTGTTTGAATCTTTAAATTAAATATAAACCTTTTAATAATCATTTATTTTTGTAAATATAGCAATATTGTTTTTATAATTTTCAAAATATTTATATAATAATTCCATTATATAAATATATCAATTTTTCTTATAAAGTACATAAATTTTATTTATAATATCATATGTGAGGTGAATATACTATTAATATATATTCCATAATTTTTGTGGATACAATGTATTTTATTATACATATATAATGAAATTAAATACAAAACTATGATATGAAAATAAATTTTTTATATGTGTTTTTATTGTTACATTCCACCCCCCTTCTGAAAATTTCAACCTCATAATTTTTTATTACATACTAAACTTTTGAGGATACATTTACCTAATTGTTTTTTCAAATTACCATGTTTCTTATTCATTAATTTTGATTCTACACAAAACCATAAAAAAGTAAATTACTAATTCCAAAAAACATTCTCTTTGTGTCAGGGATCTATATAAGCTTTTTCCCATATCAAATGTCATATTTCAACTAAACAATATTAAGGCTCAAAATATTAGATAAATCTTGAAGATACATTCTTCTTATCAAATACTAAAAAAACATTACAAACAATGGACAAACACATAGGGAAGTCCACATAGTTTGCAAATAAACCAACTTCCTATAGAGTTTCATAGGGTCTAATTAACATGTGCTCCGATATAATTTAATTCAAAAAAATTCATACATTTAAAGGGATACTCATTGAAAGAGACACTATCAACTACCTCTAAATATTGATCCTCCCTTTGGTTATTTTTATTAAATCTTTTATAACTATGAATTATCATCCAATATTACTGGATCACCTTTTCAGCCACATCATATATTAATTCTGGTCCCATTAAAATCTTTTCCCCAACTCATCCAAAATTGATAGAGTTTCATACTGATTTCCATATGATTCATGAAAAGATGGAATATGTATAGTAGAATGGATTTTTTTATATTAAAACTCAACCAAATAAATGTTAATTACAACAACCATGGTAATCCATTGAACAAAAATATATCATGTCTTCTAATGTTGGAATTTTTGTCTAAGTATGCCCATCAGATTTGGGATGAAAAGTGGGGGCTAAAAATTATTTCTTTTTCCAAAGAAATCTAAAGGCCATTACAAAAATTAGAAATGAACTAGGGATACCCATCAGATAAAATGGAGAGAGGGATTAAATATAATCCGACTATATCTTTGTGGTTCATTCTAGAAAAATGACCCAAAGAAATTGTTTCTTTAACAGGAATACAATGTGCATATATTATTAGTTAATAAAAAAATAACAAAAAATGAATTTGTATATTTAAAATTAATTAGTAGTATAACCCTGAAATCAAGGGATATATTTTCCCATATTGGATCTGGCACTAGAAAATGAAGAATAATCCCTTTTGGTATATTTTTTTTAATTAACCTATAGAAAAGTCAAACCATATATAGTAAAATAAGAAATATATCATTTCATTCCATCCCACATGTTATACTACCAAATAAAATTGTACAACATAGTGAATCTTAGATTAAATAAGAACATAGTACTATGAAATTTATATAATAAATCCTTCTTTAACTATGAATCACAAGGAAGATATAATCTCTTCATAGATTAGAAAAAACAATCTTTATTAATTTTAAATTTTCTAAATATACCCTTATTAGTAAATTAAATAAATTTATGCAACTAAAATTATTCTTCGTACTATTTCTTAATTTTGTCCAACACAGTCAATTTCTGAGACACCTATAAAAAGAGAGTAATTTCCTACACCAACAAATTCCAATCTGAAATTTGTTAAATCATTATCCAAGTTGGCATGTTCTAACTGTAATAGCGTTAATGTAGAATAATATTTTTGATGCAAAGAAACAACCACATTTTTTCTATTCTATGATTGAATTTGAATTTCCAATAATAATCCTTTTTAGTTTAAACAATATTATATACCTCATGTTCTATTTCATCTGAGTGAGTATTTCCATTTAACATATATAATTAGTATATATTTCACATTTGGATCCAGAAAAAATATATTTCCAAAATATTAATGTAATAACCGCTAATTATCATTACAGATCATCCGTGTGATAACTCATCTCATGATGTTTCAGTTGTGTTAACGTAGAAGAAATTACCATATCATTCTACATCTAATCACTACCATGTCTAATTAATGAGGCATCATTGCATCTGACTGAATATACATTTCTGGTAGGATAATTGAAATATTGAGTAGTCACCAATATTATATTCTATTCTTGACAATAATATAGTTTTATATCCATAAAAAATTAAACCCTTATTATGTTATCATAGTTATTGTGCTAGTTATCATGCTTATTTTTTACCAATAGTCGGTAATATCGAACAAATATAAGAAAACGATGAATATCTGTAACATTTATATATCATAACATTTCATCAACCACTTTTTTATTTGATGGATCAACTAATATTCTATCATTATTTACAATGTTCCTAATAAAATAAATTATTTGAAACCAAGAATCACATTTTCTAAATATCTCATTTATCATTTTTCCTTTAGATATTTATAGAATAATCATTATAGATATTTCACGATCCTCATAAAATATTGAATAAACCATAATATCCTCAATAAAAAAACATATCTCTATATTAATGGAATATTATATTCACATAATCCATCAATATTTTAGGATTAATTGTCAAAAAAAGGGTATAAAAAATTAGAATAACCATATGTATTTCTGAAAAAATATTTTTGGGATGTAATAATCCTTCAACTTTTGTTGAATTTATATGACTCTAAATTTAATAATCAGAAAATATTTAGCACCCTAGACAATATCAAACAAGTCATTGATATTTTTAAATGGATACATATTATTAAAAATAATGTTATATAAATTTATATAATCAATGAAAAGTATCATAGAACCAGGTTTATTTTAAATGAAAAAATTGGAGTACCCCTAGGAGATATTTTTATATAAATGAATCATTTATCAAGAAACACATGTTACTAAATTTTTAATTATAGAAGATATACTAGATCCATTCGATAAAACGGTATTTAAATGGACATAGAAACATGAATTAATTAGATATTATATTAATCATTCATATCATGTGTTACACTAGGAAACTCGCAAAGAAAACAATCTAGGTATTTAGTAACCACAAGAACATCATTAATCAGACTTGTTTCCTTTTATTTTATAATATGAAAAATATTACCTTCATTTCGATATTTTTTTAGTTTCTCAACATTGTGATATGTTATATCCAGGGTATGGTATCATTCATGTATACAAATATAAAATATTTCACAAAAACAAGATCTATTGATCTATAATAAATGTTATAATCACATAGTAAATGCTAATCCATTTCTCGAATATCATCAGATTCTATTAAGGTGAAAATAATAATTATTTTTGATCATCAATTTGCACAAAGCCAATTCTAATCCATATCTCTTAGTGGAATCTAACTTCATCTTCCATGTTTTTACTATGGAAAATAATTTTGAAATAACATATCAAAGATGACACAGACCTGAAATCCTTAAATTCTATAAAATATAAAAATAACCATAAATTATAACAAATTTAGGCTAGTATATTAACATCATCCTAACCTATAAGGTTATCTAAACCATTACGGATAAAAACTATATGGACCCGACCTTAAACAACATATAATTTAGTAAAGTCAACTAGAAAATAAATTTTTATATTCAAATGGATATTTTCAAAATTTATTTATAAATAATTATGTTATTAAATATATATATGAAATCATAGTTCACAATGTATATATATCTAGTCAATATACATTTTTTCATAACATGAGACTTTAAAAAAAATTCTTTCTTTCTATAAAAAACATCAAGACATTAATTAAGATGTTTTCTTTTACATTACCCATATATAACCCCTATGAAAAACATTGTAAAACATATTATGAGTATAATATTATATGTAAGGTAATGAAAAATATGAAAATAAAACCATTAGTCCATGAATACTTACAAACACAATAACGATAAACACCTCAACCATTAAAGTAACATATACGTACTTTGTGAAAACACAAGGAATATATAAAACATAAAAAAAATAAGCAATTTAGGTAACCTGAGGTATCATTTCATTACCATACATACTTATGATTTTTAGACATCACTAAATCCTAACAATGTATTCATTATGGCTACAATATGATGTAACCATCACATTAACACTTGGAATAACCATTACAAGAAAAATCCAACATAATCATACTCATTTAATTAGAGGAATATTAGGAAAAAACTAGTCACCATAAATAATAAATTTGAACAATAAAATTATCTTAACACATAAATACATATAACCTAAAATAATTATATTTTATTTGTAAAAATCATAATTTAAAATTTTAATTTTTAATAAAAGTAATATCCCTCATGTTTTATATCATTCAAATGTGTTAAAACATCTTATATAATTGTCTAATTAATGTTATTAATTTATTTAATAACCTTTTTAATAATTATAATACCATTTTTTACCTTTTATAACATATTTTCACCCCATTATTAATCATATTTTGTTATTTTCATTGTTATGAGAGTGTTTAATTCAATGTTTTCATGGATGCTCCATTATGTATATTCTTGTAAAATCGATGGAAAAATCCAAAAGTGGAAATTAATGGTATTATTACGTGTCCATAACATTAAATAATACTATATAATTTTCCTTCTATAATATGGTTGTTATTTATTAGATAAGGTATTTATGATAAAATTTTGGAATATTTTAATGGGATTTATGACCATCCGAAACGAGAGTCATTTAATTTTATTTTACGTAAATAACTTAGTTCATGAACATTAAAAACGTAATAAAATATGTATATAAATATTTTTCCACTATATTAAAGGTTAAAATACTTTCCTTGACAGTGGTAAATTATAATGGAAATGTAATGTCCAAAAGGTGATGAATCGATGTGTCGTGTATAGTGGTTTCATTTTCTAGAATAATAAAAGAAGGGGAGCGGTTTTATTATGTATATTCTATAAAAATAGATTCTAGTATATGTATGATAGTGGATTTATCATGTAACATTGATTTGGTGAGGTGAGGATAGAATAATAACTGAAAATAAATTCAAAAGAAAATAAAATAAAATGAATGAGGATTTTACCTCTTATATTATTCATTTTTAAAACATCATTAAAAATATATTATTTTACCTTTTCAGCAAAGAACAAGAAAAAGACTTGGGGGAGTGTGTTGATAAATATATTTGGATAAATTTGGACTATAATAGTGGATTTAGAGGTGTGAGGAGAATAGGTGGCCATAGATAGTATTTATAATAAATGAGAGTGGTGTTTTTCAGATATTTTATTTGATAGTTTATTATACTCGATCTATACTATGAATAGTCATGATTCCTAAGAATAAATTCAATAAATATATAATCGTAGTTCTTAATTATAATTATAAGATCATAAATGACTTAGGAAATATTTTATTTATCTTATAATATCATATACCGTAAAATATCTTATTTCACTATTCAATAAAATCCATATATTATTGAAAAATAAAGATATTCCCTGTCATGATTTATTAATAATTATGATTATTAAATGAACTTAATTTTATAAAAATAGTTTTATATATATTACAATTTTAATTTATAATTAAAATCCTCATTTATTTCTAAAATATAGTTTTTAAAATTATAACTCAATTTAAAACACTTTGAAAACATAAATATCATCTCAAAAAATTATCTTATAATTATAATAAAACAAAATAATTATTAATTATTGTATTTTATGATGAATATTTTTCTTATAAATCATTATAATAATTGTAAAATTTTTAATTAACCATTTTGTATAACAAAAATAGTAACATTTAATTTATTATTTTGAAAACATTAAATTACTTTTTCTATGATATAAATATATTATATTTTTACTTATAATATACATAAATTTTATTCACAATGAAATATGTGAGGTTACTATTCAATTTATATAAAATCCATATATTCTATAAATACAAATCATTTCATTATACATTTATAACGAATTTAAATATTTGATTTAGGTTGAAAATATATTATTTTATAAGTTCCCCGGTTGTTTCAAATAAATATTAAGTCCTAATTTTTAGAGAAGTAATAAATAAAAATATGTTTAGTTGGACCATAATATTTTTTAATGAAGTATTTAATCCAATTCGAATATTACAAATTAACTACTAAACTACACAAATTTCATATATATATATATATATATATATATATTTACATTCATTTAAGCTTAATTTTCAGTGTCATAAATGATTTTGAATGTAATCATATTTAAAATCACATGATATTACATTCTCACCCCCTTAAAACTATTTCCTCATATTTTAATAAAGGATTCACAACAAGGGTATTGAAAATTCAAAATAACATTGTTGGAATCATATATCATAAAAAGTTTTAATACAACATCCTCTTGAGATGAGTGATTATGAAATACAATGTTCAAATCAAATAACACATTAATTAGTTTTAAAATATGAAATTATTTTTCAAAAGTTAAAAAAATGGAATTTTAGAAAATATTATAGAATATATAATGGTGGAAAGTGTAAATGATCAATGATAATAATAATGTGTATGATCATGAATATGGTAATGAATACATTACCATAATTCATAGTTGTGTGAAAAAGACCATAAATTCCTCCTACATAAAGAAAATATGATAAAGTTTTCATTTCAAAATAATTTTATTAGTTTTATGTAATTACATAAAAATAAATAATAATAACATATGGATATATATTTTTCAATGAAAATTATAATTTCATCGATTAATAAATTTCAAACAATCTCTCTTTATTTTCTCCAAATGGTTATTATTGAATATGAATTTCCTAATCATTACGCACTAAAATAAACTTCTAATGCATCACATAATTCCAAAATTGGATAATAAGTTATTCCTCCATTATTTAAAAATTAACTCTGACTGATATAGTCTGTAGAATGTAAGATAATTTCAATAACTAATAAACATTCATTTTATGAAATACGACATTAATATTAGAAACATCAATATTGACACACAATATTAAAATTATATCATTTGATTTATAGGTAACCTAAAAATTCATCAAAATATTGTACACTGCTATTTAAATAATGATATTGAAGTATGTGATCAACATTCATTTTATGATATTTTTTTATCTCCATTAAATAATACCCTTTTATGCGAAATAACATGTGATCAATATTAAAATCATATATCGTTGATGTTATTTGTTAAATAAAAGATATACACAGATGAAAAATTTATAACCTCTAAAGATGACTAAACAGAACTCAGATACCAACTGTAAGGACCTAGAACAAGCACTCCCAAATCTGGTGGTTAACAATTATACATTTTATCTTAGAAATTTATACATATAAATGTTACAAAATTTTTCTAATACAAAAACATAAAATATCAAGAGTAAATAGTAGATATACTAAATAACATATGAAATTTTGGGTTTATTTTTTATGTAAATCTGGAAAACACTTACATAATCAACACTCATGATTTCAGATTTTAATTTGTCCAACTATACCAATATTTTCATATTCAATATTTATTTCTCATATTATCCCACAAATTTCATCACATATAAAACCATTCTACAGTAAAAAAATTTATCATTATTCTTAATAAACTGTCATGACCTGCCTTCACCAAAAGGAGGGAAGGGTCAGCAGATTGCCAGGCCCTTCCTTCTTTATGTTGAAGGAGAGATAATGACCCCCGAGACCCACCTTGAATAGGTCCCGGAAGACGCGACTAGCACCAAGGGTATAGAAATTTCTCACAAATGGAAGGCATTACCCCCTTTTGTTTTATAAGATTGAGAGATAATATGATGAAACTCAATTAAACCAAGGTAATGGAAAAGTGAAGCCAAAAAATAAACCATTCCGACATGCATGTTCCAAAGGTAAATCCACAAGGTACAAAAGGTGACTATAAAGTTAAGTACCAAAGAGGAAAAGAAACAACAACAACTCCCCAAAAGGTCCGAGCTAGTATGGTACTGCGTGATCCCCCAAGTCCTCTTGGAAACTTGAAAGCAGTTTTATATACATAGGGTGAGCATACAAATACACACAGTAGCGAAAACCAAAGACACTCGTGCACAAGTGTGGGAACATGCAAATGTCCCATGAGAAAAAGGAGTAAACCAAACTCCTGTCAAGGTAAATTATACACCCAAGCCCCACCAAGGAACACTCCCCAAATAACGCAAGTAAAGTAATATATATAATCAGAGCACATCGATGTTTGGGTACCCCACGCCACTTTCCCACTGGTTATTGAGACATCCTATGCATCGAACCAATCCTTCCATTCTCACCGCAGTCCCACTGCCACACCCGCCCACACACACCTATGCCACAACCACCACATGCAGTACCACTACCGAATCCCACCCACAAACACCAGGGCCGCAACTATCACATGTAACCATGACTGCAAACACCTAGTCCAAAACAACCACCACCACGCCCGAAGACACCAGGGAAAGAAAATCCACTGCCACGCCCGAAGACACCTAGGCCTCATCCCAAAGACACTTGGGAATCCACCTGCCACACACACCAGGCCAACCACCACACTACCCGCCCGAAGGTTCTTGGGCTAATAATAGACCTCAGACCATCACAGCCTACCCAAAGATTCTTGGGCTATCCGGGAACGGAAGCAGAAAAGGTGCTAATAACCAGCCACTAAGATTAGTGTTTGGAAAAACACCCTCCCCCATGAAATGGGGTTGTTCGGCACTAAGTGATCAACTTTGGTGGGGCGCGAATAATAAAAACAAAACTACAAGTATATATATAGGTAACAAGAACTCACCCCAAACTAGGTTTTTATTCAGACGGCCTAAAGATTATGAAAGCTCTCAAGTCCGAGTCACAACTCTCGCCAACAAAACCCATTTTCCCATTCATGTTTTCATGTTCAGTAATAACGTTCAAAAGTTTATGCACTACTAGGAAAATAACACCATAATCATAACCAAGGAAAGGAATCCATCCAATCGTCAATTTAAACATTCGCACCCTATTCTCTTTTAAAGTTACAACAACAAAGGAAAAGGGAGAACCCTCGAAGTCCTGGATCCAGACAACCCCGAGGCACTACCCTGTGTCCCCCGAAATGGTTTCTTATCAAGAGAGGATCCCACCCCAATTCGTGATATAAACAAGTAGCCACCCAGTCTTAAAACTCACAACCACTGAATCCAAAAATAAACAGGGGATCCCATCCCCTCCCACATTTCCACCAATTGTCCGCAAAAGAAAAAAATCATACCACTGTCACTAATAATAAGCAGGGACATGCTTGTATTTTAAGATTTATAAGATTTAACACACTCCATGATTTCAATTCCATGTTTTGACCGGGATTAGCACAGAAGGGATTGATCCTGGTGCTTCAATTTATTTGGTCGGATATACGTGATTAACCAATTTACTTTTCACATCAGTAGTTTAAACCACAAACAAGTCATTTAAAACATCATCATGGGTTCATTAGTGCACAAACAACGACCACATATGGCCTCGATTTTCAGAAGGCGTAAGCCAGCACAACTCAGAAAGAAGATCATAATATAAAACGGCGTCAATGATCACAATCCCCCCTTCTTTATTTACAGGATTCGTTCATTATCTTTAATTAGGCCTAGTATATCCAATTCTACAGAATCAAAATCATTCCCACCCCGCATGATACACAAAAGAGAGAGGCGAAGGAGAAATTCCCTACATGTTGATCGACGATCGACACTTAGGTTGAGCATGGAACTTTACGGATAACGATGCGGTGCGCCCGATGCACCAGAAGCTGTTTGTTAAAAGCCATGATCAAGGAAAGGAGAAACCACGACTAACCCTTAGTTTATAAGAGCCGCAGATGGTTGAGGTGAGAACATGAAACCGCGTAAGGCGCAGGGGGTCATGGGTTGAACATGCGGCTTGGCAGTTACAGATTGAGTTCTCTCGGTATTTTTATGAACTAATTATGGGCTTTAAATGGCTTTAAAAGGAGTAAAATAATTAATTTACGTCGAAACATAAGTTACGGGAGCAGAAAATTCAGGTACTAGAAAAAGAACGAAAAGCTCCGCGAGGGGACACGGTGCCACCGTCACGGTGCCACCCTCACGGTGCCAACGTCACGGTGCCACCGTCACAGTTCCACCATCACGGTGTCACCCTAACGGTGCCACTCTTTTGGTGGAGCCTCACTTTTGGCAAAGTAATGGGCCATGAGGGTCCGAGCCATTACATTAGATACCTATTAAACGATTCTCGTACTCGAGAATCAAAACAAACCAAGAAGGAAAGATAGGGTTCGAACAACCATCTCGAAAGATACCTCTTAGAAGTGAACCCATGCTAACTAAAAACACTCCTCTGTCAAAAAACAAGCAACATACCATGACCAACTTCCTGTAAATGTGGGTTGGGGAGTCTCCTCCCCCATTTCAAGATAATATCCGCTTTGGGGGGCACTGACTCACCCGCACGGGTTTAATCGCATCCACCTTAATTCGTCTTGATTAGGGGTGGGGTTCTCTCCTCCCCCCATAGCCAGGGCTTTTCACACACAAACAGAGGGAAGATAACCAGTACATTTCATAGACAAAAGACGAAAAGATCTACCACAACAGGTACAACAAGGAACAATAATCAAAACAACTCTGGGTACTGGGTATGCATCTGTGCTTCCCTCTCTCACGTACTCTCCTCAAGCCCACCATGTCTCCACAACACACGAACCAAGGGAATGGTTTGCCCACGAAGCACCTTCTCTTTGCGATCCTCGATCATCACTGGACTATCCACAAAGGTCACGTCGTCATCAACGTTGAACTCACCCCAATCAAGGACGTGTAAATCGTCGTGCAGATACCGACGGAGCTGGGACACATGAAAGACATCATGTATCCTCAGTAGAGGTGGTGGTAATGATAGATGATAAGCCACCTGGCTGACCCGCCGCAACACTTCGAATGGTCCGATGAACTTGGGAGAAATCTTATTCCCCTTGTTGGACCTCCATTGCCCATGCCAAGTGGAGACCTTAAAGAACATGTGGTCCCCAACCTCATAGTACAAGGGCCTCCTCCTGGTATCAGCATACGACTTCTGTCAGTCCTGGGCCACCTACATCCTTTCTCGTATGAGTTGAACCTTCTCTGTCCTGCTCTTCACCACTTCCGGGCCAAGGATGACTGCCTCCCCTACTTCGGCCCAACACACAGGTGAACGACATGGCCTCCCGTACAAGTCTTCAAATGGGGCCATACCGATGGTAGAGTGATAACTATTATTGTAGGCAAACTCTGCCAGGGGAAAGGGTCACACCCATGATCCTCCTGAGTCTAGAACACATGCTCGCAGCATATCCTCCAAGGTCTAGATGGTGCGCTCTATTTGTCCATCTGTCTGGGGATAGAAAGCAGTGCTAAGGCGTAACTGGGTGCCCAAAGAATGCTGCAATCCTCTCCAGACTCGCGACGTAAACAGTGCATCCCTATCTGAGACTATAGACCTTGGAACACCATGAAACCGCACCACCTCATCCATATACCTTTGTTCCAATGTATCCACTACACTCGACTCCCTGATTGCCAGAATGTGAGCCGATTTAGTCAACTTGTCCACTACCACCTAGATGGCGTCGTACCCCCCTTGGACCTTGGGTAGTCCCATGACGAAATCGATCGAGATGTCGTCCCACTTCCACTCGGGGACATATAGAGATTGCAGTAGGCTGCTAGGAACTCAGTGTTCAACCATCACTTTCTGACACACTAAGCACTTGGCCACAAACTCTTCCACCGCTCGCTTAACTCCGGGCCACCAGAACTGCCTCTTCATTCCCGGGTACATCTTGCAAACTCTTGGGTGTACCGCCAGGGGTGAGTTGTGGAACTCACTGAGATCCTTGCCGCACATCGCTCCTGGAAAAAACAACCATTCCTGGAAAAGCATCTGATTCTGACGATCCTCTGTCCATCCTTTTGGAGCATTGCACTGGTCAACTCGGTCACGCATCACTTCGCACTCCGGGTGTGCCCACTGAGACTCCTCCACTTGCTAAAACATAGATGACTTCACTGCCATCTGATATAGGCAGCTTCTGCCACTATCCATCTTCACATCTAGGTGAAATGAAACGAACTCCTCCATCGCCTTCCAGGCATCCAACGACTCTCGGACCACATCCTTCGACATCTTCCTACTCAAGGCATCGGCCACTAAATTAGACTTTCCCTCAGTATAAGAGATCTCGAAGTCGTAATCCTGGAGGAACTCCACCCATCTCTGTTGTCTCTTGTTTATGTCCCGCTGGGAGAAGATATACCTAAAGATTTTGTGATCCTTGAAGACCACAAAGCGTTCCCCGATGAGGTAGTTCCTCCATAACCGTAGCGCAAAAACGACCGTTGCAAGCTCCAGGTCGTGGGTGGCGTAATTACGCACATGGGGGCATAGTTGCATCAACACACATCCCAGGCCCTGTCCTGAAGCATCGTAGAACACCTCATAGGCCACCCCTTCTTCTGGTAATCTCAGCACTGGGGCACTAACCAACTTCTCTTTCAGATAACTGAAGGCTGACTCGCACTGCTCACTCCACCTGAAAACCAAGTCCTTCTTGGAAAGTGTTGTCAAAGGTGCTGCTACTCGGGAAAAGTTGGGTACGAACCTCTGATAGTAACCTGCCAGCCCTAGGAAACTACAGACCTCTGCCAAATTCCTGGGTGCTTCCCAAGAAACAACCGCCTCTACTTTTGATGGGTCCACCGCTACCCCCTTCTCGGACACCACATGCCCGAAGATGTGAACTTCTGATCTCCATAACTTGCATTTCGACAACTTCCCATAGAGCTGATGATGTCGGAAGACCTCCAAAATTGTCTTTAGGTGCTCTGCATGGTCCTCCTCTGAAGTTGAGTAGACCAGGATGTCATTGATGAACACAACCACAACTGATCCAAGTACTCCTGGAAGATGGAGTTCATAAGCCCCATGAACACATCTGGGGCCTTCGTAACACCGAAGGGAATGACTACGAACTTGAAGTGTCAATATCTTCACCTAAACGCCATCTTCGGGATGTTGTCCTCTTTCACTCTCAGGTGGTGGTACCCAGACCACAGGTCGATCTTCGAGAACCATCATGCCCCTTTCAGTTGGTCTAAAAGATCGTCTATCCTCGGAAGAGGGTAGCGATTCTTGATCGTCGCCTGATTCAGCCTCCTGTAGTCTATGCACAACCTGAGACCACTATCTGCCTTCTTTGTGAACAAGACTAGAGCACCCCACAGGGACGCACTCGAGCGAACATAACCCCTCTTCATTAGATCGTCAATCTGAATCCGCAACTCCCATAGCTCTGAAAGATCCATCCGGTAAGGAGCCATCGAGATCAGTCGAGCGTCAGGCTGCAGGTCTATCCTAATCTCAATATCGCGTCGAGGGGGTAGAGTCGTCACCTCCTCAGGGAAGACGTCCAAAAACTCACGAATGATCTCTAGCACTTCCACCATTTTTGCATCTACTAATTCCACTTTCAGCTCGGCCAACAAGGAGAGGAGGGGTTCCTCTCGCCTGTTTCCCTTCCGACTGCTCCACTTGCCGGTGAAGTTAACACGCCGGCCGTCCGAGTCTGAGAACACCACCCTTATTCAGAAATATTCGATGACGACACACACATAGAATAGCCAATCCATGCCTAGGATGACATCGTATGGATGAATCTATAGTAGACGAAGATCCCTAACCGACTGATGTGGCCATAACATTAGTCTAAATTCCCGACAAACAAAAAACAAGTTGGTCTAACCTCCGAATGGTGTGCTCAACACCAAGGGAACTCGAAGTATCTCGGCATCTAGACCCAAGTCACATGCTATACTGGTTGCAACAAAGGAGTGCGAAGCTCCGGTATTGAACAAAGCATAAGCAAGAGTACTAAAAAAACTGATCGTACATCGGACAACCTCCAGCCCTGCTGGAACTACTGCCTCTGCGGCATGTAACTGTCCACACCCATCTCCCATGCCCCTCGACTATCGGCCACCTCCCCGAACATGACCCGGTCGAGGTCCCTAAGGAGTTCCCTAAGGTCGGCCTCCTCCTCCTACGTCTACCCTCAGAGGAGCGGGAGCTCACTGTCCCTTCTGCCGGAAAGGTCTAGCTGGAAACTGCTGCTGGGGCTGGTGGTGGGGCTGTACACCACCGTCGTGCTGCACCCGGTCTGGGAAATGACTCCGAAGATGTCTAGGGCTCCCACAGATGAAGCATCGCTGTCCCTGGCCCGAAGGAAAATGGCGAGGGAGGGGGGATCGAAACTGAAACTGCTGCTATCTGCTCCCTACTGGTCGAAACCTGGAGGGTCCTGACGCAGGAGGCCTGGTGCTGACAGTCTTCCCTTTCAACGGTCTGAGCAGGATCCACTCTCATGACACACCTCCTAGAGCGTGCATTATCTCTACCACTTCGGCCTTCATCTGGACCTCCAAGTACGACGGCAGGGTAAAGGGGCTAATAGCATACTGGAGGTAGGGTCGGAGCACCTCCTCCAAACGTCTTTCCCGAGACTCCTCGTCAGGGAAAGAGGTCCGGAACAAAATGTAGGAGGTCCTTGAACTTGATCCCTGGCTCCCTCACGGACATACTCCCCTGCTGGAGGGAGATTAGCTCCTGTCTTTTTTCCACCTTCATCGTGTAGGAGAGGAATTCCGCTCGAAACTCCCTCTAGAAATCCTCCCAAGCAACCTCTGCCTCTCTCTTATCCCCCAGGTAAAGCATCCACCACTGACGCACCGCTCCCCGCATCTGGCTGATGGCCAGAAGAACCTAGTACTCGGTCGGGGACCAAATTAGGCAGAATGTTATAACTAGCTCCTCTAACCAGCCTTCCATCTTCATGTCAGAGCTGCTACCCTCATACTTCTTGAGGGCCTATCGCTGGAAGGCCCGAAGAGTCTTCTGCCACTGGTCGTCCTCTTCCTCTCGATCAGCTCTTTGCCGATTGGCTAAAGTAGTCTCCGGGGCCTCGATCGCCCGTACCACACGTGGTCTCCTTCCAGGGGCCATAACTGCAAGGTGAACAATGAAAGCCTAAGCCCAGGTAATGCAGAATATCGTCCTCAAAACTTCATAAAATTTTAATTTATTATTAATTCCCAAGACATCCTAGAAACACAAGAACACAAGTCATTATGATGCATGTACCTTTCCTAGGTTCTTTACACTGTAATCATTGTGGCCTCACTCAGTCGTTCGGTAGGTCCAGAGTCCTTGCATCGGATCATAGGGGGCCCTAAAATCCCGTGTCCTAGCCAGTCTTCCCTGGCCTAATTCACTCGCCTAGGTCACCCAAAATTGTTGCCTTAACATCCCATGCAATCCTCACTGTTCCTAAATCCATACTCCATCCTATCTATCAACCTCCTTTGATACGTTTCTGTCACATCCCGCCTTCTAAAAAAGAAGGGAAGGGTCAGCAGATTGTCAAGCCCTTCCTCCTTTAAGTTGAAGGAGAGATCATGACCCCCGAGACCCGCCTTCAATAGGTCCCAGAGTGGCGACTAGCACCAAGGGTATAGAAATTTATAACAAATGGAAGGCATTACCCTTTTTTGTTTTATAAGATCTAGATATAAGATGATGGAACTCAACAACACCAATTTAAAAGAAAATTAAAGCCAAAAAATAAACCATTACCACATGCATGTTCCAAAGGTAAAGCCACAAGGAAAAAAAGGTGACTACAAAGGTAAGTACCAAAGAGGAAAAGCAACAACTGCAACTGCCCCAAAGGACCAAGCTAGAATGGTCCTGCATGATCCCCAAATTCCTCCTGGAAACCGGAAAGCATTTTTATATACGTAGGGTGAGCATACAAGTACACTCAGTAGGGAAAACCAAAGACTCTCATGCACAAGTGGGGGAACGTGCTAAAGTCCCGTGAGAAAAAGGAGTAAACCAATCACCTGTCAAGGTAAACTATCCACCCAACCCTCACCAAGGAAATCTCCCCAAATAACGCAAGTCAAGTAATATATATAATAAGAGCACATCGATGTTTGGGTACCCTGGGCCACTTTCCCACTGGTTATTGAGACATCCTACGCATCGAACGAGTCTATCCATTCTCATCGTAGTCCCACTGCCACACCCGCCCGCACACACCTAGGCCACAACCACGACATGCAGTCCCACTGTCGAATCTTGCCCGCAAAAACCTGGGCTGCAACTATCACATGTAACCACATCTGCAAACACCTGGTCCAGAACAACCACCACCACGCCCGAAGACACCTGGGCTAGAAAATCCACTCCCCCGCCTGAAGACACCTAGGTCTCATCCCAAAGACACTTGGGAACCCACCTGCCGCACACACCTGGACAACCACCACACTACCCCGCCCGAAGGTTCTTGGGATAATAATGGACCTCAGGCCATCAATTCCTGCCCGAAAATAATTGGGCTATCCAGGAAAGGGAGCAGGAAAATAGCTAATAACAAGCCACTAAGAATAGTGTTGGGAAAAACACCATCCCCCATGAAATGGGGGTGTTCGGCACTAAGAGCTCAACTTGGGTGTGGCGCGCATAAGAAACAACAAACTAAAAGTATATATATAGGTAACAAGCACTCACCCCAAACTAGTTTTTTCTTCAGATGGCCTACAGATTACGAAAGCTCTCAAGTCCGAGTCACAACTCTCTCCAACAAAACCCATTTGTCCCATTCTTGTTTTCATGTTCAGTAATAATGTTCAAAAGTTTATGAACTATTGGGAAAATACCACCATAAGTATAACCATGTAAAGGAATCCAGCCAATGGTCAATTTAAACATCCACATCCGGTTCTCTTGTAAAGTCACAACAACAATGTAAAAGTGAGTACCCCCGAAGTCCTGGAACAAGACTACCTCGAGACATTGCCCCGTGACCCCCGAAATGGTTTATTATCAACAGAGGATCCCACCCCAATTCGTGATATAAACAAGTACCCACTCGGTCTTAAAACTCACAACCACTGAATCCAAAAAAATAGGGGATCCCATCCGTTCACACATTTCCACCAATCGGCCACGAAAGAAAACAACCAAACCACTGTCACAGATACTAAGCAGGGCCATGCCTGTATTTTCAGATTTATATGATTTAACATACTCCATGATTTCAATTCCATGTTTTGACAGGGGTTTGAATAAAAGGTATTGATCCTGGTGGTTCAATTTATTTGGCCGGATTTTCGTGATTAACCAATTTAATTTTCACAACAGGAGTTTAAAACCACAAACAAGCCATTTAAAACATCACCAGGGGTTTATTAGTGCACAAACAATGACCACCAATGGCCTCGATTTTCAGATGGCGTAAGCCAGCACATCTCATAAAGAAGATCATAATATAAAATGACATCAACGATCACAGCTCCCCTTCTTTCTTTACAGGATTCGTTCATTATCTTTAATTAGGTCTGGTTTATCCAATTCTACAGAATCAAAAGCACGCCGACCCCGCATGATACACAAAAGAGAGAGGTGAAGGAGAAATTACCTACTTGCTGATAGATGATCAATGCTTTGTCCTGGCACAAAAATTTACAGATAACGATGCGGCGCACCCGATGCTCCAGAAGCTGTTTGTGAAACTCCGTGATCGAGGAAAGGAGAAACCATGACTAACACTTAGTTTATAAGAGTCGCAGACGATTGAGGTGAGAACGTGAAACCGAGTAAGGAGCGAGGGGTCGTGGGTTGACCACGTGCCTGGGCAGTTACACACGGAGCACTCTCGAGATTATTAGGAATTAATTATGGGTTTAAATGGCTTTAAAAAGATTAAAATAATTAATTTACCTCCAAACTTACGTTGCAGGATTGGAAAAGATAGCTATTGGAAAAAGAACTAAAAGCTTGATGAGGGGACACAATGCCACCGTCACGGTGCCACCGTCACGGTGCCACCCTCACGGTGCCACTGTTTTGGTGGAGCCTCACTTGTGGTAATGTAATGGGCCAGGAGGGTCCGGGACATTACATAAACTATGGAAAATCATTCAAAAGTAGGGGGGCTCAATGTTTATAGTATACATGAACAAATATATTGAAAATTTAATGACTTCAATGAACATAAGATGGAAACAATGGTATGTTGGTAAAATTTATTTTAATCAAAATAACATCTGAAAATATATACACATAATTACAATGATAATAATACCTAAATCTATGAATAATGCTTTATCATTATAAGTACTCAAAGGAACCAATAATCACGAGTAGTATAATATTATTATTGATCTAAAGAAACTTTTATAATTAATAATAAGAACAAAAAAAGAGGTATGTATCAGAGATCATAATCATAAAATAACTCTTATAATAAAAATTATAATTGGAATAAAAATATGATCAACTTCCAAACACAACGATTTGGAGAGAAATCAAAGACCCAGAGATATGTAGTTTAAAATTTAATCACATGTCATTTGAATAAAATAGAATCACCCATCTATTCATTAAAACTGCATAACACATCCATTGTTTATAAAGAAAAAAATAATCATTGAAATATATATTCAAGACACATAACATGAATAAATTAAACATAGAAGTCGTTAATGAATTAAATAAAATGACCTTTATTCTATACATGACTTAATTAACTTGCTGAAAAGAATTGGGATCAATAAAATTGCATTTGAAAGAAACATAATCCATATAGAAAAAGTAAAATAAATTTCTAGATACAACATACCCGAATAATACATAGTTTGATTAATTGTTATTTAAGTATTTTAAATGAATCGTAATTTAAATGACCATTGAAATAAATTTTTAGGGAAATAGAGTATTAATTTTGAAAATCCATTTTTAAAAACAAAAAATTTATAAAAAATATTTTATGTAATTATTTTAAAAATTAACCATTCAAAATGTAAAAAAAATATAAAAACACATTATTGACATGACCGTGTAAATATCAATTAATTCCATTAATGTTAAAAAAACATCTTTTACATCATTTTTAATTATATTAATAATTTACCAAAACAATATTGTTAAGAAATATAATTTAATAACCTATTATAAAATTTCATTTATAATATTATTACGAAACTTTTAAGGTTTAAAAAATAATATTATTGAAAACTTATTAGAGAAAATTGATTAGGAAGAGGATGATTCATGATATAGATAATGATACTAGATTAGTATCCCATAAAATCAACATTCTTGACATTTATTTAATCAATATTAGAGAAAATATAAATTAACAATGTGATCCACATTCACAACTAGAGGATAATAAATGAAATCTGTTTCTTAAAAGTAATATCAAATGTTTTCCCCTAAAATAACAATCAATATAAAAAATTGTTAAATGAAATAGGATTGTAACAAAAGTCCTTTATCATAAGTGTGATAATACTAATCAGGATAAAATAAAATCAATAATATGGAAATTTTTATGATGTATAATGAATTCCACGATGTAATATCCAATAATTCAGTCATTAATAACTATGAACGACATTTATAGAAAACATGGTTTTTTACAATAATCAATTCTCAGGAAAATTAAAATGAAAAAAAATCACTTATACCATATATTAAATTTAAATCAGTATCGTAAGATAGATAAAAAATCAATATAATTTTAAAAATAATTCCAAAAAATACTTCATGATATTATATTAAAATATTAATCCTGTTAAAAAAAATTAAAAAAGTATATTTATAATACAATAAATGACGTAATGAAATAATATTTTAGACGAAGAAGCCATATAGATATCATATCATTGATTTGAATATTAATTAGTTGGGTGATAATGTGCAATGAATTTCTATCCATACAATAATATTTAATATTAATAATAATTCTAACAATGATCATTTCCAACATAATTCTAGAATAATATCATATATGAAGAAATTATATAAAACAATGATATGAAATTGTATCAACATTCCCTTACAATTTTGAAACATTCGCCTAATCACCTTTTTAGGAAGTAATTTCATTTAAAACATAAAATACAATTAATTATTAAGGTTTAACAATATAACATGTAATTTGGGATGAATAGTCACCATACAAATTATATTAGAGGTTTAACATTAAAATATTCTTTCATAAAGTGAAATTGAGATGAAATCCCTTGCCTCGAGTCATGACATTATATATATTTTCTTTTGAACCCTATATAATAAATTCATATTAATAATTTTTTTTGTTATAAAAATTTTATTAGCCTAATAACTCATATTATAACCAATTTAGTTAATTAAAAAGTTAATTAAATTATTTTGTATACTAATATCATGAAATTTTACATTCTTTGGTCCATAATATAAAAATAGATTCAGTGTGTAAAACATGGATAGATGGGACATTTTTCAATCATATATAAAATAATAATCAAGGAATAAATGTAATTTTTTAAAAATTTAATACCCAATTAAAATTAACCATTGAATATTTTAACGAAATCGGAATAACAATACAGTCATTAAGATTATAGTTCGTACATTTGCAAGAGTAGCTTTTAAAATATAAATCCATAATTATGAGAATAAGGAACATATTATGTTATCATTAGGTAATGATAATTATATAATAATGAAAATAATTATATATAATTATATAAATATCGTTAATTTAATGTGGTGATGAAAAATAAATCATAGTAATTTTTGGTGGTGAAGGTCATCAAATAATCACAAAAGGTGTATTCAATTTTTTGTGAGTGAAAATAAAAGAAATTAAATGATATATTATAATTCCATAAAAGTGAATATGTCATGATTGTCTTATATATACATTAAATATATCATTAAACTTATAATGACAAGGAATTTCTATGTAATTTGTTTTTTACAATATGGGAATTTTACAAGTCTGCAAAAATTGATGACGGATGATTCAGAGGCCCGGTGTGCTCAGAATGAATTTCTAAACATTTTTTATTGTACGTTCGGTAAATGTGCGAGTGAATTTTTTAAACTTTTCAAACGGTGCATGGAATTGAAATCTGAGGGCACCGTTGAACTCACAATGCCAGTTTTCTCTAAAGGAGACTTTCACCTCGACCGTAGTTAGACGGGGGTGAAAGTTAATTTTCATTTTTTTCATGGAAATAAAAATTAGATAAAGAAAAACCTTTTATTTTATTTTTAACATCCCTATTAAAAGCATGAAGGCGGGGACCACAAGAGCTTTAATCCTACCAATTTTAATTCAATGGTGGGGACCTCCCAAACCTGTGGGGGAAGAACCTAAGAATTCCCCAATTAATTGTGCCAACTCTCAAATTAATTAATTTGTCCATTTAATTACTATGCCAACATAAATTAATTGTGTAAACCTATTTTAATTTATGTTTGCATTTTACCTCTTGGGTTGGGGGGATGATGGGAAAGGGTGTTCTCGATGGAGCCTCTTGAGGAAAAATAGTTCTCACCAAGGAGGAAATGAAGAACAACAGATCGTCAAATAGGTGGCGTCGTTGGAGGATGGTTGCATCAGGATCAACAAATGCCAATCTGCCTTCAACCACAGACGATCTCCAATAGAAATATAACATCCCCAAATGATAAAGGGTTAAATGACTAAATGATATGAATCATGTTAACAAGGTGCACCTTCCTTTTCGAAAGCCTACCTTATTAGAACTCCACAATTAAGTGTGCTTGGCATGGAGTAGTGATTAGGATGGGTGACCTTCTGGGATGTTTCCCAGGATGTGTGCGAGTGAGGACAAAGCACGCTGGAAAGGACAAGTGTTGGCCTGTGGGGAAAAACATTAGTCAGATGACCTGTTCGGGAATATGGGTGGGACCTCGGGTGGGGCCCACGTGTCTGTAGGGAAAGTGGTGGGCATGGCCTGGTTGTCACATTTGGTATTAGAGGTGGTACCTAGCCATAAGTGTGGTGCACTGCATGAGTTTAGATGTAGGGCCCACAATGAGAGCATTGTGCTGTAAAGGGGCGGCGATTGTGTTATCCCCAAATGATAAAGGGTTAAATAACTAATTGATATGACTAATGTCAACAAGGTGCACCATACTTTTCGGGAGCCTACCTGATTATAACTTCATAGTTAAGCGTGATTGGCATGGATTAGTGATCAGGATGGCTGACCTTCTCTGAAGATTCCCAGGATGTGTGTGAGTGAGGAAAAAAACCACTTGAATGGACAAGTTTTGGCTTGTCAGGAAAAACATTAGTTAGATGACCCGTTCGGGCACGTGGGTGGGACCTCAGGTGGCGCCGACGTGTCTGCGGGGGCAACTGGTGGGTGGGGAATAGTTGTTACAAGAACCATTAAGGTAGGTTTTTTTATATCCCTTTAACACATCCTTGTCGACCCTCCTTTATTCAAGAACAATAAAGACGCTTTCTACCATTCTAATGTAGAGGTTGTGGGACAAATGTACACTGCTTGAACCCTCTGCAAATAATTGTCGGGTCAAATGTGTTCTCCTCGATGGGAAGGACTGCAAACAGTGCCGGTGACTGGCACCAGAGGAACTCGAGAATGGAGGCCGTCATTCGGGTCGGCCGCAATGAATGTGGTGGCACGACCGTGCCACCATAGAAGAGCCGTGACCCATCAGACGCGTCAGAGAAAGGGCAGTCGCAACCACCGCCAATGCTGGTCGTGCGAAGGAGCGGTGACACATGGTGTTGCCGTCTAGTGGAAAAGAGCAGTGTCCTTGTGCCAAGATAGCATGGAAATGTATGGTCGGCTCGATGTCTGCCGCTGGTGAAGATGTGGTGCGCGACCACGCCACGTGGGGAAGGCTAGCCATCTGGTCAGCCGGGGAGGCAAACTGTCCTCCCTAGTGGACTGCACCGTGGGCCGCCACACCACGGGCCGCTACAGCCTTGGCCGCCCAGCGGGAATCATCAGTAGGACGGTCTAGACCCGGTGGGCTAGGTCGACCCATGGCTGGACCCAGATCATCTTATACTATATTCAATCTATCGACCATATCATGAGCTATATACGTCTGTTTATCCAACAATCTGTAGCACTAGAAACCTTGTATCGAGACGGTGAATTTGGTTTACCCCACATGATTTTTGGATAATATTGGGGTATTTCCATGATGGATCTAACACTAATACAACCGGGACCTCGGGACTAAAGGACCAATAACATACAGACCAGGCGTCTAATTGACACACCGTCTATTGCGTTGAACCCCTTTTACGTGGTGGTCCATTAGGATACTTCATTGTGGGACATCATGGAATTTGTTGTATCAATCGGTGTCTTGTGGAGTGTTCCCTCTCATAATCAAGTGATACTAGTGTGATAATCCTATTAATGGATGTAAATGAGAAAAGGATCCTATGTGGGTCAGTGCATTGGGATCCTATCTGGGTCTGTATAATGGGATCCTCTGTGGGTCTCTACTTTGGTATCCTATGTGGGACTGTACTTTGGGACCCTATGTGGGTATGTTATTTGGGATCCTATGTCATTATGTGTTTAATAGTCTCACTTGGATCTGCTCTATAAATCCACGTGGGACTACTATAGGTTCCTACGTGGGTTTTTTTTACTTGGATCCTTTATGGGTCAGATGATTTAGGTTCATTCGCAGGACATCATTTAACTGAGTAATATGATTCAGTTGTTACATATAATCATCATTACTACCTTACCTATGTTATAACTTGTGTGAGCTATGTCTTAACCATTATGGTAATATTTCGTGTGACATACCTTTGTGGTACTTACCTTTAAGGTGATACCATTGTGGTAATCTTCTGTGTGGCGTATCTTTGTGGTACTTACCTTTGTGGTGATAACCATGTGGTATTCTTCTATGTGTATTTACCTTTGTGGTACATAAATTGGTGGTGTTACCTTCATTGTGTTCTTTCATTTTTGGGATAGTTGAGCTTTGGGCTTCGGAGTTGTGCCTTGTGTTTCCTTATGATTGCAATGGGTTTACATGATCAATTAGTTATATGTATGGGCATATTACTATGTAGGGTTGTCAGTTTTTTCAATGATTTTTGTTTTATCCTTTGTGTATTTTGTGAGAACTTCGAGGGTCTCAGGGTCCCAATTGAGCACCGTTATACACACCCCTGCATGGGCTTCGACTGCACCCTGTTGTGTTTGGTGCAGACGACGGACATCACTGATTGAGTACGAGAGTACATGGACATGAGGTAGCGCATAGGTGGAAATTAGATGAAGCCTACTGCATAGATGGGTCTGAGAGTTGTACCTACACATCATGTAGGATCCTTGTTGTCTGTTCACAGGAACTGTTCTAGTTTACTTGTACTTTTTTGTTTTTCTTGTTATTTCCAATTGTGCCTGTATTCTGGACCCTTTTTCTCACTGTACACCCTCTTTAACTATACAGTCTACATGTGTTTGTATCTTGTTGTGTGCATGGATTTTATTTTTTAGTGGTTATAAAGGTAATTTCATCCCAATTTTAGGGAATACGCCTTTCGGTGCTATTTTCCAGCCCCTGGCCTATGGAAGGCGGACTTAGGGTAGTAATGGCATGGGCCCCAGGAGATGATTCGTGATAAATTATTATCTGAGGAATCGGTTCTACCGTAGAACATTGGAATATGATCTTTTAACAGAAATAGTGTTTAGTGTATTGATTGTGGTTATTATTTTAATGAATCTAGTGTTGGTGTGTCGACCTACATATCAATACACCCAGACCCTGACTTCATATTTCATACACAATGCATGAAAACAATGATTGCATGTGTGTTTGGAAATGTATTCTATATAATCATTTTGAGTCGTCTCATCATCTATAACTTATTGACTGTGGAACACGTATTTATTTTTAGGTTGACTCCACGTAGACATCCATCTAGGTATCCGGGTAGAGTACATGATGATAGTCCACCGAGCGATGAGGCCTTGGTGCATGGACATCTTTTAGAAGAGGTTTCAATGGTGGTGAAATATATATCATTAACCATTGGGACACTAATTCCACCGACCCCAACAACATAGATTTCACACTACATGAGCATGTTTCATGAGTTACTACACCAGATGCCACTCAGGTTTAGGGGTGAGACAGACCCACAGGTTGCTGAGGATTGGTCGGAGGCCCTGGTGAGATTCTTTTGACTGGTAGGTACACCAGCTTCTCAGACGGTGATCCTTGTCACTGGTCTTCTATATGCAGCGGTAGAAAGATGGTAGATCATGATGCTCTAGGTTCATGATGAGGTGACACTTCCCTAAGTAGATATTGAGAGCATCTTTCAGGCAATTTTTTTCCCAGCGACCCTTCACGCAGTGTACATACAGAAGCTTCTTCACCGGGAGTAGGGCTACAAGAGTGTGGCTTAGTACACAGTGAGGTTCATCGGCCTCTCAGGAAACTCCAATGATATGGTGTGGGACCAATTCATCAGGGCCCAAACCATCGAGTAGGGACTCAAGCAGGAGATCAGGGATTCAATGATTTCTCTCAATATCCCAAATCAGGCAGATTTGTTAGATTGAACCCTCTTAGTGGAGAGTTTTCTTGATGAGAAGTCACTAGTAGGAAGACCTACCAACGGTCATCACATATAAGATTATTCTATAACTAGAAATAGACAAATGTAAAACAGGACCAATAGAACTAGACCGACAAGTGGATGTCCTAATGATTCAGGGTCGATGGTGCAGGGAACCGAAAATATAGCCAGTCAAGTGAGGAGCATTCTGTGAAACAATGTGGCGGGAAGGGTCACATGTCTTGTGACTGTCCGACCCACCATAATGATGATCAACAGATGGTCAATGGACCGCCTAGGCAAAGACATAGGCTTAACCAAGGAGGTCTGTAGGGAGCAAGTGGATGTGGCAGAGGTGCAGGTCAGGCAGCTGACAGTGGGCAATGATTTGATATGTTATCGCCACCACCACCAGGTGGTCCACCCCCGACCACAGAGAGTAGGTGGATAGGGTAACGTTTAGCTCTAGGCAGTTCGGGATTACAAACACCGAGCACCAGAGATGATATAAGGTACGAAATATGTCCACTTCACCTTAGTGCAGTACTTATAGACAGAAGTTCCAGTCATCCTTTTACTTACACTGCCCTCATTTGGAGATCAATGATTCCGATTAATCTTTTGGCTCGATCCTTATAGTTAGAGACTCTCACGACAGAGCATTAGATGATTACACACTAGTGCCGACAATGTGATCTTACTCTAGGTGGTGAGAGTTTCAGCTAGGATCTTCTAGTTGTTGCATCGGGGACATAAAATTCTATCTTGGGTATGGACTGGTTATCTACATTTCATGATATGATTGACTATATTAGGTGCAATGTTCTGTGTGTACGCAATGGTGGGACAATGTTTACCTTCACTGGTGAGAATGGCGCCTTTGCATTATAGGATGTACTTTCCCAGAGGATAGTGCAACAGATCACTCATCAGTTGGCTAGCCTTACCATGGAAGTGGTTGATGTGGAGAGTCTCAGTAATCCTATAGAGGTGGACCGGTATGCAGATGCCTCCCTTGATGAGGTTTTGGGTCTACCGACTCATATATAGGTAGACTTTTATGTTCATGTGTACCTCGAGATGTCACCAATATCTTCACTAGCATATCGGATAGATCCCGCCGAGCTTCGTGAGCTACGGGTAAAACAAGAGGACTTGCAGGAGAAGGGGTTTATCTTGCCCAACGTTTCTCTTTGGACAGCCTAGATATTGTTCTCCAAGAAGGCTGATGGGAGCATGAGACATTGTGTTGACTATCGACGCCGGAACCAGGTGACTGTGAATAACAAGTACTCAATACAGAGGATTGACGACCTCTTTGATTAGCTTAAAGGAGCACTATGGTTCTCGAATATAGACCTCAGATTAGGCTATCACCAGATCAGTGTACGAGACGGGGAAGTGAAGAGGATGACTATCAGATGTTGGTATGGCCACTATGAGTTCTTGGTTGTTCCATTCAGCATGACCAATGCTCTAGTAGAGTTCATGGGGCTCTTAATCATGATATTTCAGCCATAACATGATTGCACTGTAGTAGTCTTCATCAATGTCATTATGATCTACTTGGCTACTGAGGAGGAGCGTTCTTATCATTTGGAGGTATTTTTGGACAAAGTCCAAGAGCATCAGCTTTATGGTAATCTCTCGAATTACTAGTTATGTATTTGATATGTTCACATTCTGTGTCATGTCATCTCGTAGGATGGAGTCATAGTGTATCCAATGATGATTGAAGTGATATTTTCTTGGGATCCAACTAGGTGTGTGACAGAGGTACGAAGTTTCATGGGTTTTTCAAGATAATACAAGTGGCTTGTGCCATATGTCCCCAGAGTTGTAGAACCTCTACACGCATTGACAAAGAATTGGAATCCCTTCTTGTGTTCGGAGAGATTCCAATGGAGTTTTCAACTGTTGAGTCAAAGGTAGAATCGTCCCCCGTCATGAGGCTTCTGATGGATGGCGTTGGGTACGTTGTCTACTGCGACACATTAGGGACTGGGCTCAGATGTGTCCTAATGAATGAGTGAGAAGTTATCACATATGTTTATCAATTAATGAGAAAACATGTGTAGAACTACGATACACATGACCTGTAGTTAGTAGTAGTGGTATTTGCCTTGAAGATGTGGCGACATTACATTATGGGTGAACATTTTATAGACTACTGTAATCACAAGAGTCTCATGTATATATTCTCTCAAAAGGACATGAACATGAGACAATGATGTTGAATTGAGTTACTCTAGAACTATAACTTCAAGATAGTTTATACTCTTATAAATGGTAATGTTGTAACAGATGCACTCAGCAGGAGATCTTGTATATAGCTGCTAGGTGAGGTGACAGAGTAGTTGTCTGCTTTGCAGATATCCTTTGTTGATCAAGAAGAACCAGCTTATCTTCAATCTCTTAGAGTCACTCCCCTACTTTATCAATTAGTCATGAGGCCCAACATAAAGACATTGACTGTGTGGCTCGATGTTCTCTGATATCCACAGGTCAAGCACCTGATGGATTTTATGAAGGTGGGGAGAACGCCATCCTTTGTAAGGATGAACCATGGTACCTGTGTTGCTTCGAGAGGATGTATTAAGTGAGTTACACACATCCTATCTTGCGGTACATCCATTTGTGGTGAAGATGTACCAGGTACTCCGAAGACCACACTGGTGGCTGAAAAAGAAGAATGTAGTTGTAGAGTTTGTCTCTCAGTGCCCCACTTGTCAGCAAATGAAGGTGGAGTATCGTGTTCCAATAGGCTTAGTTCAGTATTTAGAGGTCCCAGGGAGGAATGGGGATGTGATATCCATGGAATTTTTAACCGGACATCCAAATACATCCAAGATTCATGATTTTATCTAGGTGATTGTCGACCGACTCACCAATTCGGCCCACATCCTACCGATTAGAGAGTAGGGTTTAGTAGAGAGTGGGCGACGCCTCTATGTGAAGAAGATTGTGAAACTACGTGGAGTACCCTCAATGATTGTCTATGGTCATGATTCATATTTCACTTCCCTACTATGGAAGGGGATGCAAGAAGATTTTGGGATGAAATATCATTTGAGAACCACCTCCCATCCTCATACGGATGGCCAAACAGACTGTACTATTAATACCCTCGAGGATATGTTGCATGCTAGTGTCCTGGACATCAGTCACAACTGAGCGAAATAGTTTCCCTTGGTGGGGTTTACATACAACAACAGCTATAACTCCACCATTGGTATGACACCATTCGATGCTCTATAGAGCGGTCCTTCTAGATCGACTTTGTGCTGGTCTGAACTAGGGGATTCTACACTCATGGGATCAAATATGGTATAAGCTACCACGAAGAAGGATCAGATCATCCGGGTGGGGATGAAAACTGCATAGAGCAGATAGAATTCTTATGCCCATAAGAGACGGAGATCACTGGAGTTTGAGGATGCTGACCACATCTTTCTATGGGTTTCACCTAGACTAGGATTGCACAGATTTGGATGGGGAGGAACGTTATCTCCAAGGTTCATTGGACTATTTCAGGTCCTCAAAAGAGTTGGCGAAGTGTCTTACAGCATAGCTCTTCTACCTCAGTTGCACCAGGTGCACTATGTTTTCCACATATCCCAATTAAGGAGATACGTTCACGACCCATCCCACATCATCGATCATGATGTGCTGGACAACGATGATTGGGAGACATTTATGGAGGTTCTAGTGGAGATTAAGGATCGACAAGAGTGGGTCCTTTATGGGTATTTGATACCATTTGTGCGTATATGTTCGCCACATGGGAACCTCTATGAGAGCACATAGGAGCGGGAGGCTCAGATATGTGCTCAGTATCAGCATTTGTTTTCCTAGTTTAGTGATGTGGCATTCGTGGACACAAAGACCTATGGTGGGGAGAATGTAATGACCCAGAATTTCCGTGTAATTTTTTTAATTAGATGGGAATTTTATGAGTCTGCGGAAATTGACGGCACTGGATTACAAGGCCTGGTGTGCTCAGAATTAATTTCTGAACTTTTTTCTAGTACGTTCAGTAAAAGTGTTAGCAGGTTTTTGAAACTTTTGAACCATTGCACGGAATTTAAATATGAAGTCACATTTGAACTCGTAATGCCAGATTCTGCTTAAGGAGACTTTCCCCTCAACAACAGTAGGTCAAGGGTGAAATTTAGTTTCCATGATTTTTGTGAAAATATAAATAAAATAAAGATCAACCTTTTATATTATTTTTAACCTCCCAATTGAATGATTGGACGTGGTTACTACAAGAGCATTAATCCACCCAATTTTAATTTATTGGTGGGGACAACTCGAACCCTTCATTAACGTTGGGGAAGACCCTTAGAGTTCTACGATTATTTGTGCCAACTCTCCAATTAAGTAATTGAGCCATTTAATTGTTGTGCCAATGTAAATTAATTGTATAACCCTATTTTAATTTATGTTGGTATTTCACCTCTTTGGTTTTGGGTGGAATAGTTGGCAAAGGGAGTTCTTGAAGGCGCTTCATACCAACGAGGAACCGAAGAACGGTGGATCATCAAACAAGTGGCATCGTTGGATGGGGTTTGATTCTGGATCATCAAATTCCAATAAATCATCAAAAATGAAGGATATACAATGGAACCACTGATGTAGGGTTTGTTATTTATTTATTTCCCCTTACCCCATTCTTTTCAACCCACATTGATTCATTAATAATATTGTCACTTTCTACTATTTTAACATGGAGGGTGTGGGCCAAACAAACACGGCCTGAACCATCAACAAATATTTTTGGTGTATGATGTGTTCTTTGAGATAGAGGAGGACGAAGAACGGTGCCAGCTATTGGCACCTGTGGGACTCGGGACTGGTAGTTGGCACTCTTGCCGACCGTGACAGAGTAAGGGCGGCGGCCAAGGTGGAAAACCGCACGAAGGGGCGGCACCGCGCGACTACACTTCCCAGCATAGAGGGGTCACAAACATGTATTGAGGTGGCGTGGCATGGTGCAGCAAGCTCAATGTTGGCCTCCAGTGAAGGCACGAAGTGCGACCATGCCGTATCAGAAAGGCTGGCCATCTAGGCAGCCGGGGAGTCGAGCGGTCCACCCTAGCAGACTTCACCATGTGCTGCCACACTGTGGACCACCTAGTGGGTGACTACACCACAGACTTCCCAGAGGGCCGCGCTGACGGGCCTGGATGGATCTAGTGTGACGGGTCAACCTAGGGTCATACCCTGGTCGGGCCGGGTGACATGAACCCGGTGGGCGTGGCCCAGGCTGGGTCAGGCAGGGTTGGTCCGACCGAGTTAGACCAGACCAAGACCAACTTCGACCTTATTCGGTCCTTTGGTCATATTATGAGCTATGGGCATCCATTCGACGAACCTTCTATAGTAACTAAAACCATGGATCGAGACATTTCATTTGGTATAACCCACTTGATTTTTGGATAATGTTGTGGGATGGCTGGGTTGGTTTGAACACGAATCCAACCAGGCCCTTGGGACTAAAATGCCAATAACTTACAGACCATGCTTCCAATTGATGGACAATATCTTGCGTTGAGACCCATTTTAAGTGGAGGTCCTTCGGGAGACTTCATTTTGGGACTTCTTGGAAATTGGAGTATCGACCTGTAGCTTGAGGAGAGGACTCTCTCGGAATCAAGTGATCTTAGTGCAGGAACCCTATAGCTGGCTATAAGATGAGAAAAGGGTCCTATGTGGGTCTGTGATTTGGGATCCTATGTGGGAATGTAATTTTGGATCTTATGTGGGTCTTTTTTTGGGATCCTATGTTTGTCTTTACATAGGGATCTTTTGTCAGTCTTTTCTTTGGGATCCTACGTGGGTCCATGTTCTAGAGTCTCACTTGTATCTGCTTTAGGATCCATGTGGTACTTCTCTAGGATCCTATGTGGGACTTCTGTACTAGGATCCTTCGTGGGTATGATTATTTAGGATCCATTGTGGGTTTTCCTTATAATAGAGTAAATTTATTAAGAAGTTACATCTTATAATTAATGTTACTATACCTATGATATACCTAGTGTGAGATAATTCTTTGCCTTTGTTGTAATCTTGTGGGTGTCATACCTTTGTGGTACATACCTTCACAGTGATACCTTATTGGTAATCTTTTGTGTGGAATAAAATTGTGGTACATACCTTTGTGTTGATACCTTTGTAATATTCTTATGTGTGGCTTTATCTTTGTGGTACTTACATTTGTGGTGTTACATTCGTGGTGTTGTTTCCTTCATGGGTGTTTGATCTTTTGGTTTCTGAGTTGGGCCTTGTGTTTCCTCATGATTGTGATGGGTTCACATGATCACATAGGTATATGTATGGGAATATACCTAAGTAGGGTTTTCTATTGTATCTATTCTTTGTGGTTTATACTTTTTAGATTTTGTGATACCTTTTAGGGTCTCGGGGACCCTAATCAGTATCGTTAAACTCACCCCTGCATGGTCTACGCCCACACCCTATTTTGTTCTGGCCCCCTTTTCTTACTGAACATACTCTTTTACTATACATTCTACTTGTGTTCGTATCATGTCGTGAGCTTGGTTGTGTGTGTTTACAGGTTATAAATGCGAGGTCTTCCATGATTTAGGGAATACGGCTTTCGGTTCTAGTCTCCACCCCCTGGCCTATGGAACGCAGGCTTTGGTTAGTCACATAATGAGCCGTAGGGGACGAGTCATGAATAAAAAACCACTTGTAGGTGGTGGTGATAGAAAAAAATTACATTAGTTTGTGAGGTGTAATTTCACTATTCAAATGGATTATTATTTCATTTCATATTCAAAGTCTAATGAGATGGATATAAGTAATTCAATTTCCTAATAATATCTCATTATATATAATTTTTCAATATATAATAATGATCTACGTAGATTCTAATAATTAATATGAGGATATAAAATTGAAATTATATATTAAAAGTTATACCCATTCATTAGAAATAAACTTAAAGATTACATCAGAATCATTGCTATGATGGACTTATAATAAAAAAGGCTTCTAGAAAATTTGATGTGGTACAGGGAAAATGTTTTCATATATTATCCTATTAATAATTATTTTAATGTGTGAATAAAATAGGATTGAAGTGTCTCTCTCAAACAAGAGGGTAGAGTCACATTTGGAATTTAATAAAGAATTATATTAATATATATTGATAATAATTTACAAATGGGTTGGAAATGAATTATTTAAAATATAGGACGAGTATGGGTCACTATAATATCATATAATTAAACTGAATATTTTTTTTATGTTTTCACCATTATATTTCTGTTCTAACACCCCATTAATACATTCTGATTATTACCAAAAAATGTTGTTTTCTGTGATTTAGGGATTAATATGTTTATATAAATTTATTGAAATTTCCATTGCTTTAAAAAGAAATATTTCTGTGTTTAATAATATTTTGACGTAATTATTAAATTAGTAAATCAAAAAAATAAATTAAAAGGATAAAAAATTAATATATCGTAAAAATAAAAATTGAAAGAAAAAATATCCTCTATTTATCCATGTGAAAAAATAATTGTTAATAAATCAAATGTAATGAATATTTTGACATTTCAATATATGAAATAATATAAATGTAAAAATCATTGAAAATGGAAATAACTTATTTTATATTATATTAGTTATTATTTTTATATGATATATACTCATTTAGTAAAATAAATTTAAGTGTTAGGGTATTTTTTTACTCCTTATCATATTATATTTTTATTAAATTACCTGATTTGAACTTACCAATGTGAATGATATTAATATCATTACTATTCATAATAACAAATTATAAGTGGTACCAATTTATTCCATTTATACCCACCAATACTAAATATGGTAGGTGTTGATCAAGATTCAACAAATATAAGTGGAAAATGTTTATTTTAAAATTGGACAATAAAATGTGAAAAAAAGATAAGAACATTATTTAACTATAAAAATGATTTCATAACATACTCATGTATAAAATTAATTATAATGAATATAATTAGAATATGGTTAATCAAAATAAACTAATTAGTAATATAAAATATATATTTACATTTTTAATAATCTAAATGAAAATTTGTATTCAATTAATGTCTATAATTCTATATATTAAATGAATCAAACTATTTATAAAATTATCAAAATATCATTTTACTTTAATATCAACATGAAGAATTAAAAAACTGATGTAGTTTTCTTTAAAAAAATTTCCACATTTTCTATAAATTAATTAGAATATTTATCTCAAAATGTAATGAATTCATTTGATAAGAAATCCTTTTTTAGGCGTAAAATGTTTTAATAAATAATGTTTAAAAAATTTTCATGATGTGAAAAATTTCAAAAAAGTGGGATTATGATATAAATTCACGTTAAATAGGAATATAATGTTATTTGAGACTAATAAGTAATTGAATTAATGTTTTGGATTAACAAATTTTTCTACCATTTATTAACAGTATTTATTTATGAATTATTGCTATTCAAAACAAGGATAATTCTACATATTGAAAACTTGTATTTTTTGACACTATATTTTATAGGGTCTTAAATTTTTTTTATTTATGACATTAGTATCAAATTATTATTTCATAAATTATAATGTTACTTATAGTGGTTCTAGCTTTCTAATCTCATTTATGTGAGATATGAATGATACTATGTGCCATATTATCTTTTATATAATGTATTCAATGACATTATTCTTTAATGTATAATGAATATAATTCATTAATTTTATATAAATTTTTTATTGTATCTCTCATTTTATTATCATTATTATGTTCCCATTAAAACAATGGTGTTCCTATATAAATTTTGAGTCACTGACATTTGGCTTGTATTCATCGCTTATTTCCTTTTTCTGTTGTATATATAAAATAAAAATTATACACAAAATACTCTCATTATAATTTAAACTATGAGATTAAACTTATAGAAATTCATCACAACCATTTTCGTTCTGTATCATCAATTGTTATAGGTGGGATGTTTCTTCAAATTCATTTCTATAATGAAAACCACCAGTTTAAATACATTTTTTATAGGGATTTCACATAAATACAATACATAGAACAATTAGATAATTTTTTTAGAGAATATTGAAACATTACTCAATAAATAGTTTCATTGAGATATACATGCATACATATCTACTTTTATAATTTTTTGAGGCATATAAATTTTTTTATAGTTTGTTTATCAATACATATTATTATTGATTAAAAATGAATGATGGATAATTATTATATATATTATTTATTCCTTTATGTGATGAATAAATTTGAATCAATGTTGTTATGGATGTGTTCTAGTCTTATATATCTTCTTGATGCATCTATAGGTCCCATGGGAAAAACATGATTGGTTATATGGTTGTATTCATTCCCAAAACAATATATTATCTGTCAAAGTTCATGGAAAAAATATTCGGATGTCTAATATTATGACTTATAGGCACATGTAATTGAAATCGCTTTTCTCTATTTTGTGTTTCATATCTATGGAACCATTTACAATTATCCATGAATTTAGTTATTGATATGAAACCCATCCATATTTTATGCTCATGTTTTATTTTGATTATAGAATTATTTTGATTATATATTATACATATATTATATTTCATCTTCATATACTAACCAATGATATTTGATTATTATAGCTTATATTTACCATTAATTAAAGTTTTTTCTCACCCCATATTATATTCCTTTTTAGTGGATTGTGAATAAATTAATTACAAATGATATTTCTTATTGAATAACATATATGGATTATGTTTATAGACATGTTAAAAAATTATTAATAGTAAAATAGTTTCATATAGTTTGGGGAACAATATCTATTTAATGATATATACATGGTCCTTTTTAGATTATTTTTTATGAAATATAAAAACACTAAAACTATGGGATCTTAAAAATGTATCTTACTCATGAAATTTTGGTTATATTGTAATTTTGTACAAAATAATTTCTCATTGAATTATCATAATGAAAATATGTAATGATGGTGTTTATTAACTATGGAATCTGAGAGTATGTTTATGGGGGGTCATCGTTCATAAAAAATATTCTTAAGTTAATAGTAGATGTAATAATTTAATCTAGGGATAAATTTAATATTGATAAGTCAAATTTAATCATAATTTCATAGTTATATAATCCTATTTAGTGTTTGTTGAGCTAGTACTGAATATTTTATGTTTTTTAGGGATTTGGATAAGAGAACATTATGGATTATCATATGGCTAAATATATGAAAAAAGTAATATTAGTCCTTAATATATATGATTTATTAAAAATTTAAGATTGTGTGGTCTTATTTTCATTAAATTAATTTATTTATTCAATAAGTGATTTTAGAAACTATAATAGATGTTCCAATGTTTAATATCCTTAAAATGTTGATTTTTGTATTATCTGAATTGTCACCAGCGGCATGATAAATGGTCTTAAATGTACAGCTTGTTTGAATCTGCTAAGAGATATGAATTATTTAATCACATTCTACTTATAGTTAATTGTAATGGATTTATTATTATAATACATTATAATATGTATTATGATAGAACACAAATTACAAAAGCAATGATTGAACTGAGTGGGATTTTAGTTGAAAAACAGATCATAAATATTTTTAAATGGTAATTAATTTAGAAGGTATATTTTTTGAATAATTCATAAGGAATAATTACATTATATTTTTAATCACTTTAAACTAAATGCTTTTGTATTGGGTAATGTCTAGTGCCTGATGGAACTATGATAAATACAGATTCCTTTATCAAGGTAAAGATATACTACATTATATACATAATTAGATTAGAGTTGGAGTGAAAAATATTTTGATAATGATAAGATGGTAATAACAATTTAAGATAATAAATGTCAATATAGTTATATCCCAAATAATTTTTTTGATAACTGTGGTGTTTCATATTAGTTCTAGTGAAAGGATGTCGATGGAATGCAGATTCATTTTCCTCTCTGTAAATAATTTGGGATGAAACAACTCAAGGGTTGACTTAGGTGATTATGAATTTAAAAATAGTGTAATAATCAAGGTCATATGCCGGAAGTGTTTAATGGAATAGGAGAAGCTTAAAAATTCATTGAACCTATTAGAACGAAGTTTTGAAACATGCAAATGAATTCACTAATACATTATAAAATAGTGAATATAATCACTATGAAACACCAATGCCCTGAGAAGAAAGAAAATCATAAAAATTGATTTTTATTGAACATGATATTGATTCATAAGTATTACATTTCCAATGAATTTTTTTATTTATGTTTCCACAAAATATTAGATATAGAGTTATAAATAAAAACTAATGGTTCTAGGAATATTATTAAATAATCCTTAGAGTTTATGGGAACCTACTTATTATGAATGTAGTTATTTTTCCCTAAATTTATGTGGTATTACGAATTTATAAGATCACTTTGAAAAGGTCACATATCAATTATAATTTAATGAAGTATCACAACATGTTTTAACTCAACCGGTGATCATCTATCACTATTAACAATAAACACCCACCATAAATTATTTATTCATATAGATCAAAAAACCTTATAATGATCCCCATAATATCAATATTTGTAACAATAATATATCATTAGAAATTATTCATTTGTTGATGTGTATATATTATAGTTTTTTCCTTTGAGAAAATGAAATAAAAATTATGGGGAAAAAATTTATTTATTGATATAGAATGTAACAACCCAATATTAAAAATAACGTATTTTATTTCATAAGGACCCTAATTTGTTTGATAGCATTTTCTTCATGAAACTCATGATATAAATGAATCTTGGAACAACTTATTACTATTGAAATAACGTCATATAATTTTCGGCTTAAAATCTAGGTAAATAAATTATGAAATAATTATATAATTTAATTACTGATCATTTTCAACGTACAAGCATTGAACAATTAAATTAGTGATTTTAGATAAATAATATTACTTGTATAATGTTCATAATTCAACCATTCTAAAAACATTATTTTTATATTCATTTTAATTGCATAAATATTTTTTATACAACTAGTCTACTAATATAAATGTTGTAATATCATTACATTGTTTAGTATTGACATGCTAAAATGATAACAATAGTTTATTTTTTAAAAAAAATTATTTACCTATGATAACATTTTCCATTGTATTTTTTATTATTTAAATTTATAATTATAATTTTAAATATTTGAATATTATTTAGATAAAATAATAATTTTTTGTTTCGTCAGTATGAAATTATCATAAGTTAATTTTTTAAATTTTTCTATAGTAGGTGATATTTAGGTGAATATTATCAAATGAATTTTAAGAAAAACAATATCTTTTATGACATTATGATTATATTGGAACAACATAGATGATTTTAAATCATCTTTGTTGATAAAATTTTTACATAAGGGAAAATATTGTAAATTTTTAAAAAGCATTCTACATTTATAACTACTATGACTAAATTTTTATAAACATAAGTAAAATTTTCCATAAATACATTTTAAAAATTTTACATTAAATATTTCCTATAAAAATAATATTTTAATTCTTCTATTGTCAATGAATATTTTTTCTAATAAACAAATTATATTGAAATTTTAGGTGAACAAAAAATGGTGAGGTTTAAAATAAAATTTTATCTAAAATTATTTTTTACAAGTTGAATATGATAATATTAATAATTGTTTTTATCACAAAAGGAAAAGTTATTTAATAAAAATGATATTATATTTTTAATAATTATTAAACAATTATGTAATATGTTCCATTTTATCTTCAAGAATTATAATAAAATTACATCGATAAAAACTTGTTTACATTATAAAACCATCAATGTTAAATGTAAAAAAATTTAGTTTAAGGGACGTAAAAATATTACTGAAATATCTGCGAAAATTAATGGATGATGGATTTTTTTTCCATTTTTCATAACCAACTATATTATCTTCTATTTTGTGGCACATAACAGCTAAATAAAAATTTTTCTAGATTTTTATACATAGATATTACATATTTATAGATAAATATTTATTACATTAAACAAAAAGATGCATAAAATTCATAATGTTATTGTTCCATTAAAAAAAATCTTCCAAATAAAATAAACTTCTTTATCTATATTTTTCTTATTTACTATCAACCTCGATAGAAATATCATAAATAATACATTTTATCATAACCACGAAAAAGAAAACATGTGAAATTGTGATTTCTGAAGAACTGTAAGGGTATAATTGTTAGATGTGTAATAATATCATTATAATAAGGGTTAAATTACCTGGGAATAGATATTGAAAATCCATCC
Organism: Viscum album; assembly: GCA_963277665.1. Lineage (NCBI taxonomy): Eukaryota > Viridiplantae > Streptophyta > Magnoliopsida > Santalales > Viscaceae > Viscum > Viscum album. The sequence goes on from OY728165.1 coordinate 177,865,081, forward strand.
CAAGATTATAAGGATCATAATACTGATTAATGGTATAAAAATTAGTATATAATAATATATGAATCATACTGGAATCAATGAACATGAGCCAATAGAGCATAACTATATCATAAGACATAGAACTGTGGAATTCACATAAGCATAAAAGTTCATTTTCACTAATGTAAAGGTTCACTGATAAAGCTATCATTGTTGTAGGAATTCACCTCATAAACCATCAATGTATACAAGTTCACTCCCAAGGCCATCATAGAGGAAATATTACCTCACTGAAATGGATTCACTCCCCATTCGAGTCTTGTCTATATCATGACATATAAATAATTGTCCAATGGATTGGACGTAGATATAGGTTCCACTCGTAAAATAGTAAAAGTCGGACATATGTGTTTCAAAATATCATAAATCAATCATGATACTATAACCCATGAATGAAAATATGTTTCGTAATCATTTAATCATATTTTACCTTCGGATAATAGATAGGTTTCAAAATAGTTTATTTGTTTCACCAAAGTATATTCCATGAAGATAATGATTTTTAAGACTCATTTCCACATGTTGTAACCTCTGGAAGATAAAAAAAATTAACAATTCCATTAAAAACAAAAAAAATCCACAAAAAATTGTATCTTTTGGTCTTAAATCTAGTACAGAATATTAAATGGTTATATATGTCATCATTGATGAAAAATGATTTTGAAAAATTATTTAAAATATTTTATGAGTTAAATATCATTTCCAATTTTATGAACACATTATAAAATTGTTATCATTTTTAAAATAATTTTCTATGAAAATATCATTGAATAAATATAAAGTAATCATTAAAAAATCATTTAAAATATTTATTCTATAAAATATTATTTTATATAAGAAAAAATATTTTTAAAAGATAATAAAATTTTCATTATGCTTTTCATTTAAAAATTCCATGAAAAATTATATAAAATATACAAGGGAAAAATGGTCATGATGTTATTCAATTCAATTCTTTCCATACATGGTAAATGAAATATTCAATTCCCAATTTCGGTAAATCCCAACAAAGAATTGTTTGGAAGATTACATGATATGTAATTTAAAGAAAATAAAAAGAAAAAATGGGTAAAAATTTATTTAATAAATCATTTGAATAATGTTTGAATAATTTTTAATTTTTTTTAGAAAATGTGGTTTTCAATGAAGAAATGGTGTTTGACCTTAGAGTGAAATGATAAACATTTTTCATAAAAACATTTCAATTAAATATTAAGTACATTGTATGAGGAAAACGATGAATTTTTTTTATTTTAATGAAATGATAATATGAGAATAATATTAATGAGTTTTTTGAGGGAGAGAACATATAATTTCATCCTTTAACATGTTATCATAAATAATCCTGATAAACTATTAGATTATATAAAAATCCACTAAAACTTTGGTAACATATAATTGTAATCCCCTTGACATTATTACATAAAATGAAACATATAATTCAATTAAAATTTTTTGTCACTATATTAAATTACATACAATAATTATATAAAAACCATCAAATAATATAGGTTCATATCATAACATTAGTCCCAAAGAAGGCAATTTGAGAGAAAAAAAAATCCATTTCAGCATATGGTAACAATTGAACCAAAATCCATATAAAATATTGATCCTAAATTATTTATATTAATTAATTTTATATAATGTAAAATATGAATTAAATAAATTCTTGGGAATTATCTACATGATATAAAATATACAGGAAGTTAATATGGTATATGTCTCTTAAAAAATAAAAGCAAGATGAAAACCCTTTATTGTATGTCTCAAATTCTACATACAACATTAGACCTCCAATATAATAACTATTTGTTTCTTATATATATATTCCATAAAAATACATATACATATACATATATATATATAATAGCATATATTTTTTTCTTAGGACATTTAATAATGTATTTATTAACAATTACATGTTAAAGTCATCTTTCAGTCAATGACTGCATAGTTGTTCATATACTATTTGATTCTATAAATTTGGTCCCCTGAATTTTATAATGGTTAATAAATATACCTTATTTATACCATATTAAAAAAACAATATATATTGACTATCTTTTTTTATAGAAATCCAAACTATTAAGAGATAGAAAATGAAATAAATTGTTCATGGAGATAGTAGGCAATACATATAGATTAACAATTTATCCAATTTCTGTAAAAATTGATTGAAATGTAGATAAATAATGAATACTAGTAAATGAATAAATTTTATTTCTTATAGGGGATATATTTTTCTTAAACCTATAATAATTACATTAAATGAAAAACATTAATGATTATTATTTTTTCTCAATGTGGCTACCCACGCTTCACAAGAATAAACATTTCATAACCCATTTAGGGAAAAAGATATTAAGATAAGTCATTCTAAAAAAATTAAAACATATTATTAAATAAAATATACTGATTTTATTGTATAATTATTCCTTAATAAAAATTTAAGGAGGTGGATGAAAAATTAAAATTTAATGCTCGATAAGGGGTGTTACCTTTTCATTGGGAATTTTTTTTCTCAAACAAATGACTCTATTTATAGATTTATAAAAAAATATTCATTATATGATGTAATTATAGAATTATGTATGTGAGTTTCCTCTGTAATGGCCGAACTAAATGGTTAAAGATGTGTGAAAAAGGATAGGGGTGCAGTTAAAAGGTATCCATTTATAAGTGTGGTGAGTGGATGTCCTGTAAAATTTTGAAATAGAAAAGGTGTAACCATGTTTCACTAAATGGTAGAGGCTCCATAATATACAATTTTCATTATTTTAATATATATGGTATAAAATGGAAATAAAATAGAATTTTTATTTGTTGTATATTATTTTTATTTGTTATATGTTTAAATTTACCAAAAATAATACCCATTATTTCAATAATTGTGGAAAATATGTTTTACTGTTTTTACTATTTATTATTGTAAAAAATAGAATAAAAAATTTTATGTAATATTAATTATTTTGATTCCAAATATTTTATAAAATTATACTATTTTAATTCTTATATGTTGACATCATTATATTAATATTTTTAAAGGAATAGATAATAAAATTTGGGTTTCAACGAGAAAAATGATCAAATGTAAAAAAAAATTTATATAAAATTTCAATATTAAATTTATTACAATATAAAATGGTAAAATTTTATATATAATGTAATTATTTTTGTATTTAAAATTATTTTAAAATAAAAATCACCCTATGTAATTCTTTTTTCTAAAAGGCGTATATCAATAAAAAATAGTTTCTTTCACGATTCATCAAAAAATTAATCTTTTATGAAGAATCACAAAAATTAAGCTTCAGAAAATATAAATATTCTTAATTGAAAAAGAATTATTATTTTTTGAACTAAATTGTACATATTTTGAAAAAATATATATAATTTTAAAAATTCATCTCAAAACTATACAAAACAATATTATATAAAAGAATAAATTTTTAAGAGTAAAATTTCCTTTCATGTTAACTAATTTCATTAAAACACATATGATGAATGTAAAAAATTGTTATTTAATATATAATATGTGTATTTAATTAAAACAATACCCCAATATTATATTTAGTTTAATATGGTTAAACGTGTTAGTGAAAATGGGAAATTTTTTTGAAAAATGATTTTTATGTTTTATATTTTCATAATTTAGTTAGTCTCATTCATAGATAAAATAGTTGTTACTGTGAAATAATTATTATAATACTATTTTGATATCATTTTACATTTTATTTAACCAATATGTTGTTTGTAAAAGATGATTAGCAATATATTTAATGTAATGAAATATAAAATTAGTGTGGGGTCTAAAGATTATTTTTATTAGTGTTATATGTAATAAAAAACATAACAAATAATATATTTTTTAAAACATATTCAAAACATATCATAGAATAACAACCTATTAATATTAAAATGAATTTCACCATCAAAATTATTCAATTTTGTGCCAAAAAATGGGGATATTTATGCTTCATTATATCTTTATGTTCCCACATAGCTTCTAAAAACTATTGGTTTTCTCACCAAACATAGTCTATGTGTGTAGTTTTGTTTTATAAAATACTATATAAACAATCTGAAATTAAATCTATTTTTATAGAAAATGAAAAATCATGATCAAGTTGTATAGCATCAATGTCTAGTATATGTGACGGATCACAAATATACATACTCGGAAAAGATGAAAGGAGAACAATATTAACATAAGAGTTGTTCAGTGGATGTGCCAATAATATAGATAGGTTTTTGATATGATCAATAATTCAAAAGGGATACATTTACATATAGATTACTGATAAATTCATTATTCCATAGAGAAACTAATATAATCACATTCAAAGAAGCATTAGATTCTAGATCACATTGATGGTTATCATGATAACATTTATATCATATTTCTGTTGTCAATTTGTATTGTTGAATGGATATAAAATTATTAAAAATTTCAATAGCTATCTCAAGACCCAATAGATTTATATTTTCACAATATTTAATTACCTTGTTGATTTAACTCTATTTCATAAACATATTTATAAGGATACATATGAATACACTGGTGAAATATATTTTTTTATATAAAGTAAATGATAGTATGGTGTTGACACCAAACACATTTGAAAAAATATTCCAACATCATAGAATATGTTATCGGGTTTTGCTATTTCTCTACAACTAAGCATCTATTTTAGGATGACACATAATGTGGAAACTCAAATCTATTACATATTTTTCCTATTGTACTAAAAAAACAACATGGTAAGTAGTGGATCCCAATCAGATAAAATTGAATATAGAACTCCCTAAAACCATACCACTTCCATAATTCATATTCTAAAAATCCGTTCTTCAAAAAACAAATATTTGAAGGAGTGAAGTTTGATTGATACATAATGTCATCAACAGAAATCCTTAATATTCTAAATCTGAATAATTAATGAAAAACAAAATGTTAAAAATAACATTACTTGTATGGATACAAATTATAAAGTAATTACACCTAAAATATAATTTTCATTATGATATATACAAAACACAAGGGTTTTACTTGAATAAAATTTTTAAAATATAAAGCAATTAAGGACAAAATAAAATAATTTAACGCCTAAAAATGGGTGTCATTGACCTTTTCCGGATGATCAAATTTATAATCATAAACTCATGATAGTACTTTTAACTCTTATGTAAATATTACATGGATACGTATATGTTTCCAAAAGAAAATTAAAAAATTATTTATCAAATTAGATTTCATATTATACAATGATCTTTCCAGTGGAATGATAGTTTCATCCTTACACCAATGGAGTATCAAATATAATTTCACTACTCCAAAATACATATCTAGTGAAATAATAAATGGATTAATCCACTTGAAATCTATAGAATGGATGCCCAATAATATTTTCAGAGAACTCATTCAAAAAAAGTCAAACATGAAATCCCTAAGTAAGGATGATGGTATAATGTGACATAATCAATATAATTTACATCATCCATTGTTTTTACATAATAATTCCTTTTTTTAATTTTCCTTTAGTAGTCATTGTGGATTATTATCTACATTATCCTTTAGATCTATGAAACGATTTTCTGAATACCCAAACTCATTGATCTTGAATCACTGTAAAGTGTGTGGTACATTTTTTTGGCTATTTCTCGCAATTTGAATCATTATCTAAATTCAACCCATCACAATAGCATTAAATTTTTCAATGACCTTCCCTTGTATACATAAAATATTTTGTAGTTCTCTTTATGAAATTTATTCTTTGTTTCATTCTGAACATAGAGCATAAGAAAAATAAAATATTCCTCTCCCCTTGGTTTTTTATTTTTCAATTGATTTCTATTTTTATTTCATATAAAAAACATGAGATTGATATGTGACACCAACCTAAAATTACATCATGATAGTAAATAAAACAATATCTTCATAACCGTTAATGTTAATTTTAAGAAATAACTATTAAAAACATAGTTTTACAGAAATTATTAATCGATCAACAATATATTCTTCATGGAAGATAATACTATAAGAATACCATGAATGTATTTTAATATGTTTCTAAAGGGTACTATCACTGTAATCATCATTTTTCAAGAACTGATGGAATTCATTTTACCAATTGATTTAGATAATACATGGAATCTACATAATTTAAAATATTTTCACGAAATAATAAAACACCTTGGAGTTGACTAAATCATATTCCATTGTATTGTTGACGAGATTCCACTGTTGATCCTCTTCAACTACTATGATTATATAGACTCAAAATTAATTTTTCATATTTGAAAAAGGGGATGAAGAAAAATATCATTCCAGTGGTACAAATATATTTCAAAAAAACTACATGATTAGTGTATCTACTAAATGAATGTGGACATTTCCATGTAAAGGATACATGAATATATCCACCCCCCTATTCTGTCTTTTATGTTTTTTATAATTCATTTATTTAAAATGTTCCTTTTCTATAACAACATGAATTTGAATTCTAGATTCATTAACAAATGGATTCATAGAGGGGAAAAAATTTCATTTTCCATCCCTATAAAAATCACATGATTCCTTATGGATATTTCCAATGAATTAAATACAAATGTTTTGTAGATAGATAAATTATCATAATTTTAAAACACATTATATAAAAAATTAACATATTTTATGTCCAAATCACGAAACTATGTTTTTAATATATTATAATTAGATTTTATCCTAGTAAATTTATAGTCATAATTCATATCCATCATGATGGGATGTAATTTTTTTGTGAATTTCTAAAGAATGTTCCAATAGAGTGTAAAAAATGGTTTGTAGAATTTCCCATTATCGTGCACTTAGTAACAATCGAGTTTAGGTTAGTGTATCCTTTCTTTACTATTGTAATGTCTTGGTCCTATTAGGTCGATTCCATTGTGTAAATCTGGTGTGTGTGGTGTTCGTGTAGGTCACGTTGACCTAATTAAACAATTTGTGAAAATTTTATGTTATGTGACTTTTTTTTCCAGATGGTTGTTCATTCCAATGGTAATGGCTTCTCAATCAAAGGTAGCTCATCTAACAATGACTTTTCCAATAGTTCCTCATCCAATAGTGACAAAAACATGTCCAACAGGGACTCATGAACAGTGTTTTACACATCCTACCAGTTCACCCTTTTAACTATTACATTGACATAAAACACATTCAAAGCACTTTATATGGTTTTTAAGTCTGATTCCTATCCATATAATCCTATATAAATCTTCATAAGTGTTTGGGTGACCTTTATTTGTCAAAATAAGTGATATTTAACAAGATCTGATGCTAATTGAAAATCTAAACACATCTAAAATGCTAGTATTTTTAGATCTCATCATGGATAACACTTTTTATTCTTTCATTGAATTCCATTGTTATAGGACTAGATGTATTCTTTCTCTCTTAGGATTCTTATGTTCCATATAAAATTATTGTACCTTTTCCCTCATATTTTCTCCTACTACATATCCACCCCCTATTTTGATGCAATGAAGAGGTATCGATCCATCTGCGATATAATATATGTTCTACCTCTATTTTTCTATGTCCCTGGAACCATTTTCTCATGTTTCACATTTCCATGTAATGTAATTTTATCTCCATGTTTCTAAGAGAGGTTACTCAGTAGTTGGTAGGTGTGTTGGTGTCATGACATCCTCGGGTGGATGTAGTTCCTACAAGATATGTGGTCATGATCTATTTATAAGACTTGTTGTTGTGTAAGATACTTCATAAACGTTTTGAGGTTGGGGATTCAGATCTTCCCTATTTCATTATGTGAAATTATAGTGTTATAATGGATTATCCCTATGATCATATTGTAATTTTACTAATTAAATATTTTAATAGAAATAATGTTTTAGAATCTATTTCATTGTGATGTTATATCATCTTGATTTGATAGAGATTATTACATCAATACCATTCTATTAGAAAATTGTTTTGATATAATTAGTTAATTTACATAAATCCATGAATAATTGACAATTAATTGGTTAAATTTTTAATGACATGTGTGGATGAATATGGTTACTTTTTTTGTTATTTTTATATAATCAAAGGGAAGTAGTGATGAATGTTTGATTGAATTAGTTATTTCAAGATGGAATTTAGAAATTATATTGAGATAAATAAAATACCATGATGGGCCTGAGATTCATCATTTCTTTTAAAGTCCATGTTCTTGATTATTGGAGTTGGGGTAGATCATTATTAATAAAGGGTGAAATTATTTTTTTGAACCATGAGCACAATATCGTTATTTTTTTGAACCTCTTGTGATTTAATGTGATGCATGGTGGCTTTTAGAGATATGGGATAGGGAGGCCTAGTGGTTTTGGTTATAGTTGATTCCTTGAGTTGGGACATGAATCATTTTATGGATGTGGGTGTCGAGGAAGACTCTTGAAATGATGAAAAAATTTTAATCTGGCCTTACCCAATGATTTTAATGTGGTTTCTTTTTTATCAATTGGATTATAATATGTTCTACATTCCCCACTACCTGAGGTAGCTGTTCATTCATACCCTCCTTCTAAATGAGTCTATGAAGCATGAGGTATTCCACATGCTTTCTGTTTTTAGCTTCTCATGGAAGGATGGTTCTATGATCATAATAATAATGCAAAATACTCGACCTGTAGTTTAGTTTCTCATTTTATTGAGCCCCTTATGTTCAGTAGAATATAATGCTTTCTTAGAATACATGTAATTATGGAAAATTGATAATTTTGTTAATAAATTATTGAATAAATTATGTTGATCGCATGGGTTTAGATCATCGTGGAATGAAATGTGGAGGTTATACATATTTGTAACTACAAACTCTATTTTGTTATGACTGTAGGGAATGGGATCTTTTTTTCATGCTAATGAAATGAGATTGTTGAAAATTATAATGGTTCATTAATGGTAAAATAATTAATTAATGTAATGTGAAATTAATTTAAATGGATGAGATGATTTAATAAATTTATTCCAATGGACTGTGTTCTGATATGATATCTAGTATTATGAATAGAATATGAGAGTCATGTAAATTTTAGGTATAGTTGTGTGTAAGAATTGTTTTTTTCAATGTTCTGGATTTAAACTATATTATATCCTGTAATATGGTATTTCAATACTCTACCACACCATATCGGTTAGGGTTACAAGGAAACCAAGGATTTAAAGCCATTGGGGGTGTTTCCCTCAACATCATTGTGTTGGATGGATGGTTATCTTATCTCATTAATCCCACACAATTCTCATCTTTGTTACTTGTGTTTGTATACAAAACTATTATTCTTCCCCGTACATGTGTGAAGATGTCTTTAATGGCATGTGATTTTTTTAACACACAAATATTTTGGATAATATTTTATATAGACTACTATAGGTATAACATGTATAAGATTTGATGGATTGAGGATTATTACTCAGTGTATGAGATCTAATGGATTGAGGAATAATAATCGAGGAATGATACACATTATGAAGGCTGTAGTGGATCCCGGAAACAACATGGTTACTTGTAGTTATGTGAATTTGGTGGTGGTGTGTTAGTTTATTTGTATGTTATGGTTTCTCTATAAGGTGTCTTCGAGCTATCCTTTTTGGAGAGAGATGCTCAGGACATTAAATGTTTGAGAAATGAGGCAAATAAGTAGGGAAATGGTGTTGGGGAACCGTTGATATTCATTATTATATGATACACTCTTATATGCCATAGTTGGTGTTCCTATCCATAATAAGGCTAGGAACATAGTAAACCAATAGAGGTAATTATTTAGATTCACTTGTTTTTCAATATTTATCTACATAATTTAATTACTTTTGAAAGAGATGATCCATAGAGGATCCTACTGAGTATACTGTTATAATGACCACAGGTTATATTAACTGTCTGTCATGTATGTTTGAGTAGGATCGAGGTATGTATGGTTACTACTACCTTGGGCGTTTTTTTAGATTTTCTGGCTTCATGGTTTTTTTTTAATTGGATTTGATACATTAATTTTTCCATTTTTGTAGTAGTTTTTCATGAAATTAAATATGGGTTCTTGGGTTTTATTTTACATTGTAGTACAAGATGGATTTTTTTGGTGTCATTATTTTCTCTCTCTTTTTCATGTTTCCTTTTAGATGGCGATGCCTCCCATTTGAGTGTTTATTATACATTCGTTACTCATCACCAACCTGGGTCCATATGGATGAGGGAATAAGTGGGTTAATTATCTCACTTCTCATATTTCCATCCCAAGAGGGGTACAATTAATGGGGAGGGGTTATGATATAGTAGTATCGGTGCTCTAGGAACCCATGTGATCTGATGAATCTCCTTTTTTGTTTATAGTTGATACACTATGAGGGGATACTAGTTATTAGGTAGAGATGTTGGAAAGGACCCTAAATCATTCATCTATGGGACTATATTTGAAAGGGTATACACTTGTATAGGTTTACATATAATGAATAACACAATAAAATTAAATAATTATGATTATTCCATATTACAGGTTAGGTTCTCAATTTTTATCCATTTTCACTTATGGTTCCATGTCAACTTCCTCATCAGATTCACATAGAAGATGTTTAATAGGTTGTTCCAGTATTTCAACATAGAGTAGAGGATGAAGAAGAAGATAGTTGGAAGAGGACACTCATAGAATTTTAGCACCAGAGTCTAATGATGTATGAGTGCTCTTTTTCAGATGAATTCAGGGAATAATATTAGGAAGAGGATGAGATAGAATTATGTTCAATCCCTTCTTGGATGGAGAACATTGTATTGTTGGTTGTTAATATGTTTTGGGGGCAGTGATATTATTGTGATTCTTCATCCTTGGGGATCACAAGGAGGCATAAATCTCATATAAGATATTATGAGAGTAGTTCATAGACTTGTTTCATTCATTGATATCAACATAGTTTAGTCACAAGAAGCTTCATACCCTTTGGTAAAGAATCTACAATGTGTGATAGTTAAGGATCTATTTCAAGAACCTGTTGTGATATGCTTTTAATAGGTTTCCAAATGAGGGGGGTCATGGATAAACATTTTGATGAGGCATTTCCTCTAAAGGCCCATCTCTTGGTCACCATTCTTTTTCTAACAATATATATTGAGGTGCTAGAAAGTGAAGGGGTTGTTGAGATGATGTTATCCAGAATGTGATCATTATGATATGGTTTTAATCAGGATTCCTAAAAAAGTATATATTCTATATATGGTTCACTTTTTTCAGGGTAGAATAGTTGTTGTTCAACCATGGTAGGTCCCACCCATATATATCTTTTTTTTCAAAGGGATAAAGTAATTTGGCCAATTAAAAGGGGTCATGAACTTGTTATTATTACAGAGGAAAAAGTCATCAGATGAGAGAGTGTTTGAACTTTCAAATAGGTTAGTGTGAACCAGTTGTTCCTCTATTGGATCCTCCAATGTGGTAGTTTCTTGTCTAGAATATAACAATAGGTCACACCATCATTGAATCAACAGAAACAATATGGGGATGGTTAAGGACAACCCCAGGATACTCACCATCTTTATATAGTAGAGTGTGACTATGGTGGTGGTCTTCATCAAGGTTAGTTAGGCCATGGAACGTTTTCTTGTAAGATTCATGAATGAGTGATGCCTACTCATGGTTTTCCAAATTTTATTCTATGTACCAATTTATTGTTTTATAAATTGTTTTATTCTTTAGTTTATTTATGTGATATTTGCAACATTATATCATCAACCAATATCCATGATTTGGGAGTCGAGGTAGGAAGGGTTATAGTGAAATTGGTGTTTACATTTCAATTTGGTAGTTGAGATGAAATGTTTTAAATATATAGAGAATATTGCTAGTGATGGGGCAACACCAATCATGGAATGATTTCCTATGTTAATGGATACAACTATATGACTTAATCTTTATCATGAATTGGTTTCATTTGGTGTAGTCTATTGAAAATTGCTTCAAAAGGTATATAGTGTTTATCAATGTTGATGGATAGCCAGTAGTGTTGTTGGTGAGAGTTACCCTTGGATGGGTCAGAGCTGTGTTCCCACATTGTCTTCCTTGATGGAGGTGTTTTTTTGAGTTCTTCACAGTTTCATCAGTTGGATTTTCACAGGGTTGTGGAAAAGTACCCCATTTTCTTCCCATAAGAGGTTGTTGCACTAATCCCTCAATGGGAGATCATGTTCGGGATTGAGATACATCTAGTCGTGTATCCATTATTGGCGTATCAATATAGTATAACACCTTCTATGTTGTGGTAGATGCATATAAAAATCAGTTTTCTATTACAATGCAGTTTTGTTCAACTATGTATGTCATCGTGGAATGTGCAGTATATGTTCATGTAGAATGCTAATGGATCATTGCAGATGTGGGTCCATTATCATCACATATACAATGTGACAGTGAAGAAATGTTATCATATTACATGGATTGGTGATTTATTCGATCAACTAAATGATACAAGTTGGTTCTCAAAGATTGATTTATTGTCCGAATATCACTAGAGGCATATAAATGATAAATATATCCTGAATACTATATTAAGGTGTCTTCATCCGAAATACAATTTTTTGTGTAGATATTCGGTGTGGCGAATGATCCAGCTATATTCAAGGTATTGATTAAAATTGGGTTCCCTGAGTTCCTGTATATTTTCATGGTGGTTTTTATTGATGACATACTTATGTACTCCTCTTATAAGGAGAAACATGTGGAGCATCTGCATGAAATTTTCTTAGTTCTTATTCATAAGAAGCTTTTTGAGAAGTTCTTAATGTGTTAGTTTTGGGTTCATGAATTATTTTTATTAGGGCATGTTGTTTCCATGTATCGAGTGGTTTTCAAATAATAAAAAGGTAGACATATTTGAATCTTGGGGATCCCATAATAAAGTATCAAATTTATAAATTCCTCATGGTTTGGCAGGCTATTATTGGAGGATTTTTGTGGATTTATCTAGGATTAAGACTCCTCTAAAAACATTTATTATGAATGATTAGATCTTATTCTAGAATGATAAGTGTTAGGAATCTTTTGAGTTTTTCAAGGAGAAGTTGGTTAGTGATCTGGTGCATTCTGTCCCAATAGAAGTATTTCTATTTGACATTTTTAGTGATGCATCACGACTTTGATTAGGTAATGTTCTAATCCATTACATATGAGAAATTTCTTATGGCTCTCATATATTTTATCCCCAAAAACATCTCTATGCCTTCCATGATCATACGTTAGAGGCAAATGGGCTTTATCTAATGTTGTGGATACGTTACCTTATTGGTGAGCACTTTGTGGTCTTCACCATCATAAGAGCACGATGTATGTTCCCTCCACGTGTGACATTAACATGCACTGGGGTAGGTTGGTTGAGTTCTTATATGATTTTGACATTTAATTTTCTTATACACATGGAATGGGTAATGTTGAATCTAATTTACTAAGTAGGAAGTCACGTAGTGATGCAGTGCATTAATCAAGTTACTATTAGAGAGTAATTGAATAAAATTTCTCAATACATATGGATATGCATGAATTTGGAGGCAGAGGATTTCATTTCATTGTTATTGTGTATTTATCTCTACTATAGTTGGTAGAAGGGTCCCACTAGGGTTATCTTGAGGTCGTGGTCTCGCGTGACCAAGTTTATTTTGGTGAGACCCATGCTGGTCATTCTCGAGATAAGCAACACCATCTGTTGTTTTAGGGAAGACCATTCACTCCTTTGGCATTCCAAGATATTTTTCATAGAGGGATCCATAACTCACCCTTAGCACTATACCAATGTCTGAAAAGGATGTGTTGATCTATGAGGATTCAGATTTGGAGGCCTGGGATGAAGCATGCAGTTTTTGAGTTTGTGTCTAGATGCTTGGTATTCTATATGGTGATGGGTGGGAACCATGTTCCTAATGGTTTATTTCGGCCATTTGATGTTCATCAGTTAAAGTGGGTGGAAATCTTAATGGAATTTTATACCAGTTTACCTCGAGCATGTTGAGGCTATGATGTTATATGTGTAGTATTAGATGATTTGATGAAATCAACAAACTTTATAGTGATAAATAAGTCGAGTTCAGGCACAGTTGTTTTTAGAAAAAATCAGGATGAGGTGGTGAGAGTCCATGGAATTCAATGGAAGATCATTTCAATCATGATCTTTATTTTACCTCAAGGGTGTGGAGAGGACTGTAGAATTAATTAGGTTGTTTTCTATACCATAGTACCACTATTTATCCATAGATAGATGGTATGATGGAGCAGACCATCATAATACTTGATGACATGTTTAACTAATATGACCTAAATTTTGAGGATCAAGGGTTAGGCACTTACGGTTGCTAGACACACCTTACAGAAATAGTTCTAACCCCACCATTAGTACAGTTCCATTTGAAGCCTTGGGTGGTCGACCAATCCAATCTTTATTGAGATGGACTAGGGTTATATAGTCAACAATTTTCACACTGGAAATGGTATAAAATACTATATATAATGATAAGGTAATTAATTAAATGATTAATGATGCACATGATCATTAAAATTATAATTCCAATCATTGGAGAACACCTATGGTGTTCGATGTTGTGGATCATATGTTTCTTGAGTTGTCTCCCAATACTGTGTATCAAAGGTTTTGTTATGGGATTATGGTTTCTCCCTAGTTTTTTGACCTTTTTTTGTTTTTGATATTATTAGATATGTGGAGTATTATCTATTACATCCACCATAGATGAGACACTTTATTGTTGATTTTCACAGTTCACATCTCTGTCATTATATAAGGACTCGGCCTAAAAAATTATATAATATTTAATTAAATGAATAATTACCATTGAGGATCTTTTCGGGTTTAGAGTATTATTGAATTAGGCCATAACTATTACATTACAACGTGAATATTACAAGTAGACACTACTACTTAGTATCCATTTTTTCATAAAATAAAAACTCTTAAAAAGAAACATGTTGACTTCCATGTTTTAGACAACATGACTTTTTCTTGATCCCATCCTAGACCCTATTCATTTTTAAGTACTGTGAGAACATTTCAAAACTAGGGATGAGCATAAAAATCTCAGTAAGGGTTATAAAATAAACAAAGTAAACATTAACCCATCAATAAACACAAATCAATGATACCAATACTTTTCAAACATAACATACCTAACGAAATCAAAATATTTATGAATAACTAACAAAAATCATAAATCATAAAGTTTAATTATGGAATCCAAATCAAACATACATTATTGTTATCACAACAACATAGGGAGTTACACATGGAATACCAATCATAGTATATTCCCTAAAATCTCTTAGGAGAAACATTCACATTTACCTCCGTCAGGTTACACTATGCATTGGAGAGCTATCTCGGGCTCACCCGCCCTAGGTTTATCATGGAACCACCTATATATGTAAACAATGCCCAATAACCATAAAATATTCATAACACATAATACAAGCATAAATTAAAGATAACATTTCCACATTCCAATCACAATATATCAAATCAAGATATTTAAATAAACAATTCTTTGTCAAATCATTTTAAAAACAATTTAAAAACATATTTTTGAATGAAAGTGTCCAATACCACTTTGAAGCTTTAAAATAAATTATAATTTGAAAAAATTAATGTACATATAAATAAATCCTAAAACCCATTATTAACACATGGAAATTGATGATATATATTTAGAAGAATAAATCATTAAAACATTTAAAATGATATTTTAGTTAATGTGTTTTTAACAAAATGAGAGACGCTTGAATACAAATAATTGAGGAATAAAATTTAATCATAACATTATAATATCATGAAATAAAAGGAATCATGATATAATATGTCAAAGGAAAGTATATAATCTATATAAGAGTGAATTGTTGCATAAAAATATTGAAGTCTCAATGGAATGTAAATTGAGACCCAATCCCTTATAAAGATGGTATCCTTAGATTAAGGATAAATCAATGACATAATTTTTGTGTGAAAAATTTAAATACACCCAATATAAGTGGATATTATGTGTAAAAAAATCAGAGGTCATTAACACAAATTTATAGCACGACATAATCAACAAGTAGATGTTTAACCCAAAGAATTGAAATTGGGTTAAGAAGTCCCTTTACAAAAATTCGACAGCCTAACTGCGTCACATAAAAATTCAGAAAATGAGTTTGTGAGATAAAAAGGGTATCTAATCCCATGGAAATAAAATTTACTTCAATAAGGATATAGAAGAACATATCCCAGCATAAAAGACGTAAATAAAAAAACAGAACAAAAATAAGACTTTTAAAAAGAGGAGGGTGAAAGGTTCCCTTACTAATTTTTTAACTTTTGAAACATACACCACATGAAAGAAGGATCATAAAATGAAGATGTAATTACCCTTAAATTAATGTTTATTACACAGGGAATACATTAATTGGAAGTACATACACCATATGATATAAATAAGTTGTGAACAATGAAAATCTCACAGAATTGAAAGTTAGATAAGAAATCCCTTACGAAAATTTGGCAGCCTAACGATGCCACTTAAAAATAAATAAAATGAATTGATTATAGTAAGAGGGGGTCTCTCATCATGTGAAAATACAAATTACCATATGGTTAATATAAAATAACATCCTCCAAAATAAGAACATGGAGCATAGAATAAATGACATAAAAGAGAGTTCTTGAAAAGAAAGAGAGAGGTCAGATCCCTTACCTCGTGTCCGACTTGACTCGATCATTCTATAATCACCCGAATAATAAACTAAAGTTAATTTACACTTGAATAAGAACATTTTAAATGTTTATTATACCTTTTATATAACTTATTAACATTTTATAAACATTATGTAATCATTTCAGTTAATAATGTTTGTATTGTCGATATTTTGTACTTGAGTAAAAAATGGACTTCTTATAATTACATGTTTTTCATGTGGTCAAAGGTTCATTATATCTGGAATTATATTCATGATTTATATATCATATATATCACATATATCCAGTATATACATGTATTTATAATAGTATATAACATTTATAGGTAAGAAATGAAATTCACCATTCATGGAGAGGGTAAGCTGTACGTACGCATTAACGCTACTTTCATTTATATTTCTTATTTTAATGGAATTAAAACATAAGGATACATAGGTATATTATAATTCCATTATAATATCATATATAATATCATTAACTCTAGCTTATATAAATCCCACATCAGGCATTAATGAGTCACATCTCTTTGAGGGGGAGGTAGTCCGTGCTTCCTCATTTGAGAATATCATATTTAGCCATTATAGAAACCATAAAGGGATGATATAAATGGAAAATACAGAAGCATAAAGAACACATAAACATAATATATATCATATATAAATACAGTTCTATCATAATGTCCACCATGAGAGGTGGTTGGAGATATTTGAACAATCATCGTTTCGCGAGGTGTTAGTTTCCCATCCACAGAAACATTATGTTCATCATCCATTAGATGGAGGTGTGTGTAAGTGTAGTTCGAATCCTTATCAAAACATTATCCTATTATATCGAGGATACTGTTGTTGTTACAAAATAATGGAATAAAAAGTGTTCATGGGTTGGAAGCGTAAAAAAAAGAAAGCAATTTAATAGAAATCTTTACCTTTAATTTGGGTAACTCTCTTTCGTTTGAACCAAATAACTTTCTGAAGTTCCTTCTGCCTAAGTTAAGGAAACTAAAAAGAGGATAGGGATGTATGGAGATTAATTGGGCAGAGTTTGGAGGATCCAAATGGCTTGAGAAGTGTGAGTAATTGGTTAGAAGTGGTCTACTTTTATAAGGGAGAGGAGGGACTCTTTAGGAAAGTGTGAAAATAATATTTCATAATACAATGATATTCGGTTTCTAAGGGTCCAAAAATCATTACTTTCGAAGATATGATTACTCATATTCGAAATAATAACATCCAATTAGAATTGGACATGTTTTGGATAATATTACAATCATTATAATATTATTTATTTAAATCATTTATTAATGAGGTAAATACTGCATCATTATTGTGTCCTTAATAATTTAATTTATTAGATGTATAAAAATTATAAAATAAATAATATCATGTATGAAATATTTTTAGATTTCAAATGAATATTTATAGACAAAAATATAATTTACATAACTCCTTCTAAAATTACATTACTAAAAGATATTTAGCTTTTGTCATATTTTCCTTTACTTTTAGTTAATTAATCTAAATTGTCATTATTAATCCCAAGTGGATCAATGGGATCCCAAAATCGACCCAAATATTCCCATGGTCGTTAATTACTCAACCAATATGTTTTGGACACGTTTTAAGAAAATTTTGAAATATTATAATATTCTTTTAACCTTGAATTACTCTATTTACCTTTAACCGCGGTAAATAAAAGTCAAAAGTTACAAATCACCAAAAAAAATTTCATCTTAATGAACAACATATTACTTCTAGAAAACAAAAAAAGTATGTTCGATTTTTGAAATTCAAATCACAGAAGTGATAAAATTTCTTTTAAATGAAAAAGTCAGTTTTTTTAACTACCACTAAGTGGTTTCACTATTCATCAAAATTGAATTTTTTCTGAAACATATCAAAAATTAAGCCTAAGATATATTTGATATTCTGAATTCAAAAATTATTTCCATTTTTCAAAATTAAAAAAATAAAATTGGCATTAATTAATTTAAAAATTAATTCTTGTTGTTAAAACAAATAGTGTGTTTTTAATAAACAATAACTATCAAAAGATGGACAGTTGATTAAGTCCAATTTCAAAGTGAAATTGCTTCCAATGACCAACATTTGATTAAATTGTAAAAATATATTTTAATATCACATTAAAACCAATTAATAAGATAATGTAGCCATATAAATAAATTTGTTTAAATGGCACTTTTTAATTATAATACAATATTTTTCACTATTCATAAAAAAACGAACTTTGTCGGAAAAATTCAAAAAATTTACACAAAGTAAATTTTGATGTCCCAATTCTAAAGAAGGATTTTATTTGGTCATATAGAATTTATTAAACTGACTAAAACAAGATTTAAAAAGGGTTCTCCATTAAAATGTGAAAATCGGCCTTTTAATGTGAATTATGATTAAAATTAGATTTATTCCCATTTTAAGACTCTAATTTTTTTTTGGATAAATGTAAGTACAGTTAACAAACATGTATAATCATATTGCATTTAGTTTTTTTCATTCCTTCCAATACAATGGATCGGAGTTGACTGCCGTTTAAAATAATAATATTATATTATTAATTTGCAACGTAAGATTTCAATGAAACCCATTGTTGCGTATCGGGTATGCTATCGAACATAGAAACCATTTTTAAGTAAAATTAATATTTAATTAAAAAAAATTAATAAATTTTAAATATGTCTTAATCTTTATTTACCTAGGATGTTACATCCTTCCCCCTTTTAGGGAATTGCGTCCTCGCAATTTAAGAAAAATGCTCGATAAATTCATTGAAAGTCCCACATTTGAAAAAGAGTCAGTAAACTATCACTTTAAAAAAAATAAAGAGAAGCAAAAAGGTCACCGAAGTAATCCAATACTAAGATTCCAGGAAGACATGGATATGTAGGAGAAAACAAAGGGTCAATTTCTAATGGAGAGTGTTAAGAAACTTGTTTAGGAAAAAAGTTAACCTCCCGAAAATCACAAACTTGTGAGGAGTTAAACAGTCTTTGATTCCCTAGCACGAAAATTTAACGGATAAGGTTTCTGTTTAAAGTTACATTAATTTGAGGAATTTATTAAGGAGCATAACGAAAACCATAAAGAATTATACTTACTTATCATGTAGACATTCGTCTTTTACTAGATTTCTAACACAAACTCATATTTTCTCCAAACGATGAATATTCAGGTTGACTTTTTTTCACATTAAGAGTGCTATAATCAATATTGAGAGAATCACATAATCCACAAAAGAGGAACTATATATTTCACATGTATTTAGATATTAACTAAGACCCAAAATTTTAGTATAAGATCAGATAATCCCCCAAAAAGATATACTTTTACATAAAGAAAAACTACTCTTAATCTCCAAAATTTGTCTAACCAAAACCCAAATTTCAACCAAGACTATTCAATAAACAATTGTCCCTAAAATTTATCAAAATTAATCCATACATTGATTGTAAACAAAATCTCATAAGGATTTAATTACATAGTCTTCTATGATACATCTTAACATTTATCTCCAAGTAACACTAGTTACTCATAAAGTCTCATATTGAAAAGTGATTAACCTAATCACATATTCTCCATGATACGTTAATCATTTTCATAAATAAATCAAATAATCATGTGTACATAATAAAAACATAGATTATTCCAAACAATAATTTTAACCATTATTCTACAATTGAAATACAATAGTATTCTATCTTCCTTAGGCATATAGTGTTTCCTCATAAGAGATAACGTCTTCCACAACAACCTTTTATCACTTAATCACTAAATAATTTTTCAATACTATGTATATCCATTTGATAATACATAGGTTCAAAAAATCAACTTATTCTTGTTCAATAAAGAACTTTTACTAAAAATAATAAGTCATACTAACCAGGGACTTCATGTAGGCTAGTGGTATGCGATTCACCCTTGTCGCCCTTCGGTTGTGGGTTCAATTCTTGCAACCCTACCAGATGTGACGGGTTTTCACCCATCCTCTGGGTTGTCCTTTTTTAAAAACTCAAAAATAACCCTAACATGTTTTAAACTAAATGGTTTCCTTATACCTCCCATTTTCATCCAAATTAATTGTGATCTCACCACCTTAATTATTGAAGTCTTATTTTATCACCAAATGATAAAATAAAACAATCCCCAAAATGAAGACCATCATACCTTGATCATGCATTCCATTTGGTTTCATAGTCATCTTGTTAACATAGGTAGAAGGTCCATGCATTGTAATAATGATTTAGAGATCCTTCAAAATAATTTGCTTCCTCCATACAAATACTCCTTGTGCAACATGGGTCATATGGGCGTTCACAGAAAAATAGTTTTGGAAAAAACTCCATTATGACATATAATTTCAAAACATCTGATAAAACATGATTTCTATAAAACAGTCGAACCGAATTTGAGTTGAAATTTTTAATTAACGGTCCTTTTAAAATACCATAAGTATGTGCTGAGAGAGTATATTTTAAAATCAAATATAAATAGGTTGTGAAAGGGTCTCCTTCTTCAAAACCTTTTTTGAAATCACAATATGCTTCAAAATCTTGTGATAAGGTAAAATATTTGAAAATTCCTTGATAATATTTACCTTTCTGGAAATTATAAGAATATTGTGAAAATAGGATTTTTCTAAATACAACCCATGATCCATGATGATAACGAAGTATAGTGGAGCTGTTTGATATCTCAAACAATAGCTTGCAAGTGAGTTGTATGCTAGAAAATGTTTTAAAATCATCAGAACATGACTTTGTAGTAATTATTGCAAGCATGCCATCAGGAAGAGATAGAAATTTCATTTGAGATCCTCCTCCTTCCATTTGCAACTGACTTTCCTTGATCTGAAAAAAATATAAAACAAGGCTTTAACTGAAATAATAGACAAAGGAACTAACCATGTGTCTAATAAAAACTCATAATACCTAAATTTGTCTAAATCGACCTCTGATTCCAACTATAAGGACCTGGCCTTAAACATTACATAATATTGAACTAATTGAATAATTCACATTGAGGATATTTTCAGGTTTAGAGTTTTAGAGAATTAGGCCATAACTATTACAATAAAACTTGAATATTACAAGTAGACACTACTACTCAGTATCCATTTTTTCATAAAATAAATACTCTTAAAAAGAAACATGTCTAGTTCCATGTTTTAGACAACATGACTTTTCCTTGATCCCATCCTTGACCCTATTCATCTTTAAGTCATGTGAAAACATTTCAAAACATGGGATAAGAACAGAAAGCTCAGAAAGGGTTTTATAATAAATAAAGGAAACATTAACCCATCAAAAAACACAAATCCATTAGACCAATACTTTCCATACATAACATACCTTACGAAATCTTAATATTTATAAATAACTCACAAAATCATAAATCATAAAAGTTACTTGTGGAATCTATATCAAACATACATTGTAGCTATCACGGCTACGTAGGGAGTTACACATAGAATAACCATCATAGTATATTCCTTAAAATCTCTTATAATAAACATTCACATTTACCTCTATAACGTTACCCAATGCATTGGAGAGATATCTCAGGCTCACCCGCCCTATGTTTATCATAGAACCACCCGTATACGTAATCAATTCCCAATATACATAACATATTCATAAAAAATAATACAATCATAAATGAACAATAACATTTCAACATTCCAATCACAATATATCAAATCAAGATATTTAAATAAACAGTGCTTTGTCAAATCATTTTCAAAACCATTTAAAAACAGATTTTTGAATCAATGTGTCACATACCACTTTGATGATTTTAAATGAATTATCATTTAAAAACATTAATGTCCATGTAAATAAATCCTAAAACCCAATTATAACACATGGACAATGATGATAAATATTTATAAGAATAAATCATTAAAACATTTAAAATGATATTTTAGTTATTGTGTTTTTAACAAAATGTCAGATTCTTGAATACAAATAATTGAGGAATAAATTTTCATAATAACATTATAATATCATGAGAATAAAAGGATTCATGATATAATATGTCAAAGGACAGTATATACACCATACAAGAGTGAACTTGTGCATAAAAATAATGAAGTCTCATTTTAATGTAAATTGAGACGCAATCCCTTAAAAAGATGGTATCCTTAGATTAAGGATAACTCATTGACATAATTTATGTGTGAAAAATATAAATACATCCAATATAAGTGTATATTAAGTGTAAAACAATCAGAGGTCAATTTCACATATATATAGCACGACATAATAATCAAGTAGAAGTTGAACCCAAATAATTGAAATTGGGTTAAGAAGTCCCTTTACAAAAATTCGACATTCTAACATCAACACTTTAAAATTTAGAAAATGAGTTTATGAGATAAAAAGGGTATCTCATCACATGGACCTAAAATTTACATCAATAAGGATATATAATAACATATCCCAAAATAAGAAGATGTTAACTAAAAGACATATCAAAAAAGAAGTATTTTAAAAAGAGGAGGGCGAAAGGATCCCTTACCGATTTGGTAACATTCAAAAAATACACCACATGAAAGAAAGATCATAAAATGTAGTTGTAATTACTCATAAATAAAAGTGTATTACACAGGTAATACATTCAGGGAAATTACATACAACACATGCAATAAATAAGTGGCGAACTATAGAAATCTCATGGATTCGAATGTGAGATAAGAAATCCCTTATGAATATTTGGCAACCTAACAACGCCACTTAAAAATTCTTAAAATTAATTTATAAGTGTAATAGGGGGTCTCTTAACATGTGAAAATAAAAATTACAATATGGTTAATATAAGATAAAATCTTCCAACATAAGAACATGGATCATAGAAGAAATGACATAAAAGAGAGTACTTGAAAAGAAAGAGAGAGGTCGGGTCCCTTATCTCGTGTCTGACTTGACTCGATCGTTCTTTATTATCATGAATAATAAAATAAAGTTTATTTTTACTTTCTTAATAACCTCTTAAAGTTTATTATTCCTTTTATATCACTTATTACCATGATATAAACCTTATGTAATCATTTATGTTAATAATGTTCGTTTTGTCGACATTTGGTACTTGAGTCAAAAATGGACTTCTTATAAATAAATGTTGTTCATGTGGTCAAAGTTTCATTATATCCAGAAATATATTCATGATTTATATATCATATATTTCATATATATCCAGTATATACATTTATTTATAATATTATATAACATTTAGAGGTAAGAAATGAAATGCATCGTTCATGGAGACGGTAAGTCGTACGTACGCATGAACACTGCCTTCATTTCTATTTATTAATGGAATTAAAACATAACAATACATAGGTATATTATAATCCAGTATAATATCATATATAATATCATTAAATATATCCTTTATACATCCCACATAAGGCATTAATGAGTGACATCACTTTGATGGGGTGGTAGTCTGCGCTTCCTCAATTGAGATTATCGTATTTACCCACTATGGAAACCATAAAGGCATGATATAAATGGAAAATACAAAAGCATAAAGAAATAATAAACATAATATATATCATATATAAATGCAGTGACATCGTAATGGCCACCATGAGAGGCGGTTGGAGATATTTGAACAATCATCGTTTCGTGAGTTGTTAGTTTTCCATCCACAGAAACATTATGTTCTTCATCCATTAGATGGAGGTGTGTGTAGGTGTAGTTAGAATACTTCCCATAAAAACATCCTAGTATATTTTGGATACTGGTGTTGTTATAAAATAATGGAATAAAAATAGTTTATGGGTTGGAAAAGTAAAATAAAAAAAAAATTTAAGAGAAATCGTTACCATAAATTTGGGTAACTCTCTTTTGTTTGATCCAAAGGACTTCTTGAAGTGCCATCTGCCTAAGGTAATGACTCTAAAAGGAGGAGAGGGATATTGAAAGCTTAATTGGGAAGATTTTGGACGAGATAAATGGCTTGAGAGGTGTGAGTAACTGGTTATATGTGGTTTCCTTTTATAAGGGAGAGGAGGGGCTCTTTAAGAAAATGTAAAAATATTATTTTATAAAACAATGATATTCAGTTTCTAAACGTCCAAATATAATTATGTTCTAAGATAATATGAATAATATTCGAAATAATATCATCCAATCATAATTGAACATGTTTTGGATAATATTTTAATCATTATAATCATATTTATTTAAATCAGTTACTAATGAGGTAAATACTGCATCGTTATTGTGTCATTAATAATTTAATTTATTAGATGTATAAAAATTATTAAAAAATACAATAAATTAGGAAATCCTTTGATATTTCCAATGAATATTTATAGACTAAAATATAATTTACATTACCCCTTCTAGAAATTAATTTACTAAAAGATATTTGCTTTTGTCTTATTTTCCTTTACTTTTTGTTAATTAATCTAAATTGTCATCATCACTCCCAAGTGGATCAAAGGGGTCCCAAAATCGACAAAAAAATTCCCAGGGTCGTTAATGAATAAACCAATATGTTTTGGACAAGTTTTTAGGAAATTTTGAATTATTATAATATTCTTATAATCTTCAATTACCATATTTACCTTTAACCGATATAAATAAAAGTCAAAAGTTACTATTCACCAAAAATTATTTTCGTCTTAATGAACCACATTTTACTTCTTTAAAACAACCAAGCATGTTAGATTATTGAAATTAAATTCACAGAAGTGTAAAATTTCATTTAAATGAAAAAGTCAGTTTTATTAACTGCCACTAAGTGGTTTCACTATTCATCAAATATTGAAGTTTTGCAGAAAAATACCTAAAATTCAGAAAAATCTATATTTGATATTCCGAATTCAAAAATGAATTCAATTTTTCCAAATTCAAAACATAAAAGTGGATTATATTAATTTAAAAACTAAATCTCGTTGTTAAAACAAATAGCGTGTTTTTAAAAAACAATAACTATCAAAAGATTACAGTTGATTAAGTCCAATTTCAAAGTGAAATTGTTTCCGATGACCAACATTGGATTAAATGGAAAAAATATATTTTAATTACACATTAAATACAATTAATAAGATTATCTAACCATATAAATAAATTAGATTAAAAGACACTTTTGAATTAAAATACAATATTTGTCACTATTCATTAATAAATGAACTTTGTCAGAAGAATTCCTAAAAAGTTACAGAAAGTAAATTTTTATGTCACCATTCAAAATAAGGATTTTATTTGGTCATATAGAATGTATTATAGTGACTAAAACTACATTTAATAAGGGTTCTCCATTAAAAGGCGATAAATCGGCCTTTTAATATAAATTATGCTTAAAATTAGATTTATTCACATTTTCAGCCTCTAACATTTATTGGATAAATGTAAATAAATTTAACAAACATGTAACATCATATTATATTTAGTTTTATTCATTCCCACCAATACAATGGCAAGGAGTTGACTACCGTTTAAAATAATAATATTATATTATTAGTGTGCAATTTAAGATTTCAAAGAAACCCATTGTTGCGTATCAGGTATGCTATCGAACATAAGAATCCCTTTAAAGAAAAATTAATATTTAATTAAAAAATATTAATAAATATGAAATATTTATTATTCTTTATTTACTTGGGATGTTACACATTATCTTCACGATGACTCTCACATCATCTATTGGGGTGAGACCAATGTTGAAAATAGTGTGACATTTGTGGAGCAGTTTTTAGATATCCATGTTATCATAGAGAAGGGCTTGTGCATCCATTCAATGCCTTTTGTTCATGTATTATAGAATCAAAATGGTGTGGAGGAGAGTACATGGGGATGTGGGCTGTAGATACATTCATAGGAACTGATGTTGTTTGATGTGTTGATATAATTGTAATGTTATTTGTTTTTTGGTGTAGACACTTTCTTATGATAAGTTAGATTTCTTTTGTTTCATATTGTGTCATTCCCTATTTTTATAGGTATCTAAAGAAGTAGACTATTAGAAGCTAGATCTACTTTTTTATTGGTTTCGTATTTTTTTATTTGATGAAGAGGATTGTATCCTCTTTTGTCGAGTACCTTGAGAGGTATCTCACAGTGTGAATGTTCTGATTTCACCATTTATGCTTCCCCTATGTGATGGTTTTGGATTATCAAGGATGAGATTTTTTTGAGAGGTAAATGATGTAATGTAATATACCTCTCTAGTCCATTCCATTTTTATAATTTGGTCATGGTGTGTTTAGGAGATCATGTTGACTTATTTCTACACATTTGAAATATTTCATGTTTGGTGAACAGTGTGTCTTAGATTGTAGCTCATTCTAACAGTAGCTCATTCCAACGGAAATGGTAGCTCATTCCAATAGCTTCTCATTCCAATGGTAACGATAGCTCATTCCAATAGTAGCTCATTCCATCATTAATGGTATATCATTCCAACAGTAGATCATCTAATAAAGTCTCTACCAACGACGACTCATTGAGTGGTGATTTTTCCAAAGCTGACGCATCCAATGGTGGCTCATCCAATGAATACTCATTCAATGGAGAAGGCAACTCGTCCAATGTTGACTCTTGTACAGTGTTTCTAGATGCATCTAATTTCAATCTTTTGACATTATCGTTGGAATAAAATAAATTCAAATCAATTTTTAAGGTTTTGGAGGATTATTCAAAGACAATTACACTTATCAAAAAAAATTTAAGGGTCTGAATGTCCTTAATTGGTCCAAATTCATGAACATTAACAAGACCGAAAAATAATGTAAAATCTAAACACATCAAAAACTGCTACTTTGTTTAGATATCACATAGGATGAATTGTGTTCTTACTTCATTTTTTCCCATAGTATGGGACCCCAAATTTCTTCCTACCATAGGTTACATATATTCCAACTACAATCCTTGTATCATGTTTCCCATGGTATTTTTCATACTACATGTGCACCCCCTAATTTTATATAACCATGAGGTATCAATCTCTCCTCAATATAAGGTATGTTCTACTTCTATTCATGTTAATTACTCGATTAATTTTATCCTATTTCCTATTTCCATGTAATGGAATGTGACATAAATGTTCTTAATCGAGATTTCATGGTTTTTTGTAGGTATTTAGGATCATAGAATCCTCCGGTGGATGCAACTGATGTAGGATAGGCGGTTGTCTTCCAATGTTTTGGAATGATCTCATGTAAGAAACATTAAAAACATTTTTTGGCAGGGGATTATCTTCTTCTATATTTTAATATGTGAAATATTTTATTTAGAATGATTTATCCCTTGGATCATAATGAAATTGGCCTAATTAAATATTTCAACTATACTGAAGAATCCACATAAATTTCATTGCGATGTTGTTGCCTCTTGATTTTCTAGATACTGTGATATTAATTCATTAATATTATCATGTTGTTTTGATAGAAACTAGTAAAGAATGAAATTATGATATTAATTGATAATTAATTGTCTAACTATTTAAAGAGTCATGTTGATGAATTTGGTTATTTTTCTTGTGATTTGATGATAATCAAATGGATTTAGTTGTGCATGATTAATAGAATCTATAAATACAAGATGGAATAAAAAATTCGTTGTGTGATAATATAATTCCTTACTGGGTTTGAGTTACCATATTTCATATAAATTCTAGGATTCTTTTTCATAGATCCATTAGATAACATTGTATATGAAGGATGGATTCATTATTTTTGGTCCAATAGCCCAATTTATTTGTTGTTTTCTATTTCATGTGATATGATGTCAAATTGGATGGTTGTTGTGGTTTTGGGGATTGGAGGACATGAGGATCTGCAGTAGTAGATGGGTAGAGAGGTGAGATGCATCACTTTATTATTGTGGGTTTTGGGGAGGAAAACAGAGATGATGTTAAGGGTTGATGATGATATTACCCAATGACATGCAAGTGGTTGATGTTGATTTTTTTGTTTTTTATCATCATTAATATCCCCATTTCATGAGGTAACTGGTCATGATTACCCTCTATTCAAAAAAGGAGTATGTGTTAGGTATGCCACATGATTTTCAAGTTTATCTTCTTCGGGGTGGATGGGTCTATTTTTCTTTTATAGGTGGCACATACTCGAGATGTAGTTCACCTACTCAGCTTTTTGAGACCCTAGTATTTTGTATCTTAGAAGGATTTCAAATAATACATAGAATTATGGAAAATTTATAATGTTGTTAATAAATGATTTAATTAATAATTTTTAACACAAGGGGTTATAGATTTATATGATTAAATTTTGTGGTTATACTTGTGAGGAACTTCGGTCTCGGTTGGGTTATTCTTGTAGGTCATGGAACTCTATGATATTTCTAATGAAATAGAATTGTAAAAAATTATAACTGGTTATTAATGGTAAAATAACTAATTAACATAATGCGAGGATTATTAAATGGTATAAAATTTTTATTTAATGATTTTATATTATTTTGTACTTATAGGATATCTAGTCCTTGGAGTTGAAACTGGGTGTCTGAGAGACATGAGCTGCTATTTTGTCTTGGAGTTGGTTTTTCCCATAGAGGTTTTCTGAGATATATTATAACTTGTAAATTTGTGGTTCTATATGATAAAACTCCCTATTAGATTTGGTATGTGACACCATAGCGATTTGGAGCAATGAAGGGTGTTCTCCCCAACATCCCTATTAGAGGATGGATGACAGACTTCCCCCTTTGGCTCCTCTGTCTTCACATGTTAGTTATTTGTAATGGTATGCATGAATGCTAGTTTTCACCATATATTTGTTTATAGGTTTATAATGTATTGTGGTTATTTCACATACATACATTATTGTTATAGTATCATATGGAACAATATAGTTATAATGTGTATAGAATTTGATGGCATGGGTAAACTTACTCAGTGTATGTGCTATAATGACTTGAGGAATAATAGCCAATGTATGATCAATGTTAGGAGGACTATAGTCGCTCCTAGAAACTTCATGGTTACTATTATTAATGCGGATGTGGTGGTGATTTTTTGAACAAGGTTTAATTTTTGGTTCTTTTCCCTCGTGTCTTTGGGATGGCTTTTCTAGAGAGAGATATTCAGGGCATGCTATGTTGGGGAAAATCAAAAAATTAGTGTGGATGTTATAGAGGGGTACCCTTGATATTCAATATTATATTTTATATTATTTCATGAAATACATTGTGAGATTATCCATGGTTAGTCTAGGAACATCGTATATATATTTAGGTAATGATTTAGATTCACTTGTAAACCAATATTCATTTATATGCTTTCTTTAGGTTTTCACGACAGGCCTTGAGAAGGATCCTACTGAGTAAACTGTTATACTCACCTTATGTTATATATATTGTTTTTCAAGTCTATTGTTGTAATTTGTAGATCAGTATAGTTAATAATATAATGGGGTTTTTCATGATATTTTAAATCATTATTGTTGATGTCGTTTCACTTTATTTTAGTACATGTAGATTTCCTTTTTTAATGTAGTATCTTTTCATGAAATTAAATATGTGTAGATGGGTTTTTATATACATTATTTTAAGAGATGGATATTTTTGTTTTCTAACTTATCTCACTTTTTCACTAGTGTTCTCTTAGAGGGAAATTCCTTCTATTTGAGTGTTCATTATACCCTTGGTGCTAGTCACCTACCTGGGGCCTATTGGAGGTGGGACATAATGCACGTTATCACTCTTTCTAATATTTCAAGTATAAGAGGGGTACACCTTTTGTGGTGGGGGTCATGATATTTATTACCCCATGGGTACCATTTTCCCATAACCGAATCGACATTTAATATCTATATAGGGGTTCATTTTCAGGGAAAATACTCGCTCTATCCAACACAATAATTCTGGGACAGTCTCTTATAATGTGTATTCTTATTTAACTTATTCATTGAAATTTACATAACTATATCACTAAAATTTTGTCATCAATGTTTTCAAGGGATAACTGAACTTATCATCTCATTCAGTCAATAGAGAGGATGAATTTTCCTTAAACATGTTACATATTTTTAGTTGAATAATCATTAAATTTATCAGTTGTTTGAAGGTGTGGTGGTGTCACAACATCCTCCGGTGGATGTAGTTACAATAGGATATGTGTTCATGATTTTTTGATATGGATTGATGTTTTGTAAGAGACGTTAGAAACCATTTGAGGTAGGGGATTCACATCATCAATATTTTCTTATTTGAAATTTTAGGGTTATCATGGATTATTCTGAGGATCATATTGTGATTGTAGTAAATAAATATTTTTTCCAAATTAATGTTTTTTAATATGTTTCATTTTGATGTTATGACATCTTGATTTTATAAAGAGTGTGAAATCTATACCATTCTATTATAATATAGTTTTGAAAGAATCAGTTAATTATTGTAAATCCACAATTAATTGATAAATAATTGGTTAAATTTTTAATAACATTTGTGGATGAATATGGTTACATTTTTTGTGATTTGAATATAATCAAAGGGATGTAGTGAATAAAGTTTAATTGAATGAGTAAAGAAAATATGGAATTTAGAACATATTTTGAAATAAATCCAATTCCATGTTTGGACTGAGTTTTCTCATTTCTTTTAAAGGCCATGTTCTTGATTATTAGAGTTTGGATAGATCATTATTGATGAAGGGTGAATTCCTTTTTTGGACAATGAGCCCTATATTTTTATTTTTTTCTATATTTTGTGATTTTATGTGATCCCTGGTGGCTTTTAGATTTTTGGGGGTGGGAGGACTAGTGGTTTTGGTTATAGATGATTCCTAGAGTGAAGAGATGCTTTAGTTTATGGATGTGGGTGTTGGGGATGACTCTGGATATGATGAAAAATTTTTCATCTGGGATTACACAGTGATTTTAAAGTGTATTCTATTGAATAAATTGGTTTATTATATGAACTACATTCCCAACTACTTGAGGTAGCTGGTCTTTCTTACCCTCCTTCCAAATGAGGCTAAGATGCACGAGGTTTTCCACATGCACTTTGTTTTTAGATTCTCATGGACGGACAGGTCTATGATCCTAGTAAAAATGGAAAAGACTCGACATGTAGTTTAACTACTCATTGTATTGACCACCTTATGTTGGGTATCATATAATTCTTTCTTAGAATACATATAATTATGGAAAATTAAAAATTTTGTTAATAAATTATTGAATAAATGATGTTGATCCCATGTTGTTAGATATTCCTGGAATGAAATGTGGAGGTAATACATATGTGTAACAATGGACTCTGTTTGGTTACGACTGTTGGGAATGGATATTTTTTTCATGCTGATCAAATGATATTGATGAAAACTATAATGGTTAATGAATGGAAAATTAATTAATTAACATAATGAGAAAATAATTTAAAGTGATATGTGGATTTAATAAATTTATTCAAATGGTTTTGTTCTTATAGGATATATATAATTATGAGTAGAATCTGAGAGTCATATAGATTTTAGTTTTAGTTTTGTGTAAGACTAGTTTTTTCCAATATTGTGGATTTGAGCTATATTATATCTTATAATGTTGTATTTCAATCATCTACCCCACCTTATCGGTTAGGTTTTCTAGAAACTCGAGGATTTTGAGACATTGGGGGTGTTTCCCTCAACATCATTATATTGGATGGATGGAAAAATTCCCCCATTAATCCCACTTTCATCTCCACGTTGTTACTTGTGTTGGTATGCACGACTGTTATTCATCCCCATATAGGTGTGAAGAGGGATTTAATGGCATGTGATTTTTTATCAGACAAATATTTTGGATATTATTTTCTAGGGACTACTATAGGTATAATTTTTATAATATATGATGGATTGATGATCATTAATCATTGTATGAGATGTAATCGATTGAGGAATAATACCCAAGGAATGATACACATTATGTAGGTTTTTTTGGATCCTAGAAACAATATGGTTACTTTTAGTTATGTGAATGTGGTGGTGCTATGTTACATGAGTTTTATGTTACAGTGTCTTTATAATATGCCTTCAAGATATCCTTTTTGGAGAGAGATACTCATGATTTTCAATGTAGGGGAAATGAGGCAAACTATGAGGGAAATGGTGATGTGGAACCGTTGATATCCATTTTCATTTGATATACACTTTTATACGATAGTTGGTGAGAGTATCCATATTGTGGCTAGGAACACAGTATACAAATAGAGGTGTTGAGTTAGATTTACTTGTTTTTAACTATGCATCATCATGATTTCATTACTTTTGAAAGAGTTGATCTAGGGAGGATCATACTGAGTATAATATTATAAGAATCGTATGTTATATTAACTATTTATCATGTGTGTTAGAGTAGGGTCGAGGAATGTATGGTTACTACTACCTTCGGGGTTTGCAAGAGATTTTTGGGCTTCCTGGTTTCTTACTTTTTAATTTTATTTTTTACTATAATTTTTCTTTTTTGCAGTAGTTTTTCAAGAAATTAAATATGGGTACATAGGTTTTATTTTACATTGTAGTACCAGCTATAATTTGTTGGCGTCATTATTATATCTCTCTTTTTCATGTGTTCTTTAAGATGGAAATTCCTCCAATTTGAGTGTTTATTATACCCTCGGTACTCTTCACCATCCCGGGGCCTTATAGAGGTGGTAATCGGTGGGGTCATTATCTCTCTTATAACATTTCCATCCCAGGAGGGGTACAATTAATGGGGAGGGGTCATGATAGAGTATTATTAGAGCTCTAGGAACCCTTGTTATCAGATGTCCCTCCCTTTTTGTTAATAGGTGATACAAAATGAGGTGATACTTGTTATTGGGTAGAGACCTTGGAATGGATCATGAATCATTCGACTTTGGGCCAATGTTTGAAAGGGAACACACAAGTATATGTTAACATGTAATGAATAAAATAATAAAATCAACTAAATAAAATTACTCCATATTATATGTTAGGATCTCAATTTTTTCCTTTTTCACTTATAGTTATAACTCATCGTCCTCATCAGGATCACATAGGAGTTGTTTGATAGGTTGTTCCGACAGATCAACACAGAGTAGAGGACGATGAAGAAGATAGTTAGAGGAGGACTCTTTTAGAGTTTTAGTGCCAGAGTCTAATGATATATGAGTTCTCTTTCTCAAATGAATTCATGGAATACATGTTTATATAGGATGAGATATACTTGAGTTCAATTCTTGCTTTGATAGAGAAAATTGTATCGTTTGTTGTTAATATTTTTTGTGGGAAGTGAGATAATTGTGATTCATTATACTTGGGGATCACAAGGAATAATAAATCTCATATTAGATATTTTGAGAGTATTTTATAGATATGTATCATTCATTAACATCAAAAGAGTCTTGTCACAAGAATCTTCTTACCCTTCGTTTAGGAATCTACTGTGTGTGAGAGTTTTGGATCTGTTTCAAGACCCTGTAGTAATATGCTTCGAACAGGCTTCCAAATGATGGGGTCATGGATAGTCATTTTTATAATTCATTGCCTCCAAAGTCCCATCTCCGTGTCACCATGCTTTTGATGGCAACATATATTGAGATGACAGCAAGGGATGTGGTTGTTGAGTTGACTTTATCCAGAGCATGATCATTATGAAATGGATTTCTTCATGATTCCTCAAAAAGTAAAAATTCCATATATGGTTCACATTTTTTAGGTTAGAAGTGTTTTCATTCCACCATGGTAGGTCCCACCCCTAGGTATCTTGTTTCTCCATGGGAGAACTCTCTTAGGCCTATTCCGAGGGATCATGAACTTGTTATTCTTATAGATGTCAAAGTCATCAGATGAGAGAGTCTGTGATCTTTAAGATAGGTTAGTGTGAACTAGTTATTCTGCTATATCCTCCTCCAATGGGGAAATTCATGTTGAAGCTATAACAATAAGTAACACCATCTTTGAATCAACAGAAAGCATATGGGTATGGTTAAGGAAAACCCCCATGATATTCCCCATCCTTATAGAGTAGAGCGTGACTGTGGTGGTGGTTTTATCAAGCTCAGTTAGGCCATGGATCATTTTATTATTAGATTCCTGCATGACTGATGCCTGCTCTAGGTGAGCCATATGTTGTTATATGTACCCCTTTATTGTTTTATAAATGGTTTAATTACTTATTTGATTCATGAGACATTTTCACCTTTATATCACCATCCAATATCTATGATTTGGGAGTCAAAGTAGGAAGAATTCTAGTGCCATTGGTGTTTATTATTCTAGTTGGTATTTGAGTAGACATGTTTGATATATATAGAGAATATTGCTAGTGTGGGGGAAACACCACTCATGGAATGATTTCCCATGTTAATATATTCAACCATATGATTTAATCTTTATCATGGATTGGTTTTATTTGGAATAGGCTATCATACACTGCTTCAGGAGGCAGATAGTGTTCTTCGATGTTGATGGAGAGCTAGTAGTGTCTTTTGGTGACAGTTACCCTTGGATGTGTCAGAGGTGTGTTTCCCCATTGTCTTCCTTTATGGACGAGTTTTTGTTGAGTTCTTCATAGTTTCATCAGTTGGAATTTCCCATGGTTGTGGATGAGTACCATATTGCCTTCCCAGAAGTTATTGTAGCACTACCCCCTTGATGGTAGATCATGTTCGGGATTGAGCAACATCTAGTCATGTATCCACTCTTGATGTATCTGTATACAACAACACATTCTATGTTGTGATAGATGATTATACAAATTGGTTTTCTATTCCAGAGCATTTTTGTTCAACTATGTATGTCACCATGGAGTGCACATCATATGTTCATGAAGAATGATAATGGTTGTTGGTAGTTCTGTGTCCATTATCATTGCATATACAATGTGATAGTGAAGAAATGTTATATGATTATATGGATTTATGATTTATTTGATCAACTAAATGATACTAGTAGGTTCTCAAATATTGATTTATGGACTGAAAATCACCAGAAGATATAAAGGATGAAGATATCATAAATACTACATTCAAGTGTTTAAATATGAAAAACAAATTTGTTGTGAAGATGTTTGGTGTGGCGAATAATCCAACTATGATCAGGGTATTGATTAACATTGTGTTCCCTGAGTTCCTGTATATGTTCATGGTTGTTTTTATTGTTGACATCCTTATGTACTCCTCTTATAAAGAGAAACATGAAGAGCATATGCATGCCAATTTCATAGTTTATATCTATCATAGGATATTTTAGACGTTCTCAATGTGTTAGTTTTGTGTTAGAGAATTATTTTTCGTAGGGAATTATGATTCCATGTAGGGAGTGGTTGTCAATTAATAAAAAGGTATACGTAGTTGTATCTAGGGGATCCCATAAGAATCTAACATAGTTATAAATTTCCCATGGTTTGGAAGACAATTATAGGAGGATTGTTTCTGATTTATATAGGTTCAAGACACCTCTAAAAACATTAAAAAGGAATTATCTGGTGTTATTATAGAATGATAACTATTAGGAATATTTTGAGAATATCAATGATAAGTTGGTAAGTGATCTAGTTCATTCTCTGTCAACAGAAGGATTTCTATTTGACATTTTTTGTGATGCTTCACGTCTATGGTTAGGCTATGTTATAATCCATTAAGGATGTGTCATTTTTCATGGATCTCATATATTTCTTCCCCAAATACTTATCTACACAACCCACGATCATATATTATTGGAATATGGGTTTTATGTGATGTTGTAGATACCTTACCTTATGGGTGATCACTTTGTGGTCATCACCATCATAAGATCCTAATGTATGTTCCCTCCTTCTATGACATCAACTTGAGCCAGTGTAGGTTGATGGAGTTCTTATAGTAATATTACATAAAAGATTCCTATAATCCTGGAAAGGGGATTGTTGAATCAAATGCACTGAGTAGGAAGTCACAGAGTGAAGGATTGCATGAATCATGTGACTATTGGAGAGTAAATTAATAAATTTTCTCCATACATATGGATATGCAAGAATTAGGTGGCATAGGATATCATTTCATGATTATGGTAAAGTTATCTCGAGTGTAGTAGGTAAAAGTGTCCCAATTGGGGTATCATGAGGTTGGGGACTCAAGTGACCATGTTTCTTGTTGTGAGGGCCAGGCTGGTCATTCTAGAGATGAACAACACCGTCTATTGTTTTAGGGAAGACCTTCCACTCCTTTGGAATTGTAAAATATTTTTCATAGATGGTTCCATATCTTACCCTTAGAAGTATACTAATGTCTGAAAAAGATGTATTGGTATGTGAGGAATCAATTTTGGTGTCCTAGGAAGAATTGTGGGGTTTCAATGTTTTGTCTAGATGCTTGGTATTCTATAGGGTGATGGGTGGGTGCCATGTTCATGATGGTTTGTTTCAGCCAATAGATGTTCCTCAGTTGAGGTGGGATGAATTCTCAATGGAATTTGTTACCATTTTACCTTGAGAATGAGGAGGCTATGACATTATATGGGTAGTATTAGATCATTTGATTAAATCAACACTCTTTATAGTGATAAAGAAGTCTAGTTCATGTATATTTTATTATGCAACATCTAGATGAGGTGGTTAGACTCCATGGAATTGAACAGACGATCATTTCCAATCACGATCTTTATTTTACATATAGGGTGTGGTGAGGACTCGAGAATTATTTAGGTTCTCGTGTATACCATAGTACCAATTTTTATCAATAGATTGTAGGTATGATGGAGCAGACCATCCAGAATCTTGATAAAATGTTTCACTCTTATGTCCAAAATTATTGAGGATCAAGGGAGAGGCACTTACCCTTTCTAGACTTCTCTTACAGAAATAGTTCATACCCCACCATTAGTACAGTTCCATTTGAGCCTTTTGTGGAAGATCAATTCATTCTCTATTGAGATGGACTAGGGCTATAGAGTCAATAATTTTGAAGATGAAACTGTTATATAATACTACAGATAAGGATTAGGTAATTAATTAAATTATTAAAGAAGCACCTGATCATCAGATTAATAATGCCAATCATAGGGGAAGACTGATGGTGTTTGATGTTGTGGATCATGTGTTTCTTGAGTTGACTCCTAATCATGGGTAGTAATGGTTTTGTTAAGTGATTAAGGTTTTCCCTCGTTTTATGAATTATTTTTGTTTTGGATCATAATGAAGATTTGGGGTATTATGTATCATGTCCCCCACATATGAGATAGATTAATGTTGATTTTCAAAATCCACATCTCTATCATTATCATCATGACAACTCTCACATCATTGATTGGGGTGAGATAAATGTTGAAAATGATGTGACCTTTGAGGAGTAGTTTTTAGAGATCCAAGTCCACATGGATAAGGGGTGGTGCATCCATTCTATGATGTTAGTTAATGTAATCAAAATGGATTGGAGGATAGTACATGGTGATATGGGCTGTTGATATTAGCATATGATCTCATGTTGTTTGCTGTTTAGATCTTATTGCAATGCTATTTGTTTTTTGGTGTAGACACATTATATTGATGAGGTTGTTTTCTTTTGTTTCATGTTTTGCCTTTCTCTATTTTGAGAGGTATCTACCCTAGGAGACTTTTAGGAGCTATGTGTAGATATTTATTGGTTTCACATTGTTTTTTAATGAAGATGATGAGCTCCTATGGTGTCGAGGTACTTGAGAGGCCTCTCACAGTGTGAATGTTCTGATTTCATCATTTTTCTTCCTCTCTAGGATGGTTTTGGATTATCGAGGAAGAGAATTTTTTGAGGGTTTACTGATGTAATGAAACATACCTCTATAGACAATTCCATTTTTATAATTTGGTCTTTGCTGTGTTTAGTAGATCATGGTAACTTAATTTGACGCATTCACAAATTTTCTAGTTCTATGAATAATGTATCTAGGATTTTAGCTCATTCCAACGGTAATGGAAGCATGTTCCAAGACTTTCTCATTCCAACGGTAATGATAGCTCATTCCAATAGTAGCTCGTTCCAATGGTAATTATAGATAATTCAAACAGTATATCATCTAATGAAGACTCATCCAACAACGACTCATTGAATGGTGACTTTTCCAATGGGGTTGCATCCAATGGTGACTCATCCAATGAAGACAAGTTCAATGATTAAGGCATGTTGTCCAATGGTGACTCATGTACAGTGTTTCCAGATGCCTTCAATTTCAATCATTAGACATTATCTTTGGCATAAAATCCATTTATAAATTTTTTCAAGGTTTTGGAAGATGATTCAAATAACATTACACTTATCTAAAATTTTTAATGGTTTGACTATCTTTAATTGGTCCAAATTCATGAACATTAATAAGACCTACCAATAATGTAAAATCTAAACACATTATAACAGCTACATTGTTTATATCTCACTTAGGATGACTCGTATTCTTACTTATTTATTTCCACATAGTTTTGGACCCCATGAATATTTTCGATCATAGGATACTTATATTCCAAATACAATCCCTGGATCATGTTTCCCATGGTATTTTTCATACTACCTATGAAACCCCAGATTATATATAACCGTGAGGTATCAATCCATATTTTATATAAGGTATGTTCTACCTATATTAATCTGGATTCCTCGGTTAATTTCATCCTATTTCCCATTTCCATGTAATGTAATGTGATATCAATGTTCTTAATTGCGATTTCATTATTTTGTATTCGTATGTTGGTTCACAGAATCCTTCGGTGGATGCAACTGATGTAGGATAAGTGGTTGTGATCCATTGTGTTGGCATGTTCTCACATCAGAAACTATAAACATAGTTTGAGGAAGGGGATTTTATTATTCCCTATTTTAATATGTGAAATATTTTGTTTAGCATGATTTACCACTTCGATGACAGTGAAATTGGATTAATTAAATATTTGAACTATATTTAAGAATCCACATAAACTTCGTAGTGATTTTATTGTATTTTGATCTTCTAGATACTATGATATAAATTCATAAATATTATCATGTTTTTTTGAGAGAAACTAGTAATGAACATAATGATGATATTAATTGATAATTAATTGTATAACTGTTTAATTAGGCACGATGATGAATTTTTATATTTTTTTCATGATTTGAGGATAATAAAATTGATTTAATTGTGCATGTTTAATAGAAGAAGGAAATTCAAGATGGAATAAAAAATTTATTGTGTGATAACATAATTCCTTATTGGGGTTGTGTTACCATATTTTGTATAAATTCCATGTTCTTTTTTCATAGATCAATTATATAACATCGTATATGAAAGATGGATTCATTATTTTAGTTCCAATAGACCGATTTATTTGTATTTTCCTACTACATGTAATATGATGTGAGACTGGATGGTTATTGTGGTTGTGGGGCATGGAGGACAAGTTTTTGTTACAGTCGTAGACGGGTAGAAATGGGAAATTCATCGCTTTATTATTGTGGGTTTCGAGGAGGAAACCCAAGATAATGTAGAGGGTTGTTGATGAGAATACCCAAGGAAATTCATGTTGTTGATATTGAATTTGTTGTTTTTATCTACTTTAATATCCCCACTGCATGAGGTAACTGGTCATACATACCATCCTTTAAAAATATAAGATAATGTGTCAAGTATGCCACATGATTTTCATGCTTATCTTCTTTGGGATGGATGGGTCTATTTTACTTTTATAGGTGGAATATACTCGAGATGTAGTTCACCAACATAACTTTTTGAGCCCCTAGTATTTATTATCATAGAATGATTTCAATGAATACATAAAATTATGGAAAAGTGATTATGTTGTTAATAAATTATTGAATGAATGATTTTTAACAGAACATGTTATAGATTTATATAATTCAATGTTGTGGTTATACATGTGAGGATATTTTGTCTCTATTGGGTTATGCATGTATGTCATGGAAATCAGTTATATTTCTAATGAAATGAAATTGTAGAAAATTATAATTGTTAAATAATGGTAAAATTATTAATTAATGTAATTTGAAATTTATTAAATGGTATAATATTTTTATATAATGATATTTAAATGATTTTGTTCTTACAGGATATCAAGTCCATGGAGTAAAAATGAGGAGTATGAGAGTCATGATCTGTTGTTTTTTCTTGAACTATGTTTTTCCCATAGAGTTTTATTGAGATATATTATAACATGTACATTTGTGTTTCTATATGATTTCCCACACTATTGGATTGGGTGAGTGATATCATAGGGATTAAGATCCTTGTAGGGTCTTTTCCCCAACATCCCTATGAGAGGATGAATGCCACACTTCCTCCCTTGGCACCTCTATCTTCACATGGTAGTTATTTGTAATGGTATGCATGAAATTTTATTTTCACCATATATTTGTGAAGGGGGTTGTAATTTAATGTGGTTATTTCACATAGATATATTATTTATATAGTATCTTGTGTAAGATTATTGGTATAACATGTATAGTATTCGATTTCATGAGTAAACATACTCAGTGTGTGAGCTGTAATGTCTTGAGGCATAATAACCAAGGTACGATCCAAGATAGGATGACTATGGTGGAACCTAGATACATCTTGGTTACTATTGTTCATGTGTATGTGGTGGTGGTTTGTTTCACAAGGATTAATTTGTGGTTCTTTTCCATAGTGTCTTTCAGATGCCTTTTCTAGGGAGAGTTACTCAGGGCATGCGATGTGGGAGAAAAGAAAAAAACAATTGGGGAAGTTGTAGGGGGTACCCTGGATATACAATAATATATTATATACAATTTTATGAAATAAATTGTGAGATTATCCATGGTTAAGCTAGGTTAATCATATACCTATTTAGGTAATGATTTAGTATCACAAGTTTCCCACTATGCTACAACATGCTTTCATTAGGTTTTCACAACAGGCTATGAGAAGATTCCTACTGAGTAAACTATTATACTCACCTTATGTTATATATATTATTTTTGAAGTCGTTTTTAGTAAGTTATAGATCAGTCTAGTTAATAATATAATGGGGTTTTCATAGATATTTTCAGGCTTTTTTGAAGATGTTGTTTCAATTTATTTTAGTACTTGTAGTCTTCCTTTTTTGATGTATTAGATTTTCATGACATAAAAATTGTGTACTTTGGATTTCTTTTAAATTACACTCTTAGAATGATTTTTTGGTGTCTAGCTTATCTCACTCATTCTCTTGTGTTCTCTTAGAGGGTCACACCTCCAATTTGATTGTTCATTATACCTTTGGTGCTAGTTGCCTACCCAGGGCCTACTAGAGGTGGGACATAATGCACGTTATCACTCTTAAAATATTACCAGTATAGGAGGGGTACACATTATGTGGTGGGGGACATGATAGTTGTTACCCCATGGGTACCATTGTACCATAACTGAATCCACATTTAATATCTATATAGTGGTGAATTTTCATGGAATCTACTCACTCTATCCATCACATGATTCTGGGATATTCTCTAATAATGGATATTCTCCTTAGACTTATAAATTAAAATTTACATAGATATATCACTAAAAATATCTCATCCTTATTTTCTATGGATAAACAATCTTATCATCTCATTCAGTTAATAGAGACAAAAAAATTTCAAAATACACGTTACATTATTTAAGATGAATAATCATTAAATTACCCAAACACATGGCTATGTATCGTAAATATATTCTTCATTTACAATATTGGATTAATTAAACAATATTATAATATATTGATATATAATATACCACTATGTTCATCATAAATATCACCCTTCATAAGAATATCTAACATAATTTATTCATTCATAACATGGGGATTATATATGTAATTGTGTTTGATCATAGATTCATATTAACTGTTTGAAAGGGAATAAATAAGAATAAAATGAACATAATAGTATGAAAACATGAGAACAGATTTTGAAAATCATAATCAATATTTAAAATATCATTATTTGGATTCATGGAATAATGATTGGTAGTTTATAAGACTAAATTAGAAGGAAATAAAAGAAAATGATCAATGAGAGAATAACATTGGAATATGACACGGAATTGTGGAATAAAAATAATAACTAAAAATAATTCAAACATTAATCATGGATCTATTATAAATATGTCATAATAGAATGATATCACTCAATAATTGATCATATTAGCCATGGATCACTCCCAAAACCATCAAGGTAGAAAAAGTAACTAACTAAACATTTTTCACTCTTCGATCATGTACTATATATATCATGATATATAAATCATTACCCAATTCAATGGAAGATAAAATTGGTCCCACTAATGTTATGAAAAAAATATGTATGTGTGCCCAAATATTCTTAAAATATTGATCATATCAAATCCAATGATTTAAATGTTTTTTTAAATGTTTCATCATACCATATCATATGGATGGGTGATAGTTTACAAAATCATTTCTTCATTTCCTCATAATAGAAATAAAATATGTAGGTCTCATAAACATTTAATCAAGTGGTATTCCCTTCATGATGAATAGTTTCTATAAAAATTGTGACATCATAAACAAATACCATTCAATGAAATAATAAAAATGGGTTCATTAGATCATATCCCCAGCAGGGAATAGGAAAAAATAACAGATTTCAACATAGATAGAAATATATATTGATATATTATTTAATAAGTTGATAACGAATATATATTTTCCACATTGAATATAATTGTTCTAAATCATAATATATTTTTAAAATTATTTTATGTTAAAAAACATTTAAAATTATAAATTTTTATTTAAAAATATTATAAAACATATCATGCGGTAAATATAATTTCCCCATTGAAATATAAATTTTATATATATATATTTTTTGGAAATCTATGTAATTGAAATTAAATTTTAAATATTATAAATTAATGATCAAAAAATTATTAGTCAGGGTGGTGAAAAATTTTATTTATACTATACACATTAAAAAAATTCCACTCATAATATGAGTTAATTAAAATTGGGATTTGAATGGTAAATGATAATAATGTTAAATTAAAAACATTTAAGGTAAAATAAAAAAATTGGTTAAATTTCATAAGTAAATCATTTGATTAATCTTATTTACATTTTGGAACAATGTATTCATAATACATTTTTTTTATGATGTAATTTTTTTAAATGACGATAGAATTAAAGATGATTTTTCTAAAAAAAAATTTTCTAATTAATGAGTATTAAAAGAGTGGTAAATGAATAGAGAACATTATTTCTCATCAAATAATTGTATTATAATAATATTATTGAGTTTCATGATATATTTATCATAATATTCAATCATTGTATGGATAATCAGACTTAGTCTTGATAAATTATTAGACTATATCATAAAACCATTACCACTGTGGTCAAATTGAGTCATAATACACTTGAATGAATAGTATTATATAGGACATTCAATTCCACAGAATGAAAAATATTCAGGATATAGTTT
The DNA here is from genome assembly GCA_963277665.1 of Viscum album. Taxonomy (NCBI): domain Eukaryota; kingdom Viridiplantae; phylum Streptophyta; class Magnoliopsida; order Santalales; family Viscaceae; genus Viscum; species Viscum album. The sequence goes on from OY728165.1 coordinate 177,909,219, forward strand.
AACACTATTATATTTCAAGGTACATTATTTCATCAAAATAATTCAATAACTTGCACTACACACAACACCAAGTTCAAGCGCACAACGACTTGCCAAACTAGCCATTCAAAAGCGGTTATGAATATTATTAACTGAATTTATAACTATATATAATCCTTATAATTTTAGAATCCATATTATTAGTTTTATAGAATAATGTTAGAACTAATTCAATTTTTTCTGATAAATGAAGTATTTTTAAAAAATGCACTTTTACCACCTTTTAATGGTGAACAATTTTTAAATCCAATATTTGAAACATTTATATATTTAATTTGACATGATAAACATCTTCCATATAACCGAGACATATGAAATCAGTTTCAATAAATTTTTTGCCTCTTTCTGATTACATTCATATTTGGGTGAATAGTACAAAATACTGTATTATAACAGAAGACAAATTTTTTTATCTAAATAATTTATAGTGTTAAATTATAAATTTTAATGGTTTGGAAGTATAACTAGATAATATTATTACTTTTCAATCCAATTCTAGTAATTGTATGTAATTTCACTTTGAGGTTGGACATAAACAAGGGTCAATATTTTGATAGTTATTATTTCTCAAAAATATACCTTTTGGTTTGGACAACAGGAATTAATTTCAAAATTACAAATTAAAATTATATGTTTTGAATTTGGTAAAATAGACTTGATTTCTGAATTCAGAATATCATAATTAGATTAGTCTGAATTTTTGGTATTTTTCTGAAAACATTCAATTTTTTTTGAATAGTGAAAAACACTGATTTATTGCTTAAAAACAAAATTTTAATTGAATTATTATTTAGAGTATTTTAATTTTTTTAGGTCAAAATAGATACATAATACCTATATATGTTCAATTTAATTCATTGGAGTCAATTTATAATAATTGTTGATATATAAAAATTCTTTTGAACATTTTACCATCTATTACCCACCTCCTAGGAGCATTCGCTAATTTACGTAAAACATAATTTTAATGCTTTTATGAGTTGAATTTCAAAAATTAGAGAGACGCGGTTTTCATCAGTATGTAAAATGTGGTTCAATACGATGATTTTTTTGGAATATAGTATGTTTTTACTTTTATTAAAACGGTTGAAAGTAAATAGAATAATTAAGGGTAAAAATGATATTATTATTACCCTAACACATGTCTTGATTCTATTTTATAAAAATAGTTAGACCAAAAACAACCTTAGAATAAAATATAAACCTCTTTGGTCAACTTGGATTAGATTAGGACCTTTATTATTATTTATTACAAGAAGCGTTAAATGAGTTAAAATTAATTTTTAATAATTAAAACATTTTTAATATAGGGTTATAAATATAATAAATTAGACTATACATTTTCATTAGAAAGATAAAAATATTTCCTACATAATGGTATTTTATTTATAATTTTTGGAATTAAATTATTAAATTTATTTATGACACAAAGATGATGCAGTAAATACTATATTAATTAATGATTAAAATAATTATCATTATACATATCCAAATAATTGTAATTTGAGACTTTGTATAAAATAAACATTTTTTTAGGTTATTATGACATATTATGGTTGGTTAGATCAATTTTTTACGAAGTATTCATGCTTTTATGATTAAAAAAACACAAAATATTTTTAAAATTGAAATAAAATAGTTTTTAAAAAAATATTAAATTATTTATTAATATAATAGTCCTAAAAATATAAGGTTTGGACAGAAAACTTTTATAATAATATATATAAAATTAATTACCCAATTGGGGTCGAATTTCATTTTATAGTATGTTTATTAACCCTATAATATAAAAATACAAAGAGACATGGTAAATGTAAAACTAATTAACAAAGAGTTAAATCTAAAAGATAATGTTAATATGGTGACCTAAACCAGTACAAAACCTATTTATGATTGGTTTTCGACCCATACCCACCTTACGCATTAAATAATCTATTTTTTTGCAATTAGAATCTGAAAATTATTTTATTATAAAATAATATTTCTAGCTTTTCCTTAGCTGCCCCTCTCCCCTCTTATGAAAGGGAACATCCCCTTCTCTAAAATTCACACTTCCAAGGATATTTGGCTCATCCAAACCCTACCCAAATATCCTCAAAACTATCCTAAATTCTTCCCAGAGGCCTTCATTTGGTCATAAATCCATACTATAGATCCCTTTTGATGAAATTAAAAGGAAGAAAACGAATAAGAGGTAATGATTTCACCACCCTCTTTCACGTTCTCTTATTCTTCCACTTACTATTTATTTGTTGTTCCCATTCAAAAATAATAACTACAGAATCATATATATATTAAGATGTTGTTAATGAAATATTAAAACAATATTCATTATTCAATCCATCCTATAAATTGAAATGTCACCATACGTGCGTACGTACGAATTACCGTCTCCACGTCGTGGTGTAGTTTGTTATTCAAACACATCATTATTTGAATGGGTATAATAATGAACATAACTAATGTAAATAATAAATATAACTCGTTAGTGATATTATATATATGATATACCATCAAATTACATATGATTTCTCCATCAATATAATTACATTGTCGCTCATGCGTACTTACAGATTATCGTCTCCACGACGCGATGAGATTTATTTCCACATTCACCATTCAACTTTGATTATAAAATTTATATTACTAATATGTATGTAATATATGAATTAATAATTCTTTTGGAGAGATATATATATATATGTATGTACTTACGTATATCTTATTCACTTAGTTCTGTTCAACATGATATGAAAACGTAAATAGCGTTAACGCATACGTACGGACTAACATCTCCATAAACAGTGTTTTTCAGTTCATATATATGTCTATTTTAAATATTTATATTTTAAATATTTATGATATATAAATCATGTTTTTTATTCTGGAAGTTTATTAATATTTATCTAAGTGCTAAAATCAAGAGTAAAAATTTAAAACACGTACAATAAAGAAAGCGAATATTACCCGAAATGTTAATTTAACATAGAAATTATTATTAAATGGGTAGTATTAAGTCATAAATGAATAATGTATGATATCATAAATATTTATATGGTTATGGTATAATTTAATAACATACTACGATCTTTATACAGGAGGTTAAATGTACCATCGACTAGAGGAAAGTGCAAGGTAAGTGTTAATTCCTTAATCTCATTATTATCAGAGATTTTTTATATATAAATATTTACTGGAACATTTTTATCATAAATGTCCATTTATTATTAAAATGATATTAAAATTAGAATTTTAATGATTTTTTAGAGGTACTCTTTATCATGATCAGAATATTATATGTTTTAATGATTTCTCATTGTAAATATTTTTAATTAATGTCCATGTCTTCCAAATGATTTTAAGGATTTATTTATATGGACTTAAATGTTTTGAAATGATAATTTTTGTCAATATTTTCAAAGTGTAATGGGACACTTTTATTAAAAAATCTCTTTTAAATTACTTCCTTTATAAATTTTTGACTTTTAAATGATATTACAAAAAGGATATTTCTCCTAAAAATTTTTGCTCATCATTTTCAACTATGTCAGCATCCTTTATAGGATATTATTTTTGATTGAGGTTGATTTATTATAACAAAATCTTCCATATTGTATTGAATGAGTTAAGATATTCTTGACTATGTATTTTCTATTTTTATACCATTCATGGTTTATGGTTAATGTTTTAACATTTCGTATGCTAGTTATAATATGAATGGTTATGATATGTTTCAGCTTTTTCATATGAGGAATGCAGTGAACATAGTAAGTGATGGGTGGAGCCCGCTAAAGCTCCTCACTGAATCTGTAGGTCTCATCAGACAAACTAGTGTCTTGGGATAAGGCCTTGACGAAAATTTTATTTTTAGTCCTGGCACAAGCCCTAGACTATGTGGTAATGATGTCTGGCATTATGCATTCCCTCATTATGAAATTAGTTATTACATGTGATTTTTCGACTAGTAAAATACCCATGTGCATGTTTATATGGAAATGTTTGATTTATTTTTTCCATATTATGTTCACGTTTATGATTAAAAGGCTATTGTTTTTATTACACATCTATCCTTAAATGTTTATAGCTTCTCCTAAAATTATTTACCCTTACTGAGCATCTGAGATCACCCCTTTCTTATTTTTTACTTTCCGAGGATCCTAAAAACTATTTTATGTTTGAGATGCAGGGTTAAGCTATGGGAAAAAAAGCATTCTCAATTTTTTTTTGTTTTTTAAGTTATAAAGTTTAATTTAATATTCATGTATGCAATCTATTTTCCAAGACTGCTAAACTGATCAGTCTTTCGGTACTTGATTCCTTGTAATCATGCCAATGTATAAAAATAATTCAACGAATCTGGTTAACTTGGGTCAGGGAATTATAGTCGGTAATAGAAGTAATTTATCAATAACCTTGGAAACTAGATTTAGATAATCTCTAATTAGAGCACATTACCCTAAGATACACTATCAGGATTAGTATAAAAGAACATCCTCGAATTGTTGTACATTTGAGACTTTTGCGATTTCTATGAAAATATATCCATGTCAAGATATGAGCAGGTAGAGGTGGCTCTGTCACTGATGTACCTAGAGGTAAAACCCGAAAACACTACATTGAGCTAGACTCAAATGGGAACTAGTGCTCAACAACTGGCCTTGCTGCACTCTTGGTTACGACAGTCCTGGGGCAAATGCTTCGGATAATTATCATTTTCTTTTCAAATCATTATGATGGATTTTCGAGTATATACCTCCTCAAATAAAATATTTTAATTATTATGGATTATAACCATAAACTATTCAATTTACGTTAGGTATTTTACAAGTTTGGAATTATTAATTGCAATTCATAAACTGACATAGTGTATGCCATTGTATAGATACAACGCCCAGTAGAAGGAATGTGAACTCCATCAATACGTATGATCCAAAGAGTAAAAATTATTATATCTTTTCATGTTATTAAGCCAACATTTAGAAAGTAAATAGTCTCCCAAGTATTCTAATCATATGAAAAAATAGTATCATGTGCTAATAAGATAAGTAATGAATTCTATGAGCCCTATGGATTTTAAGGGAAGCAAGAGAAGAAAAGGATATAATAGAGAAAGATTGATAAAGGGTTGAGGGAAAATAATGATTTTACCATTTGTGATAACTATGGAAAAAATCACATTGGAAATTTCATGAAGGGAATGGGAGTTTGTTATAAGTGTGGAGAAAAAGGACACCAAGTATTTGATTGTAAGGGCAAGAAAAAATTTTCAAATGTACATTACTTCATCTATAAGAAGATGGGACACTATGCAAATCAATGTCCAAATCATCATGGTATACCCCAAATGCTACTATTGGATATGAATCAAGTTATGATACTAAAGAAGATGAAGAAGAATAATTAAGAGTTATTATGATGTTATTAACGTATTGTGTCATTTGAGTGTTGTATCAATGATGTACTGGTTATATTAATAATGGAAATAAATTAGTATTGTAAAACAGTACTATTTCATTGGGAATTTGAGATTATATGGTCTTAATACTAAAGTAGTTATTTTGGAATAAGATATGGTTCATTTGGATAAATTATATTGGATATTCTTGACTATCCTGGAATTACTATATGGTTTGTTTATTTCATGATTGTTGGAAAATTAAAAAAAATGTATATAAAAATATATCCAATATTATATAAAAGATAATGTAGCATGAATGTAATCAATAATATTTTATAGTAATTAAGGGTTTAACCATGTTTTAAAATAATACATGATGAAGGTGTTCACATTTTATTACTACGAAAAAATAATCATCATTGTGTTTAACTTCCTTATAAATATTGAACTGTGAGTTTTGATTGATGTATTTTGGATAAGTCTAAATGTTGGAATAGATTTAGTTTGAAATTGGATATAATTGTTAAGGTTATTTTTGGATTGTTATAAAAAGGACATTGCACAGACCGTGTGACAATCTGTCGTATCAGACAATGCTACAGGAATCGAACCCACACCATAATGCGATTGGGATTTCTCACCTACAACTGGACTACATGAAGTCCCTATATTATATAATCTAGTTTTTTTAATGTGCCCAATAGGTGAATTATAATTTCATTATTGTTGGAACCCTATACAATTATGACAAATAGATTATTTTTTTGAAATATTTTGGAGTGAAAGATGAGTTTGTGGTAGGAATTATGAAAAAGTATGAAACTCTACTTGTTATGTATATATATATATATAAATATTCCCTCTTATTAAGCCATAATTTTATTATCTCAATTTCCAATATCTGTTCTCCACAATGGTATTTTCTATATTAAATGTTTTATTTTCGAATAACAATTTCAAATTGTGAGGAAGGAATTTATTGAATGAGGAAATAATGTAACACCCTATGATTTCATAGTACATTATTTCTTCAAAATAATTCAATAACTTGCAATACATGCAACACAGAGTTCAAGCGCACCACGACATACCAAACTAGCCGTTCAAGAGAGGTTATGAATAGTATTAACTGAATATTGAACTATATGTAATCATTATAAATTTAGAATCCATATTATGAGTTTTATATACATAATTTAAGAACTAAATCATTTTTTAAGATAAAAGAAGTATTTTTCCAAAAATGCAATTTTACTGCCTTTTAATGCTGAATCCTTTTGAAATCCAATATTTGAAAATTTTATTTATTGAATTTGACAAAATAAACTTCTTATTTAGAATACAGAGATAAGACTTTAGTTTCAATAATTTTTTTTGTGTTTTTTGATAACTTTCATATTTGGGAGAATAGTCAAAAATACTATATTTTAAATTAAAACAAGTTTTATAATCAAAATAATTTATAGTAATAAATTAATCATTTTAATAGTTAGTAAGTATAAATATATTATATTTTTACTATTCAATACAAATCTAGTCATTGTATGTAATTTCACTTTGAGATTGGTGATAAAAAAGTGTCAATCTTTTGATAGTTATTGTTTTTAAAAAATAGGCCTTTTGGTTTTGACAACGGGAATTAATTTTAAATTAATAAATGTTACTTATATGTTTTGAATTTGGTAAAAAAGACATCATTTTTGAATTCAGAATATCAAAATTATCTTAATGTGAATTTTTGTTTTTTTTGACAACATTCTATTTTTTATGAATAATGAAAAACACTTAGTTAATGTTAAAACTAAATTTTTATTTTAATAATTATTTTTTTATTTAAATTTATTTTAGGTAAAAATAGAGATATAATACCTTTATAAGTTCAATTTAATTCATTGGAGTCATTTTATAATAATTTTAGATATATAAAAATTTTATTGAACTTTTTACCGTCTTTTACCCACCTCCTAGGTGCATTTGGAAATTTACATAAAACATCATTTTACCGCATCTGTGAGTTGAATTTGAAAAAATCCAAGAGACATGGTTGATATCAGTAAGTAAAAAGTGGTTCAATAAGATGAAAGTCATTTTTGGGGAATTGTATGTTTTTTACTTTTATTTCCATGTTTAAAAGTAAATAGGGTAATTAAGGGTTAAAATGATATTATTATTATCCAAAAACATGTCCTAATTATATTGAATTAGAATAATTCGACTAAAAAATCATAGGAATAAAATATGAACCTCTTTGGTCCACTTGGATTAGATTCAGAAATTTATAATTATTTAATTCAAATAATAGTTTAAAGAGTTAAAATCAATGCTTAATAACTAAAACATTTTTAATAAAGGGTTATACATAATATAAATTAGACTATAAATATTTATTATAAAGAGATAAATATTTCCTAGATTATGAAGTTTTATTTATAATTTTTAGTTATTAAATAAATAAATTTATTTATGACACAATGATGAAGCAGTAATTACCGTATTATTGAATTATTAAAATAATTGTCATCATAAATATCCAAATAAATGTATTTTGGGACGTTTTATAAATTAAACATAATTTTGTAGGATATTATGATATGTTAGGGTTGGTTAGATCAATTTCTTTATGTAATAATTCTTTTATGATTAAAAAACAAATACCAAATTGGTTCAAAATTGACATTAAATAGTTTTTAAAACAAATATTAAATTATTAATTGATATAATAGTCCTAAAAATCCTTGATTTGGTCAAAATAATTATATATAAAAATATATATGACATTATTGAACCAATTTGGGTTCTATTCGAATTTTATAGTATGTTTATTAACCATATAATATAAAAATTCAAAGAGACATGGTAAATGAAAAACTAATTATCTAAGAGTTAAATCTAAAAGTTAAGTTTATGGTGACCTAAACCTATATAAATCTTATTAGTGGAGTTTTTTTTCGACCCATAACCACCTTAGCATTTAAATAATCTATTTTTCAGCAAATAGAAACCGAAAATGATTTTATTATAAAATAACATTTCATGCATTTCCTAACGAGCCTATCACCCCTCTTATAAAAAGGCACATGCCCTTCTCTCAAATTCACAACTCCAAAGCCATTTGGCATGGCCAACCCCTTCCCTATTGTCCCCCCAACTGTCATACATTCATCCCATATTCCTTCCTTTGTTCCAAAATCCATCCTAATGATCCCTTTTGATGAAATCCAAAGAGAGAACCAGAAGAAGAGGTAATGATTTCACCATCCTCTATCAAGTTTGGTTATTCTTCAACTTACTCCTTATTTGTTGTTTAAATTCTAAAATAAATACTCCAGTATCATCAATATACTGTGATGTTATTATAAAAATGTTACAACCATATTCATTATGCTCTCCATCTTATAAATGAAAATGTCAACATATGTGCGTACGTACGGATTACCTTCTCCACGTCGTGGTGTAGTTTTTTATTCAAACAATTCATTATTTGTATGTGTATAATTATTAGTATAACTGATGTAAATAATAAATATGACATGTTACTTATTCTTTATGTATGATATATCATCCAATTACATACTATTTTTCCATCAATATAATGATATTTTCAGTCATTTGTACGTACGGACTACCATCTCCACAACGCGATGAGATTCATTTCCATGTTCACCATTCAATGATGATTATAAAATATATATAATTAATAAGTATGTAAATATGACATTATAATAATACTGTATATATATAAATATATATGTACTTACATATATCTTATTCACTTAGTTCTGTTCAATACGATATGAAAATCGAAACAATGTTTATGCATCTATACAGACTACCGTCTCCATAAACGGTGTTTATCATTCCGTATATATGTCGATAATATATATTTATATTCTAAGTATATATGATATATAAATCATGTTTTATATTCTTGAAATATTTAAATCTTGATCTATGTGATACTATCAAGAGTAACAAGTTAAAACAGGTACGATAAAAAACTGATTATTACCCGAAATGTTAATTTAACATGGAAATTATTAATAAAATGGGAAGTATAAAGTCATAAATGAAACATGTATGATATTGTAAATATTAATATTATTATATTAAAATTTTATAACATAATACGATCTTTATACAGGATGTTAATCATACCCTCGACTAAATGAAAGTGCATGGTAAGGTTTAATTTCTCAATCTCTTTATAATCAGATATTGTTTATGTGTATGTATTTACTAGGAAATTTTTATCATCCATGTCCATTTTTAATAAAAATTATTTCAAAATGACTATATTAAGGATTTTCGAAAGGTACCCTTTTTCCAGATCCGAATTTTAAATGTGTAAATTATTTATCGTTCTAAATAGTTTTAACTAATGTCCATGTTTTCCAAATGAATTTATGGATTTATTTTTATAGACTTCAATGTTTGGATATGATAATTCTTTTAAAAAATTTAAAAGTGATATGGGACACTTTTTAAAAAAAAATCTCTTTTAAATTACTTCTTTTATAAATGTGTGACTTTTAAATGATTGTACAAAAATGACATTTCTCTCAAAAAGTTTTACTCATCATTTTCAACTATATCAGCATCCTTTACTGGATGTTATTTTTGATTTAGGTTGATCTATTATAATACAATCTTACATATTTTATTGAATGAGTTAAGATATGGTTGAATATGGATGTTCTATTCTTATACCATTCATGGTTTATGGATAATATATTGACATTTTTATGCTAGTTTTAATACGAATGTTTATGATTTTTTTCAACATTTTAATATGATGAATGCGACTTAGTATGTGACGGGTGGAGCCTACTATAGATCCTCGATGCATCGGTAGGTCTCATGATAAAACTAGGGTCTTGGCACAAAGCCTTTACAAAAATTTCATTTGTAGTCTTGGCACAAGGCCTTGACTATGTGATAATGATGCCCGACGTTTGGCATTCCATCATTATAAAATTCGTCATTATTTGTGAATATTCAACTAGTAGAATATCCATGTGCTTGTTTATATGGTAATTATTTATTTATTTTTGATATATTAAGTTAATGTTTATATTTAAAAGGCTACTGTTTTTATTAAAAATCATTCATTAAAAGTTTATGGCTTCCTCTAAAATTATTTACCCTTACTGAGCATCTGAGATCAGCTGTTTATTTTGTTTTATTTTCCTAGGATCCCAAGAAGTGATTTTTTAGATTCATGGTGAATCTATGGGAACAATTAAATTATCAAATTATTTTTGTGTGTTGTATGTTAGAAAGTTTAATGTAATGTTAATGTATGCATTCTATTTTTGAAGACTGCTAAATTGACCGGTCTTTTGGGACATTATTCATTGTAATCATCTCAATGCATTAAAATAATGCACCGACTCTGGTTAACTGGGGTCAGGGAATTACATATAAAATTTAAATGGTATAGTATACACACCTCACACAAGAATATATGTGCATTATTTAATTGTAGTCCCAAAAATGTAATTTTTGGACAAAATATCTCTTACCACCCTGGTAATATTTTAGCTTTAATCCACATGAAAAGAAGATACATAAATGTATATCTAATTAACCATAAAAATATGTAATATAATATAAATATAAATTCTATAAAATTATAAAATCCCCATATGATCAACATTTGGTGAATATAGATTTTGTCTGGCATAAGATAAATGTGAGAGTAAAATCATTTCCCTTAATTCTCGATGACTTTCACAGATGTTAAAACCTCATTTTTTATAAATATATTATTATATATATATTTAATAAAAATAATAATATATATACATATATATTTACATAAAGGTATTTTTTATGACCATTTATTTCATTTTTATTATCAATTCCTTGACAAAGTCTTTCTTTCTGTCATGATTGCTATGTTTTTTAAGTATGCTTTGATTTGTTAATTTTGGTCTGATTAATTTTAACATGTTTAAATCAAATCCATAATAATAAAAATGATAAAATATTCCTTATTTTAAATATATATATATGGAAATTTAAAATATTATTATATAGTAAATGAAAAACAAAATTTATTGGGATGATATTCCATACATACACATGAATGATGTTTCAATTTTATGAAATCATTGAATGAAAGAATGGTATATGTTATATTACCATTAGATAAAAACATTATGTCATATATAACATATATTTTTATTAAATGCATCATTATTACCATCTATGTAAAGCATAAATTAATGTCATCTCTTAATGAGGAGATAATTTTCTATACATACTTTTGATTATTTCATTAAACATTTAATGGAAGGTGATATGCTTTTTGGTCATGACGTATATTTTTATAATATTATAATAAATTTAAAATAATGTTTATTATATGAATACTCTTTAATAATGAATTAATATTGTTAATGTAACACCCCAACCTTCTACGGTACGCTTCTCTTTGAATAATGTGATAGCGTGTGTTGTACGCAACACCGAGTTCTAACACACCATAACTAATTAAACTAGCCGTTATGAATAGTAATAACTACTTTTTGAAATTATATATATTTTATATTTCAAAATGGACTTCATTTTTGGATTCAGAATATCAAAATTAGTCTAGGGTGAAATTTTGGTACTTTTCGGATAACTTTCATATTTTGATGAATAGTGAAAATTACTAAATTTTAATTAAAAACAACTTTTTTAATCAAAATAATTAATAGTGATAAATTATGAATTTGAGTGGTTTTAAAGTATATTTAGAATATATTTTTACCATTTTATATAATGTTGGTCATTGGACATAATTTTACAATTAAACCAAACATAAACAGGTGTCAATCTTTTGATAGTTATTATCTCTTAAAAACACGATTTTTTTTTTGACAGCGGGAATTAATTTTAAATTAATTTCTGCCACTTCTGTGTTTTGAATTTAGAAAAATGGATTCCATATTTGGAATCAGTATGTTCAAATTGTGTAAATAGGTAACTTTTATTTTTAGACATTTTGAATAATTACTGCGGTAAATATTTTATTTACCATGGTTAAAGGGTAAATCCGGTAAATAAGGGTTAAAAAAATAATATTATAATAATACAAAATTACCCTAAAACGTGTCCTAACCTTATTGGTGGACACATACCCGACCATGGGCATACTTGGGTCAATTTGGGGACCCCTTGGAGCCACTTGTATGTGGTAGGGACACATTATATTAATAAAGTTAAAATAAAAATAAAAATGGCATAAGCTTACATCTTTTAGAAGAACAATTTTTACATAGGGTTATACATGTTGGATTTTCTATTATAAATATTCATTAGAAAGATAAAAAGATTTCCTACATAATGATGTTTTATTTATAATTTTTAGACATTAAATAATATATTTTATTTATGACACAACGATGATGCAGTAATTACTAAAATAGTAAAAAATTAACATAATTGATATTATAAATACCCAAATAAATATAATATGAAACTTTTAATGAATTAAACTAATTTTCTAGGATACTATGATATATTAGGATTTATTTAATTGACTTTGTTCGAAGTAATAAATCTGTTATGAGTTTCACAAAAATCAACTATTGAATAGTGTCAAAATTGACATAAAAGAGTTCTTAAAACAAATATTATATTATTAATTGATATTAAATTCCTAAAAATCTAAGGTTCGGCCAAGAGACTTATATTATTATAGGTTAATCATTAATGGACCACTTGGGGGTCGCTTGGATGTATATAGTAAGTTTATTAACCATATTATATAAAAATACAAAGAGACATTGTAAAAGTGAAACTAATTAACTTAGAGTTAATACTTAAAGATAAGGTTAATATAAGTACCCAAACCTGTCTAAATTCTATTGGATGAGTTGTTTTCGACCTATCCCCACCTCATCCTTTGAATAGTCAACTTTGGAGCCTTTGGAAACCGAATATGAATTTATTATAAATTAATATTTCTAGCTTTTCCAAAAGTGCCCCTCACCCCTCTTATAAAAGGGCACTCCTCCTTCTCTTTTCCTCACACCTCTCAAGCCACTTGGCTCGTCCAAACTCTGCCCAACTAATCTCCCCACATACCTCTCCTCCTCCTTGAAGCTTCCCCTTAGGCAGAAAGCATTTCAAGAAGTCCTTTGGTTCCAACCAAAGTGAGTTACCTAAATTAAAGGTAACAATTTCTCTTAAAGTATTTTCATTTATTTTGCTTCTCCAACCCCCAAAATCTTTTTATTTCCCTTCTTTTGTAACAACAACAGTATCCTCAATATACTAGGATGTGGTTATAAGAAGGATTCAAACTACACATTCACACAACTCCATCTAATGGATGATGAACTTAATGTTTCTGTGGATGGAAAACTAATGCCTCACGAAACGATGATTGTTCAAATACATCTTACCGCCTCTCATGGTGGCCATTAGGATGGCACTATAATTAAATATGATATTAATGATATATATTTTATATATAAGCTTCTGTAATTCCATTTTATTTCATACCATTATTCGTTTCATGTTGTATATACATACGATAATTTCATTTGAGGAAGTGCGGACTACCGCCCCCTTAAAATGATATGACTCGTTCATACCACACATGGAACGTATAAAGGATGGTGTAAATGAACTTAAGAAACATATATAAAATATTATATTATACTGGAATAGTAATATACCTATGTATAATTTGGATTCGATTCTTTTAAAATAAAAATTAAATGGAAGTAGCGTTCGTGCGTACGTACGGACTACCGTCTCCACGAACGCGATGAGATTCATTCTCCATCGTATCCATTAAAGTATAATTATCATTTGATGATTTAAAAATGATGTTTAAGAACTTGATACCATTCTGGATATGAATAATATACATCCAATTAATAACGAATATGTCTCACATAACAAAGAATATAAAGTAAAATGAACCCGTTAACACCCGAAATGACGATAATTCTAAAATATTATTAACAAATCAATGATAAAAGATCATATATGATATCATATTAAAGTAAATGATTCTTTTATTATTCAATAACAATTATTTCACCATTATACAGGAGGTAAACCTACCATCGACCAAGGAAAAAGTACAATGTAAGGGATTCTCTTATCTCACATTCAATTCAGTGAGATTTCCATTGTTCGCTACTAAATTATTGAAAGTGGTGTATTGTGTACTTCCATTTGATATATATTATCATGATTCACTTTATATTCATGTTATTCTGTAAATCATTTGGTGGTTATTAACTTTTGGCCATGCGACTCAGTTGATTAACGTGGTAAGGGATTTTCTTATCTCACTTTCAATTCCGTGAGATTTCCATTGTTCACCACTTAATTATTGCATGTGGTGTATGTGTACTGACCGTGATTGTATTCATTGTGTAATATACTTTAATTTATGGGTATTTACATCATCATGGTATGATACTTATTTCATGGGTGTATGTTTCGTAAGTTACCTAATCGATAAGGGAATTTGAGATTTCAATTTCCACTCATTTGGCGTTACACATATTTCATTGATTATATTACTCCAAGATTATGTGTGGAATCGCTATTCATTTGATTATGTCTTAATTTCCACTCCCCTTTCTGTGTATATACTTTTGATACACATAATCACTCCATTGATAAATTCTCAAGTGATCGGTATGAACTTGATAAGAGTAATTTTAACTAAATCTCCATTTGTTGAGTTAAATATCCAATTCGTTGGTGTTGTTTCTACAAGAATATGTGTGAATATCCTTTGATTGTTTTACACTGAATATTCAATCATATTTAGTGTATTTATATTTTTCACACATAATTATGTCGTTGATTTATCCTTAATCTAAGGATACGGCCTTTATGAGAGATTTCATCTCAATTTATATTCAACTGAGACTTCTTTGTTGATATACACCAAATCACTTTTATGTGGTGTATATAATGTACTTTGACATAGTATATCATGAATCCCTTTATTCTCATGATATTACAAAGTTTTTATTACCTAAATTATTTGTATTTAGGTGTCTCTCTTTTGGCTAGAACCTCTAACCAAAATACCATTTTAAAATGTTTTAAAGACTTATTCTTCTATATCCTGCTCATTAATGTCCATGTTTTAAAAATGGTTTTAAGGATTTATTTATATGGACATTAAAGTTTTAAAATTAAAACTCCTTTTAAAAGTTTCAAAGTGGTATGGGACACTTTGATTCAAAAATCTATTTTTAAATGGCTTCTTGACAAATAGTGTGACTTTTAAATGTTTCAAGAAAAAGGGGGATATTTCTCTCAAATAGTTTTGATGATTATTTTCATCTATGTCAACATCCTTCATTATTCATGATTGAGGTTAATGTGATACAATACAATCTTCCATATTGTATCAAATGAGTTATATTTGACTGTGGATGTTCTATTTTTATACCATTCATGGTTTGTGGTTAAAGTATTGACATTTCGTATACTAGTTTTAATACGAATGTTTATTTTATGCTTAAACCTATTCATATGAGGAATGAATTGGACTTAATAAGTGACGGGTGGAGCCCGCTATAGCTCCTCGATGCATCGGTAGGTCTCATGAGACAAACTAGTGTCTTGGCACAAGGCCTTGGCAAAATCTTATTTATAGTCTTGGCACGAGGCCTTGGCTATGTGGTTATGATAGTCTGGCATTATGCATTCCATCATTATGAAAGTGGTTATTGATATTGCATGTGATCATTCGACTAGTAGAATATCCATGTGAGTAAGTAAATGGCATTATTTCATTTTACCTTTGCCATTTTATGCTGAAGTTCAAGTTTAAAAGGCTTTTGTTTTAGTTATAAATTGCCTTAAGTGTTTATGCTTATTTATGAAAGCTTCTGCTATAATGTTATCCTTACTGAGCATCCGAGCTCAGCCCTTTCAATGTTTTATTTTTTTCCAGGATTATGAAGAAGTAATTTATGAATGACCTGCAGGGATAGTATGAGGGGATATGAAGACAAGATGTTTTTTTTATGATATAATGTAAAAATTTATGGATGTATCTAGTTATTCCAAGGCTACTAAACTAATCGGTCTTTCGAGACTTCATCTTTCTCATGATCATGCCAATGTTATGTAATTAATGCACCGACTCTAGGTAGCTCGGGTCGGGGCGTTACAGTTAAGGAACAATTAAAATAAAACATTTGGTCAGGGGGGTCAACTATTGTTTGAACAATGAATTTTGGATTTCAAAAAAAAGATTCCTAGGATTTATTTATGAAAAATAAGTAATATATAATTTAATTAGGGATGTTGTGAAATTAATTGAATAGGTATTTATTGAATGAACATTATATTTACATGTGATGAGGAGAAAAGAATGATTGTCCTTTTATATGTAAGGTGAGAGGAAAATTTGAAATTTTTTGAAACGAGAATGTTACAACCAAGTTTTTCTGGTTATACATGTATAAAAAATACACTAATCATGCTACTGTAAGTGGGACTATATTATTGTAGAAATAATATTTATTTAAATTTATTCTTCCATTTCGACCCTCATATTTTATGTTTAACCCAATGGAAAACCCAATTTAACCATATTCAAATTATATTATTTTTAATCTTTTTTTATTAATTATAGAATAAACAGTTCAACCACATTATATGTTATGAAATATCATGATTCTATATATTTAATTATTTTTTAAAATTAAATTCACATTATTTTTGAAGGGTAAATTAAAATTCATCCCACATACATGATGAGAATGATGATTTTTAATGAATAAAATGTTCAAAAGATTAAAAAGTTTTGACATTAAAATTTAATTTGGATAACCATAAAATTATTTTAATTAGAATTATTGATATAAACAAATTAAACAATAACAATATTTAAATTAATATTATTTTTTCAATAAATATTAATAGTTTTCTATGCATATAAAAAATTAATTTTTCAAAAAAATCAAAAAATTAAAAATTTGATAATTTTGATATGCTGGAATAAGAAAATAATTAATATTTTCATCATTAATTTAATAATATTTGAAAATTTAAATTCGAAAATATAATTACAGAATGATATAAATTTTTTTTAGAAAAAAAATATAATTTAGATGAAAAATCGGTTTTATTCTTGTCCCTATCCTAGAAACCACATATAATGAATCATAAAATTTTTATTTACCATATAGTATATAAATTTGATTAAAAAAATACAATAATTTTTTTTCTAAAATATTGATGTAGAATGTGTTTCTATTAATATAAATTATTTTTCAGAAAAAAATTCAATTATATAAAAATAGTTATTATTTTAATTGTTAAATATTTATTCAATGAATAAATTATTTTAAATACATGTTTAAATCATATATTTTCATAATATGGTTACAAATAGTTGTAAACACCATTCCAATGTCTAGGAAATAACAATCATTATAGTATATACATGTATTACACATTTCATGAACATTAAATATTGTGTGTGTCATAATATAAACATATGTACATGTAACAAATGATATAATTTGTGATGTTTTTAGATAAATATTAAATATGTTGTTTTTATAACAAAAAATATTAAAACGATTCAATTTATTTGAAAAAATAATGTCTTAAAATTTCTTGGTTTTATATGAATCATCTTCATTATTTATATTAAGTTGAAATATTTACAAAATTATAACTCTCACCACATATAGAGTCGATCTATCACCATACTAATTATAAAACTAATTAAATTCTATTTCCTAAATAAATGAATCCCTTATTTGAACCACTAGAACTCACTATCAACATGTAACTCTACGGGTCATTGTAAATTTTCCAACTCCCTCCCTTTCTACAGAGTCCTCCAAAGGAAAGACCACATCCACATCATTGGTAATAATATTCTACAATTCTATTTTTCTATAAATAAATATATAATTAAATTTCTCTAATTAATATATAATTAAATTATTAACATTTTTATATTAAATTTTATTATGATAATGGATTTCATATTAACAAATTTTCCCCTTTTCCCATATGGAAACATTAATGTCATTTATTAAACTATAAAGAATACGTCCTTCAAGAGGCTTATTTTTTTCCTAATCCAACATACATAGATGGTATAAATGATGTGTTTAAAACATAATTAAGAAAATCATGTGTTTTTATATTATTAAATTTAAAATCATATTACACAATATTTCATTACAATAAACTAGATATCGTCAACAATATGTTCTTATAGACGACCACCTCAATAAATAATTGAATTCCATTTATTTTAATATCATCTCTAATTTAAATAAAAAGTCATGTTAAATGGTTTAATAGATTAATATAAATTTCAAAAAAATTCATATTCTTCTTATAAGACAAATTTTAAACCTACTTAATCATATTAGTAGTAAATTGCCATGGAAAATTCATATATCCAAAAAGTATTTATTCGATAAAAAACTTATTAAATCATAATATAAAAAGATATTATATAAGTTATTTTATTCTACTAATTATATTAAATAATCATATATCACATTAATATAAATAAGGTATAATTCTTATGAATGTGGTATAATTATGAAAACAGAATAACTTCATAATAATGAATTTTCATGTTATAGTCTATTTCAAATCAGGTTATCATCCAAAATTGATAATGTAGTAAATATATTACATTGACATCATTGGGGACTTTTTATCTCTTAAAAAAGAATAAAAAAATATTAGTTTGTTTATGTTTTTTATTATTAACCGTAATATTAAACAAATTAGTATGGTTAACTATGATCATCCTTGAAAAATCACTTAATTAGGATAATCATCGATTTCATCATTATGTTTTGGGAGTAAAATTCCAATAAGAAGAAATTATAATTTTTTAAATAAGAATGAAACAAAAAATCAACGTACATTATATGATATGGTAATTTTGAACTTCGGCTTTAGATGTAATAACTACCCCACAAATATGAAATTTTATCAAGATGATGATTATTACTCAGAGCCAATATAATAATAAATAACCATAAACTATCATACTCATTTAGAATAATTCATCATAATATTTATAAAATTATATATATATATAAATATATATATTTGAAAATGGTAATGGATTGGGTTTTAAATATATGTTACTTTCTTATACAGTTGGATAATGTTCACTTTCTCTATGTGTGAACTATGGTATCATTTTGTGCTAACTATATTTTGTTCAATTAAGTTACAAATATACTTATTGAATATATATTGTAAAATCCTGAATTATTCAACCCAATTAATAAATCAAATTGAATTTCAATTATTTTTTATGATTTTAAAATTCTTCTATAAAACCTCTTCATAAAATAATTCTTACCTAAAGGATTTTTTTATAAGGAATCATTGCCTAAAAATTAATTTCATTGATATATTATTGATATTTTTTACAATATTCAATTTTATATATTATATTTTATAATATATTTGCATCAAATATTGTTAATATATTTTATTTTATAATTTCCTTCCATAAAATCTCTCTCCTGTAATATTCATTTTACTTTAATATTATTGTAATGGAGCTTGTAACTCATTTTTAGTTATTGTTAAATGACTCACATTCAACACATGTTTTCTACTTCCAGATATTTTCTAGAAGATGTGTTACATAATAAAAAACTAATAAAATTTATCACTTGTAGTTTAAAAATTGAATAATCCATCACATCATTATTATTTCTAAAACACCCATTAATATTGGTAGAATATTTTTTTCATTGTCTATCATCTATGAATACCCCATTTTACTGTATATTGTTTATGGGAAATTCACCAAGGTAACCATATGAAGAATATAATTTTATTAATCTCAAAACAAAATAAAATTACTTAAAAGGGTGTAATTTTGACGTATTTTATCATATAATGATATTAAATTTCTTGAATATAGAAACATTCAAATTTGGTATTCTTATTATTTATATAAGGATTATAATTATATTATATGTATTGTTGGTTAAGTGTTGTATTGTTTATGGATTAAATCATATGATGAAAGAATTTGATGTAAAATAGTGGTGGGTTTGCTATGATATTAATGGACCCACAGAGTGTTGAGGTCTTCTATTTGGTAAACTATATGTTTTATTTTTGAAAAGTCCATTCTAAAAAAGAATACTTCTTAAGAAAATGTATTTACATTAATATAATGTTGTCTAAGATCTTTATGTATTGGATTTGGCCATGGAAGTTGATATCAATAATGAATTACTTGATCTCTAAGGAACCATTTATTTCTCTAATTATAGTTATTTATTGATATTTCAACCATTGATATGTTATTATTACTATTTAATATGATTATTGATATATTTTTATTATCTATTCTAGTCATATTACTTATAATAATATTAATCATACTTATTATTTCTTATTTTCATCACATATATTCATTCTTTCATTGGTTTTTTACCCAAAAACATCATATGTTTCTATTTTGTCATGTTATCTATATTTTTATTACTCATGATATGTACAATTCACTATCCTTTGTGGAGAATATTTTTAGAGATATTGATGACTTATTTAGTAATAATGTGTTTTCTCAAAAAATTTCAATTTGATGAGATATAAATGGGCTTTGTTAATTACATTTTTTCACTATCTAAACCTATAAAAATAAATTTACTTATATATTATTTAATTAGATATCTTTGACAAATATTTTATTTATTGATGATTATATTTTGGCCACTTTGATTTATTTCAATAATTGATTGTAGAGAATGAGTTTATTTACACTGGATTCTAGGATTTTCAATCTGAGGATTCATATATATATCAAGAAAATTTCCATGAACATAAATTTATCAGACATATAACTTCACTCATACCATAATTTTTCATTATTATGTTGTGTATTGTCTATAGAAGACTATAGGGTGGATACATCCTTCAAATTATTGGATAAATGAGTTTTTTATGGGATACTAACACTACTAGATTCCATGTTATTCTATTTTTTTATAGATTCACTAACATGATTATTTTTTTTATACCCACTAATATAAAGGAAATATTATATAGTGAAAATTATACTTTAATATATCATTTTTTATTTTTTTTCAATGAAATTAATATAGTATTTATATAAGGAAAATATATAGTGAAATTTTTAGTCGTTAAAGTTTATCATTCAATTTATCATATTATAACTATGTGTTTTCTAATATTCTACAATTACCTCAATCAAAAATATTTTCTATACCTTAAAAAATTTAAATTTAATTAGTTATAAAAAATATATAATTGCTTCTAAAAATTATTCCACAGTCTATACATGTTGATAATCTCACAATGTTGGGCTGACTACAATACACCTCATAAAAATGAAATTAAAATTAAAATAAAATACTCTTTTTCCACCTTTGAAAGAAATACCAAACTACATATTTTATTCGCCACTAAATATCTCCATTAATATATAAAAATCTTGTAATAAGAATTAGATAAAATAATATCATGAAATATGTTACATGGTATCTCATTTTTTTCCTCATCTAATATCCATTATCATTTGTATATAAATATAAACTTATTACGAAGTGATTTCACTATCAACTAGTAATATAACCCTATATCCTTATTTGAAACATCGCAAAATTTTGTGATATAATGGAAAAATTGAGTGGAAGAATAATAAAATGTCCCTTACCTAAAATATTGATTGATTCACATCCTACTGATATGGATCATAGAAAAATTGGGGGATGGAAAAAATAATAGGATGGCTCCTCCCATTCCCCCAATGTTGGATATCTAGATAAAATAACTTTATAAAGAAAAAAAACAATAAAAAAGCTCAAAATTGAACAAATTGCAACACATTATATCATGGATAGATCATTCTAAACGATTCTAGGTAATCCCCAACAATGATCCTAAATGATCGCAAATACATCAGAGGATCTAGATTAATAATTAGTAATTTATAGTCATCTTGGGATTCTAGTGGAAAACATTACACATTTATTTGATAATATGTCTACATAAATTTTCCTCAATTTTAAAATTTTATAAAACTAAAATTTTTTACCCTTTCCAAGCAGAATATCCATGTTTATATGTATAATTTAAAAATAAAATAAACATTAAAAAATAAAACATATACCATACATTAAAATAATTTAATTCCATCCGTATTATATTCATTTTCGATTTGGTACACCCACTTAATCTATGTAATTAATAAATTCATATTTATTTCATTAATGAGATGAGTATTTTTTTGAAAAATATCATATTAATGTAATGTTTTCTGAAAACTATTATGGATAGATTTTTCAAAAAATAATAAATTATAAAATTATCAATCCTTAGTCTCTATAAATACACTATACTAGTTTATATTAATTCAAAAAAAATTATTCAATAATTTAAAAAACATTTTTTCAAAAAAAAATTCATGTTTATTTGTTAATAAAATAATATATTAGTGAATCATTTAATGACGATAAAGAATGATACATCAAGATACTAATAAAATATTTAAATAATAACATACCAAAATTTTAAAAATAATATATAATCATTTAATTAATTATATTTTCCTATTATAAATGAACTAAGTGGTTATAAAATTTTATTATGATTAATAATTGAAAATTTACATACAAATATAATTATTTTTTTTATAAATATATATTTAAAAAATATGATATATATATATATATAAATACATATATTGAAAAATAATCATATGTTTTGGATTATTAATTTTCATTATATTTGTTTAAGAAAAAATTAACATTTTAATGTTTATAAAAATAATTTTTGTTTTCTTTATATTAAATTTATAAATTAGAAATATTTATATATATTTACTAAAAAAATGCGCGCACACACACACACACATATGTATGTTTTTTTGAAAAACTGTTTTGAACTAATTATTGATAAAAAATAATTATATATATATATATATATATATATTTACATGGTAATATTAAATATATATATATATATATATATAATTTTTTTTAGTTTAAATCAGAAATGTTAAAGGATTCAAAAAATAGAAATGATTTGAAAAACATAAAATAAATTATGGGGCATGAATGGGGTGAATGGTGGTTGATGAAAAATATAGAATATAGAAAAATAATAATATATTGACTAAAAAACGTGAGATGAGTAGAGAGGTGTGTGGGAAAAAAGAAAAAAAGTGAGAAAATAATGGTTCATGTGAAATAATAAATATAAATATAAATAAATAAATATAATAAAACTGAATTTATATATTCCTAAAAACGTCCCTTGTTTAAAAAATGATAGTTGATCTATTCATTAAAATGTAAACTATATTTATATATAAATATATATATATATATTTAAAACACTAATATAATGAACATATATATATATATATATGAATTTAAACTTATAAAAAAAGATACACATTTTGTTTTATATATTTCATAAAAACACTGTAGATGTATGATAAAAAATGAATAATATTATGTAATAATATATTATTATAATAATGAATTGATAGGATGAAATTGATGACATTTAAAAAGAGAATAGAAAATATGGCATGTGGATCAAAAGTTGAAAATTTAGAGGATAAAACAAAACGCAAAATCGGATTTAAAAAAAGATATAAATTGTGTTACCGTGAATGTGGTGTGTCAATTAATAAAACAATGAAAAAAACTATTGACCCATGGATTTGTGGATCATTTTTGAGTTGTTTTTATTTTTATTATTATTCTATTTAAATTAACTAGTATCACGCATAAGCTTACCATACCTCATATTTTTATATAAATTTAGAAGAATCTCCCTCCATGGTTAGAAGCCCCACCTAAACCCCACTCTCCACACCCAAATACTACCAAATTTCTCTCTGTCAAACCCACTCTCTCTCTCAGTTCCAGAGAACCACAACTCTATCCTAATTTTTATCAATTAATGGAATTTTAATATTTCCGTTTTTTAAAACATTTATGTTTATACAAGCTATATACAGTTAAATAATTGTGTAAAACTATATCGTCCTAGTCTGAATTACACATATGATATGTTTTATTGTTTTAAAAAACTCCCCTCAAATATTATGGTTTCAAGGGTTTTATGTTTTCAAACTACATACATAGATGTGTGTATGTATAGTTATATATATATATATATATATTTACCCATATACATGCATAATAATATGAGAACATTAATTGGAGTTGTTCTTTTTTGATTACACAGAAGATATAAATGGTATTTATGAACTACTAAAGTAGTTTTTAATGTTTTAGGCATGAATAATTTCATATATTCACCTTGTTTACATAGTTTCATGTAATAATTGTTATTATTTTATGTGTAGTTATGGGCCATGTTATTATTTCATGTGTGAACTCTCATCTGAATCTCATATCATTTCATGCATGAATAGGTTTGGCCACCATCAAGCTCATGTGAGGTTTTTTAAGCATTATGCAATCATTCACACACTTAAACCCATGCATCATGAAAGTACAATTTTCAAATAAAAGTGTTTTTTTATTTATGGGATTATCCCTAAAATGATTTTAAACCCTTTTGAAGAGATAATGATGAAATTAGGAAGGTTTTTCTCGTTCAAAATGATATATTAAGTAAGTATTTGGGAAATGATTTTTGGTTTGAAAAGTAAAAGGATTGTCCAAGAGAAAAAGTTTTCAAAATTGGCACTAGTGGGTTTTGTGACGTTATGGGGAGTGAACCCATAAGTCTTATTGATGACTAGTGTCCTTATTTGGAGATTTAAATAACATTCTCCAATGTTTTATTTCCAACCCATAGAAAAATAATAATTTAAAAGGAGAATTCCCAACATCATTCAATCTTTATAATTTTTTGAAATACATTTTTCCTATATATATTTTTGTATTTGTGTAAATTTATTTTAAATGATTATATTTATTTTAATGGATGCATTAATAAGTTTATTGATTTTCATAAAACCCCTTACTGGGTATTTTATGCTCACCCTATGAATTATAAAAACTTTTTAGGTTTAGCATACTTTCTATATGGAAACTCTATTGTGGATGCCGCATGCTGAAGAATCATTATTTAATATCTGTATATTTTTCTTTGTAATGTCATTTATGTATGTAATTTTACAAAACATAGACCTGAAATTGTACTCTGTTGTAATTAACATTATGTATTTAATCATGTTTATTTTTTAATGAAAAATTACAAAACATTTGTGAGCGCTGAAACCTGGTTTCGACTTTGGGAGAATAAAATTTGTATTTGAGGAAAGGTCTAGAAAAAATGTGAGATTAAATATCATCGGTATAGTATATATGTTCATCAGTATTATTTTTTCTAATTTTGACTCTAAATAAAATTAGAATTTTCTAGAGTTCGATGAATGAATTGTGAGGACGCGAATCTTTTTAAGTGGGGAAGAATGTAACATCCCTAAAATTTTAAAATATTAAATAATAATTTAATTAATGATTTTATTGTAAACTAAATGAAAATGTGTTTATAAAATTTTATTGTGATTAATAATTTAAAATTTACATACAAAAATAATTAATTTCTTTTTATAAATTTTTATTTTGAAAATATGATATATATATATATACATATATTGAAATACAATCATTAATTTTGGATTTGTAATTGTGATTAAATGTTTTATAAAAAAATTACTATTATAAATTTTATAAAAATAAATAATGTTTTTATTATATGAAATTTATAAATTAAAAATATTTATAAATATATACCAAAAAACTCAAATATATATATGTGTGTGTGTGTCTTTTAGTTAAAATGTTTTGAAATATTTATTAATAAAATTGAATTATATATATATATACACTAACTTAATATATATATATATATGTTATTTTTAGTTTAAATAAAAAAATGTGAAATTAGTCAACATATATAAATGATTTAAAAATGTTAAAATAATATATGGGATGTGGATGGGATGAATAGTGATTGATGAAAAAAAAAGAAATGTAATTGAATAGTAATATTTCGAGTAAAAAAGATGAGATGATTGGAGAGAGGTGTGGAAACAAAGACAAAAAGTGAGAAAATAATGGTTCATGGGAAATATTAAATATAAATATATTTAAATTAATATAATAAAAAATAATTTATATATTCATAAAAACATCCTATATTAAACAAATAATATTTGATCTATTTATTAAAAAATCGATTTATATTTATAAGTAAATAAATAAATATATAAATAATTTTTTAAAACATTAATATAATACATATAAATATATAAATTAATTTATAATTATAAACAAATATACACAATTTGATTTATATATTTCATAAAAAACATCTAAATATATGTTAAAAATTGTGTAATATTATGTAATACTATATTATTATAATAATTAATTGACATGAAAAATTGATGACATTTAAAAAGAAAATGGAAATTTCGGCATGTGAATAAAATGTTAAAAATGTGGAGGATAAAACAAAATGATACTGAAAATTTAAAAATAATAATAATATGTGTTTTCATGAAAGTGGTGTGTTAATTAACAAAACAAATAAAAAAATTTGGACCCGTGGAATTGTTGATCATTATTTTGATATGATTACTATTATTATTATATTTTAATGAATTAGAATATATCATAAGCTTAGAATACCTCATTTTTTTATATATTTGGTGGACTCATCCTCCATTGATCTATGTGTGAAATAAAACCCCACTCGACACACCCAACTGGAAACCAAGTTTCTCTATATCAAGCCCCCTCTCCCTCTCACGGTTCCAAAAATCCACAACTCTCTCCTTATCTGGATCAAGTAAATGAAATTTATTATTTTCATTTGATTTTGAAAAAAAATTGGTATATACAAGATTTACATATATGTATGTATATATTTGGGAAAAACTACAACTTCCTTATCTGAATTACAAATATGGTAAGTCAGCTTGTTTTAAATAATTTCCCCCTCAAATATTATTGTTGCAAGTGTTTCATGTTTTCTAACTACATACATACATGTGTGTATATTTATGTATATATATATATATATTTATTTATTTACACATATACATGCATACAAGTATTAAAAAATTAAGTGGAGTTGTTCATTCTCATTTACATAGACATTATAAATGGTATTTATCAACAACCAAACTAGTGTTTAAACATTAATATATGAATATTTTCCTATATTCACCTTCTTTAAAAAATTGTAGGTTATATTTTTTCTAATTTATTTTTATTTATGTGTTATATTAATATTTCATGTGTCAACTCTCATCTGATCCTCTTAGTATGTCATGCATGAATAGGTTTGGCCATTATCTATCACTAGTGAGGAATTTCTAGCATTATGATAACTAGCACACACTTAGTCCCAAATTTCATGATATTAGAGTTTTCAAATAAAAGTGTTTTTTTCATGTTTCGGATTTTATATAAAATTATTTTTGAACTATTTGAAGATATTGTGATGAAATGAGGATGATTGTTTTATTTCGAAGAAAATAATATTATGTAAGTATTTTGGAAAAGAATTTTCATATTAAATAAGAAAGGGAGGACCATGAGAAAACGTTTTCAAAATTAGATCTGGTGGGTTTTGGGACATTATGGGGTGTGAACCCATAAGACTTATTAAAGATTACTTACCGTATATATAGATTTTGAAAATGGTCTGACAAGTATTATTAATGACCCACATTAACATAATAATTTAAAAGGAGAATTCCTAACAACTTTCAAACGTAATTATTTTGTGAAATACAATTTTCCAATATATATTCAATTATTATTGAAAATATACATTAAATATTTATATTCATTTCATGGTATTATTTATGAAAATTATATATTGTTTTGAAAACCCTTAATGGGCATTTTATAACCAGCCAATGAATTATAAACACATTTCAGGTTTAGCATACTTGCTGTATTGAAACTATATTGTGGAAGCAACACACTGCTGAATATATTTTTTAAATTTTTATATTTTTTATGTAATTTAATTTATGTTTCTATTTTTTTATAACCTAGACTAGAAGAGGATTTATGTTGTAATTAACTTTGTGTATTCAATCATGTTTCTTTCTAAAAAAAATTATGCAACATTTGTAAGGGATGAATCCTAGTTTCAGGTTTAGGACCTTATATAAATACATGTTAAAATATAGTCTCAAAATATATTAAAAAATAGAAAATATTAAATCATGTTATTCAAAATATATATTTTTATCTTACATTTGTAAATTTATACATTTTTCAAATATTGTTGGTGTATTTTGATTTCACATGTGGTTTCAAATATTGGAAGTAGAAAATTGTAATAAAATACTTATAAACAATATCTTCCACATGAGAATTTTTTATATGTGTCCCTAACATTATTATTATCATTTTAGTGAAATACATAGTGTTTCTAGTAAATTTAATGATACATGAAAAAATGATTTTTATTTAAAAAACGTACTCATTGACATCTATTATAAAAAAGTGACAATGTCTAGATCATTTATAATATTACTATATTTATTGAGTAATGACATTAAAATAAAATAGAAAAATAATTTTTATCTTAAACATATTATTAGTTGGAAATTGATGGATAGACTTACATTCAGCATAATTAATGATAACGATTCTTGGTTTTATTCAGTAGTGGGGGAGTATGAGGATGTATTTCTTAAGGATGTCCACAGGTTACCTCACCATAGAGATGTAAATATATACATTGATGTGTAAACATTTATGATAATTATATGGACACCTACATATCAGATGGCTCACACAGAGCATCATTAGTTGAGGGTACAATATGAGGATTTTCAGAGGAAGGGCTTTGTGAGGCTCAGGGTTTCACCCAAGCCGGTCTATTTCTGGTTTTCCAAGATGTTAGATGGAAACATGAGGATATATCTAAAATTATCATCCCTAAATTAGGCGACTGTGATGAATTAGTATCCACTACTGAGAATTAAAGACCTCAGATATCAGTAGAAGAGAGTGAGGTGTTTCTTGAAGATAGACCTTCAGTTGGTATATCATTAAAATTGTTTATGGGATGAGCATTTACTGAAGATAGCCTTTAGTTGTCATTATAGAAACTTCGAGAACATAGTGATGTTATTTGGAAAGACCAATTCCCTAGAGGTGTTCATAGGACTCATGAATAGGATCTTCCAACCTCATGTGGACTGGTTTTTCATGGTTTTCATTGACAACATCCAAGTATACTCGACATCTGAGGAAGATCACATGATACACATTAATATGGTCCGAGATACACTCTAAGAGCCGCAAATTTATGGGAAGCTCACGATGTTTCAGTTCTGGATTTAGAATTTCCAATTTCTAGTGCCATTTCATTTTTGGGGCTGAGTTTGTGGTGGATAAAGAAAGGATAGGGAAGGTTCTTTCTTGGGATCCACCCAAGAGTTTGACAGAGATGATAAGTTTTATTATTTTGTCTATGTAATATTAGGTTTTTGTGACCAACGTTTTATTGGTATCAACACCATTGATGGATTTGACATAGGGAGGAAAACCCTTCATGTGGATAGAGAAGTGAGAGTAGTGTTTTTAGAAGCTCAGTCGGAGGGTGACTAGCACCCTAATACTGAGACATCCATAAGAGGTTGTTGGGAATTTAGTGTTTTGTGATGCATTAGGGACATATTGGGTTGTGCCTTGATGCAAGGGAAACTGATGATTGTCTATGGTTCATGACAGTTGAGACATCATGAGAAGATATTCACAACCAATGATCTGGAGCTAGTAGTAGTGGTAATTTCATTGAATATGTGGCGACATTACATGGAGGTGGAGTTGGTTTTCATCAACTCTGACAATAAGATTCGCAGGTGTATCATTTCATAGTGGGATCTGAAATTGAGACAGAGGTTGTGGCTAGAGTTACTTTCGGACTATATCTTCAAAATATTATATACTCCTAGGAAGTGGAATTTGATGGTGGATGCTCTCAATAGAAGGTCTAGATTGAAAATTCTATGTGTGGTGATGGAGATGTTGGTCGCACTATAGATATTATTTGGGGAAAGTAACAGAACATCTTACCTTCAGTCGATGATTTTAACCACTACACTATTGGAGTGAGTTGAGGAGGTATATCATTGAGACATTGACTATGATACCTGACCTTCCCTGTTGTCAATATGGTAAGCCCCATATAGATATTTGATATGTGGGGAGAACATTGTTCTCAATTTAGGGTGCCTCATTTATCCATTGGCAAAGTGAGAGCAGATCTGGAGAGAGTTTCACCCATCACTATTCGTGGTATATTTTGGTGTGGTTATACTATACCAGGATCTCTAGCATCTATTATGTGGGTTTAGGATGATGAAGAAATTTATAACATGGTGCATCACTTTTATACATGAGAAAGAAGAGCATCAGGATCCAGGTGGCTTCACTCAGCTACTCGACAAGCCATAGTGGTAGTAGCAAGGGATATTTGTGGAAATCATTCCTATTTTACCACACACATATATGGGAAACGATTCCATCTAGGTGTTAATCAAACATCTCACTGATTAATCCAACATTATTTCAATCATGGAGAGGAGCTCGACAAAGGGAATGGCATGCCACTAAGTTTAGGAGAAAATTCTACATAATGGAGTACCCTCAATGATCATTTCAGATCATGAAGCATGATTCACATCTCAAATATAGAAGGGACACCCTAAGGAATTTAGGACTCAATTGCATTTGAGCATGAACTTTCATCTTCAAATGGATGGCCCAATAAAGAGGACCATCTTAGTTTTAGAATACATGCTACGTGCTTGCATCCAAGAATTTTGCCACTGTTGGGAAGATCTTGTAGAGTTTCTATACAATAGTAAAAACCACTCCACAATTTTAATAGAACTATTTGAGGCCCTATATGGGCGACCAAGACGGACACCTATATGCTGGACGGACATAAGGGAATCATGGACTCAAGGACATAGAGTGGGTATGGGAATCCACCAAGAAGGTGAAAATCAACTAGGAGCAGATGAGAACTACAAAGATTAGACATAAATCATATATATACTAGTTATAGAGGACCATTGAGTTCTGTGTGGGGTCCATGTTTTCCTTCAGTTCACACCTTGATGGGGATTACAGAGGTTTCACTGTGGTAGCACATTATCTCCAAGATACACCAACCCATTCCCTATTTTGTGCAATGATAGTGAAGTGGTGAACCACCTAGATCTACCTCCAGATATTCATCAAGTTTATTTTTTCTTTCTCATGTCCTAGTTAAAGAGGTACATGCCTGATCCATCACACATTACTAGCTTGGGAAGCTGAACATTGAAAATGGGGCGATGTTTGTGGAGTGCCAAGTGGAGATAGTGGATTGACTAGAACAGATACTTCATGCAAGATTAATTCCTCTAGTGTGCATTCTACGGTAGTTTGAGAATCTCTAGGAGTGCAGCTCGGAGCGAGAGGCTCAGATTCATGCTGAGCACCCTCATCTTTTTATTGAGTATGAATTTTTTTTCATTAGAAAACATAAATCCCTATAGTGGGGAGAAAATAATGACTCAGATAGTTCTCCATCTATTTATTATATATTAATTTAGTAAATTCTGAGACAATTTTATGAGATGGAACGATGTTCCAATGCAATGTGTTTCCAGAACAAATCATTGAATAATTTGTAGTTTTTATTTAAAAATGCTTGGGCAGATGACATTGAAAATTAGTAAATTTTAAATGGGAAAACCCATTTTCATTCATAAATTATATAGCATGGTGATGCGGAAACCCAACGATGTGATGATTATGGAACATGTTTTCGTCTTTTACCAACATGAAAGGGATACAATATTAGTTTTCAAATTCTGGAGAAATTTTTTTGGAATATGTTTCTAAGAAAAGTGTTGTAGAAACCTATTGTTGGAGAATGACGAAGGATAAAGAGCGGATTGGTGGAGATCCATGGTTCAAGGTTTGCAGATGAAAACAAACATTCTTGAACAATCGATCAAATC
Organism: Viscum album; assembly: GCA_963277665.1. Lineage (NCBI taxonomy): Eukaryota > Viridiplantae > Streptophyta > Magnoliopsida > Santalales > Viscaceae > Viscum > Viscum album. The sequence goes on from OY728165.1 coordinate 177,941,651, forward strand.
CCAGGTATGATGTGATTTTTGTTTGATGTTCTGTCCTCATTTTTTGTTCCAATGAAGAATATGGATTATCAAATGAATATGATAATCCATGGATCAGGAATTTTTTGGTTGAGTGTATTTTCGGTTTTGGGGATTTTTATCGGTTTGTAACATGATAGAATTGTTTTCTATTTTTCTATGTTTTTCAATTCTAACAACAATAGATCACAAATAATCCAAACTAGGACAATATTTATTCATATTGGGAGTCTTTTTTTGTGGATTTCCTCCCCTTACCTAATTTAATCACCTCTTTCATTAGATGAATTAGTCCAAAATAGGACCAGAGACTGCATTGGCACAAGGATTAGGTAGAAGGAGTCAAAAATTGATGGTAGACGCTCCAACCATTCATGTATGACATGGCTAGGAAAGGTCACTAGTGTGGAGGCTTGTAGTGGAGGTATCACTGACCCAATGGTGTGGCTAGAAGAGTAGGAAACAACAACCTAACAAGTAAGGTGGGCCATACTGATACAGTATAATATCCATTCTCTCAATGGAAGGTGGTTGAATCATCCCCGAGACTAAGATGGACAGTAATTGTGTGATGGACCATGACAGGGAAATCCTTATATAGGGATGGAAAACATGCTGGCCTGATAGCCGGTGGAGGGAGCCCTTGGAAGGAGTGGCCGGGGTTCGTGATCGAGAACTAAAACCAGACAGGAAATGGTGATAGCAATATAGAGACGTGGTAGGTGCCGTGTCGTCTAGGTAGAGGAATGTATTCTGGGACCATGTGTGAGGGGAGCAGACCGGATGCATGGGGTGGAATAGAACATCATGACCTTTGGTGAATGCATGGAGACCGTTTTTTCTCTACATGGTGCATCAATGGTGGTTCACAATCAATGTGGAGAATCTAGCCTCATCATCCAGGCCAGGCTGGAGGAATTGGGTTTCTAGAGGAGGTTGGTGGGTTCGATTGTGCATCATAGTGTTCCTCAGTCTGGCTGGCCCAACATGTTTTTTTTTTGCGATAGAACAGACTGAAGTAGATTGGCTTGGACCGACTACGATAGTTCTGGTTAGCCCTATCATATCAGGTTGGACCCCAACCCAACCTAACACGTTTTGAAAAAAGGGGCACAACATTCAAATGATTGGTTTTTTTGATGTGTAGTGTGCAATTTTGGGTCCCCTGAGATGAGAAAATATTTTTAAGATGTATTATTTGTTATTTCATTATGGACTGGTGAAGGTGTATATTTTATTTGTTCCATTCATCAAGGATTTAGTGCGGAATTGCATCCATATCACTGGACAATAATCCCCTCTAGAGGCGAAGAACATGAATGATTTGTAGCGACCATTCATTGGACTATAGATATCATATATCATCCCTAATAGAGTATTTTTATAATTGACATGACCTCTAAACATAGGGTTTTAATCATCCATTCATTGGGACCCTTCTGTAGGTTTCTTAATATTCATAATAGATAATCCCCAATATTATGAGCCGCATTGGTAGGGTTGTTTATATTATATGAGAAAAATCCCCTAAATTATGGATTATTACATATTGGGTTATTGGTAGTCTTTGGGATTATTCCCTTCTCAATATAGTCTGATATTTACTAGTGTATCAACTTTGGTAAGCACACAAATAAGCGAGACCTCTTTTAAAATATACCAGATGAAAGAATGGATCGAGCAATGAGTTCTCCCAGAATGAGTGTTCCTTGAACAGAATATTATGGCTGACGGTTGGTTATAACATACATTATATACATATGGATGGTAATGTGTATATATGGATATTATTCATATATGTGTTGTGGGAATATAACTATGTAGAGGTGACAATTCGTGACTTTGCAGTTTTTGGATTGTGGTTTCGTGGTGTCGTACTGACTATTTTTTTACTCACCCCTGCACAATATCTCCCTGCATGTGTCATGTGTTATGTAGATGATTGGTGCAATGATGGTGCCTATGGTGGACTAGAACCATAGGGTCCCTAGTGAGACTATACAAATGAGGTGTACTCCTACGGCTTTAAGCAACTGTCTTTCACCTAGCCTTCATGTAAGGTTTTTCTTAGACATGTTTTATGAGCTTCTCCTTTCACTTTTCTTCATCCTTTATTTTGGTGGTATTTTATTCTAGTACTGTTCGCATCCATAAACCTTACATTCCTATTTCACTCTGGTTATAGATTATATCTAGTGGTTTGAATACATGTTATACATAGCATTCCTTAATTTTCGCATTGGGGACTTGGAGATGAGTGAATGTGTACATGTATATATGAAAATTCCTTCTATTTGTGGGATATACCTACTTGGTTATATGATGTAGCCCCTGGCCTATTGGATGTGAGATTAGTGTAGTCATATTGTGGGACCCCCTAAGACAAGGAAGACATAATGGATAACCAATTATGAATAGAAGTGAAAAATATCAATCTATATTCGTATGAGATAAGTATAATGGTCATGAAAATAACATTAGGAAATAATAACCAAATCAAACATAGATAATTACTCTGGAGAAATCGTAACATATTAAAATTTAAAAACAAAATAATATTGCCAACACAAGGGAATATAAATCATAATATAGTTTTTCAAGCACCACAACATATTTAACATAGTGGAAATATAATCACTCACTTATTTACATTGGAGGATAAGGATATGATCACATATTTCTCTAGCTGTATTAGACATCAGTCACTCATTTCTTGTATAGTATTTTGCATCACTCAACTTTTTTATTTAGTGAACCAAGACATTACAAATAATTTTATATAATCTCTTGATATTATATCGTTTTCCAATGAGATTTGGGTCCATATAGGGATCAATAAAAATATATGTAATAAATGAAAAAAATAATTACAAATACCATGAAGAACACAATTTAACAAATTTTTTCACATCATCATTTATTGTATCACCAAAATTGACCCAAAAATGTAAATAGTTGATAGCTAGAATTCAATCAAAATTTAAACATTATAAGAACATTTAGGCTTTGATTCTTGACAAATAACATTTAATGATTCAAATTCTTTATAAATACATATATTTTTTTCTAAAACATATATTGTTTTCATCATATGCTACTATTTTTGGCATAAAAGATAATAATATGTTCACTTTGGAAAACCATTTATAAAAATATGAAGTGAGGAAATTTGAAAAATAATTATTATTATGAAAATAATCAACATAATATCATTGAATAGTACATAATAATATTAATATGGTGGATTGAATGACATAATTTTCTATTTTGAATGTAGGGAAAAAAGTAATTTAGTATTTTGAAATACCATTGTGGAAATCACATATAAAAAAAAGATTAATAGAAAATAATTTTAAAATTATTAGAGGTGCATATTAAGGTCAAATTTTATGTCAAATAATTAGGATTCAGTGAATATAGGATTCCATTTTCCTGATACAAAATTATGGATGTGGAGAGAAAAACACCATTATATTAGATGAGATTTTTTATCAAATGGTGATATAAATTTTAATAAAAAAAGCATAATTATAAATTAAATGTATTTAAAATTATTTATATATATAGAAAAATATATAAAACTATGAAATAAAATCATCAGATGGATGATAGAAAACAGGGAAGAATGAATCTCCAGAAGAAGCATTCAAACTGAACAAAGGGAGTTGAGTTAATGAAGAACATTATAAACATGGCATCGTTAGAATAAAATAATATTCAAATTAAGTAAACTATTTAACTCTCCATGATCTATTATTTAATTAAATATAGTAAAATAAATTCATTATGAATTTATCCAAATATATAAATTACTATTTGGTGCACAATACAAAATATGTAAGAAAAAATTTAATCAAATTCTATAAAACCCCTAACAACATTATAAAATTATGAATGACACCCATGTTAATGATATGATTTAAAAAATAAAAGTCAAATACAATGAATTATAATTTTATAATGATAATGAAAATTTTTGTTATTTATTTATTAAATAAATTCCTATAAATCATTGAGTATAATAATATATTTTCCTCTATGGGTGAAAATTTGAGATTAAAAACCCTGACCTTAATCCTTAACTTCTTATATTATTCTCAAATATCTTGAGTAATAAAAATAATGATCATAATAAACACATTATGAAAAATTATAAAATATGTAACATTTTTTATCTAATATTTATAATTATTTTCCCTATATATATTAATTAGTTATTATGTATTTTCAATATAGTGTGTGAGTTATCTTTATCATTTTAAAAATAGTATTTTAATAGTGTATATTTTCGTAATTAAAATAAAATATTTTATCATTCCCGAATCATTTTATGTATAAAAATATAAAAATTATATTTTTTAAATAGCTTTTATCTCATTCAATATTGATATCCTTGTTTTTCATTAAAATTTAATCAGTGTCATCTTGTTACGTTGACTATAGATATTGAAGTTTATATTATAAAATAAAAATAAATAAATAATATAAAATTTAAAATAAATTATTAAATGATTATTTTTTTAGTCTACTAAAATATTATTGGAAATTATTTTAACATAGTCATCAAGGATAGAGTTTTATATCATTTTTATGATTGTGGTTAAACATAAAAAAATTAAAATATGCTTTAACATGATTAGTTAATATTGATTGGAATATAGCTAATATCATTGTAAGTGAAAATTAATTTTATTATATAGGTGGTTTGTAATTTTTTATTATCTTAATACAAGTTTAAATTTGAAATGGTAATGAATATGAAAAATTAAATGTGATATTTCTATATGTTGCTATGCCAGACTACACACAATTAACGATTTATTTTCCCAATTAATAAGGGGTAATGTATGTGAATTATGATTTTTCACTTATTAATCATAATTATAAAACATAGTTCATATATATTCTTCAATTTTATTAATAAAACTATAAATATATTTCAAGGTGAAAAATAATAATTTACTTACTAGATGTAGTAGTGTTCACAATATAATTATCGATGTTATTTTATATTTAAATAGGATATATATGAATAAATGATAGTTTCCCAATTAATAAAATATAAAATCAGTATAACATGATACATATATTATTATGTAAATATTATAAAAAAAGTTTATAACATAATTAATAAATATAAATGTATAAGGTTTATGTAATAATTACTTTCACACCTCGAACTATCTTCTGAATGTATCATATGAAATGCTGAGATTCAGATAATTAATTGATACTAGTCGAATGTTAAAATAATACAATGTTATATGATGAAAAAAATAGCTTCATTCATGAATATGTTAAAATTACTTTTTATAGAATTAATTATTCGATGTGTTCCACATTTATGAGTGACGAAAATGGGTTTTTATAAGAACACAATATTTTTCAATAATGGAATGACTCCATTGAAGGGTAAGGAGTCCAAATGTGAGTAAATGAAATATTTATTTAACCATAATATTGAAATGAACACTATTTCACAAGGCCACACACTTTCACTATATATCATAATCTTTATAATTAGATTATAATGTCCTTAAATATACATGACAACAATGATTTAAAATCAATAACCAATTCCATGCCTGTCAATATTATAAATCTAAATTTTCTCACCATAAATCAACATTTTAGAAAAAATGGATATATGTCCCCCATTAATTTTATCATTAGTAATTATTCCAAAAATATAAATTTAATTGTATGTTCTCTATCGGTGTGTTAATTTTCTGATTTTGAGCGTTGGAGATGTTCCTGACAGGTTCTGGTAGTATTCGGTAGATCCTAGTCAAGCAACAAGGCTGCTGCAAGAATTTCATGTTGTGTAATTATCAGAAAATTTTAATGATGGTTTCACAAATATTCTAGTTCCACCTCACGACAAAGAGATTTTTGGGGTTAAATAATGAAAATGGATAATGCTTTTTAATGAGACCGAACACTGGGAATTACAAAACCTCAAAATGGATAACATGTTGTGTAAATCCATGATCTAATTTAGTTTTAGAAGTTATTTTATAGAGTATTATTAATTTATTAATCTCTATCATCTTCATATTATAATTTTTAGAAAACCTAAGGTGTCTCGAATATTTATTTTGGCCCTCTTCCTCCGTCATTTATAAATGGGAATGCTAATTTTTTTCATGGGATATTACCTTAGTGTTATACATTATAATGGGTGATCATGGTTTATCTTATACAATGGGTTATTTGAAATTACAATCCAATGAATTGGGTAATGTTATTTATCGTCAATGTTATTATGTAAGGAGTTAATAGAGAGGTTTATCCATTCTATTGAACAAGATTATATTTATTTCTAACACTTGGGAATATGTGGTATAAACATAGTTCTGTGGGATTCCTACAAGTGTTTTTATTTGTTAGTTTAGATTTTTCATTGTTTTCAATAAACAAAACTGTTTTCAATGTGGGGTTGTGTAATAATTTACAATAAATTAATTACATTATAATGTTAAATGTTTTTGTGGTATTAATTTCTTCCATTGAAATTAAAAATGTATTTCTTCTATATACCAAACAATTCACTATCTTCTCATCACATATTTTAATATTTTTTCTTATTTTGGAAGGAAGAGAATCATTAATTAAAAATTCAATTTGAATTCTAAGAATACTTATCATAAAACGAAAACAAGATTCAGTTTAAATTTTTTATATTTTGTGAAAAATGAGAACAGATAAAATTACACATGTTATAATATATTGGTTTGTTATGTATAGTTTATGGGCCAATTTTTTAAACCTCTAAACCATAAATATCCACAAAAAATATGAATTTGTATTATTTTATCATAATATTAGTATAATACAATGTTTTATGGTTGGGTTATTTTTTGTTGGTTTTAAATGAATGGAATATAATAATTTTAAATATTATGATTAGATTAAATTGCAAAAAAAACATTATAGATTAGTATAATTTAAGATATAATCTAGATGTTTTGGAAACAAGGAGATTATATGGTATTATAGAAATTTTCTCTATGTATGATACAAACAATTTAATGTTGGTTCTAAAAATGTTGAACATATCAATAATAACCTTAAAAATGATTTTTGAGTATTAACTTGGACAAAACCTATTGTATGACAAGGAGGATTAATTTCACACCTAGTATGACCCTCCCATGGTATATTAATTTAACTATTTCATGTTATCATTATGAATTGTTTAAATGACTAGATAAACAAAACCAAAGTAAACTTATAAAATACATTGAGATATCGGATAAACCAAAATTTTAAATCGTTGATATGTATATGATGGTCTTAAGATTATTTTAATGTTACCAATTTTAGGTTTTATTTAATTGTAATACATTTGGTGATATTTATTGAGTTTTAATATTTGTTTAGTGTATATTTAACTCTAAACGATAACATGGGATTGAAAAGTGATTTAGTAACTAATAATATAGCTAAATTGGTTTTTATTAGTTTATATTAGAAACATTATACTATTTAGGTAAATGGAAAGGATTTTAGCTAATATGATAGTTTTTTTTAAATAATAAATGATGTAATATCATTTCAATGAATTTATTATTTTATTATACCTCTATATATATTTAGTTTGTGGTGTAAAATATTTTTGTTGTTTAGATATTATTAGATTAGGGAACGTAATATTTTGTTATGTGGCATTATGAGTTATTCATATTATTTTTTTAATAATTTTTAATTTTATTATCGAATAATATGAGATAATATAATTATATTATATTAATTTCAATAAAGGTCAGACATTTTTTAAAATGTTTTAATGATTGATTTTTATATTATGAAATAAGGTGATCCTTGTGGGGTTTTATTGATGTATTATGGAATAATATATCATTATGTTAATGGTTATACATATATTATGTTATCTAATATTGTTCTAATCATTTAAATATTGGATAATTTATAAATATATAAGGACATTTTTTCCACTTATTGAACAAATGATCTATTTAATGTAAATTTCGGAGCCAAAAAAATTAAAAAAAAAGTATCATCCTAATTATTCATTTTAAAGGGTATGAGATGATATAGAAGTATAAAAAATTTATAAAAAAATGAAATTATTTTTTTATTGAAAATAAATCATGTATGTATATTTTCTAAGGAACTCTATCATTAGTGTAAAAAAATACAACTTCTATATGAAAATGATCATGATATAAAAAAATATACCATTTTAGCATCTATTATGAGGAATTAAAATGTTTCATTATCCCATAATGATTAATAGTCTTTTTTATGATATAATTCTAATTTTTAGGTTCTTTATAACTATCTTTTATTCGTTGGATGTTATTTTTGTCTTTCATGTCCATATTTTCACATCCTAGAAATGTTCACCATATATGTGAATATTATTATACGTTTTTACACGTTTCCATTATATTTTTATTTTCCTACTAAAAACATATTTATTTATTATACCTTTTTAGGATTTCAGTTTTCATCAACAATATTGTTATATAATTAAAACATTTTTACTTTAATGATTCTATATTTAAACATTTAAGCCAAATAAATGATTTCATATAAATGTTTTAACCACCTTTATTATGGATGAGATAAAACAATGAGAACGATACTACATTAAATTAAAAGAATGTAACAATCAAAATATTTTGATTAAAATAATATTATTCGAGATATATTTCTTTCACATAACATCGACCATTAGGAATATTCTTGTAAAATATAATAAAATTATTATATAGTTATTATGTTCTAAGAAATCCATTAAATTGATGGCAGGAATAAAAATTTATAAATTGTGAACAAATATATTTTTTAACAAAAAATAATATTTACTAATAAATAAGTATTAAATTTTTTACTAAGTCATTTTAGATATTCAATATGATTTCTTAAAAATTTGATTTTATTGATTATATTGAGTGAATATTATACATAATTTGTACTATTTATAGAAATTATATTTTATAAAAATGATGTAATATTTTATATTATAATTTCAAAATAATATTAGTTTGAATGTTTTGATTTTGGTAAAAATATTTATTTTATACTAAATTGTGAATAAATTATTTTTGAAAAATTATCATTCCTTTATTTAAATGGATTATTTTTACAATCACACATATTTTTTTATATCAATCATCTTGTAAAATAATTATTAAACAATTATATATTTTCAAATAAATAACATAGGAATCAATTTTATAATTTATTTCATTATAATTTCATTTTTAGGCATAAAATGCATATTTTTTTGAAAACATTTTCATTGTCTTTTACATATTTATATTATAATTTATGACCTCCACTTACAGTATTAGAATATTAAGAAATGTGTCCTATATTTGGAATCATTAAAATCATATATTTATTTATATTGATATTTTATATATAGTCATTATAAATATTAATCTTAATAATTTCAGGTAACCTCGAGAAGAATGAAAATGTAAAACATTATTTACACTATAAGATAAGGCCAAAAAATAACCCAATCACTTATAATTAACTATTTTTAATACCAAATTTCAACAATAACAGTATAATGTTTCAAAATATGGATTTATACATCAAAATACATTTCATAATTATAATAATATTATTTTATGTAAATATTAAAAGAAAAATATCATTTGTCCTGGTTTTAAAATGGCACATATATTTTTTTAAATATGAAAAAATTGTTAATGTTTGGTCACACATTTTTATTTTAATGGTGGATGAATATTTTTATATTCATAAATTATTTTAATTTTTTAGTAATGGAATAATTACCTTAAGATATTATATGGTACCATGATAGTTCTTTTTCAAGAAATTGAAAAATTGAGCAAAAAAATTTAAAAAGTAATAAAATTAATTCACTTTAGATGAAGAATATTTTACAAAAAATATTTTAGATACAAATAAATTATTATTTATGAGCTGACTATATTTTTTTAAAATTCAATTACTTTCATTTTATTTTTTTTGGAAAAGTAATATTCTTTAAAATGAATTTAATTCTATTTTATTTAAAATAATTTTTTTATGAATTATAATTATAAAAAATCCCATATTTTTCTATGAAATTGGGATATTTTCATTAATATACACCTTTCTAAACTTATATGCCAGTAGTATATTTAAAATAATAATTTCTTTTCCTTTATTGTAGAAAATTTTCAAATCATGCTAATCAACGATTGGGTTAATTATGGTTAATAATAATAGAAAAGGGTGAAAAAAGAAACTAAATTTACACAAATTTTAATAAATGATATGACATATAATAATACTTATTTTATTGTTGAAATATGTCAATTCTATACAACATTAAAATGAAACCAAATAATTTTAAAACATTACCTAATTTCAAGGGATCCCATCCTCTCCCTTATTAAATATAACCTTATATCCTATCTTTATCACACGTTTTAAAGATCCTAAATTTTCTAGGATCTTCCCAAATATCTCCCTGAACAACCCTAACCCATTTAATTGACATCTTTTTCCTACCAAAGTACCAATCAACATCGTAATAATTAGCAATTCAATTATGTAATTTAATGAAAAGGTATAAGTCCCAACCGACATAATTTGTGAGAGTTTATTCTTATAAATTAATAAAATATTATTTAATATTAATATTATTATAATATCATTATCATGAATATAATAATTTTTTTATGATTATTTCTAAAAACCTTTTCAACTCATTTTCTATCATATGGGAAATAAAAAAATCGATTGTGTGTGCATGTGGGTTACCAACTCAAGGAAGTTATGTGTTATATTTTACATCTACACGTCTCAATAATGGTGAATATTACATATGAAAATAATATATTTGATAATCCTAAAATAACTTTAATTTTGTGATATAATAATATCATCTATCTTCTTACCATTACATCGATTAGAAAATAATAACATCATCCATGCATATGTGTAGACTATCACCACCAGGAAGTGATATCCTACATCTTTAATGATTCCTTATGATGGATGGTTAAAAAATTTATTAAATGTATAAATATGTTAATGATTCAATGATGATAATTCCATTGAAAAAGATTTTTTATATCGGTTGAAATGAATTTTTCAATGGGATTAAAATTAAATAGGTTAAAGAATATTATATATAATTTATACTACATGAGAATTATATATTTTAACATGTGGGACCTATAATTTTTAAATGTCTGGTGAGCGGGATATTCTTCACTATCAAAATTTTTATTATTTCTTTTCATCAGAGGTAGAAATTATAGAGTAAATTGGGGAGTTTTCTCCAAAATATTTAACTTGTCTTGAGTTATTTCATCTATGATTGAACATATGTTTTGAATATTATTCTATACGATTCTTAAAAGGACATCTATATGTGTTTTGTAGTATTTTGTGTTTATATTGGTGTAAAATATATTTTCACATGTGGATATGATTTATTTTATATGAAGAATGAATAATGCAAATAAATTAAACAGTTTATAAATTATCATGTATTTCACTGGACTAATGAATTACAATTTCTTAATATCCCATACTAATAAAATTTCTCTAATATGAAATTTATAATTTTTAGTCTAATATATTATGAATGTGTCGAAATAATGTATAATCTAATTGAAAATTTATGAATATTTATCATGTAATGAAAATTAGTTTAATTTTAATAATTTTATATTGTGGTAAAAATGAACAGAGAGTGTATATTTAAGATCTATATTGTATGTGATTTTTATCTAGGAGTTAGAAGATAAATTTAGTAAAATCTAAAAAATAATGATAATTAAAATGTTAGTAGGTTAATTCATATATAAAAAATATTGATAATGTAATGTATTAATAGTGGATATTTATATTAAGTGCGATTTAATGGATCTAAAATTTAAAATAAAATTAAAAAAATTCATTACAAACAGTACATCATCCACCATAGAAGTCCATATTTTTTTACCTGAATCAATAATATAATAAAATTATAATGAATCCAAGGCTATTTATATTTGGAAAAGGGAGTTAGGGATGTAAATTTTTGGGATTATATTATGAACGTGTTTTACTATGGGTGGGAAATAGAAGAGATGTGGTGTAATTTTTTATATAAGGGAATGAACATCCCTGTAATTATTTAAATGAAAAAAATATATTTAACATATTAATCAAGAGAAATGGTAAAAAAATATAACATTAATAAGGGAATGATAACATTCAACTGAATTAAATTATTCTAATAATATTTTGTTATGTATTTATGTTATCTTAACCATTATCAATTTAAAATTTTCTTGTTTATCATGGTTTAACTCTTGTAACAGTTTCTAGTTCCTTCCAAAGATTTGATTCGTAATAGCAAAAAGGAATGTGGAACCATTTAAATATGTAAAATTATTCATTCCGAATTCGGTGTATATTTTAAAAATTTAAATTTCTACAAGTGGAAAAATAAATTTTAAAATAAAACCAGAAATGAAATAATAAAAATTTCAAGAATAAATAAATTTTTTATATATTATAGTGTTTTTACAAAAATACAGTACACTTTTTTTCCCAATTACATTGATATTATTATTTTATATTTACAGGAAAAAAAAGAAAAAAATTTAAAACAGAGAAAAATATAATCAAAATATATTAAAAAATTAATGAAAATGCATTTTTCATAATATTTTTTATTTTCCAGTATTCAAAAAAGGTAAATATTTAATTAAATTCATGAAAATTAAATAAAATATAATTCTCAAATTATATATTCAAGAAATAATATCATTATCTTTGAATTAATATTCAAAAATTCCAAATTTGAGGCTTTATTCAAAACCATATAATACATGTCAATTATTTTATTAAGAATAAATGTATGTCATTTATGAATGAAAAATTACATAATTTTTTTATAATGAATATAAATATCTAAAATGTATCCCACGAATATTAATATGGTATGAAATTTATTTGGTATTAAAAATATCTATGTAGTTATATTCCTCCACAATTTTTATATTCAATCTTTATAATTTTATTCATTAATTAAACTATTGCAGATATTTTTCCTATATTTCTTTTTATGATTACCAAGCTTCTTCATCAACCATATAATTTTCTTGGAAAACCAATGTTGTATGAATCACCATACTACACAACACATACTCTCAGTGATCAAGAATGTAAAAATGATTTTCCTTATATGAAATATTTTATTCTTACTATACATCTTGGGAACTCAAAACATGACATACATGTAGTATAATTTTTTTTATAATGATACGTAATCCACATAATGTATCTGGGAAAAACATGCAAGTAATGCCACTATATAGAAAATTTCCATTACTATCCAAAATAACATATGGTTTAATATATTACGGACTTAACAATTCGATTCAACTAAAAAATGTAACATTTATCAATGGTGATACATTATGGAAAAGATGTTCGTCTCCCTTGAATAAATAATATTTCTTTCTTTACCCAACATAATTGTTTTACATACTCTTATTGACCTCCATTTATTGTAGATTAATCATTACTGTACCATCGATTTATTTACAAAAATCATTTTCCAAAAATTGCATTCACCTACATCATCGAATCATGATGATGTCCAACACCACATTATATATTACAAATAATAGGCATCTATCGGTTTACTCTAACTAAAACTACATATATTTGAAAACTGAAAAAATTCATTTTGATGATTCAAAATTCCATAGTAATATATAATAAATTCGTGATGCATTCAATCTAAAATCTGAATTTTTTTACTAAAATAATATGTCAAAATGATGATGAAATGTTATTATAAAACAAATTTCAATATCAGATGATTTTTTATGGGATTTCAAAAAATTAGGTAGATTTCTATGATCACATTCAAATATAATGTAAACTTGATCTCCATTTAGACTGACTATAACCCTGTGATACACTATATAATTTTGATTAACTGAATTTGTATATAGGATAGGGTGGAAGTTTGTATATATATTCAATCAATCAAAAACAACCCAAATTCCTTTATTTCATCTATATTCCCTTGGAAATCCAACCATTAAAAACATTGATATTAAAATAAATTTCAAATGTGAGACTAGATTGTGATGAATCATAAATATTGTTATATTTTTAATATTTAACCTATTAAGAAGAATATTTTCTCACGCTAAATTCTACAATACCTCTCATCATTCAATCCCATTGAGTAATACTAATGATATTATATATATATCATAATATTACTTGTATGAAATGATTATAGAGGGTTATGGGCTTCACTAAGAAATTCATTTTTAATCTGGGAGAGTAATTGAAAAACCAAGCATTTCTAAATGTCAAAAGGTAATCATTTTCAATGTTAATTATAGGAAGCATATATTTCCTTAACTGATCCACCATGTCATGAAAATAATGATCTTAATCAAGGGTTTGTTTTATTCTACTGGTTAATGATAATTAAACGGAATCAAAAAACTAAAAAAAATGTATTTCAGGAATTTAGTATATCTATTATAAAATTCAATGAATAATTTAAAAAAAAAACATGTTCAAAATGTAAAATTATTGATGTGGTATTATCATTCTGAATCAATGGGTAGAATGAGTTTTTTTCACAAGATTGTTATAAGTCATGGAAACATAATCCCTTGTTAATTTAATTAATCACTTCTACATCACGTTTATATATTTCATATTGAATATATAAATGAAAATTTTACAATTAGAATATATTTGATATTATTCATCATATAAATGGTGTCTCTAAATATTTAAAATAAAAAACACATCACATTGTTCCAGATCTTTTGTATTATAATTTAGCTCATAAGGATCTCAATTTTATAAAAATAACAAATCACATTTTTATTTATTTGTTAGAAAATTTATATCTCCAATCAATGAATAATCTATATAAATTAATAAATAACCAATTTATAGTTAAAAACAAAACTTGAAAATAACCAATCATATTTTAGTCATTAGAAACATTTATTTTACACTTTCAACTAAATTATTTTTTATACTTTTTAAGTCAAAATAGTATGTTGTGCAAATAACTATGAAACAATATTTGGGAACTAATGGTAGTAACCCAGAAATCCATGAAGACAATGATTTTTATGACAAATTTTGGTCTTGTACATCACATAACCCCATAATTGGTAGGGGATCAACTAATATTCCATCTTTAGGAATAATATTCTAATGAAACATAATCAGTTACCACTCAGATTTCCCACAAAATAGCATTTTTTATGGTTTCAAAATCAATCATTTATAGACATTCATTATACACTAGTCATTTATAAAATACCAAAATATAATCCATGTACACATCCTTAATCATATCAAATGATTCATGGGAATCTATATTCATAAAATACATGAATATAATAGTTGAATTTTAAAAACAAAATATAATTAACACACAATCATAATTATCATATCTATGATGAAATTACATCATTATAATATCATTATTCATTTATTCAACTAATTGTATCCTATCTTGAGATTAATCATTGAGGACATTGTGTTACTAGGATCTAATATAAAATCAATTATATGTGTTATGGGACATGTTTTAGTGATAGTGATATTATTCACAACTATATAATAAATAGAATGATTCATTGATCCAACTTTTTATAAAATTAATAATTATTAAAACAAAGAAATATTCTAGGATGAATGATTCCCTTTTCTTGTAATTTAGGAAAAAATGGTCTTCCATTTGAAATTTTCTACGTGTCTTATAAATAAGGGGGTTTCATAATTTTTTTAAAATAATGAACTACATAAATTATAAATTCAACCTCTCTATTAGATATAAAAAATGCTAAATAATTAATAAATTTATCAGTATATTCATTGTCGAGGAGAAAAACATTTATTTGATCCATTTCATTCTTTATTAAAATATTTTTTTTCTATCTTTCAATACCATGTTTAATTAATTTCACGGAATCATGATATTTTTGGAGAGATATAAATTCTTTGAGTATAACATTAATATCTTCTCAAAATATTTTATCATGATAAATATAATATAAATCGATAAATATAATAAAATTCAGCCTATAATGGAAAGCTAAATAATATTTCATGTAAAAACCATCCCATAAATAATAATATGATGAATCATATTAATATATTATTCATAATTACATCCACTATAACTTTATAAAAAAGGTTATATACTATTCGCATGAGTGGATATTACCATTATAAATAATATATTATAAAAAATTACGTAAAATTATTATATATAGATACAAAATCCGTCAATATAATTTGAATAAACAATCAATGCATTGGTCACCAATTCATTAGGTTGTCTAACATAAATTGTAATTGTATCAAATGATTTTTACATGCCATTTTTCATTTAATAATGTTGATATCCTCCAAGAGTAAATAAAATCAGAATAAATTTAGAATAATTCCTTATATCATTTCAATTAAAATATATAATCATTATATTATTATACATTCAAAAATTAATGAATGATCAATGATTTTTCCATTATAGTCATGAGCATTATAACATAGAATAACACACCAATAAAACTTCCCATATCAAATAAAAAATTATCTTTTTACAACACATGGAATAATTTTTGGGATATCATACATATTTTTATATTGATAGCATCTCAATTTCATTCCATAATAGCCACTTCTGACTAATTTCATCACAATGAACATATGCCTTAGAAAATTCAATGACTTCAATATTAAAAAAAATAAAACATTATAAATTTTTTTTGTATTATTATGATGGAAAATATATTTTTATTATGTGATTCAATCCCATCTAAAAACTATAAATATTACAATCACGTTTCTCAACACACTTCGGTTCATACCATTTAAATCATGTAAAATTCTCCTCATTCAATTCTACTGAATTGTAATTCTCTATAAAGTTCATGAATTTTTTCTCCATTACAATGTGAATAGACATAAGTATATATTTCTACCTGAATGGATTCATAAATATATAACAATCAATGACCTAAATCTCACTTATTTACCTATAATTATCAACCAATGAAATCCACTAATCACTTTCACGATCATAATGGTAGTTATAACAGTATTTCATTTAAAAATATTAAATACCATGACATCATATATATATTAGAGATTATTAACATATCCTTCTTTAATGAAAATATAGATGGGTCTATTAATGTCTTGGAGGATGTATTTAATTATATTCGAAACTGTCAATATGTTATTATGTAGAAATTTTATTTTCTATGTAGTATAGATGCTAATATAATTTATAGTCTATACTAATAGAGCCATTACAACAAACTAGATTAAATTTAAAATTATATCCATGTTTTATTGGTGGCGTGGAAGGAGATTTTCCTATTCATACAATCTTACCTAATATTCCATGTTTCATATATAGAAAAAAAATTTAAAAATTCATAGATTATTTGATGAAATGTTTATGTACATAATTGATATATCATTTTAATAGGGTATTAATCTATTATAACTGATCAATATTCTATTAATAGTATCATTACATCTATAGTTAACTATTTATTCAATCAAATTATATTTATAATGAAGAAAACATAAATTATAATATCTTAATATTTTTTAAAGAATAGTTTTCTTTCTAGTAATATTTATTTTCATTTAGGTTTTGTGTTTTTTTATATTTAAATAATAAAAATCAAATAAAAACGAACATATTTCAAACTAAACAAATTCCCATTGTCACAACCAGTCCCCCAGGGCCCATATCGTGACTACTGCAAGCCCTACATCCATATTCCAGGGGCTAGAAACTAGCACTGAACACATAAATCCATAATCTAGGAAGGCATTGTCTTTATTAACTAAACAGAGACAACATAGTATGCAACTGGAAGTAAAACAACAAGTAAAAACTATATACAAAAGAGAGTACTAAAAGTAAATGGGGCCAAGAATTCTAGCCCAACAGTAAAGTATGAGGAAAGGAAAAAGTAAAACTGTAAGAAGAAAAGTAAAACAACCATTGGGTCATCCTTGGGGTTTCCAACCTGAAGGGTAGGTATGACAGCCTCCTTAGTACTCCATGTCCGTCCGTCCACTCCATGTACCTTCTCGCCGAGTTGTCCACCTCTGGGTACCTTCTAGTTCTACTATTCTCTACCTCAGTCAGTGTTTTATATCATCTGCAACGAACCCAATGAGGTGCGGGCGTAGCCCATGCATGGGTGAGTATAACGATACATAGTAGAGACCCTGAGACCCTCAATGTGTCACTAAATCTAACAAGGATAAACCATATGTATGAAATCAACAGATATCTATCACTTAGGTATATGGCCATGAATATACCTAAGATATCTAATTACCCATCTCATTCGTGAGGTAAACATATAATTCATTAACTCAGTGAAAATATAGGATTTTATTCTAGGGGTGGTAACATGTAATAGTCCATGTCAAACTGCCGAAACCTCACCTGCCGTTGTACACTTCCTCTATAGAGTAATGCGATCATGCCGCATCACACAGAGGTGCTTCCCATTGTACTGAAATACTTTGTTAATCCTCAGGTTGAGTACCATGGGTCTGCTGCGTCACACAAAGGCACTCCCCACTGTGGGTCTAGCTTTTCAAACAGAGGCACTCCCCCTCATAGCTGGCTGAGGTACTGCTCCTGTCGAGTACCGTGGGTCTTCCACATCACAAAAAGGTGCTCCCCATGGTTGGTCTGCGGTTTCACTTAGTGGCGCTCTCCACAGGCTAGTCAAAACACATTGAGTTGAAAGGTCAATAGTCTTTAGGTCTAAGCCAACTACTAGGTCTCCGCAATCTACTCGCTCATCTCCGGGAGGATGCGCTCAATTAGCTACTGGTCAATACTCAAACTTTCACGAAGTGCCATTAGAATTATCTCAATGGTCTGCCGCATCATAGGGGACTCAACACAACAGACGGCGTGTCAATCGGACACTCGGTCTGTGAGTTATTAGCACTTCCATTCTAGGGGCTTGGTTGGATTTTAGGTTCAAACCAACCCGACTGTATCCCAACATTGTTCAAACATCAAGTGGGATATTCTAAAAGAACTTTCTCACTCTATGCTTCTCATCACAATAGATGGTTCATCGATTAGACTCCCGTAGCCCAAGATACGGGAGAAAAGGTGTATTCGGGCAAATCGAGTCCGGACTGGGGTCCGACCCGGTCTGCGGGTCTAACCCGGTCCGCAGGTTCGACCCGGTCTGTGGGTCAGACCCGGTATGCGGGTCCGACCTCCTTGAAGGGAGTGTCCTGGCCCGAGGGGGTGGCCCCGCCCGTTGTTGGCACAGCCTGAGGGAGTGAACCGACCCGAGGGGGCAGCCCGACCTAATGGAGACCCTGCAGCCCGATTCGCCCGCATGGCCCGGATTGCTGGCGGCCCGCACGACCGGTTGGCTGGTGGCCCAGGTGGCCGGCGGGTGGGCAGGCCCGGCCGCCCTGCTGGACACATATGGGGGGGGGGGGTTACACGCCCTGTCTTCAACAACGGTTTGCACGTGGAGCTCGCCAGGTATCTGTGGGTCCCATCGGGTCCCACTTCTAACGTGCACCGGCTTCCGGCTCAGCCGACCACCCTCCTCTTCTCACCGCATCATATGTCCTTAGATCTTCTCTGGAACAGTGCGACGGTGCCACGCTCATGCCGTCCGACCATCACGGCCTTCGTGGACGCGACCCATTCTTCTGGCGCGATGCGACAAAACAATGCCCCTCTGCCGTTGCCGCGGCCCGATTCTCATCATGGCGCAAGTGCGTCGCGCCCCTCCGGTGACCCGGTGGCTTTTGCACCGCTGGTTTCCTTCACAGTCAGCCTGATGCTGGTCGGTTTACTTTGTTGTTGGCCCGACGACGACTGCCACTGCACTTCCTTTATCGTTAATAAATGAGAACAACAAGGGGGATGGTTGGGCCTTGTTCGTGCAATTCGAACCCTCCTCATTATTGTGATATCATCAGCTACTCTCAGACCATAAATTGATCGATGAAGAACGGGAATAAATTCATCCCAATCCCATATCTCTCTTTTCAATTGTTGACGGTGGATGAAGAGGAACAGCAGTTGTCGATTCATTGATGTCGGGAAGCATTCGGGGTATGAGACCAAGGAAAAAGCATCATCGGAATTTTTCTTGGTCGAATCCTTCTATTTGGCTCAGGTGAAGATTGAAGAAACAGTTCTACCTTCTTAGGTTGACGATGAAGCGACGTTCTTTGTGTGAAATTGTTCTTCATTGGAGAGTTCTTATCCTCCCCAAGCTCCACGAAAATGACAACCAAAAATAAAACACGAATCGTCTATTATTTGATGGCACACCAACACTAATAGTTGTGATTAGTTAAATGAGACACCTCATTTAATTAATGGTGTGTAATTGATTCAAATTCAAAAAAGGGGAGGTAGAGAGTTTTAATTAAATGAAGAGGGATGTTCAAATAATTAATGGGGACTTATAGGGGGTTTTAAAATACATGTGAGCCCCACCAAGGATATCCTCTTAAGGGAGGTTATGTGCGGGTGGGCCCCACCCCCATAACCTCTCAGGGGTGGTTATGGTCTGGTGGAACACACTTCTAACCTCCTCTTGGATGTTTTAACCATTAAAAAATAAAAATAAGGTATCACCTTATTTTTTTTTAATTTATTTTGAATCCACAAAATCTAACTTCCATTCTCGTTATAATGCAACTGCGGTGAAGGTCTCACTAAGAAATAAATGATGCTGTGAGTTCAAAAATACCCTTGGAATTCAATTCTTAGAACCGGTTCAAATGATATAAAATCATGCACGTACTTTTACTGAACATACCCGAAGAAAACTTCTGTAATTAATTCTTGGCACACCGGGCCTCAGAATGAAGCGCTATAAAAATTTGCGGACTCATAAAAATCCAATGATTTTATGAAAAAAAAAATGCATAGAATTTACATGTAGTTAAATTTTCCTCACCTCAGGGCTTTATGTCTGTATAATCTACAACTAGAACTAAGAGAACAAATGGTAGTACTGAGTACGCATCTGAGCCTCCTGCTCCCATGTGCTCTCCTGAATGTTCCCGTACTGCCAGCAAATGAGAACTAGAAGTATCAACCATCCACAAAGGACCCTCTCTTGTCAATCCTCAATCTCCACTCGATCCTCGGTGAATGTTCCCCATCATCAATGTCCATCTCTCCATGGTTGATGATGTGGGAAGGGTCATGGACGTATCTCCTCAGCTGAGATATGTGGATGACATCGTGCACATGGTGCAACTGAGGTGAAAGAGCTAACTGGTAATCCACCTCGCCTAATCTGGTGGGACTTGGAAAGGTCCAATGAATCACGAAGATTACTTGCACCTCGGCTAATTCTCCATTGACCTTGTCGATGTGAGACCCGCATAAAGATGTGGTCACCATCCTCAATCTCAAGAGGTCTCTGTCTCCTTCCAGAATACGAAATCTGCCTGCTCTATGCAGTCTTCATCCGCACCAGGATGATCTGCACCATCTCCGTGGAAGCCCATACCATTTCTAGGACCACTAGTGCTAACTCCCTTTGGTGTTTCCAGCATAGTGGCGATCCAAAAAAATTACTATACAAGGCGTCAAAAGGTGCCATACTGATGGTGCAGTGATAGATGTTGTTGTAGAAAAACCCCACCAAAGGTAAGAGGTCATACTAGTTGCAACCGAAGTCGAGGGAAAAAGCTCAGAGAATTCCCTCATGTGTCTGAATGGTCCTCTCAGTCTGGCCATCCGTATGAGGATGAAAGGTGGTGCTCAGACATAGTTGTGTTCCTAACGCCTCCTCCAACACCTTCCATAGTCAGGAAGTAAACTGTGCGTCATGGTTAGAGACAATAGAAGAAGGTACTCCATGTAAACACACTAACTTCTACACATAGAGGAATCCCATGCTCTCTACTGAGCCCTTCTCTTTGGTCGGTACGAATTGGGCCAACATCGTGAGTCGGTCTATGATCACCCATATCGAATCATGACTCCTGGATTTACGTGTAAGACCCATCACGAAGTATATGGATATACCATCCAACTTCCACTATGGGACCTCCAAGGGCTGAACCAATCATGCTGGTACATGGTGTTATGCCTTCACTTACTGACAAGTGAGGCATCAAGAGACAAACTCATATACAACCTTTATACATGCCCACTGGTGATGTCGTCAAAGGTCATAGTATATATTTGCCACTCTTGGATGTACCGCGAGAGGGGAAGTGTGGAAAACCATAAAAACTTCTTCTTGAAGTGAACCTGGTACCATGGTACAACTTTTGAAGAGGATGAGGTGCTACACACCATCATAAAATCCAGCAGTTGCATACCCTATGGATATCTAATCACTTCGAGTCTCAAAGAAAGCATCTCCACGCTATGCCTCCATGACTCACTTAAAATGTGGAGGAGTGACTGTAAGTGATTATAGATAGGTTTCTCCATCCCTATCCACAAAGTATATCTTCAAGGAAGCTAGAAACTTTGTTGCCTCTACTAGAAGCTGAATACCAAATCTTCTACTGAGTGAAACCACAACAATGTTCCCATTACTAAGAGTATAGACTCTCTCAAATTCATAGCGCTGGTGGAACTCAAGCCATCGTCGATGTCTCGGGTTCAGGTTATTTTGATAGAAGGTATACCAGAGACTCTTGTGATCAGAGTAGACTCTGAAATGCCCGCCCATCAGAGAGTGTCGCAACATCATCAAGATGAAAACCACTACTGCGAACTCCATGTCATGGGTAGTGTAGTCCTGCTCATGTTGTCTCAGATGCCATGATCCATATGCGATCACTACTCGCTCCTGCATTAGGACACACCCATGTCGGGTCCCAGATACATCACAGAAAACTACGTACACTAGGCCATCCTCTGAAAGCCTCAAGATGGGGGAATTAGTCAGCCTATGCCTCAGCTTCTGGAAGCTCTGCTATAATCTCTTCAACCACACGAAGGGTTTCCTTTTTTTCGTCAAGGCTGAAAGAGGTGTTGCAACTCTGGAGAGGTATGGAACAAACCACTAATAGTGTCCAGACAATCCCAGCAAACTTCGTACCTCCATCACATTCTTGGATGGCTCCCAAGAAAGTACCGCCCCAATATTCATTGGATCTACTACAACTCCAGCCTCTGAGATGACATGTCTCAAGAAGCGAACATCTTGAATCCAAAACTGGCACTTCGAGAGCATATCATAAAGCTGGTGCTATTGGAATGTGTCTAGAACTACCTGCAAATGGTAGGCATGCTCCTCCTTAGTAGATGAGTAGATAAGAATGTCTTCGATGAAGACTACGACAAATAGATTGAGGTATTCATGGAAGATACTATTCATAAGAAACATGAACACTACTAGAGCATTGGTTATGCCGAAATTCATAACCAAGAACTCATCATGTACATACCGACACTGGAAGGAAGTCTTCTACACATCCTCGTCTTGATCTCTGAGCTGGAGATAGCCTGATCTTAGGTATCTCTTCGAGATCCATCATGGTTTTTTGAGCTGATCAAAGTGGTATTCTATCCTCGGGAGTGGGTATTTGTTCTTTACGGTCACCTGGTTTAGGTGACGGTAGAAAACACACAGCCCCAAACTCCCATCTTCCTTTTTGGCGAACAGAATTGGGGCTACCCCAGGAAAAACACTGGTCTGGATGAATCTCATCCAATTCAAGTCCTTCAGCAGTACCCGCATCTCACGAAGCACAGTGGGAGCCATCCGATATGCTGGAATTGAAATCGGTGTCTTCTCGAGGAACATGTCTATGTAGAAGTCCACCACTCTGGGAGGAGGTAGTCCTAGAACATCATCATGGAAAACATTCGCGTACTGGTCCACCACTATAGGATAAGTCGGACTCTCCACATCAACTGCTCTGAGGGTAAGGCAAGCCAACTGGTGAGTGATCGACTGCACCATCCTCTGAATAATTCTGTCCTATGCTCCAATGGTTCCCTTCTCACTGGTGAAGGTGAACCTGGTCCCATCCTTGCGGACACACCACACATTGCACCTAATATAATTAATCTGATCATGTACTGTACATAACCATTCCGTACCCATGATGACATTATAAGGCCTCGACGTCGCTACGAGGAGATCCCATATGATGATCTCGCCTCCTAGAGTAAGCTCACTCTACCGGCACCAGTGCGTAATTGTTGAGTCTGCTCCCGTAAGAGTCTCTAGCCGTTTGGATCTATCCAACGACTCTGTCAGAATCTCTATGATCCAAACAATGGTAGTGGAAATTAAATAATAACTGGTACCTATGTCTATAATAACTACATCTAAAGTGGAGTCGACCCAGATCGTATCTCGATTCATCTCCAGAGTTCCATTGTCGTAGGCCTCAGCTACATGATGCTGAGCTCTCCATTGTCCACCCGCTCCATGCGGTCGGGGTGGACGTCCTGGTGGTGGTGGTGGCAACATCTCAAAACGTCATCCACCACCATCTACTCGACTAGCTCCTCTTCCACGGCCTCCTATGCCCTATGGACCACATCGATCGAACCTCTGGCTCTGCCTAGGACGTCCTTCAACTATTTGCTGATCATCTAAATGGAGGGTCGGACAGTCACAAGCCATGTGACCCTGCCCGCCACATGAGTAGCCCCATCTTCTCCAAGAATATAATTTACTACCCTTGGTGCCTCAAAAAACTGATCCTGAGTGATACGGTTGTCTACTCGTCGGTCTGGTCCTCATTGACCTATGTGTCTTCTTTCTACTACCAGATGTAGAAGACTCCACTACATGTCGACTTGTGGTGGGACTTGTTGTTGGTGACTGCACATCAAAGAAACTCTCCCCTAGTATGGCTCTCTATAACACCCCCTCCTGTGTCAGGATGCTGAGGGAGATCATCGATGCCCTGATCTCTCGCCTAATCCCCTACTCGAAGGTCTGGGACCTTAGTAATGGGTCCTGCACCATATCTGTGGTGTAGCGTGAAAGGATGGTGAACCTCACTGTAACACACCAAGATTCAATGGTACACTTCTCTTTGAGTAATGCAGTAGCTTGTGTTGTACACAACTTCGAGTTCTAACACAGACCACAACCAATCAAAATAGCAGTTATGAATAGTAATACCCACTTGTTGAAATTTTATAAATTTTATCTTTCAAAAAGGACTTCATTTTTGGATTCGAAATATCAAAATTATCTTAGGGTGAATTTTGGTACTTTTCTGATAACTTTCATAATTTGATGAATAGTGAAAATTACTAAACTTTATTTAAAAACATCTTTTTTAATCGAAATAATTAATAGTGATAAATTTTGAATTTGAGTTGTTTCAAATTATATTTATAATATATTTTTTACAATTAAATCCAATGTTGGTCATTGGACAAAATTTCACATTTAAATCGGACATAACCAATTGTCAATCATTTGATAGTTATTGTTTCTTAAAAACACGCTTTTTGTTTTGACAGCGGGAATTAATTTTAAATTTATAAATGAAACATATATTTCTTGAATTTGAAAAAATATACTTCATTATTGAATTTGGAATATCCAAATTAAATTAGGTTTTTTTTCTGAAAAATTTTAATTTTTGATGAATAGTGAAAAACACAGAGTTATAGTTTAAAACCGAATTTTAATTTAAATAATTATATATTTAATTTACATTATTTAATGTCAAAAAAGATACATAATACCTATATATGTTCAATTTAATTCACTGGATCCGGTTTATAATAATTTGGATATATAAAATTTTTATTGAACTTTTCACCGTTTTTTACCCACCTCCTAGGAGCTTTTTCATATTCACATAAAACACAATTTTACCTCTTTTGTGAGCTGAATTGCTAAAATCCGAGTGAAACGGTAAATATCGAGGAGTAAAATGTGGTTCAATGAGATGAAAATATTTTTTGGTGAATAGTAAATTTTTACTTTTATATACCACGGTTAAAAGTAAATAGTGTAATTAAGGCTAAAAATGATATTAATATTACCCTCACACATGTCCTAATTCTATTGGAAAAGTTTATATTGACCAAAAACAACCTTATGAATAAAATATTACCATTTAGGTCAACTTGGATTAGAATAGGACATTTATTACTATTTAATTCAAAGAAGAGTTAAAATAGTTAAAATCAAAGTATAATAACTAAAAAAATATTAATATAGGGTTTTTCATAAAATAAAATCCATTATATATATTCATTAAAAATCTAAAAAGATTTAATATATCATGGTATTTTATTTATAACTTTTAGACATTATATAAATAAATTTATTTGTGACACAATGATGATGTTGTAATTACCTTATTCATGAAAGAATCAAATAAATGGTAATATAAATATAATAATAAATATAATTTCAAAGTTTTTATGACATCCAAGAATTTTCTAGGTGAATAGGACATGTTAGTATAGATTTCATGAATTTTTTGGATATAATAATGTTGTTATTATTTTAACAAAAAACAAATACCAAATAGTGTCAAAATTGACATAAAATAGTTTTTAAAACAAATATTATATTATTAATTTATATAATGGTCCTAAAAATCTACGATTTGTCCACAAGACTTATATAATAATATATATGACATTAATGAACAAATTGGGGTTCGAATGGCAGTATTTAGAATGTTTATTAACCATATAGTGTAAGAATACAAGAAGACACGGTAAAAGTTAAATTATTTAACTTAGAGTTAAATCTAAATGATAAGGTTAAAATGGTAACCTTGACAAGTCTAAAACCTATTGGTTGAGTTTTTTTCGACCTATCACCACCTTAGACTTTAAATAATCAAATTTGGAGCCATTAGAAACCGAATTTGAATTTATTATAAAATAACATTTTAAGTTATTCCTAGGGTTCCTCTCACCCGCCTTATAAAAGGGCACTACCCCTTCTCTCTCCACCTCCAATGGCCTGAAGGACTTAATTTTTTATTTATTATTGATAATACACCTTTCAAGGGGTTAGGTGGAACCCTTAAAAGGCCTGTAGGCATAACAATTACATGAAACGTTGGCCTTAGAGAAAATCATTGCCCGTAGGCTTCAAACAGTACATACAACCCAAACTAACTACTTGGAACTGCTCTTCCCCATCATCCTCATCGTGAAATCAGCTCTCCACCATCTATGCCATTTGGATCAGCCAAACCCTTCCCAAATACCCTATAAAATATCTTCCCTTCATCCTAGAGGCCTTAGTTTGATCAGAAATCCAACCTATGGTGCCCTTTTGATCAAATCAAAAGGAAGAACCCGAAGAAGAGGTAATGATTTCACCACCCTCTTTCAAGTTCCTTTCTCCTTCCACTTCCTTTTTCATTGTTGTTTCCATTATAAAGTAATAACTCATGTAAATTCAATATACTATGATTTTATTATGATTATGGTACAACCAAATTCATTATTCTATCCACCCTTTGAATGACATGTCACCATACATGCGTACGTATGGCTTACTATCTCGACGTCGTTGTGTAATTGTTATTCAATACATTATTATTTGTATGGGTATAATAATGATGTGTATTTGATATAAATAATATTTATAACATGATAATTATTCTGTATATATTATATACCATCCAATTATATATTATATTAATATCAAAAGAATGTTATTTTCACCCGCGCGTACGTACGTATTACCATCTCAACGACGCAATGAGATTCATTTCCAAGTTCACAATTCATCGACGATTAGAAAAATATATGTTACTAATTATTATATAATATATGATATAATAATGATACTGTAGATATATATATTTATATATATAAGTATTTATATACTTACCTATATCTTATTCACTTACTTTCGTTCAATACAATATGAAAACGGAAACATCGTTTATGCGTACGTACGGACTACCGTCACCATAAACGGTGTTTTCCAAATCATATATACGTCTACTATAAATTTTTATTTTCTAAATATATATGATAAATAAATCATGTCTAATATTCTGGAGGTATTTAAATCATTATCTAAGTGATACAATCAAGAGTAAAAAGTTAAAACATGAACTATATAGAAAGCGATTATTACACAAAATATTAATATAACATAGAAATTATTATTAAATGGATAGTATAAAGTAATAAATGAATAATGTATCATATCATAAATATTAATATGGTTCCGGTATAATTTAATAACATACTATAGTCCTAATATTGGAGGCTAAACATACCCTCGACTAAATAAAAGTGCAAGGTAAGGGGGTTTCATCTCACTCCGTATTCCCATGAGATTCGTACTATATTTCCACTATTAACCTTTATGTGGTATATGTGCTGATAATAATTGTATTGTTTGTGTAATAAACTTTAATTTATGTGTATTTACATATTCATTGTATGCTACCTCTTTCATGGGGTATATGTTTCGTAAGTTACCAAATTGGTAAGGGTTAATTTCACAATCTCTTTATTATCTGATGTTGTGTTTATGTAAGTATCTACTGCGAGATATTTATTATCCATGCCCATGTTTTATGAATGAGTTTTCAATGGGATTATTTTAAGGGACATCTTACGAAAACATCATTTCAATTGTTTTAAATATTTATTCTTCTAAATCTTTCCCATTAATCTTCATGTCTTCAAAATCGGTATTAAGGATTTATTTATTTGGAAATGACTGTTTTAAAAATGTTAATTAATTTCATAAGTTTCTAAATGGTATGGGACACATTGATTAAAAAATATATTTAAATGAATTATTTTCCAAATAATGTGACTTTTAAATGTTATCATGAAGAATGGGTATTTATCTCAATTAGTTTTACAAATAATTTTCATCAATGGATTTTAAACTTGTTTTGAAGTTGATTTATCATGATACAAATGTTCTATATTGTGTTGAAGGTTTTGTGATATGTTTGAAAATGGATGTGTTATTTTAATACCATTCAAGGTTTATGGGTAAAGTATTGACATTTCATATGCTATTTCTAATTCGAATGTTTATGTTATGTAACACCCCGAGCTTCTACGATATGCTTCTCATTCAATAATGCAATAGCTTGCATTGTACGCAACTTTGAGTTCTAACACACCGAAACTAATCAAAGTAGCCGTTATGAATAGTAATAAACACTTTTTAAATTTATTGAAATTTTATATTTCAAAATGGACTTCATTTTTGTATTCCTAATATTGAAATTAGCCTATGTTGAATTTTTTGTAATTTTCTGAGAACATCATAATTTTTATGAATAGTGATAAATACTTAAAACAACATTTTCAATAAAAATAATTTATAGTGATAAGTTATACTATTTAGTGGTTTTAAAGTATAATTAGAATATATTTTTACCATTTTATCCAATGGTGGTCATTAGAATTAATTTCACTTTGAAATTGGACACAAACAATTGTCAATCTTTTGATATAAATTGTTTCTTAAAAACACGCTATTTGTTGTGACAGTGGGAATTAATTATAAAATTAATTAATGAAACTTATATGTTTGGAATTTCATAATATAGACATAATTTTTGAATTGGGAATATCAATTATAGCTTAGGGTGAAATTTTGACATTGTTCTGAAAAACTTCAATTTTTGATGAATAGTGAAACCACTAAGTGGTACTTAAATAACTGATTATTCGTTTAAATGAAATATTACCACTTCTGTGTTTTGATTTTCAAAAATCCGACATACATGGTGTTCATTACGAAGTAAAATGTGGTTCAATGAGATTAAAATAATTTTTGGTGAATAGTAACTTTTATGTTCTTAATCGCGATTAGTGGTAATTAGGGCAGTTTAAGGTAAAAATATTGCTTTAATAATATGAAATGACCTAGACACATGTCCTAACCTTATTGGATGTGTCATGGACGACCAAGACAAGCCATCGGTCAACTTGGGTACCCCATGGAGCCACTTTGGTTGGGAAATGACATAAATAACCTTTTATTTAATGTTAAAGTAAAAATGAAACAAACATGAGTTATTTTAAAAAAATAATTTTTATATGGGGTTATAAAAGTCAGATTTTTGACTATAAATATTAATTTGAAAGGTAAAAATATTTTCTACATCATAGTAATTTTTTTATAATTTTTAGACATTAAATAAATTAAATTATTTATGACATCATGATGATGCAGTGATGACCTCATTATTTAACGATTTTAATAAAATGAAAATATAATGTAAAATACAAGGAATACACTTGTCCAATGACTATTGTATGGGTTGATTTAGAACCCTTATCACCTTATCCTTGAATTATATAAGTTTGGGACCTTTATAATCCGAAAAGCATTGAATAATAATGTAAAATTGACTTACTTTACAAGTATGCCCCTCCTCTCCTCTTATAAAAGGCCCCCACCTCTACCACCTCATTCACACTTTCAAGCCATTTGGCTCAGACAACCTCTGCCCAAATACTCTCCCAACTTCCCCCTCTAACTCCTAAAAGCCTCACTTTGGGAAGAACTCTTCCCAAGGAAGCCTTTGGCTCAAATCAGAAACAGTTACCCGATTTTGAGGTAATGTCTTCTCTAATGTTGTTTTATTTTATTATTCTTCTACAACCCCCTAAACTCTTTTTATTCATTTCGTTTGTAACAACACCAGTATACTCAATATACTAGGATGTTTTTATATGAATTATTCGAGCAACACTTACACACACCTACATCTAATGGTTAAAGAACATACGGTTTCTGTGGATGGCGAATTTCTGCCTCACGAAACGATGATTGTTCAACACTCATATAACACCTTCAAAGGTGGCCATTAATATGTCACTATATTTATAAATGATATATAATATGTTTATGTTTTACTTAATGTTCTGTATTTTTCATTTATTGCATACCTTTATTATTTCCATTATGGGTAAACGTGATATTTTCATTTTACGAAGTGCGGACAACCGCCCCCTCAAAGTGATTTGAATCTGTAATACCATATGTGGGATGTATAAAGGATGGAGTAAATGATATTATATATTATGTTATACTGGAATTATAATATACCTTTATATCATTATGATTTCATTAAATATGTAATAGAAATGAAAGTAGCGTTCATGCGTACGTACGGCTTACCATCTCCATTAATGGTGCATTTCATTTCTTACCTCTTAACGTTATGGAATATTATAAATGCATGTATATACTGGATATATATGATATATATGATATCTATATCATGAATATAATTCTGGATATAATGGATATATCACCACATGAACCACTTGTAATTATAAGAATTTTATTTTTGACTCATGTACCTAAGATCGACAAAATGACCGTTATAAACTTTAATAATTACATAATGTTCATAACATGGTAATAAGGGATATAAAAGGAATAATGACCATGAAAAAGGTTCTTATGTAAATATAAATTAACTATAGTTTATTATTCAGGAGGTTAAAGAACGGTCGAGTCAGGACAAGACGCAAGGTAAGGGTATTTCTTAACCCAACTTCCATTCTTTGGGTTAATCTCCTAATTTCAAATTATTTCCTGATATTATTATGTCCTATTTTGTATTTTTACGTTCTTTATGTGTACCTATAGTGAATACACATAATAGATATATTTTATTTTAAAAATTATCTTTTAAGGACTTCATCTCAATCTCATTTCGTTGAGGCATATTTGGTTTTATACACAATTTTCTTTTATACGGTGTATAAACCCCTTTGACTTTTACGTTTATTCAAAAGGAATCTTTTATATACGAAACGTTTTTCTAACCGACAAAAAGGGAATGTTTTTCTTTCTTTACATATGCGGCGACAATGACTTCTCCGCCTCCATGACCATTATTTGAGTTTCGGCTTCCTCTACAAGCCATCACTTTTTTTTAATGAAAAATAAATACAAAGTTTTATCATTCTTTTATTCGGGTATTGAAAATGGTGTTGAAATCATTTTTATTATATCAATGTGTTGTATTGATATATTGTGATTGAAATGTGTAAATGTTATGTTTCCTTTATCCATGTTTTATGTGAAACGATTATGTTATGGTTTATGATATGTCTAATCCTATTCATATGAGGAATGCATTGGGCTTAATAAGTGACGGGTGGAGCCCGCTATAGATCCTCGATGTATCGGTAGGTCTCATTAGATAACTAGAAGTGGAATTGGCCGAGGCCCTTTCCCAATTTGATATATGGTTTTGGCCGAGGCCTTAATCATTTTAGACGTCTTGGTCGAGGCCTTGACAAAATGTTTCAGAATGTATGGAATTATGCATTCCATCATTATGAAAGTGGTTATTGATATTGCATGTGATTATTCGACCAGTATAATATCAATGTGAAGAAGTGAATAGCATTATGTCATTTTACTTTTTTCATATTATGTTGATTTTCAAGTTTAAAAGGATTTTGTTTTAGTTATACATTGCCTTAAATTTTTAGGTTTATTTATGATAGCTTCCACAATATTGTTATCCTTACTGATCATCTGAGCTCACCCCTTTCAATGTTTTAATATTTTCCAGGAGGTAAAGAAATATTTTATGAATGACCTGCAGGGATAGTCAGAAGGGGATATGAGTGTGAACTATGAAGACTTTGTTATTAGTTTTTCACTTTATGATATAATGTAAGACTTATGAATGTATCTAGTGTTTCCAAAGCTACTAAACTAATCGGCATTTCGAGACTTGATCTGTTGTGATCATGCCAATGTTACGATGTAATGCACCGACTCTGGGTAGCTGGGGTCGGGGCGTTACAGTTGGTATCAAAGGATGTTTAGTACTAACCTTGGAAGCTAGATAAAGATAAACTCTGATTAGAGCACATAGCCCAAAGATAAACTTTGAGGATTAGTATAGAAAAACTTCCTAGAATTTTGGTATTATAGAGATTTTGTGAGTTTTCCCAGCAATACATCCCTATCTGGATACGAGCAGGTAGAGGTGGCTCTGGAACAGATGTACCTAGGGGTAAAACCCAAAAACACCTCTTTGAGCTAGACTCAAACGGGAACTGGTGCACGACAATGGGCCTTGCCGCACACTTGGTTACGACACTCCCGGGGGATATGCTTAGGATATTTCACTTTTTCTTTACAAAACACTATGAAGGGTTATGAGTATATACATCCTAAAAGAAAACATTTTTTATGATTATGGATTATATCCATAAATAGATTAATTTATTATAAGTGTTTTCAAGTTTGTTATTATGTATTTCGATTCATAAACTAACCTAGTTTATGGCATTGTATAGAAATGGCACCCAGTAGAAGGAATTTGAACTCCATCAATACATATGATCCAAAGAGTAAGAAGGATCATATCTTTCATGGTATTAAGACAACATTTAGAAGGGAAATATTCTCCCATGTGTTATCAACATATGAAGAAATAGTATCATGTGTTAATAAGATAAGTAGAGAAATCTCTGAGTCCTATGGATTTGAAGGGATGGAAGAGAAGAAAAGGATGGAAGAGAGAATGATGGATAAAGGGATGAGGGAAAAGAAGAATTTTCCAATATGTGATAACTGTGGGAAGAAACACCTCGGAATTTTCCTGAAGGGAATGGGAGTTTGTTATAAGTGTGGAGAAAAAGGACACCAAGTGCGTGACTGCATGGGTAAGAAAAAGGTTTCAAATGTACAATGCTTCATCTGCAAGGAGTGGGAACACTATGCAAACCAATGTTCAAATCATCAGAGTATGCCTCAAATGATGTTATTGGATAATAATCAAGTTA
The DNA here is from genome assembly GCA_963277665.1 of Viscum album. Taxonomy (NCBI): domain Eukaryota; kingdom Viridiplantae; phylum Streptophyta; class Magnoliopsida; order Santalales; family Viscaceae; genus Viscum; species Viscum album. The sequence continues at coordinate 177,975,414 of OY728165.1, forward strand.
TGATACTACCACAGATGAGGAGGAATGATTAGAGTTCTTATTTTGTTAGTAAAGAATTTTGTAATTTGAGTGTTGTATCAATGATGTACTGGTTATAATAATTATGGAGTATATAAGGATTGTACTGCAGTACTATTTCATCTAGGACATGAGATTGTGTGGAACCAAGAAAAGTGACTCCACAGTAGGTTAAATTTTTGGAAAATATATGGTTGAGAGAAAGATAAACCATAATATTTTTCTGATACCGAGATAGTAATTTTGGAATAAGACATGATTGATTCGGATAAATTATGTTGGATATTCTTAACATCCTTGAAACTGATTAATGATTTGTATTCATTTTTGGATAGAAGGAGTATATCTAGTTTTCTATAAGGAATAAGGGATCATAAATGTAATCAATAAGGATTTATGGTAATTCAGTATGTTGCAGTGTTTTAAAAGAATACATGATGAAGGTGTTCACATGTTGTTACGTAGAAAAAAAAGGAGCTTCATTATGTTTACCTTCCTCATAAAATATGGACTGTGAGTTGGACAGAAGTATTTTGGATAACTATAAAGGTTGGAATGGATTATATTTTACATTGGATACTATTGTTAAGGTTATTATTGGATATTTATAAAAAGGACAACACGCAGACCGAGTGACAACCCATCGCGTCGGACAATGCTGTGGGAATCGAACCCACAACCATAGTGCGATTGGGATTAATCACCTAACACTGGACTACGTGAAGTCCCTAGTTATTAAAAAATAGTTTTTCTAATCTAAATGGTATGTGTTAATATTTGGAACCTTATACAATTAGGATAAATAGAATATTTTTGAGTTCTATTACCTTTTAAAGTGAAAGATGGGTTTTTGGTAAAAATTTATTAAAGAATAAAAGTCTGCATGAAAAGTATGTATATTCCCTTACGTTCTTAGTAAATATCCAAAATAAATTCTTTAACTTTATAAAAGGTAACTTAAAACAAAAATGTTGCCGGTTAACTTTTCCAACTGGGGATTCAATAACCGTTTAACCAATCACAAGTTTGTGATTTTCTTATTGTTAACTTTCTCCTAATCTAGTTTTCTACAACTCTCCATCAGACCGTGATGGTTTGTTTTTCTTCCATATCCATATTTTCATAGAATCCTAGTATGGGCTATCTCGGGTGACCTTTGAAGTTATCTTTCATTCTTTTAAAGTTATATTTTTATTAAACTTATTTCCGATGTGGGTTTTCTACAAAGGTATTTTCTATTTTCAACCTTTTATTTTCCAATAAAAATTTCAATTTGCGAGGACGCAATTTATTGAAGGAGGGGAGAATGTAACACTCCGAGCTTCCACGATACGCTTCTCATTCAATAATGCAATAGCTTGCATTGTACGCAACTTCGAGTTCTAACACACCAAAACTAATCAAAGTATTTATTATGAATAGTAATAACCACTTTTCAAATTTATAGAAATTTTATATTTCAAAATGGACTTCATTTTTGTATTCCTAATATTGAAATTATCCTATGTTGAATTTTTTGTAATTTTCTGAGAACTTCAAAATTTTTATGAATAGTGAAAAATACATAAAACAACTTTTTTAATCAAAATAATTTATAGTGATAAGTTATACTGTTGAGTGGTTTTAAAGTATAATTAGAATATATTTTTACCATTTTATCCAATGGTGGTCATTAGAATTAATTTCACATTGAAATTGGACAAAAACAATTGTCAATTTTTTGATATAAATTGTTTCTTAAAAACACGCTATTTGTTGTGATAGCGAGAATTAATTATAAAATTAATTAATGCAACTTATATTTTTGGAATTTCATAAAATAGACATCATTTTTAAATTCGGAATTTCAATTATAGCTTAGGGTGAAATTTTTACATTGTTCTTAAAAACTTCTATTTTTGATGAATAGTGAAACCACTAAGTGGTACTTAAATAACTGATTTTTCGTTTAAATGAAATATTACCACTTCTGTGTTTTGATTTTCAAAAATCCGACATACATGGTTTTCATTAAGAAGTAAAATGTTGTTCAATGAGATTAAAATTATTTTTGGTGAATAGTAACTTTTAAGTTCTTAATCACGATTAGTGGTAATTACGGTAGTTTTAGGTAAAAATAATGCTTTAATAATATTAAATGACCTAGACACATGTCCTAACCTTATTGGATGTGTCATGGCAGACCAAGACAAGCCATTTGTCAACTTGGGGACCCCATGGAGCCACATTGGTTGTGAAATGACATAAATAACCTTTTATTTAATGTTAAAGTAAAAATGACACAAACATGAGTTATTTTATGAAAACAATTTTTATATGGGGTTATACAAGTCAGATTTTTGACTATAAATATTCATTGGAAATATAAAAAGATTTCATACATCATAGTAATTCTTTAATAATTTTTAGACATTACATAAATTAAATTATTTATGACATCATGATGATGCAGTGATGACCTCATTATTTAACGATTTTAATAAAATGAAAATATAATGTAAAATACAAGGCATAAACTTGTCCAACGACTATTGTATTGGTATATATCTAACCCTTATCACCTTAGCCTAGAAATATATAAGTTTGGGACCTTTAGAATCCGAAAATCATTGTATAATAATGTAAAATGTACTTACTTTCCAAGAGTGCCCCTCCTCTCCTCTTATAAAAGTCCCCCACCTCTACCACCTCATTCACACTTTCAAGCCATTTGTCTCGGCCAAACTCTACCCAAATTCCCCCTCTTACTCCTAGAAGCCTAAATTTGGCCAGAACTCTTTCCAAGGAAGCCTTTGGCTCAAATCAAAAAGAGTTACCTGATTTTGAGGTAATGTCTTCTCAAATGTTGTTTTGTTTTATTTTTCTTCTCCAACCCCCTAAACTCTTTTTATTCATTTATTTTGTAAAAACACCAATATCCTGAATATAATAGTATGTTGTTATAAGAATTATTAGAGCTACACTTACACACACCTACATCAAATGGTTAAAGAACATACAGTTTCTGTGGATGGAGAATTTCTGCCTCACGAAACGATGATTGTTCAACACTCATATAACACCTTCAAAGGTGGACATTAAGATGTCACTCTATTTATAGATGATATATAATATGTTTATGTTTTACTTAAGGTTCTGTATTTTTCATTTATTGCATACCTATATTATTTCCATTATGGGTAAACGTGATATTTTCATTTTAGGAAGTGCGGACTACTGCCCCCTCAAAGTGATTTGAATCGTTAATACCATATGTGGGATGTATGAAGGATGGAGTAAATGATATTATATATGATGTTATACTGGAATTATAATATACCTTTATATAATTATTATTTCATTAAATACGAAATATAAATGAAAGTAGCGTTCATGCGTACGTACGGCTTACCGTCTCCATGAATGGTGCATTTCATTTCTTACCTCTAAACATTATGGAATATTATAAATGAATGTATATACTAGATATATATGAGATACATGATATCTATATCATGAATATAATTCTTGATATAATGGATATATCACCACATGAACAACTTGTAATTATAAGAATTTTATTTTTGACTCATGTACCTAAGATCGACAAAATGACCGTTATAAACTTTAATAATTACATAATGTTAATAACATGGTAATAAGGGATATAAAAGGAATAATGAACATGGAAAAGGTTCTTATGTAAATATAAATTAACTCTAGTTTATTATTCAGGAGCTTAAAGAACCGTCGAGTCTGGACAAGACGCAAGGTAAGGGAATTTCTTAACCCAACTTCCATTCTTTGGGTTAATCTCCTACTTTCAAATTATGTCATGATATTATTATGTCCTATTTTGTATTTTTACTTTATTTATGTTTACCTATAGTGAATACACATAATAGATATATTTTATTTTAAAAATGATCTTTTAAGGACTTCGTCTCAATCTCCTTTCATTGAGGCATATTTGGTTTTATACACAATTTTCTTTTATACGGTGTATAAACCCCTTTGACTTTTACGTTTATTCAAAAGGAATCTTTTTTATACGAAACTTTTTACTAAACGGAAAAAGGGAATGTTTTTCTTTCCGTACATATGCGGCGACACTGACTTCTCTGCCGCCATGACCATTATTTGAGTTTCGGCTTCCTCTACAAGCCATCACTTTTTTTTAATGAAAAATAAATACAAAGTTTTAACTTTCTTTTATTCTGGTATTGAAAATGGTTTTGAAAGCATTTTTATTATATCAATGTGTTATATTGATATCTTGTGATTGAAATGTGGAAATGTTATGTTTCCTTTATCCATGTTTTATGTGATACGATTATGTTATGGTTTATGATATGTTTAAACCTATTCATATGAGGAATGCATTGGACTTAATATGTGACGGGTGGAACCCGATATAGATCCTTGATGCAGCGGTAGGTCTCATGAGACAACTAGACGTGGAATTGGACGAGGCATTTCCCAATTTGATTTATTGTTTTGGCCGAGGCCTTAATCATTTTAGACGTCTTGGCCGAGGCCTTGACAAAATGTTTCAGAATATCTGGAATTATGCATTCCATCATTATGAAAGTGGTTATTGATATTGCATGTGATTATTCGACCAGTAGAATATCCATGTGAAGAAGTGAATAAAATTATCTCATTTTACTTTTTCCATATTATGTTGATGTTCAAGTTTAATAGGATTTTGTTTTAGTTATACATTGCCTTAAATTTTTATGTTTATTTATGAAAGCTTCCGCAATATTGTTATCCTTACTGAGCATTTGAGCTCACCCCTTTCAATGTTTTAATATTTTCCAGGATGTGAAGAAGTATTTTATGAATGACCTGCAGGGATAGTCAGAAGAGGATATGAGTGTGGACTATGAAGACTTTGTTATTAGTTTTTCACTTTATGATGTAATGTAATACTTATGAATGTATCTAGTGTTTCCAAGGCTACAAAACTAATCATTCTTTCGAGACTTGATCTTTGGTGATCATGCCAATGTTACGAAGTAATGCACCGACTCTGGGTAGCTGGGGTCGGGGCGTTACATGTTATGTTTAGACCTTTTCATATGAGGAATGCATTGGTCTTAGTAAGTGATGGGTAGAGCCTGCTATAACTTCTTGATGCATTGGTAGGTCTCATGAGACAAACTAGTGTCTTTACACGAGGCCTTGTCAAAATCATATTGTATCCTTGGCACGAGGCCTTGGCTACGTGGTAAAGATAGTCTAGAATTATTCATTCCACCATTATGAATGTGGTTATTGATATTGCATGTGATTATTCGACTAGTATAATATCCATGTGAATAAGTAAATGGTATTATTTCATTTTTTTCAATATTATGATGAAGTTCAAGTTTAAAAGGTTTTTATTTTAGTTATACATTGCCTTAAATATTTATGATTATTTATGAAAGTTTTCACTATATTTTTATCTTTACCAATTATCTGAGCTCACCCCTTTCTATGTTTTATTTTTCCCAGGATTCCAAGAAGTTTATTATGATTGATATACAGGGTTATGCTATGGGAATAATGACATTCATAAAGGATTATTTATGTAGTTTTGTATGTTATAAAGTGTAATGTAACATTCATGTATGTAATCTATCTTCCAAGACTGCTAAATCGATCGGTCTTTCGGGACATGATTTATTGTAATCATGCCAATGTATTAAAATAATGCACCGAATCTGGGTTACTAGGGTCGGGGCGTTACAGTTGGTTTCATAGGAAGTTTAGTAATATGTTTGGAAAACAGATTTTGATAAAATCTGTTTAGAGCACATCACCCTAAGATAGAATTTGAGTATTAATATAGAATAACATCCTAGAATTTTGGTATTGTATATATTTTGTGATTTTTCCATGCAATACATCCTTTTCTGGATACGAGCAGGTAGAGGCGGCTCTAGAACAGATGTACCAAGGGGTAAAACCTGAAAACACCACATTGAGCAAGACTCAAAAGGGAACTGGTGCACGACAACGAGTCTTGTTGCACTCTTGGTTACGACAGTCTTCAGGGATATGCTTAGGATATTTCTCATTTTCTTTACAAAACATTATGAAGGGCTTATGAGTATATAATTACTCAATGAAAATTTTTTATGATTATAGATTATATCCATAAACAGTTTAATTTATGTTAAGTGTTTTTCTAGTTCAGGATTAGGTATATTAATTAATAAACTAATCTAGTGTATGCCATTGTTTAGAAATGGCACCCAGTTGAAGGAATGTGAACGACATCAATACACATGATCCAAACAATAAGAAGGATCATTTCTTTCATAGTACAAAGCTAGAATTTAGAAGTTAAATAGTCTCCCACATATTAACATCATATGAAGAAATAGTATCATGTGTTGATAAGATAAGCAAATAATTCTCAGAGTCCTATGGCTTTGAAGGGAAGCCAGAGAAGAAAAGGACGGTGGAGAGAAGGACATATAAATAGAGGAAGGTAAAGAAGGATTTTCCCATATGTGATAACTGTGAAAAGAATCACCTTCGAAAATGCATGAGTGGAATGGGAGTATGTTATAAGTGTTGAGAAAAATGACACCAAGTACGTGACTGCAAGTGTAAGAAAAAGGTTTCAAATTTACAATGCTTCATCTACAAGGAGTTTGGACACTACACAAACCAATGTCTTAGTCATAAAACTATGCAACAAATGATGCTATTGGATAATAATCATGTTATGATACTACCACAAATGAAGAGGAATGACTAGTGTTCTTATGCTGTTATTTTGGAATTATTTCTTTTAAGTGTCAATGATATTCTGGAAATAAATAAGGATTGTACTGCAGTACTATTTCATTGAGGATTTGAAATTTTATGGTACTAAGAAACGTCACTCTACAACGAGTTAGTATTTTTGGAAATTATATTTTTGAATGAAAGATAAACCTTAATATGGTCCTAATATTGAAGTACTGATTTTGGAATAAGATATGGCTGATTTTTGTAAATTATATTGGATATTCTTGAATACCTTGAAACTGATTAAGGATTTTTCATAGTTGGAGTTTCAAAATTTTTGATAAAAGGAAAATATACAATATTCTATAAAGAAAAAGGTAGCATGAATATAATCAATTAGGTTTTATGGTAATTCAGGATGTTACCATGTTTTAAAATAATACATGGTTAAGGTGTTCACGTGTTATTACATGGAAAAAAAGATCTTCATTGTGTTTAACTTCCTTATAAATTTTGGACTGTGAGTTTGGATAATAGTATTTTTGATAATTCTAAAGGTTGTAATGGATTATGTTCGAAATTTTTTTTTTTGATTTTGTAAAAGGAAAACACGTAGACCGTGTGACAACCCGTCGCGTCGGGCAAGGCAGCAGGAATCGAACCCACAACCATAGTATGATTGGGATTTAACGCCTACCACTGAACTACATAAAGTCCCTGTATTGTATAATTTATTTTCTATTTTTATTGGGTCTTTTATCTGAATTATACATTCATTATATTTGTAACTCTATATAATTAGGATAAATAGAGTATTTTTGAGTTGTTTTTTGTTTTATAGTGAAAGATGAGTTTGTGGTAGCAATTTATTAATGGATAAAATTCAAATTCTAAAGTAATTATATCTCCTTACGATCTTATAAAATCTCATAAATAAATTACTCAACATTAATAAAAGGAACATAGAACAAAAATGTTTCCCTAGATGGAACCTTAGATCATCACAAATTTATGGCTTTGGGATTTTTTGCCATTTCACAGCCATGTTCTCTACAACTCTCCATCTGATATTGATGGTTAAATTTCTCTTCCATATCCATATTTTCATACATGGAACCCAATTATGTGTTATTTTTGGTAAACTTCATACTTACCACTCTATATTTTAAATAGAGGCCTCATTAATCCATTTTTCGATGTGGGATTTTAGATAAGATATTTTGAAATGTCAACCCCATGTTTCCAACAACGAGTATAAATTGAGAGGACGAAATTTATTGAAGGATGGGAGAATGTAACACCCCATTCTTCCACGATACGCTTCTCTTTGAATAATATAGTAGCATGTGTTGTACGCAACTTCGTGTTCTAACCACACCACAACCAATCAAACTAGCCGTTATGAATATTAATACCCACTTTTTGAAAACTTAAAAATTTTAACATTCAAAATGGACTTCATTTTTGTATTCGAAATATCGAAATTATCTTAGGGTGAATTTTTGGCACTTTTTTGATAACATTCATATTTTGATGAATTGTAAAAATTAATAACTTTTAATTAAAAACAAATTTTTTAATCGAAATAATAAATTGTGATAAATTTTGAATTTTAGTCATATAAAATTATATTTAGAATATATTTTTACAATTTAATCCAATGTTGGAAATTGGACATAATTTCACATTTAAACCGGACATAAACAAATGCCAATATTTTGATAGTTATTGTTTCTAAAAAACACGATTTCTGTTTTGACAGTAGGAATTAATTTGAAATTAATAAATTAAACTTCTATGTTTTTAATTTGGTTAAATAGACCATAATTTTTAATTTTGAATATCAAAATTAACTTTGGGTAAATTTTTGGTATTTTTTCTAAAATGTTTTAATTTTTTGATGAATATTGAAAGACACTGAGTTATAGTTTAAAATCGACTTTTTATTTAAATAATTATTTATTTTATTTAAATTATATAATGTCAAAATATATTCATAATACTTATATAAGTTCAATGTAATTCATTGGAGTCGGTTTAAAATAATTTAGATATATAAAAATTTTATTGAACTTTTTACGGTCTTTTACCCACCTCCGAGGAGCATTTGAAAATCCACATAAAACATAGTTTTACCGCTTCTGAGAGCTGAATTTAGAAAATATGAGAGACCTAGTTAATATAAAGGAGTAAAATGAGGTTCAATGAGATGAAAATAATTTTTGATGAAATGTAACTTTTTACTTATATTTACCAATGTTAAAAGTAAATATGGTAATTAAGCGTAAAAATGACATTAATATTACCCTCACAAAAGAACGAATTCAATTGGACAAGTTTATTTCGACCAAAATAAATCTTATTAATTTAATATTATCATTTAGGTCCACTTGGATTAGATTAGGACATTTATTATTATATAATTCAAAAAAGAGTTAAAATTGTTAAAGTCAATGTTTAATAACTAAAATATTTTTAATATAGGGTTTTCCATAAGATAAATTAGATTATAAATATCAATTAGACAGAAAAAAATATTTCCTACATCATGGTATTTTATTTATAATTTTTATACATTATATAAAAAAATTTATTTATGACACAAAGATGATGCAGTAATTAATGTATTCATGAAAGAATCAAATAAGTGTTATTTTAAATATTAAAATAAATATTATATAATCGTTTTTATGACATCCATGAATTTTATAGGTGAATATGACATGGTAGGATTGAAAAAATGTATTTTTTTGAAGTAATCATGTTTTTATTATTTTAACAAAAAACAAATACCAAATAGTGTCAAAATTGACATAAAATAGTTTTTAAAAAAATAATATATTATTAATTGATATAATGGTCCTAAAAACTAATTTTGGTCCAAAATACCTATATAATAATATATATGAAATTAATGAACCAATTTTGGTTCTATGGTAAGTATATAGTATGTTTATTAACCATATAGTATAAGAATACGAGAAGACACCCTAAAAGATAAAATATCTAACTTAGAGTTAAATCTAAATGATAAGGTTAAAATGGTAACCTAAAATTATCTATAACAAAATGGTTGAGTTTATTTCTACCTATCCCCACTATATAAATTATATAATCAACTTTTCAGAAATTAGAAACTGAATATGAATTTATTATAAAATAATAATTTAAGTTTTTCCTAAGGTGCCCCTCACCCCTCTTATAAAAGGGAAATCCCCCTTCTCTCTTATTCACACCTTCTAAGCCATTTGTATCATCCAACCCCTATACAAATACCCTCTAAAATATCCTAAATACATCCTATAGGCCTTATTTTGATCAAAAATCCAAACTGAGGATCCATATTGATCAAATCAAATGGAAGAACCCGATGAAGAGGTAATGATTTCACCCCCCCCCCACTTTCTAGTTCCTTTGTTCTTTAACTTCATTTTTCATTGTTTTTTACTTTCTAAAAGAATAACTCCTGTATATTCTATATACTTTGATTTTATTATAATTATGGTACAACCAAAATCATTATTCTATCCACCCTTTGAATGACATGTCACCATACGTGTGTACATACGACTTACCATCTCCACGTTGTGGTGTAATAGTTATTCAATACATTATTATTAGGATGAGTATAATAATGATTTTTATTTGATGTAAATAATAAATATAACATGATAATAATTATTTATATGTTATATACCATCAAATTATATATATATTAATATCAAACAAATGATATTTTCACTCGTGTGTACGTACGGATTATCGGCTCCTCGGCGCGGTGAGATTCATTTCCAAGTTCACCATTCATCGACGATTATAAAAATATATATTACTAATAAGTAAGTAATATATGACATAATAATTCTACCAGATATATATATATTTATATATATATGTATTTTTTTACTTACATATATCTTATTCAGTTACTTTTGTTAAATAATATAAGAAAACGAAAACAATGTTTATGCGTATGTACGGACTACCGTCTACATAAACGGTGTTTTCCATTTCATATATACGTCTAATATATATTTTTACATTGTAAATATATATGATAAATAAATAATGTTATATATTATGGAATTATTTAAATCATGATACAAGTGATATAATCACGAGTAACAAGTTAAAACATGTACAATAAAGAAAGCGATTATTACATAAAATATTATTATAACATGGAAATTATTATTAAATGGATAGTATAATGTCATAAATTAATAATGTATGATATAATAAATATTAATAAGGTTCTATTATAATTTATTAACATACTATTGTCTTTATACAGGAGGCTAAACGTACCCTCGACTAAAAGAAAGTCCAAGGAAAGGGGTTTTCACCTCACTCCTTATTCCAGTGATATTCATACCATATTGCCACTATTACCTTTTGTGTGGTGTATGTGCTGATAATAATTGTATTATTTTTGTAATACATTTTAATTTATGTGTATTTATATATTCATTTTATAATACAACTTTCATGGGGTGTATGTTTCGTAAGATACAAAATTGGTAAGGGTTAATTTCACAATATCATTATTATCTGAGGTTGTTTTTACGTAAGTATATAAAGGAAAATACTTATTATCCATGTCCATGTATTATGAAAGAGTTTTGAAAGAGATTAATTTAATGTACTTTTTACTAAAACATCATTTCAAATGTTTTAATTATTTATTCTTCTAATTCTTTCTCATTAATGTCCATATCATCAAAATGGTTTTTAAGGATTAATTTATATGGAAATGAATGTTTTTAAAATGTTATTTCCTTTCAAAAGTTTCAATGTGGTATGCGACACTTTGACTAAAAAATGTCATCAAATGACTTCTTTTCCAAATTGTGTGACTATTAAATGCTTTCATGAAAAAGGGGTATTTCTCTCAAAGTGTTTTACAAATCATTTTCATCAACGGATTTTAAACTTGTTTTGAAGTTGATTTATAATGATACAAATCTTCCATAATATGTTGATGGTTTTGTGATAAGATTGAATATGGATGTGTTATTTTTATACCACTCATGGATTATGGGTAGTGTGTTGACATTTTTTTCCTATTTCTAATACGAATGTTTATGTTATGTTTAGACCTTTTCATATGAGGAATGAATTGGACTTAGTAATTGACGGGTGGAGCCCGCTATAGCTCCTCGATGCCTCGGTAGGTCTCATGATACAAACTAGTGTCTTTGCACGAGGCCTTGACAAAATCATATTTTTAGTCCTGGCATGAGGCCTTTGCTACTTGGTTATGATAGACTGACATTATGTATTCCATCATTTTGAAAGTTGTTATTGATATTTCATGTGATTATTTGACTAGTAGAATATCCATGTGAATAAGTAAATGACATTATTTCATTTTATTTTTTCAATATTATGCTGGCGTTCAGGTTTAAAAGTCTTTCTTTTAGTTATACATTGCCTTAAATTATTATTCTTATTTATGAAAGTTTCCTCTATATTGTTATCCTTACTGAGATTCTGAGCTCACCCCTTTCTAGGCTTTATTTTTCCCAAGATTCCAAGAAGTGTATTGTGATTGATATGTAGGGTTATACTACTGGAATAATGGAATTCATAAAGGATTATTTATGTTTTTTTGTATGTTATAAAGTGTAATGTAAAATTCATGTATGTAATCTATTTTCCAAGACTACTAAATCGATCGGTACTTTGGGACTTGATTCCTTGTAATCTTGCCAATGTATTAAAATAATGCACAGACTATGTGTAACTGGGTTCGGGGATTTACACTCACTATGTACTACGCCATTGGCCTGCTACCGTGCTACAGATGTAGTGGCTCCAATATTTGTACCGCTTATAGGGTTGCTGGAACAAACTCCACCCAAAACAGGCTCCCGAAGTCTGTCCAGAGTAGTGTCACCTCGTCATGGACCTAGAGAATTAGGCTCCACCATCTTCCTGTTGGTGCCTGATGGAGACTCACATAAAGGACTAGTCGAAGCATTTCTGGTGTCCCTACCAGCCTAAAAACTCTCACCACAACCTCCAATCAATCCTCAGACGCCTGTGGGTCTATCTTTCCCAAGAACCTGGATGACCTCTGGCACTGGAACTCATGCAATTCACTCAAGAAACATTCATCGTGTGCTGTTGGGGCTGGTGGCATCGGTGGCCCAACATTAGTAGTACAGTTGGTGCCTCTGTTGGTGCCTCAACTGGAAGAGGGCCCTGCACCGAGGCCCCGTCGCATGGTGGGATGTCAGAGCGTATGACTCTCGGGGCTCTCCGAGGAGGCATTCTAAAAGAAACAGTTTATACACGATCAAAAGATTATACCTGGTGAGATGACCTGGTTGATCCGACAAAAGAAAAATTTTAAAGACATGCACACAAGCCATGTTTTCCTGAACTATGTCAGAAATTAGTAGTCAGGGTCCTGGTGTATGGATACATCGGCTGCCCACACCAACACTGGACTCCCTGAACTAAAAACCACACATAGTACCCATAACAAAATTGCTTCATAGAAAAGAAATATATGTTTTCTATGTTCTATGGTAGAACGTACTCCTCTAAGACCAATTTGTCACGACCCATCCCCGAGGGCCCCTATCGTGACTACCCCAAACCCACATTCCATAGGCAAGGGGTTGGAGACAAGATCCAAAGGTGTAAATCACTAATCTAAAAAAGAATTAATTTTATAAACTAAACACACACAACAGAGTACGCTACTGGAAGTAAAATACCACGTAAAAATTGTATACAAAACATTGTTCTATAACTAAAGAGGGCCAAAAAAACAATCCCAATAGTCAAGTACAAGGAAACAGAAAAGTACAACAAAATTTAGAAAAGTAAAGTGACCACGGTTTCCTCCTCTAAGGGTTCCTACCTGAAGGGTAGGTACAGATGACCTCCTCAGAACTCCACGTTCATCCCTCCGTTCAGTGTACGATCGTTCCAAGTGGTCCACCACAGTGTACCATCTAGTTCCCCTATTCCCTTCTTCATTCAGTGTTGTCTGTCGTCTGTAACCAAAAAAATGCGGTGCAGACGTAGCCTGTGAAGGGGCGAGTATAATGATACTTATTTGGGAGCCCAAGACCCTCATGGAGTCACTAAATCCAACAATGATAATCCACAAGTATGAAATCATTAGATAACCATCACTTAGGTATATGACCATACTTATACCTATGTTTTCTATTAACCAATCTCATTCCCGAGGTAAACATAAATTTTTTTAACTCAGCTCAAATCGAGGATTTTATATTGGGGGTGGTAACATGTAACACTCCCAGTCAAACTATTGAAACCTGGTCTGCTAGTGTAATCATTCTCTATAGAGTATTGTGGGCCTACAACGTCACAAAGAGGTGCTTCCCACTATCCTGTACTGATGTGGTACTCTTGCTGTTTAGTATCGTGGGTCAGCTGTGTCACACAGAGGTTCTCCCCACTATGGGTCTGCCACATCACACTGAGGCCCTCCCCCTTGTAGCATGCCGAGATACTCTTACTATTGAGTACAGTGGGTCTTTCATGTCACATAGAGGTTCTCCGCACCCTGGGTCTACTCTGTCACGCAGAGGCTCTCACCACTGTGCTAGTCGAAAAAATCTGAGTCGAATGGTCAGCAGTCGTTCAGACTAAGCAAACTACTAGGTCTCTACACTCTGCTCTCTTGTCACCAAGAGGATCCTATCCACAATCTATTGGTCTATACTCCAACTATCATGATGTCCCATGTAGTTGTATCTCAAAGTTCCGCCTCGTCATAGTTGTTTCAACGTAACAGATGACGTGTTAATCAGGCGCCCGGTCTACGAGTTATTGTCATTTTCGTTCTAGGGATTTGGTTGAATTTTAGGTTCAATCCAAATCTAACGTATCCCTACTGTGTTCAAACCTCATGTGGGATATGTCAAAAGAACCATCTCACTATAATCTTTCTCTCTCCGTAGACGGTTCGTCTAGTAGACTCCAGTAGCCCATGATACCTTAGAAAATGTGTATTCGGGTGAATCGGGGCTAGACTAGGGTCCGACCCCGTCCGTAAGTCCGACATGGACCTAAAGGGAGTGGCCCAACCCGTGGGGGTGGCCCAACCCAAAGGCATCCCAACCCGAGGGAGTGGCCCGACCCGAGGGGGCGGCCCGACCCAATGGCGGCCAGGTTGCCCCGCGTGGCCCGGTTTGCTGGCGGGCTGGCTCGGCGGCCCTGCTGGCCACGTATGGGGGGGGGGGGTTACACACCCTGTCATCTACAACAACCAGCGTGTGGCACCGACCCGGTCTCTGTGGTCCCCTTTCGTTCCCGCCTGTAGCGAGCACCGGTGGCCGGCTTAGACGGCCACCCCCCTCTGTCCACAGCCTCCTATGGCCACGATTCTTTTCCAGCACAGCACGACGGCTTCGTGCCCACCCCATCTGACTAACGCGGCTTTCGTGGTCACAACCCCTTCTTCTGGGGCGGTGCGACGAAAACACGCCCTTCTGGCACCCCCGCCGCCCGCCTAGAAATAACACAGTTCTCTATGTGGCGCGATAGATCCACGCCCCTTCCGAAACCCGACAGCCTTCATGCCACCGGTTTCCTTTGAGGTCGGCCCGACGTTGGCCGATTTTCATTGAGTTTGGCCCAAGAATTACTGATGTTGCACCGCCTCCACGGTCAATAAATGTTAACAAAAAGGGAGAGGTTCGGGTAGTGTTTGTGCGGTCCAAACCCTCCTTGTTGTGGTGATATCATTGGGAACTCTGAAACTATAAATTGAATGATGAGGAACGAGAATAAATTCAACTAAAACCCCTAACTCTCTTGTTGATCATTTACGATGGAAGATATGAACGACAGACGTCGATTCGTTGACCTTGGGAAGCATCCAAGTTAGGAGACCGAGGAAGAAGTTTCATCGGCATTCTTTGCTGTCGGCTCCTTCCCTTTTGGCTCGGTCGAAGATTGAAGAAAGATATTGTCATTATTCAGTGGATGATGATGAGGTGTTCTTCATGGACATCGGTTCTTCATTGGAGAGTTATTATCCTCCCCAAACTCCACCAAAATTCCAACCAAAAAAAAAGTTGAATCGTCTATTATTTGTTGGCACAACTACACAAATAGTTGTGTATAATTAAAAGATATAAATAATTTAAATAATAGTGTGGAATTTATTAAAATTCAAAATAGGGGATGTGTATATTTTGAATTAAATAAAGAGAGGTGTTCAAATAATTAAGGGGTAGAAAGGGGGTTTTAAAACCCACGTGGTCCTGACCAAGGATATCCTCCCAAGGGAGGTTATGTGCGTGTGGGCCCCAAAACCATAAACTCTCATTGGAGGTTATTTTGTGGTGGTCCCTACCTCTATAATCCCCTTAAAGGTTTTAACCACCACAAATTTAAAATAAGTTATCACCTTATTTTTATTTAATTTATTTTATAACCCTAAAATCTAACTTCCATTCTCATTAGAACGCAACTGCGGTGTAGGTCTCACTAAGGAATCACAGATGATGCATGTTCAATGGTACCCTCGGATTTGAATTTTGAGCACCGGTTTAAAAGTTATAAAATCATTCTCATACATTTACTGAACTTACCAGAATAAAACTTCATAAATTGATTTCGGGCACACCGGGCCTTGGAATAAAGCACCGTAAAAATTCCAAGACTCGTAAAAATTTCATGAATTTACGAAAAAAATCAAAAATTTCCACGTCATTACACTGATAGTATACATTTTTTCTAATAAAATTATATTAATGTAAATCATGTTTTATTTTCATGAAAAATCACCATGAGATTCAACATGATATATTCTTTGTTCCTACTCATTCATTATATTTTTCAAAAAATTAGTAGATAATCATGTATGAGAATATTAATATTAGTAAGGGACATAAAAGAAAGATATGTATCACACCAATTAAAAATAAGAAATTATAAAAAATTGTTTACATCATTCACATTATTCATTAATGATATAATCTAAATCATATCATCATAAGGAAAGAACCTTTTTTTCTGAATGAAATCATTTAATTCATATGTAATAAAAATTGAACCCCTTTTATGAATTTAGAAGTATTATAGTCTTAAATCCTATTTAATCATTTAAAAAATAATCGGTTCCCAAAATAAAATGAGAGGATAACCCCAAACAAATTTCACCCTCCATTAAATTGAGTACAATGATTATTAAAAAATGCATTGAAGAGCTATATCAGGCTCACTCTTCACAAAAGTTGTATCTTGTTCACCAATCATTTATTTTGTATCAACATCAATTTTATTTTTGTATAATTATAAAATAACAAATCAAGAACATAATTTTTATCCATTAATATATAACCATTATACACTTTATAATCTTATTTTAACTCTCATGGAATACCATTTTGGATAATAAAATACCATTTCATTCAACATTCCATTTAAAAAAAATTCTAGAAAAAGGGGAAAATGTTTTTCATTATATAATCATAGAATTATACAATAAAATCCAATATTAAATGATATTAATGGATATTGAAAATTAGGCCAATTCATATAAGTTAAAATAGTGCATTCCATTTTAAAATTTCATAATGAAATTCAATGTTTTCCATATAAATTTTTTAAACATTTTCCCATTAAAGCCCTCTTATTAAATGTTAAAAGAGATAAAAAAATTCTTGAGTAGCTCATTTATGTCCATATTAATATATTTATATATTATTTCTATGAAATAATACATATATGAAAATGATTAAGAAAATAATTTATTAAAGAATTTAAAATGAAGTTCTATGGTAATATTCTAATGAAATTGACTATAAATCATCACATTTGTTGTTAATTATTGTAGCCATAATTTTTATTATAGAAATATTACAACATTTTGAAGATAAAAACATAATATGGATACAAATCCATGATCAAAATGATTATTGCATTTTGAAAATTAGACTCTGAATTATCTTTTTCATAATAAATCATAAACATTATATAATTACATATTCGATAACTTGATTGTCAAAGTTATTTTCTCTTTAGTTAATTTAATAACATGAGGTCATTAATAAATTAATGTTGTGAGCTAAAATCCCAGAAATATGATGAATAACTGAAATGAGTCAATATAACATCATGATACTTAAAATTGATCCTCATATAATCAGAATAAGATCATATTAAATATCATAAGGGAAAACATTTTAATAGAAGGAAATTTTGCAATGCATAAACACGAAAAATCATGTCATATAGGTAAAATACCAAAAATATATGTGAACAAATTATAGCATGTTCATGCATTACATATGTTCATAATAATAACACCATCATTGTGGAAAAATATAGCATCGTGTTCATCAATGTTAAATAAAATTATCCTGAGGTACATCATATTATTTAATGAATTAGGGGTCTATATAATTCTAATCCCACCAATAACATTATAATATTTAAATAATCTGAAATATGACATAGAACATATTATGACCATAGACATGAAATGTTCAATAGAAAATAATGGGTATGATAAGTTCTTAATCAATCATGATTTCAAGAATTAAAATTGTGTTCTAAAACTAAAAAAGCGAATTTCATAATTTGTATAAGAATAATCATTAATAATAAAAGTGGAAATAGATCAGTACGATTTTAATTTTTTAGGAGAAAGATATTTTATAATGTAAAATCAATATATTCATCATAAAATAAATTTGGAAACAGGTATATCCCTCGAGGAAATGATAAGAATAATGAAACGATCCTTATGGAATATTTTAGTAATATTTATAATATGTATTTTTTTAATGTGGTATAAACCGTTGAAAATTTGCAGGGTTCGAGAATCCCCTTACCATAATTTTGGATTATTTTTTTTCTTTTACGCCTCATGAATCATAATTAGAGAATTATATAAAAAATTATTTAGAATTTAATTAAATTTATGCATAAATTTATTTATAATATAAAAAAATTATTATATTTGTTTATTTTTAATTAAAATGATGACTTTTGAAATCTTGTTTTTCTTAAAAATTTCACCTTTTTCAGTGATATCTCCATTTTCATTGAAATTCATTTACAAAAAATATTGTATTATCTTGTGAATCTTCTAATAAATGTATTAAATATTTATATATTATATATTATGAAGACAATACATCCATGAAGGTGGCCATAGGAATTTTCCTTCAATTTTCTCCATAAATAGTTCAATGACGTTTCATAGTACGTTATTGAAAGAACAAGAAAGGGAAGTATGACATTTATATTTTTCATAAATATGATTATTAAAGTAACTTGATATTTTCAATGTAAATATAAATTACTGCATAATTACGTTTATAATATATGGTCCTCAAATGAATTAGTGCAAAGAAGAATAAAACTACTAAAATATGAGAGATTTAGAACAGAAATAGTCTCTCTTTTGTGTCGCTTCTCTCAATTGAAATAATAAAACCCTTGGAAATTGGAGTTATATTTCCACATAATTCCCCAATTTATTATATAGGGATTTAAAGGGATGATTTGGGTGGATCATTGAATTTATAAGGGGTAGGAGTATAATTATTCCAAGTTATGTGAGTGGGATAATTTAAAAATATATGGAGGTATCTTTTTATAATAAATATTAAATAAAATATTATATCAAATGTAAAACATGTAATTCAAAAAATTTAACAATATAAATCATATGTGAATTTTATAGAATTTTTTAATCCATTAATAACCCCTTATAAATAAATGTAGTTGACATATTAAAAATTTATTTTAAAAATGAAAAATTTATATTTTAAATAATCACATATTAAAATGAGTTTCATTCAATGTTTTTTTGGTTTGGAAATTACATTTTTTTGAATTCCAATTAGTCAATAATAAAATTAATCATATCATGGCTGATCTTAAATGTCATAAATGGATTATTTATGTAGGATAGAATATTTAATGAGATGCACAAATAAAAGAGGGGGTGAATTGGAATATATAAAAATTATTTTGGAGCCTTCAAAGTTCAGTTTAACAAATTTAATCAAACATTCACAAAACCTCTTAAAGAAACCATTTCATAAACCTTACAACCGTAGGATATACACATAAGAAAATTTTTTTTAATAGAGAGATTCTACCTTAATGTGTATAGAATGAATAGTATAATCAGAGTAATATAATTTGAAAGTATAAGAGCATAATACTTTTTATCTTTAAAAAAGTTAAGATTACTGTGGAAGTTAAAATACTGGAAATAGAAAACAGGTAATAATAAGATTCTTTTAACCCAATGAGAAGGGTGTCCAACAAACATGTATAACGTTTCCATGATTTATACTTTCATGAATGTATGTCTTACCAAATCCTATGTAATCCCTCAATAAGATGATCAGTATATGTCCTGATATCCCCGCAAGACCTTAATTTAGAATTAAATCAGAACCTCTTTCATAAAAACCTGAATGCCCATGATCAGCATGATTGGAGTCTACACAGAGCAAGTCTGAACAAGTTTTTCTTGCCTGAAAAAGTTGTTCATGACATCGACACGGAGAAATGAGAGTTGTATGAGCCTCACTCTATAGAAATCAATTCACATCTTTTTCACATTCATCATGTTCATACACTCTATGAATTATAGTTGATGTTGTAAAAAGTATATTTCTCATTCAAATAGATTTTTATTTATAGGAAAAACATCCCACTGGTCGGATCCACTCCAACGGTCATATTTTTATTAAATTTCACAGGGACCTAGAACTATGTCAAGCATTTAAAGATTACTTTGTAACATGTTATATGAAATCGTTTCAAGTATATGAAACAATGTTAAGTTAATGATAAGTGCTATGTATAAGAAAACATAGAATCTGATAATATTGTAATGATACATTAAAAAAATCTAAAATTATTATGAAAAATAGATTTATAAGACAAACATTATCAGGAAAATAGATTCATAAGGGAAATAATATCAGATTGTGAAAAAAGTATCTCATTTGTTCTAGAATCAGAATCATAAAATTGGAATGACTATTACACCAGATTTAGAACCATAAAAAAATCACTTTTTCACCGAATTTGGAATCATAAAACAGAATCACTTTTTCACCAGATTCGGAATCCGAAAATAGAATCACATTTTCACTAGATTGGGAATCATAAAGTGGGTATTACCTATAAACCTGAATTGGAATCACAAAGACAATATCACTTATACACCAGAATCAGAATCACAAAGATGTTA
The DNA here is from genome assembly GCA_963277665.1 of Viscum album. Classification (NCBI taxonomy): domain Eukaryota; kingdom Viridiplantae; phylum Streptophyta; class Magnoliopsida; order Santalales; family Viscaceae; genus Viscum; species Viscum album. Next base: position 177,996,358 of record OY728165.1, read on the forward strand.
TCACTTATACAGCAGAACTAGTTTCAAAAAGACGGTATCACTTATACACCAAAATCAGAAAAACAAAACATAATGACTGAACTGTAAGTATAATGTAATGAAAATATCAGATCATAAGAAAAACAATACTTATAATGAAAATAGAACTTAAAAAATGTTGTTTTGTGATATTTAGTATATAAGACCATAAGGAATGGAAAAGTAATATCATAACCATATTGACTCAACAATCTCCCCATTTTGGGAGAGCACAAACATATTTTCTATGGAAGAATATATTGACATAGATAAACAAGTATGAAAATTTATCTCCCCCTTTGAATAAAATTTAGGAAAAATACTACAACCCCCCTAGGTTATGCTTCCCAAGGATCGTATTATTGATCTTCTATGTCTAGATTTATTTTATAAGAAAATATATCTCCAATATATAAACATCTGTTCTTAGAAGAAAACTCCTCATTTCATGGTCATTATCCTTTTTTACCATACACTCCCTTAATAGATTCTCCTCCTTTGAGATCTTCATGAAATTATTCAATTAAATAAATTATCCCCCATTGTGATTTCCAAAAATATTGAAAAAATAATGGATAAGTATAAGATGTACCTGTAAGGGTATGAAAGTATACATTCGAATACAAAATAAAGATATGTAGGAAAGTTCCTAAGGAAATATTTGGAAATAAAGTTAATATTAAAACAAAATATGACAATGTCAAGAAAGTCATTCATCTGTATTCTTCTCAAAAAACATTTTATTCATCAAAACATTAAGTTACATCAATTCCTTACTATCTTCTTCAATCATTTTCAAGAAGATATTCTTATCCTGATTCGTCTTTTATAATGACAAGATTAATTATTCTTGAGCAGACACCTTTTTCTCTAAGATAACATTGATTTCTTTATCACAACTTATAGTTTGGGCAATGGATTTGGGTTGACTAGAATTCTCAAATATTGATTCCTTAAACTTTTTTAACTAGGTTTCACATGTATTGAATGCTCCATTTGTTAAATCAATGAACTCATCGAACTATATTAGTTTTTCTTTGATGTTTTTGGTGTGGTTAAAGACTTTCCTACAAGCGTGATTCAGAGATATGTAGTCAATAAAATGATTACTAACGTCTACTTCTTCTTGACCACCATGTCCAAAATCATATTGGTTGATTCAATCTTTTGATTTAGAGTCTCTTACATATTTTGACTCCAGGAATCTATATTTGCATAACTAGAATGATGCTGACCAGCTTTCATAAATATAGCTTGACAAAGTCATTTTCAACGGATTATGTGCATTCGAAACCAGAACCATATTACCCTTTTTCAGCTCCACTTGGAGTTAAGAAAAATTATTTTTCTATTCTCTTAGAGAACATCTGAGGAATTTTCTTTTTGGATGAGGAAACCAAAACACTCTTAACTTTGATAGGATTTTGAAGTAGAGATTGTTCATTAGATACTTGGATAACATTAAAATATACTTTTTTATATTCTTCCTCTTGAAACACTTCTTCTTAAACACCTTGATGATCAACCAATTCTTCTCTAGATTTTCCACTTCAACATCAACATGTTCTTTATCTTCAACTTCTACTGCTTCCCCAACTTCTTCTTCTAAAACATATTTAGAGACTGAACATGAAGGAGTTCCAATGTAGTCTACCACTTCCCTTAAAACATCATCATAGTCTTCTTGTACTATCTGATCCTCTATTTCATGAACATGTTCTGATAAAGATAGAACATTCATGGCTTTCAAGAAATCTAGAGTGACAACCTACATCTTATGAACAACCTGAGGTTCTAGAACTTCTTGAGATTTCTTTTCTATATATTTTAATAATGATTGTCAAACTTGAGATTCCAGGGATTTCTTCTTTAAATTATTATCCTTCTTTTCATTCCCAACATTTTCTTCTTTCTTGATTTTCAAGTTCATAGCCTCTGCAGGGTCTATGCGAAATGAAGGATCTCCTTCTTTTCTGGTAGCATCCATTTCTCTCCACTTTTCATCTGTTGCATCAGAATAAGATTTTTGTTTTTTGTAGGAGGAGGTGCTGATAATGGGACACCATAATTTAGTACTAGCAATCCTAGTTCATTAAGATTTCTTTTCATTGGTATTGATTTTGATTATTCTAGAACATCACCCATGTTCTGGGCAACCATTTCTTCAAAACATTTTGATTCATGTAAGAACTCTATATTCATCCTCCTTAGAGTGTCATTACTGAGAAAAACAAATCTTAAAAGGCATTGAGACTGATTAGCATGGGTCATTCATCACTTGAAGTCATATAACAATTATCCTAGATACAGTTCTCAGATACATAAGAATTTGAGATCTGATGGATCCACCTTTTATTGTGTAGATAGTGCGGAAGATATACTTAACCAAGTTAATATTACTTAAGTAGAAGAGAATGTCTAAAAGAATTATATGACATAAAGTTAAGGAGTCCTTATATCCTTTTATTGGTATAATAATGCCTTGAATCCATAGAGCTACTATCAAGTAGTTTTTTGTATGATTCGTAATCTTCGGGTTCATAACATACTAGAGTCCATGTTAATCCAAAGCCTTGACGTTATAAAAAGAACCTTCTTTCTGAAGGTGTTTTTGAGAGTATCGAATAGATTCCCCTTCATACGTTACGTTGAGAACATTTTCGGCCTTCTTATAGAGAACTATATAAGACTTATCATAAAATTTGAACTTAAACATGTCCTTGACATCCTTTTGAAAGAATGTAACAGATTCATAGAACTGAATAAACCGGTCAAGAAAAAAACATATCCAAACTTTTCTCCTTAGCCACACAAAAACTTTCCCATCTATTAGTTCTTATCATCTTAGAGGTAATGGATTAATATTTTTTTAGAAGATAGGGCATACCAACCATTCCCTAAATATTGAAAAATAATTTATTTCATTGGTAATTGGTATCTAATCTACTGAAAATTCAAAAGTCATTCGGGACAGCAGAGACAAAATAATTGGAACAAAGAATTTTATGGCAGCAGAACTTCGACACTGAGATCAGTAATGATGGTGCAACACTTATAAAAAAGGAACCCCTTATATAAACATAGCTATGACTTTTCATCATTCATAATATAATCAAATGACTGAACATAACCTGATATGATCTGATGGTCGACAATGGACACATGAAATATGAATTCCAATCATTTGTAGTAATGTAAACCTGAAATGAAAATTTTGGAACACAAACAACTATAAAATTCCGATTAAAAATGTGTACCTTCAGGAATACTCAAAGGAAATTATTGGTATTATAAGAATTATCATTGAAGTTTTAGATTCCGGGACTTCCAAATCTGAAATTTCCAAATCTGCAATTTCCAAATCAAAAATTTTCAAATCTGAAATTCCAAATTCCAAAATATTCTAATCCAAAATTTGTAAATATGAAATTTCCAAATCCAAAATTTTCACTACTGAAATTTTCAATAAAAAAAAATTTAATACTGAAATTTTACGATGGAAAGAAAATTAAGGAAAGATAATATTTTAAAAAGAAGAAAAAGCATAAGGAAGGGGGAAAATATGTAATCCCCTAGAAAAGAGGAGTAGTTTATTGTTAGGATATGATTTAAACAAGAAGTATATCTGAATGATTAATTTTATAGAGATCATTTCTACATTATTTTTAATGTATTCAAATCTATCAGAAGACGATGGTTTTGTAAAAATAACATCATGTTGTTATTGCGTTGCTATGATTTGAAGAATAATATCTATTTTAAGTGGGTGATCCCTTAGAAAGTGATGTCAAAAATCTAGGATTTTTTCATGAGATTGATATGAAGGGTTTTTACATATGGAAATGTCACTTGTTTTACCACACGTTATTTGAGTCTTAGTAAATCTCATACCATAGTCTGTGAGTGTGTGTTTCATCCACAACACTTGTGCACAATGTCTTCCAGCTACTACATATTTAGCTTTAGCTGTTGAATGTGATACAAAATGAAGTTTCTCGCATGACCCAGAAAATAAATAATGTCATAAAAAATGAAAAGTCCCAGATATATGTTTTCTATCCATTTTACAACCACCAATGAAATCATAAGAAAAAAAATTATGTTAAAAATTATTTCTAGGGGAATAAAAATGCCCTAAATCTAATGTTCCCTTTATGTAGTGAATAATTATTTTAGCTACCTTAAAATGATATTCTATAGAATTTTCATATAATCTTACACATAAGCATACTAAGAACATTATATCAGGATGACTAGATCTTATGTACTGTAAGTTTCCTATAATCCCTCTATAAGTTATTTGATCCACAGGTTTCCCTACTACATCAATATCAAGAGTATTGGAGGTTATGATAGGAGTTCATATACTCTTTGTATTATCATACATGAACTTCTAAATAAGATCATTGATATACATTAGTTGAGATATGTAATTTCCCTATGGTTTTTGAGATATTTAAAAACTATGAGAAAAGGATAACTCAACCATCTTACTCATCTCAAACCCAGATTTCCTAAGATTCACAAAAGAAGTAGTCAAGGATTTTTAAGATGATCCAAATATGATGTCATGAACATAAACATATACAATAAAAATATATGTATTATTTTTTTTTAAACGGTTGGATCAAAAGTTCCCTTAAAATATTTATTTTGAAGAAAAAATCCTGAAATTCTATCATACCAAGCTCTAAGACCATGTTTAAGTCCCCACAAGGAATTGGCAAGTTTATAATCACAATTAGGATATTTTTTATCTTCAAAGCCAGGAGATGATCTACAAATACTTCCTCCTATACAAAACAATTAAGGAATGCACACTTTACATCCATTTGATAATGTTTAAAATTAAATAATTTTTTAAAGGATGGAAGAATAAAAATAGATTCAATTCTTGATACAGGAGCAATGGTTTTATCATAATCTATGTCTTATTGTTGGTTATAGCCTTTGGAAACTAATATTTCTTTATTACAAACAATAACTCAATTATCGTCACATTTGTTTCTAAAAACCCATTTTACTCAAATAATAGATGTTTCCATATGTTTTAAAACCAAGGTCCAAACATGATTCCTTACAAATTTGTTGCATTAACATTGTATAACCTTTATCGACTTTTCTTCACCCAAGCCTTCTTTAGGTGTATTTGGTTCAAATGGGGAATGAAAATCAACATGTTAAATTTCATTACATAATGAAATTTACTTCTAACTAGTTTACTAACATTTCCAATGATATTATCACTAGGATGACTCCTGAGTATCAACATAATTGGATTTTGAATGACTTTATCATCAACATAGGGTAGATATGTTTTAGGGGTAAATGTTTCAGAAAAATTTTCTCAAACATTACCGTTGAGTGATAGAACTTATATCAAAGGTTGGTGATCATTTTTAGAAAATATATCAGAAATATGTTCTTATTGTTTGAAAAAAAATGATCATTTTCATCATAATTAACATGTATTGTTTCTTCCAGAGTTTATGTGTTTTTATTAATAACTATGTATGCCTTAGACTTAATAGAGTATCCTAATAATATTCCTTCATTGGATTTGCGTGAAAATTTATGTATGTTATCGTTGATATTCAAGATAAATAAATTTCAACCAAAAACATTGAAGTATTTAACTTTTGGTATTCATCCAGTCCCTAACTGACAAGGAGTATTATTTAGAAAGTTTTTTTTATTAAAACTCGATTTATAGTATCACAAGGATTACATAAAACATCATCCAAAAAATGGTTATCTATAGAATACTCACTCAACATGGTTCTAGTCATCTATTGAAGAATACTATTTATTCATTCGACAACACCAATCTGTTGAAAAGTTCATGGAGAATAAAAGTTATGATTAATTCGTTTTTTACTACATAATGATTCAAAATAAGAATCTTGAAATTATAATCTATTCTCACTATGAATAGTTATCAATGGAAGCTTCTTCACATTTCTAACATGAGATCTGAAAATTTTGAAATTAGATAGAGCATGAAATTTGTTTGCAAGAAAATAGACCCAAGTAAATATAGTGTAGTCATCAACTATGAAAAACACATAGTATTTGCCTCCAATACATCAAATCATTTTTGGACCAAATAAGTCCATTTTCACTAACTATATGGTATTATATGTTATAAGTTCACTTATAGACATAAATCAAGATTTATGTCGATAGCCATATTTACAAGGATCACATAATTTTTAAGAATCAATCCTAGGATCTGATTGATCATTTGCATGTTCTTTCAGATAAATTTTACTACGATTCCTTAATTTACAGTGTCCTAGTTTTCTATGTCAATGCCAGGATCGATCTTCAATTTCAATTAGTCAAGGAAGATATTGACTTCAAAGGTCTTCTAGGATTAGTGTGTATATATAATCTTGCCTATGGGATTAGAGAATAATCTCATCCTTGTAATTTTTTACTAATCACTTTTCATTCCTAAAATTTACAATGTATCCATCATCACATAAATTCCTTATGCTGATGAGGTTGTGCTTAAGACCATTAACAAAAAAATCATTTGAAATTAATGATTTTCCAAGAATAATAATTTTATATATACCGAAAATTTATCCGTGAGAGTTATCTCCAAAGGTTACCTTTCCACATTTGGTCTTTAAAATCTCTTTGAAATAGACTTTTTTACCGGTCATGTGCTGGGAACATCCCCTATCCATGTATCATATGTGTTTGTTACTACCATCATTAACCTAAAAAATTAGATTTTCGGAATCCAAATTTTCTTGGATCTAATATTTATAGGTAATAAAATTTCATGTCAATACATTTGTTCAGAAAAGTAAGATTTATGAAACCGAAGATATTGAACATTATATAAAGAAAAATTATTCTTCCAAAGTCTACCACTTGGAATTTTGTGCAAAAAAGGGAACTTGGAGGCACCAAATAATTATTTCTAAATATATGTTGTTCATCAAAATAACATAAACCCTGATTTTTACCATGATTTCAGATCTGTGAATACATCTTGACAAAATTTTCCTTACTAGAAGTAAAATTTGAATGATGTTTCATCATGGAAAAAATTTCAGTCTTTATTCTTATGATGAAATTCCTTTCTTCTGGGACAATAGACTTAGTGTTGTGTTTATACTCTAAAACATCACTTAAAAAAATATATTTTTAAGATCTTTATAAATCTTATCATTCCCAGAATTAGATTCCTCATGTTTCTTATAATTATTTTTTAAAACATTATTTTTCCTATCAATGTGTTTGGTGACATCTGAAATTTATTTTGATAAATTAATTTCACTGGAATTTTCATTTTCATGTTTCATAGGAACATTTCAATTTCATATCTCATGAAAATTATTAAATCTAGAAACTTATTTATAGGAAAGAAAATCATTATCATTATCTGATGAAGAAGATTCTTCATCTTAAAAAAATCATTATCAATATAATTTTCACTCAAAGACATATTAGTTACGGATTCATCATTTCATACCTTAGCCATAAGACTTTGATTTTGAAATTGAGCTCTGGAAATTAAAACAATATTCTTCTACTCAGAAGACTCATATTCTGAAGATTCATCTAAAGAATCTATACCACTAGCACTCCAAATGTCATTGGATTTTAGGACATTCTTATTTTTTGATTTGTATAACTTCTTCTCGTTTTTATTAGAATTAATCTCCTTCTAATATATTTTCTTATGCAACTGACAATATGGTTTGATATGAATGGTTTTTCTACATTCTTAGAATGTCACATCTCCATATTTCATTTCTTTTCCATCTTTCTTCTTGTATCTATATTAAATGTTTTTCTGCCCAAAAATCTTGTTTATCCTTCAAGAAATATTAGCTAACTAATTTTCTATAGCTAAACATTCACTAGATTCAGATTGAACAAAAACCTTCTTCGATCTATATCTCGTAACTTTCTCAAGAGTCTTTGATATCATAGGATTTGAAGTAGTTGTAAAAGAAAAACCACCATTTCAAATCATCTATTTAATATTATTAACATATTCCTTAATTCTGGTTTCATTTTTAAGGAGGGTTCCAAACAGGTCATCAAGAGAAACTTGGGGTACTTTTTTATTTTCATCTATAGTAGTTATCTTGGATTCCCATTCGTTATGCATGATGTCTATGATCATGTCAACAAGAGATTCATAATCTACTCCTTTCTCAGCCATTGATTTTAATCTGTTGACAATAGTCATAAATCTTTGTTGTACCATACACATGGGTTCTCCATAAGGTTATCATAAACCATCATACTAAGCTCTGAGAATAGGTTTTATAGTTTCGATAAATTTTGATGTTCCAAAGTGAGTTACTTTATGTTTATTCCAAATAGTATTTGAAGCTTCATTGGAAGAAATATATATATATATATATATTTCATGTCATGGAGTAAATAAAAGTATTATATACCTTAATATTCATCTGTTATTCCACCTTTTCTGGATTTGTAATGGTTCCAGGTTCTTTATCAAGAGTCTTATAATCCCCAGTTAACATAATGTAGTCGTATACAACTGTGATTATCACAATGGTCTTCATTCTGTCTCTCCAGTACTCACAGTCATTTACGTCAATGATTAGTGGTCTAGAAGGATTGTTATTATCTAGATATCTAACATGAATTCCTGCCATAATTTAAAAAAAATTGCATCCAAGGGACTTGTTAGAATTACAAGTTTATAAAAAAATAATAAAGTGAAAATCATGAGCATGAAAATTTATATGTGGATATAAGTATTTTAGAGACCTCCTCTGTTACAAATTAATTGATCGAATATGTAATGATATGCTCAAATACAAGGTGGGTGAATTGTATTCATTAAAAATTCATTTGGAACCACTAATGTTTAGTTTAACAAAGTTAAACAAGCATTCACAAAACCACTTAAAGATTCATTTTATTAGACATTATGAACGTATGATATATACCTATGAAAGATTTTCTTAAAAGAAATATTCAACCAAAAAGTTTATAAAATCAGTAATATAAGAAATATAACATAATTAGAATTTATAATAAATTTATACATTCTTACTTTAACAATGTTAAGAGTATGGAAGAAATAAAACAACATGAAATATAAATCAAGTAACCAAATGATTATTTTAACCCAAAGAGAAGGGTATCAAACAAACTTGGTTAAAGGTTCCATTATTTATATATTCAGGAAATCCATTCATACCCAAACCCAGGTAAGCCGTCAATGTAAAGATTAGTATCTGTCTTACTATCCCTACAAGCCATCGATTTAGATAGAAATAAAAACCTTTGTCTTCCTTACCCGGAATCCCATGATCAACACGATCTGATTCTGCACAAATCGATTCTGAACAAGTTGATGATGCCTGAGAATTTTTTTCATGGCATCCGCACAAATCACTGAGTTTTGTAAGAGATTATACCTCTAAAAATCACATCACAGCCTATTCACATGCATCATGTTCATCCACTTTCTGTATTCTAGTCGATGTTTTCAAAAGTACTTCTCTCATTCAAATGGACTTGTATTTATAAGAAATACTTCCCAATAGTTGGCTCCACTCCAGCGGTCATATCTTCTTTAAATTTTAGAGGGACATGGAAACATGTCAAACATAAAATAGTTTATTTGTAACATATTTTATGACATCATTTCAAGTATAAGAAACGATGTTAAGTTAAAGATGAGTGTTATGTATTAGATAACAAGGAATCTGATAATATTGGAATGATACATTAAAAAACTCAAGAATTATTAATAAAAACTGATTCTTAGGAAAAACATTATCATGAAATAGGATTCATATGGAAAGGTAAATCAGATTTTGAACATGGTATAAAATTTGTTCTGGAATATGAATCATAAAATCAGAATGACTTTTACACCGGATTCGGAATCATAAAACCGAATCACTTTTGCATGTGATTTGGAATCAAAAAAAATTATAACTTTTACACTAGATTTGAAATCATTAAATGTAATGACTTTTGCACCAGATTTCGAATCATAAATACGGTATCACTTATATAACAAAATTAGAATCACAAAGATCGTATAACTTATACACCGAAATCAGAATCACAAAGGTGGTATCACTTATACACCAGAATTTGTATCATAAAGACTGTATCACTTATAAACCAGAATTGGAATCATAAAAAATATTGAATGAACGTTATATATAACATAATGAAAATATCAGAACTTATGAAAAATAGTATTTAAAAAAATAGAACATAAGAAAAGGTGTTTGTGATTTAATAACATAACACCATAAGGAATGGAGAAGTCAAAAGATAACCTTATTGACTCAAAAAATTTAATAAATAATCAAGAATTATGTAATTTAAAGTACATCAGTTAGGCGAAAACCTATATTTTTACTAATCATTTAAAAATTGATGTAATTTTGAAAATTTGAAAAATAACCCAAAACATTTGGTTGTTCTTATCTGAAAAAATACACATTTTATCAAAAATAATTTATACTATATTTTGTTTTTTCTTTAATATTTATATTATTATTTTAAGGAAATATTTTAATATATTGTTTATTAAAAAAATTTAAATATTTTCTTTGAGTTTTTAGTCTATGTATTTCATTATCTCATTATAAAATTCATATTTTCAGCAAAAAAATAATGATAAATAATATTTATATAATAATTTATTATTTTGAGTAATATTTCATCATCAACAATCAGGTAATTATTCCCAATAACCATTATACTCTTCCCAATGGTCAGGTTACAATTCCTTGGGTCACATTACTATTCATATGGTCACATTACCTCCAATATATATAACTCTATTATTTTATTTAATATTCAACTCAATTATTCTAAAGGTTCTATATTTACACATTCCATCACATTTCTTGTATTAATAGTATTTTTATTTTTTAAAATATTGTTTTATGTGAGGGTGATGATTCATGAAGAATGATGTGATCCATATTTCCGAATTTTAGTTTTTTTATTTTATATTTTTTAAATTGTAGTAATATTAATACATTTAAATTTTTTTCATTGAGGAATAATGCACCACTATTTTGTAATGAAAAATATTTTTTAGATTCATTATGTTTGTAATACTATATATTATACAGTAGAAGACATTTACATCAAGAGAAAAATATCAATGATAAACTCAGGGTGTTACATTCATCACCCATTAGAGATTTCATCGTCGAGATTTAATCATATATTTTATTTTGAGAATTGATGAAGTTACTTTTGTTTTAGTTTTTCCTATAGTTCCCTTATCACAAATTTATTCTTATGGTTCCTATACAAAAACATAGATAATATTATTTTCAATGTTTCTATTCTCTTGGTCTCTATGATCTATGATACCCAATGACTACTATTTCTATGATAGGACATTCTCCAATTCAACCACCTCTGTATTCTGTACATGTGAGGAATATAGTATTTTCTTCCTCAATATTAATACATGGAACATTTCTAGAACATGATCTATAGTTGGGTGACATGAAATATGAAAGTGTAATGTCTCAAATATTTCTTTTTTTTTTAGATATTATATGAATTATTTTTGATACTTGGTTCTAAGATGATGTGCATTTCTTAGACCAACTAATCCTGGATTTAATGTTTGAAATATATGAAGGATATTAAATATCACACATGCATAGTTGTCATAATAGTTGGAATAAATCCTACATGATTTCCCAAATAAAAAACAGAGGTAAATGTTGTGTTTAAAACATGAGTATTACCGTAGGTGAGATGTAACATTATTTGGTTAGTGTAATTTTTTGAAAATCATTCACATGCATAAAAGGAATAAAACAGTTTAAATGAATTACTATTATTTGATGATAATGTAGTGAAAAGTTTTATTCCATTATCTACATAATTATTGGAAATCAGCAGAGTCTTCCAAATAACCAAGAGAATAGAGAAGATCCTTTAGTGGTGTTGGCTGTTGATGACTAGAAAAGATATCGAAGACCAGATCAGGAAAATATGTAATGATATCCGAGAAGAATATTAAATAATATAATTATTAATCATATATTTAAATAAAATCAATAAAGGTGTTTGTTTATTTTTTTTCATTCTACATTCCTCATTCCAATGACGAACACTGATCAAATGACCAACAACATGATCTCTGGATCATGCATGTTTTTGGGATGGGTTTACTGTGGGGTAATTTTTGTAGAATTACATTGAATTGATGATTTATTTATTTTTATTGACATGGAAATGAATTTAGATGGGGAAAACATAGATCAAGGTTCTTTCCGCTCTTTTATTCATTTGAATTTCCCTATGGTTAATCATTCACTTGCAAGACTTCTTCTTTTGGATCAGGTCTTGAAATAGAAAAATCATTCAATCATTATGTATCCATTTCTATGTGCAATGATTTGAAATCAGAGATCTTGGGTCAACACAACGTGACGATGGTGCGATGATGAAGACAATAGTGAATCAAACAATGTTAATACACGATTCTCATCATATTTAGTTCATAATGAAGAATGGTGAAAAATACTATTTTCTATGATGATAAAATTTCTAATAGTTGTTCATTAGTGATGGATATCCTCGTTGGGGGGGATTCTGTATTTTTTCGATGATTGACAGATGGATTGGAGGCTTGAGTTTCATATAAGATATGTAAATAATTTATTTGGGATTTTAGAAAATACTGATCAACAGGACATGAAATCTAGGATTACATAGTTTGTTTTTCCCTCCTGGTAGAGGATATGTTTTTGGATAAACATAGACAACACAGAATAAGGGTACCCTCAAACAATGTGTGGTATATCCCTAGGAATTTTGTTCTTATCATAGTGGTTCACAAACATCGAAAGCCTACACAACGTGTAATTCATTAAATGGACACAGTTTGTACCAAGAATGTGGAAAAAGTTATGTACTCATACACGAGAACAAGTACATGGGACTGATATATATACTATAACGTGGGTAGACTACATGGGAATCCTACATGTCATGTACTTATATATATAAATTTCTTGAGACACATGTCGTTTACATTGGTCGGACATGTGGTCATGGCTCATGATGTGTGACTGCTACTACACAACATTGACATTATTTATCTTGTCTTTACTCCATTTTACACCACAACATGGAAATTTTTGGTGATTGTATGTTCTCCTTATCCTTTTACATCGGCTTATTTTGTTCTTGTCTAAAACCCCAGTAATGATGATTCCTTCCACAAGACTAATTGGATAGAGTCATTAGAATCCAAACAAGAGGCCTGGAGTTTTATCCAATATTAATCATCATGAACTAATTAGTGTTATTAATAACTTCATGAACAACAAAATTAGGTCATTGATCCTATACTTAGTGGGTTAATCTTGATTTATTGGTATCAACCTAGGGAATTTATAGTGATACATAATTTAGTATTGTATCTTCTACAGACTATCATCATGTACATATAATGATGTGATCCGACAAGTATTACCCCTTAAATAGATTTTATATGTTCTATAAAACTAAAGAGTTTGTTCTACCAAATGAATGTTTTTTTGGAATAATCATGGTGGAATCCTAGAGTAGTATACTATAGTAGTGTCTAAACATTATACATGGTGACTTCACTGGGTGTATCAGGATAATATTGTTATGTGTGATGTAAACATATACCTTGTTAGAGTTGACTGTACATCATTTTTATATGCATTATTATTATCGAGTGTTCTATTGAGTAATTTTATACTCACTATTTCACAGGAATTTCCCTCATGTTTCATGTTATGTGTGTATGATCATCCTTATGAAAAATTCCTTAATAGACTAGGACAAGACAATGCTTACAAAAACCAGACATACCGAGTGGTGTTATTTTAATATTTTATTGTAGTTATAGAACACACATTCATAGTGTTATTCTGTTTTAGGCACATTATGGTGTGATTATATTTTTCCCTTATTAATTTTAATTATATATTTTGGAACAATGTTTTTTGGAATTCGATGAATGCATGACGTGTTTTTAGTAGTTTTTATATTAAAATATTTTATTGGCATCGATATGTGTGCATATCTACATGTACAGAGTATAATTCCTCACATCTCATTTATATAATTCAAAAATATAGTGGTCATCCATTGTCCTATAGGATGTGGGATTATGGAGTTGTAATAGAAGCCCCTATGGGACGGTTCATGACAGTGTGTTTTTACATATTTTGGTTAATCTATAGGACATGAGCCCATGATATTAGTTTGGAGAAGAAGTGTTACGTGTTTTGAGTGTAGATTTCTAGCGAGTGACACTAGGGTTGATGTGGTGGATGATGTATCAATAAACCATGACATTGATAAAAATATTTTCAAATAAGTACATGAAAACATTTTATACTAGAAAAAAATAGTTCATGCTTTGTATATGAATGTGTTGTGATTTCCATGTTAATCATGTGTTAGATCTCTTGATATTCTCCTTGAACATGTACATCTTGTTTACTTTCATGATTCTTCAATGATGTATGCATGCTCGGATTCATCATTACCAGGTGGATGAACCATAAAGGGATGATGTGTCTATATAGGGACTAGTTCTTGAGATGTTACTTCTAGGTGTTCTTGCAGCTACACCTCTACCCGGAGATTATAACAAGGTACCAAATATAGTATTGGTTGAGTTTACTTGGATTAGCATGATTGATATGTTTTTTAATAGAATCTCCTTAGCTTATGAGTTTATCCTAACAGACAATGGGATAAGGAGTAGCTTGAGTTGGTGACCAGATTTTTCCATCTATTCAACACACCGTCAGATTATATTGTTGCCCAAGTATTGAGCCTTCTTTATTACTCAACATAGTGACAATGTGGTTTCTATCCCAATATTAAAAAGATCCCACTCTTTCATATAAATAGTTGGAGTGCCTTTTCATAGTGGATTTCTCATCGGAATCATAGATGGATTTGTGTATCTGGGGTCTTCAAAAGGTCCATTCAAGAAACACAATAGTTGATGAGTATTAATAATGGTTTACCATAAACTCCTTGTACTCAATGGATATTAATTATTACTAGTTATCCATATTTCATACCTTTGAGTGAGGACTACATATAGACATATATTACAGTTTTATACCTCTATGAATTTATAATTATTATCTGGTAATATATAGAGCCTATGTGTAATAGATTTTATTGGCTGATAAGATACATATTGTTGTTGTCGATGGTGGGACATTAGGAGAAGATACCTCACCCAGAGTGAGTTGATTCCAATATCAATGATATGGACATGGGTGTTGTTTCAAGATGAGGTCCATGATAAATGGATCAATAGTACATGGATCACAGGGTGGGTCCATCCATTCCAGAATGAGGTAGTGTTAGTCATGTGATGGAAATGTACATCTCATATGAAATTGATCAACCTGCCATATAGTAGATAAAAATACTATAGATGAGCGATTGGGGAATAGGTAGTGGTTGTAGAAGGATGGTTTGTAGGGGGTAGGACATGGAAGATAATATGGGAGGCAACAAAAGGGGGTTGACATTATGAAATATTACCACCACAACCCCCTGGTGACCCATGCCATGCTCGGGGAGTACGATGATTGGGGAAAGGATAGATACTGGCAGTCAAAACATTAAAACTAGATGCATCAATAATCATACAATCTACAATCATTGTATTTTTCTACATTAGTTTTATTAATGATGGATAAAAGTTTGTGTTATTCTATTCGCAACACATACCATAAAAAACCGAAGGATTAAATTTTTACCCATAACTCATCAAATACACTTGGAGACTCTAGGTGGATAAATGTCGATGGCCACAACTCGTGCCGTTAGTGTGACCTTTCTCTTCTAGGAAAAAATTTATTTTAAAATGTATTGGTATTATGGTCGGGGAATTATTGTGTCATTATTGTTAAGGATGGGTTATCAACTATTCATGCTCATATTGACTATTTTAGGGGATGAATGAGGCTTTTGTATAGAAACAGAACTAGGTATTCCATTATTTGTGAAAGGAAAAATATGAAGCTCCTAATGGATTCAAGTAAAGGAGATTGTAGATGATTACTCATCAGTTGTATAGCCTAAACTATTGTGGATTTGATTTTATTAGTTCCAAATTTATAATAATAGAGGCAAAGTATGAGGATGTATTTCCTGGGGATGATCCAGGATTAAGTCCCCATCTATAGATATGCTTCTTTGTTGATCTACACCTTGGGTCAAAACCAATATCTATTAAAAAATATCATATGAATCCTTACTTGATTCACGAGTTGAGTGTATTGTTGGAAGACATGTAGAGTAAGGGATTTGATAGACCTATTTTTTCAGCCTGTGAATCCCAAATTTTATTTTCTATGAAGGCAGAAGGGATCTTCAGGTAGTCTGTGAACTACCAATTCATCCAGCTGGTGACATGGATGAACAATTATCAACTATCGAGGATCGATGACCTATTTTATTATTTTATTTGGCTGATATGGTCCTCGAATGATGACCTCAGGCCAATGTATCACCAAATGTGATTAAATGACAATGATAAAATTATAATTAATTTTAGATGTCATTATAGTGACTATGATTACATGGTGATGTTTTATGTAATGAAAATTTCTTAGTATTGTTCATGGGAATCATGAAACATTTCTTCTAGACTTCCATAGACTGGTTATTTTTAATCATCATCAATTATTTCATTTTGTACCTATTATCTGATGAGGTTTATTCAAGCCAAGTTATGATATTTGTAGATGAACTCTGAGAGCACTATCATTATGGAAATCATTAGAAGATCTAGTTATAGATTCAGGGGTCTACATTCTAGGACATGTTGTCTCATCGGATGGAGTGGTAGTGAACCCATCCAATGATGATGCACTATTAGACGGTATCTACCTAAGAGCGTAATAGGGGAGTGGATGTTTTCTTTTATAGAAGGATATTATCAAATACTCATACTAGATTTATCCTGGATATCATAACCCATGATTTCTTTGACTCAAAAGTGGTAGCCTTTCAGGTGGATAGGAAGGTGTCATCATGATATTTAGTAGTTTAGGATGAGTTTCAAAAGTACTCACTTCTTCAAAATTATAGTGGAAAGATTTAGGTACATTGTCTTCTGTGATGAATACTGAGATTGGAATTTTTTTACTGCGATGTAGAGGGATGAGATTGTTTCATATGAATCATGTTAGTTGAGACCACACATGTAGAACTGCATCAGCCAGGATATTGAATAAGAACTCGGGGTCTTCAAAGTAATTTTGTGGAGTCACTATCTAATGGTCGAACAATTTATCATCTATTATGATAATATGAGTATCATATATATATTCTCTAAAAAGGATCTTATCATTAGATAGATGTGTTGTCTAGAATTATTCATGGATTATGGAATTATAATTTTCTATACTATAAGGATGGGGAACATCATAGTGTCTTTTCCCATCTAGAGATCTTCTTTGTAGTACCTACGTGAGGCTATAGAGTAGTTGGACTCCATTCAGTTATACTTTTTCGATCAATATAAAGAATCCTATATATCATTAATGTTTTTCAGCAATATGATCTTACTGTGATTTAGGGAGAGGCCACTAGGGTTTAATGACAATGAGAACCTAAACACTTATATAACCACAAGAATTCATGTTAATGGATTTGAAAAATATAGGGAGATCATTTTTTGTTTTAGAGGATTCATAATGGGACATGGGAAGTTAGAAGAAGAAAATCTAAGATAGATTCATAAGTCCTCTTTAGTTGCATATCCTATCATTTAAAAGATAAACTAGGATCCCCGAAATTAGTATTTGTGGCTAGAAATGAAGAATGGATTTGTAAATTTGGTATGTTGATTCATTACTTATAAGGAAATGATAGCTGAATACCATGTTCCAATAGTTTTTCCTCAATCCCTTGAGGCGAGGAAATGTAAGTTGTATGGGATATCCATATACATTAGGATGGTCATACCATAGAAGTCCCAATGTAATTATTTCATATATGTTATTGGAGATCGACTAACCAATTTATCCCAATTAAAAGCTATTTGAGATAAGAATTTTTTAGTGGGATTGGGATTCTTGTATGTTTAGAATATTTTTTGAATCCAAGGTCATCCATTGATTAACATTTTTTTTATCATGGTGGTATCATCACATCATAGTTTTATACGGGACTATGGGAGGTTCATTGGAATTAGTTATTCTTGTGCATACTATACCACTACCAAATCGACAGCTAGACATAGTGTACCATTCTGGTTCTAGAGGAAATGTTGCGAGCATTTATATTGGAATTTGGACAGAGTTAGGTGGAACATCTATCACTGGCGGAGTTTATGTATAAAAATATATATTATAACACAATCGATATGGATAATTTTTATGTTTTTATGTGTGACCCTATAGGTGACCACATTGTTGTACTCACCCTAGAGAATCATCACACGTGGTTCCAATGTTTTTGCGAATAACTACTGAGAAGGTTAAGATCATCCCAGAGAAGATGGGGACTACACAAAGATGTCTGTAGTAATATTCTAAGATCCCATGTAATAATGTAATAATACATTTTATATCTATAAATATTTTGCAATTAGATATTAATTATTATTAAAATGAGTCTCTATGTATGATAGTTTACTCGACACACATCAATGATATTTTTTAAAATAATACATTGCACACAACACTGAGTTATACCAAAAAATAATACAATAATATTATTATTATTTTATTGGGTAGTTATTGCCTAACTGTTGTATTGGGGGGAATAAAAATAATTAACTATTTTATGATTTTAAATATTTTTTAATGTTTATATATTAGTCCAATAAATTTTAGTGGCTTAAATTGATAATGAGTCAAATTTTAATCATAATATATTGTATTAATTTTTAAAGGTTGTTTTACATAATTTTGATGGAGAAACAATTTTAATTTTAGATGTTTTTTAATTTATATTATCTATTTGAAAAAATAATTTTTTTATACAAGCAATAAATCATCATTTACTTTGGATAATGTTTGTTCATTTTTTTTATAAATATAAATTTTTAGGAATAGTAAAAAAAATTACACCATTTTAAGTCCATATTGTCGTTCCGTAGAATTTATTTATAAAGATATATTATATTTTTATTGGTTTTCAAGGGTAATGGTATTTTTTAATTATAAAATTCAATATTGGTCATTGGTAGTAATTTATCATTTAGTCGGACATAAACTCATGTCAATATTTTCATTGTTTTTATTTCTTAAAAACACTCTTTATAGTTTTGACAATGAGAATTGATTTAAAATTAATTAATTAATCTTCTATGTACTTAATTAGGAAAATATGATTCCATGTTGGAATAAGAATGTCAAATATAAAACAATAGTTACCTTTTATTTATGGATATTATGAATTTTGTATTCAGTAATTATTTTTATTTACCATAGATAAAGTGTAAATTAGCTATATAAGTGTAAAATTAATATTCTAATAATATTAAACTACCCTAACATGTGTTCAAATATTATTTGATGAGTCCTGGTCATCCAAAACAATAATTAGGCTGAACTGTTTCTATTTTGGATCTACTAGGGTTGAAAAAATAATATTAATTTAATATTTTAATACTTTCAAATGGTTCCACTCCCACTCATATAAAAAGGCCCACATCCCTATATATTAATCAAAAATAAAAACAAATTTTTTTCATCCATTATATTTATATAATCTTCCAATAATCCATCTAAAAATTCATTAATCCATTGGATAAGAAAACCCGCCTTCAATGATGTGTTTATGTGTTCTTCAAATTCGATAAACTAAAGAAGATGAATCATTTTTTTAAGTGTTTCTATTTTGTTTCTTCATACAATTTTTCAAATATCATCCATATATGATGAGATAATATTTTAAATATCCTAAATATACTAATATTATATTATGATAATACCATCCCCAAAATCCATCTATAATTCCATCAAATTGGTATGGAAATAATTGATTGTGCATACGTGTGAATTATCACCACCACGAATTAATTTAGTTCATTTTCCATTACCATCTATTTGAATTGGTTATAATAATTTAATTAATTTTATCATTTTATATTAATGAAATATTAATCATTAGATGTTAATAATATATCAATTTCAATCTTCCTTCAATGTGCAAAAAATTATTATGTTGTTCATCCAAACACGTGACTATCACCCCCAAGAAACAGTGTGACTCGTTTATATTCATTATATCACTTTTATGATATAGAATTGTATATTAAAATAATTATTATGATTTTAATAATATAATGATCATTCTTGAATAATAAAATGATAATTTCTAAATTTACATAATGATCAATGAAAAATTGAAATGTCTCTCATGCGTACGTACGACCAACCTTCTCCCTGATTATATTGTTTTTAATTTTCCATAACCATATTTCGAGTTTCAATTAAAAAATATGAGTTACATTTTAAAATAATTATTATATCGGGATTTTATTTTGGATATGATTGACTTATGACCACATGGACTAGTGATATTATACCATGATCATTTTCGACTCAAGAAATGATTAACAACAAAATGTCTAACATGAAAAAAAATAATTAACAAAAAATTTTAACATGGTCAAAAGTGATGTTATGGGAATAATAAATAAATTATAAATAATTTTTAAATTGACATATTTTTAGTATTCATGATGATAAATAACTAACATGACAAGTCATATTCAAAGTAATGGAATTCCTAAACACAATTTCCACTAATTAAGTTTTATAAATAATTTAATGAATATATTATTTGATGATTTTGAGCAGAATCGATGATATTTTTATTTATGTTTTAATTTTCCCTTCATTTTTTCTATATATACTGTTTCGACACATATTCACCGCATTGATATATTTTTTAAAGAATATTTCTTTTTAAGTATCATTTTAATACTTATAAAATCTTATTGCAAAAATATATATCAGCAAACAAATATGTGATGAAAAGCATAATGATATTTGGAGAAATATATAGGATTATTGTAACAAAATATTTTTTCATATAGTTATATACTAAAGAAATTTTGTTCGATTCAATAATTAGTTTATATAAGTTCTTACATATTCCATCTCTTTTGTGACCCGTGAATAATGAAAATAGCTTTATTAAAAAAGTTATCACACAAGATTTTTATAGAAATTTACATAAATATATATCAATTATAATAATTTAATTATATATTGTAATTCCTTTGGTTAAATAAAATCATTTTGATATACCATTTTACTTAAAATTTTCTAATTTTGTATTGATATCTCTATTTTCAATCAACTTAATTTATAGAGAAGTATGAATAACTATAGTAGAATATAATAAATTTAATTATTTAATAAAAAACTATATAAATTTAATAATAACATTCATGTATTAGGTTGTAACATAATTCTTGATAATATCTCTATCGGTTGTTAACTATCCTTTATTGGGAAGTTGTCGAAAGAACATGAATGAGAAGTATGAAATTTATATTTATAATAAATATGAAAATAAAATGAGTATTAAATAATTCAAATAATTGATAATTTCTTAATAATTAATTATATATTATATGTGTTTAAATGGAATTGGAAAAAATAAGAAATAGAAGATGAAAGTAGGGATGACATAGTATTAACTTACTCTCTCCTCACTGTATCTTCTAATGAAAGACATTATAAAACACTTAGTTATTGCAGTTATATTTCTACAAAAGTGACATATCAATTTTATTCATATTAGGAAGGATTATTTTTGTAGATATTGTGCTCTATAATATGTGGGAGAATGTTTTTATAAGGGAAGGTTGAGTGGTTATTTACACTTGAGGGGATCAGAATTTTTAGAATAAAATATTGAATAAAATATTATTTCAATAATAAAACATGAAAAAATGAAAATGTGAAAATATATAAATATTATATAATATATCTGAGACTTTAAATTAAATTTATAATTTTAATTCATTAACATATTAAAATGCAAAGTGGATAATATGAGAAAATGATATTTTAAGGAATATGTTCTGAATTTAGGTTTTGTAAAGTGAATATTTGTTTCTGAAATTATGTATATCATATATTATTGAATAATTAATGAAATTAAATATATCATGGCATAATATATTGTTCTATAATGCATTATATCATTATTACGTCATGAATGTTGTAATTTTAAATACCTCGGCTATGAAAAAAATTGAATTTTTTGTATTCAAAAGAAAATTTATACATTTAAAGATATTATCATAATATAACCTTAGAAAAATTTCAATTTAAAATTTTTATAATTATATTAATTTTTTCAAAATAAATACCTTGAATAGGATATTTATATTTTTAATATAGATAATACTAGTTTATAAGAAATACTTTAAAATACAGATTACTAAAATAATTACAATATTTTCATTTTGTTTTTTAATAATGAATTTATTTTTAGAATTATGAAATATAAATTTTAATAATTTAACTAAGATAAATATTATTTATATGACAATTCATAAATGTTTGTGTAAAATTGCTATTCCAATGGTTGGTTATTATTCTCAACGGTCATGTTATTATTCCCAACATTAGTGTTACTATTATAATAGTAACATTACTATTACAATAGTCACATTAAATCCTATATATACCACTCCACTCCTTCATTTAGTATTCTACTCAATTCCTCTCATGGTTTTGTTTTCTAATTTTCAATAATGACTCATATTTACTAAACTTTGTCATACATTATATAGTGTTGGATATGGTTATGTTGATTCTAGATGATTGGTGTGATCTATATTATCCCATTTCATCTATAATTTCTTATATTTTTCATCCAGTTTTAATGTCTTCGATATTAATTATATTTATTGATGATTAATGTCACATTGTTTTGTAGTGAAATATTTCTATTTTAATTTGATTATGTCTATAACACAATATCATATATTATAACAAATATTTATTTGAATAGATAAATATAAATTATAATTTCTGGTTTGTTAAAGTTATATTCTTGAATATTATTAATATGATAAGAATTTAAATTTTTAATAATATTTTTATATTTATTTTTTATTCTATTATATTTATTACCATATTATTTTCAATTACATAATCAATTAATTTCTCATCAAAAAAATTACTTCTATTTTTTCATATCAATAAAATAACATTGTATGGTAGAATATGATAAAATGGATCATGAATAATAAATTTATATAATAATAATCACTATATAATTACAATTTCTATAAAATATGAATAATTTTATAACCAACCAAGTTATATGTTTATTAATGAATAATTATGTTACAAAATAGAGTGGGTAGTCTATACACACACATACGTATTGATTCCAACTTTCACGAAACCAAAGTGAAAGAGGTTAAGTGTCATTTTATATTTATAGAATTATTATTATATCATTAATATTATATTTTTTAATTAAATAATCATATATATAATATCCATGAGGGATGGTAAGGAAAAATAATTCACATCAGTTTGTGAGTCGATTGTATGCACATACACATGAATGATATTTTCATTTTCCAATTTATGAATAAATTTAATAATATGGTTATATAAAAATAATTATAAATTTAAATTATTGGGAGTTAATTTTGTGGTGTCATCACAATTTTTATGAGAGGTTTGATGGTGGCAAATCAAGATGTATAGAAGCAAACACATATATACAGACTAAAACCCTTCCTTAGAAAACCACCATATGTTTTTTAACATATTGGAAATAATTTACATTACTTATTATATTAATGCAAGTAATTATCATGTTAATAGGGAATCAATAGTTTTCTGGTATTTTTTCAATAGATAGTATCTTTGGTTCTTCTTGTAATATATTTTTTCATCACAAGACTATATCAAACTATGTAAAAAAATTATCGTTAAAAAGTTGTAAATTAATTTATTGAAAAAATAGAATTTAGATATAAGTAAACATTTTATATAATATATATAAATCATGGGATTAAATAAACCAAAGTGTTCTATAATTATGTGTAAATGCATTATGGGGATTTACGTAATAAATAATGTATTTTTTATGTTAGCCCCTCAAGCTTAAGAAGTTTTACACTATCCAAAACTAAATCTAAATTCATTATATTATATTCTACACAATATCAATTACATGGCTCATCTATATAATTTTTTATTCTAATTACCCTTTTATATTAATTAATTCAGTGCTTAATCATTGAATAGGTTACGTTTTTTCATTAGTTAAGAAACCTTTCATCTTCTCCATTTCACTTATTTAATCAATGGAATTTAATCATGTATATGGATCAGTAATTGTTTGATTATTCTGTTTCAATTTTATTCCTTCATGATATATTTTTTGATCTAC
Organism: Viscum album; assembly: GCA_963277665.1. Taxonomy (NCBI): domain Eukaryota; kingdom Viridiplantae; phylum Streptophyta; class Magnoliopsida; order Santalales; family Viscaceae; genus Viscum; species Viscum album. The sequence goes on from OY728165.1 coordinate 178,020,781, forward strand.
TTATATAAGTAATTCCATATGTTGGTTTTGGCATAGTTAGTGTTGTTCACAAGGTATGTATGACCTAACCTATCTAATAATACTTGTTTTTATAGAATTTGATTCGCATATGTGGGATCATTGATGTGTCCTGGTTATTCATTATTTATTCAATTTTTGAATTATTGATCTAATTATTTTTTGTTTTCTAACCTATGTTTGCAATAGGTGGTTATGTTTCATCCTTATGTTCGATGAACAATGATTTCACATATTATAATTTTTTTTATAAAACAATTTCTTTCATTTATTTAATTCTGTGTGTAAATGGGTTGGGGGGTTAAATTGTAGTTTTCTATATTTTTTGGCACAATAAATGTTAATTTAAATAAATTATGATATTTGTTTTTGAAATTGATTGGAAATAATTATCCTATTTAATCAATTTCTAGAAATTTAACACCAAAGGTGTTTTGGTTACATTATAGGAAGGTGTAGTAATAATCCTAGTCCATTAATATTATTAACGTGTTAATAGGGTGTTAATACACTCACTATTCCATGGTTCATATATAAATATTTGACTATATTGAGGTGTTCACTATCTTGGGTTATCCACTACTCACAATATTTTATGTATATGTATAGGGTCATGATGAAAAAAATTTTGATATTAGGTTGAGAAACATAAATATTTAAAAAGACGTAGTCATCATTTGTGTGATTTACTTGTTCTTTATTTTTAACTAATTTCTATTTTTTTCAGTAATTGAAAAATATGATATGTTTTACTATTATTTAACCTAGGATGATAAATATTTGTTAAAATGTGAAGTTTTATTACAGTGATTTTGACATAAAAATGATGTAACTACTATCCTTCGGTATTTTCTAAAATTATTATCATGTTAAAAATGTTGTATGGAGTCTTGTTATGGAACACCTAGGGGGGTCCTGCTCGACATATTCATTTCAAATATGAACACCCCTTGGGTGGATTGTATAACTTGTATTGTCTTATGATGTAGGAAATGAATAGAACCCTAGTGATATGTAGAGGGTCATGTTAGTTGGTTATGGGAAGCATGTATTTAGATAGTGGGGAACTTCCCACTTGTCACAGAATGTAGAGTATTATTTTAAGATCTCCATTCATTTTGTTTAGACCAATAGTATTGGGATTTCATTATTATTTTAGTTGGGTCAATACCTCGATTTTACACTTTTATTGAAAATGTATATCAGGATGTTTCATTCGTTTTTTGTATCCTTCTATATATATTACATGTATCCTGTTTTTTGTTGGGTGAAATAATTCCCCCTAGTTTCTATTTTTATTCCAAGGTGTATGTTTCTAGCCCATGGGGTTGGGGAATTCCCTTCTGGTATGTGGAGGATAGATTTCGGTACAAGTGTTATAGAGTATCCTGGTCAATTATGTTACAGATTTTTAACAAAGGATGGATAGACATTATGTTCCCTTGATTAATATTATCGTTTAGATTGTAGATGGTATTTTCCAGACATTATAGGATGGTTTTTTATTGTATTTCGCTATCCTACCCTGATCATCCTCATAATACCATGAGATGTTGTGATTTTTGTTTCTACTACCTCATTTTTTTGATTTAAATGTTTGTTTCTTATTATGGATTTTCTCATTGAGAATGAGAGATATTTTTTATCCAATAATTTTTTAGTATTTACATGCTATAATAATTTGAATAAAAGGCTTCATCCAAGGGTTCCATGTGATGGTTTAGTATATGACCATCAATATAATATTCACGTGGATAAAAATATTGAAGTGGATATAATGAATGGGGTTTATTATCTGGACCAAAATTTTCCATGAGTTCAAGACCAATCATTTGTGGTGAAAACTATAGATGGAGGAGTAAGAGATCCATCATGAGAGTTCACATGAGAGAATAACCTTTTAATTAAAGGCATTAATGAAACCCAAGAGGTAGAGGGATTTCCGGAATGATTTTATAATATCATTAACATATTTCATATAATAAGAGCAATCCAAAAATGTGTTCAACATTTAGACTTTATGGTCCCAAAATTTTTATGAATTATTCCATTGTACATGAATATTGTCCTAGGGATTAGATTGGATGTTTTTCAAGACTTGCAAATTTTAGTAGTTCTTCAAAGAGTTTTTTATTATAGAAAATCTTATGTATGTACTCTCATTTCCAAATGTATTGTTCATAGTGATAATGTGCACCAAATTTTTTTCAGATATGGTTCATTATTACCACTTGGGAATAAAGTATTATCAGTTTGGAGATCAAATATAACTATAGGTTTTTTACTAAATTTTTATTCATAGGTGTATATTTTTAATATTAATTCATATAAATTTTTTTAAAGGGTTATGATTTAATAGATGAATATTATATGAAATAGTTGTTACAATAACCATTATCTTCCACCCAGTGTCTGTTTTGGCGGCGTACCATGAAAAAAAAGAGATTTTGGAAAATAACAACAATAGGGGTTGAGGTAGATCATAGAAGTGGTACCACTATTCACCATAAAATATATTGAGTAATATTTATTTACCAATTAAATTTGGGGAATTGTTAGAGAAACCAATGACACATTCCTTCTACCCCTTAATATTTCCAATGCTTACGGCTTCTATGACTATCTAGAGTGGTTCTTCATGTCCATTTTCATGCATTGTTATGGACTACGATCCTTGACTCTGAAGGAGACAACAACATAATCAAATTATTAAAAATTTACATGGATCTAGACATATGCCTTATAACTGAATCACATTTATGTAGTTTATGTGTTTTCGAAAGAGGTTAATGGGGGTCCGACCAATGGGGAAGGTACAACTTTATTTGAATATTATATGAAAACCACTTAATTTGGTAGTAATTCTAGTCTATCAATTATATGATCCTATTTTTATGATTTAATTAAATATACAATGGAGGTATTATAATTTTCTATGGAGTAGAAGACACTATAAAGAAGGTGGAATTATTGAGGGTTTTGATTTCCATCATGCTCTTCATCAATATAAAAAAGGAGTGGTTCTAGGATTTTGTTATAATCACAATAGATTTTTTAATGTGATAATCAAAATTAATTTCTCAATTTCTCACCATGCATAGATAGATTTTTATAATCATAATTTATTATTTTATAATAATGATTGGTTATATCGTGTTATTTTTGGTAAGTGGGATATAATAATATGTCATGAAGGACCTCCCTTCCATGTGATGATGGTATATTTTTTGTAGTTTGAGTCATGTCTGAGGACATATCCTTATTTGGGGATCATCCTATGGTTGTTTGGGACGTTCCTAATGACATAAATTATAAATTCTATATAAATCCACTAGGAATACCTAATAAGAAATTTTTATGGTGTCCATAGTGTATATACATGGGAATCCCCCATTCCCTTCAACAAAGAGGATGATTGTTCACATCGATTGTGTGTAGATTATCATATGTTGAACTGATATATGATTAATAAAATATACCCTTTATTATATGATTTTGATTTTTGGATTTTTAATATATGAAAACTGGGTTTCAATGATTGATCATTTATTAATTTATTATAAATTCTGGATTTGCGATTCTGATATTTAGAATAATGATTTTAGGAGGATACATAGGCATTATGAAAATTTTTATGCCTTTTTGATATAGTTATCCTTCTTTTGGTATATATTATTTTTTTAAAATGGATAATATATTAGTATCTAATTACCTTCACTCTAGTGTTCATATATGAAATCTTAGTTTATTTGTGAATTGGAGTTGAGAGTACACATTATCTGAAATTGATTTTTTAGTTATCAGGTTCCACTGACTGATGGGCTAATTTTGAAATTTTAAATTTTGATTAATGATGTGATGTTAATGGGGATCATTATTTTTGATCATCAACATTTATGTCAATCTTGGGATTGATATAATTTACTATTCATGGGAGGATCCAAGAAATTTTTTTCATTTAGAGCCTCACAGTTCATTCAATAAATTTCCAAAATTTAATTAGGATTTGTCATAGTTACCATAACCATTGACTACCCTTACTATTCAAAGTATGTATGTTAACATCAGATAATATTTTTTAGTTATATTTCAATGACTTTAAATAGATTATGACATCGACACCAATTTATATCTTATCCATGACTAGTATAGGATATGCGGTGTACTATTATTCATCATAGAATGGTTTGTGTTATATTATTATAAGGGATGATAACATTGTGTTTTATGGTTCCAATTTACATTTAATAAATATAGAAAATTACCACAATAATTATTAGTAGATTATCATATAGTTAAATGAATAAAAGTGTTGTTTCCACTCTCATTTCTAGGATAAGTTTTTTGATTTTTTAGATAATGACAGTTTGAACTGTATATTATATCATATCAATTCAATCTCAAAATGATATAATATCCATAATAACTAGAGATGTTTTACATTGACATTTCAACCACCATGGGAATGTTAAATATCACTATTTAATCCATCATAAGGAATGTTTTACAATGACATTTTTTTAACTGATGAATCAGTGAAACCATATTATAGAATTCTATTTGTTTTATATGAATTATTAGTGGAATCATTCGTGTATGGTTCTAACTAGGGATTATCAAACATCAACCATCCTTGAGTTTTTCATTCATGGTCAAATATGGGTTGATGAGTTGAAAGTATCCAAGGAAACTTTTTAATGTTGGGAGGCTATTTTTATTTGTTCCGTCCATTCAGATTATATTCATAGTATTGGGTATTTCTTATACTAGAATATCATGTTTACTTTTAGAATCTACACTATACTCTAAGAGGAAATGGTGATCAATATGTTGTTGTATAAATCATATCATCAACATACAGATTGTTATATGAGGCATGCTATTTGGATCGTATAAGATATTCTCCTTTCTTGATTCATGACTATTGTTGGATCATGGGATATCTATTAGATAATGGTAATGTTTTATTATTATAAAAGTTACTATTCCTCGATCAAAATGTATCCATTCAAGGCCTTATATTGTTAATGATGTAGGATACCTCTTTGTTATATGATGGTGGGTGTATACATTCTATTGTGGCACCCTGAATCCTTCAGGAGTTGTTAGTAAGGATTAATGATAGGCATCGACAACTACTTATATTTATGAATTTGGAGAAATAAAGTACAAATCCTTAATTTCATACATTTGAAAATTTAATCAAAGACCATGTTTTATTGAAATTTTCCCCATGGATGGGTCACTGTTAGCTTTGGAAATAGTGAATGGCGGAACTATGATATGTATTCCCATTTGAGGCGACTAACCTGATAGTAATGGATTGTTATCATTTTCTATTTCAAAATTAGTTTACAGATATCCACGATGTTTTACAAAAATCAATATTCCGGATGTTCCATTATGATAACTCCCATATTCTAATTTGGGATGATATTGATTTTTTGATAAATATTTTATTTGTGCTTCAACTAGTATATATTATTGATACAATGGTGAGACTGTCATATAGGTGGTATATTCGATTTTTCATAGTGTTATAGAGACATAGAACAAATTTTCAATATAATTGGGTGTGTGAATCATGAGAGAGAGGAGTGGCCTCACCAATTTATATTGAACCCATCATCCATGTGTCATAATGGGGATAGAATGTCCTATATTTGGGATATTATAGTATGTTGAATAATATTTACTTAATGTATTGTTTTATATGGTATTGTTATCATGTTTCTTAGAAATAAAGAAATTTTATGATGTTTTTCAAAAAAACATGGGATTCATTCTACATGTTTGAAATTTTTTCTTCACAAGACTACATTTTCTGAGATAAATATGTCATGGGTAATATGACATAAAAACATTTTAGGTCATAAAATATTTATTGAGTATGAAATATTTTTTACAAAAAAATATTTCTCCCATAATATGTTAACCCACATAGAATTATGTTTAAGCCTATATTGATTATGGGATGTTTGTGCAGAAGTCATTGAGTTACAATGTAAACCCCTCATGCCCATCAATTCGTTTATAATAAAACACCAAATCCTAATTCATTTGAATTTATTCATCCTAGACATAAAACCTACAGTCTTCTAAGTGATTATGGGACTCTATTCCTCATTTTTATATCATTTTTAGTTCATGATCTACAGTTGGGTTGAATTTCATCAAGTGGGGTAATATGGATTTTTTATTATTTATTTATATATTTTTTGGATTGGTTGTTGCGCTCTAATTTTGGAAATTTTATTATTTTATGATGACATTTCTTCCTTATTACATATATATATTTTTTGTGGTATTCTTTACGGTTTCATTACATCATGTTAGTTGTGGTGTGGTGTGATCCTTTCTCATTGTATGTGTGACCTAACCACTCCAACAACATTGTTATAGTGTAACATGATTTTAATGTGTTTTAATCCTCAATAAGGAATACTGTTTTTATTCTACGTCCCTTCTAATGGTCTGGGATCCCACCATGTTAGATTTGTTTCTTAAGTTCGAGGTAGGAGTTTCCATCCCTAGCCAAGGTGGAATGATCCTTCAATGTTCTAGTATTATAAAAAAAAATCATGAATTGGTATGATTTTTTATTTCATTGTTTGTAAATGTGTTTTTAGAATATATGGGTTTCCCCTTGTTTTGGTAAAATAACAGATATTATAAACAGAAAATTAAATTGAATTACTTAATAAAATTAAATGGATAATATAAATGATTTTTTGGGAAAAGTATAACCTAGGAAGCATTAGGTTCTTAGGAAGAAGGTTTAGCATTAGGCCTCATCCACTAATATAATTTTGGTGTTCATTAATGTGGTGTTCATCTTCTATGAATGAATTATTTTATAAGGACATGATAAATAATATTTGGGGGTTTACTTAATGGGTTGTCACATTAATCCTAATATTCGATGTGTATTTCTTGGGGCTTGATGTAAACTGTTTTTTGTATATGTGTTATAACTGATCTCCCAAGCCTGCCATGTAGTGATCTTAGGAATGATTGCTATATTTGTGGTTTTTTATTGTTTTTTTCTATTACCTATTTTCATAAATGTGATATTATTTACACCTTTTTCATTTATATTGATAGAACATTGGTAAAGGTGAAATTTTATTACCATGAATTTGATATAAAAACCATTTTACTACTAATAGGGAAATTTTTAATTAAATATAATTATTTGGTATAGAGACATGATATTTAACCATTGGATGGTATCCTACTGATTGCATTTATGAAACAACATGTTGATACCTTCATTGTTGTGTAAATATACTATTATCGTTTATAATATGGAAGATAATGGAACCACGGTTGGGTGGTTGGGTACTTGTAAACTGGTTATGGGTAGGTTATAGTGAGATAGCGAGATTCATCCCACTTATCGAATAATGAAGATTTTATTGGTTTAGATTTTTTTCTGGATTTATTGGACATATAAGATTTGTTTTTCTCAATTATTTTCTAGTTATGTCACTTCTAATGTTTTCATATTTTTATGGAAAGGCACATTCATGTTGTCACATACACAATAAAATTATGATATATATATATATATATACCTTTCATATTATATTAGGTTCGGTGGAAATAGATATTCATGTTTTATTTAATGTGTCTCTTTTAGTCTATATTCCATTGGGTTTAGGGACACCATTCAGGTATGTTGCAGATTGGGTCTTGTACTAGTGTTATATGGTTAATGAGGATGGTTCATTACCGTATTATACCTAATAAAATTTTACTGGTATTTTCATCAAAACAGTTCCCTCAGATTTTGGAGATGTATTATATTAATTTAATTTTATAGGAACTAGATTAGATAAACTATAACGCACAAAGTATTTATAAACCATTTTTTCTGAAAAATTAATTTTTTTTATGCCGTGTGGTGGACTAAGTCACATTTTTCTTTCACATTGAATTAGCATGGAGAATATTACATGCAACAATGAGTATCATCAAAAAACATTTTAATATAATTATTTAAAAGAGATAACAATAACCTAGAAATAAAAATTAGTTATATTAATATTAATAAATATTTTTTATAATTTTTAATATAAATAAAACACATTCTAAATGAAAGATAATTTTTTTTAACGTCTTTTTCTGTTTTGAAATATCTTTTTCTCGAATGAAAGGATTTCAATGTCCTTCTTATAAAAATAAATGTATGCACATTTATTAATATAACATCTTTAAATAAACATATTTTTTATTATAGAATATCGAAATAAGATTAGTTTGATTTTTTTATTTTTCTGAGGATCATTATTTTTGGATGAATATTGAAAATAGTGGTTTTTAATTCAGAACATCTTTTTATTTCAATTTTTATGAAGTTAAAATATATTTTAATTAGATCTAAAATTTCTCTTAGAATATATTTTTATTAATTAATCAATTTCATCAAAACAATTTTGCCCATTTAAACCGAATATAAATAAATAACTAACAGTAGATCATTTTTTTACTAAAAAAAACCCAGTGTCATCACATTAGCGGGATTAATTTTAAATTAATTTCTTCCTGTAATGTTATTAAAATGTTGAAAAATTGATTCAATAATTGGAATTTTATAATTTATGATGTCTAATATGTTCAAATTTGTTTTTTCATAAAATAATAGTCACTATAGAAAAATAATCATTTACGATGGGTTATTTGTGATGTGGACATAAACCCCTCACGAATGACTTTTTATTTGCGAGGTGAATATGGGTCCTATCGCAAAATATTTGGCACAGTTTGCGTGGCAAATCACAGGAATGGTATTTGTGATGGGCAGTGCCTCTGCATCCAAAATACCCGGTGGCGGTAAATACTATTTGTGATGGGATATTTCATTGTCCCAAATATACTTTTAACTGCCGATAGTAATTAATTTTGCCGAAGATATTTGCGATGGGTCCGATCACAAATAATCTTACCTATATATACCCTCATCCATTTTTTTCTTTCTTCCTCTCTATTACTAGTTTCACTCCCTCTCTATCTAAATTGAAAATTTTAGAGTTAAAATTTCTCTTAGTTAATTTTTTTTGCAGGAAGAGATTTTAAATATGTCTACACTTATAAGAGATCATGCATAAAGGTATTTATGTTTTATTTAATTTAATATTCAATACATTCTTATATTATTTGTAATTATTATATAGAAGTTTTAATTTTATTAGATTTAGATTGTTTTGTTATCTATATTTTGTTGTAGTAATAAATTTAAATTATTAGAGGTAATTATTAATAATTGTTGGTAATTAGGAATTATTAACGATAATTACTAATGAATATAAATAATATGTTGTAATTAGTAATTAGTAGTGGTAATTAGCAGTAATTATTAGTAATTAACACCAATTAGTATTAATTAGTAGTATTTAGTAATAAATAGGAATAAATAGTAATAATTAGTAAAAATATAAATAAATAAAATTAATTTCTAATAAATACTAATAATTAGTATTAAATACTAATAATAACTAATAAATAATATTAATTGTTAATATATAGTAAAAATTACTAATAATTAGAAATAATTACTAATAATTAGTAAAAATTAGTAATAAGTTTTAAAAATATGTAACAAATAGTAAATATTAGTTACAAATAGTAAAAATACAACGAGTTACTAAAAAATAATAACAATTAGTAACAAATATTACTAATTAGTAACACATTATTATAATTATTAACAAATACTATTAATTTGTAACAAATAGTAATAATTAGAAACAAATAGTAATATTTAGTAATAAATAGTAATAATTAATATCAAATTGTATTAATTAGAAACAAATATTAATAATTAGAAGAAAATAATAATAATTAGTAACAAATAGTTAAAATTAGTTAAAATTAGCAATAATTAGAAATAATTAGAAATAATTTGTTGAATTAATAATAAATAGAAATAATTAGCAATAAAAAGTAATAATTATAAAAAATAGTGATAATTAGAAATTAATAGTAATACACAGAAATAAATATTAATTTTTATAAATAAATTGTAATATATAGAAATAAATAGTAATAGTTATGAATAAATATATATAATTATGAATAATTAGTTTTAAATTGTAATTATTTGTATTAATTAGTAACAGTTAGTAATAATTGTAAATACTTAGTAATAATTAGTATTAATTAGTAATATTTTGAAATAAATAGCAATAATTAATAATAATTAGAAATAATTAAAATGAATTAGTAATAATTAGTACTAATTATGAGTATTTTGTAATAATTATGAATAATTAGTAATAATTATGATTAATTTATAATAATTGGGATTAAGTGGTAATTTGTAATAATTTGGATTAATTAGTTATAATTTGTAAAATTTGTTAATAATTTGTATTAATTAGTTATAATAAGGAATAATTTGAAAAAATTTAGAGTTGTTAGTAAAAATTAAGAATAAATAGTAATAAATAGGATTAATTTCTAATAATTAGGAATAATAAGTTATAATTATGAATAATTAGGAATAATTAGTAATAATTTTTAATAATTAGGATTAATTAGTAATAATTATGATTAATTATTAATAATTACGTATACTTAATAATAATTTGTAAAAATTAGTAATAATTAGGATTATTTAGTAATAATTTGTATTAACAAGTAATAATTAGGATTAATTATAATTAATAAATAATAATTAGTAATAATTAGGAATAATTAGGAATAATTAGTAATAATTAGTAATAATTAGTAATAACTAGTAATAATTAGTACATGCACTATGTTAATCATAATTTAGGTATAGAGTTTCTTCCACTCTCTCTATCTGCTCCTCTAAATCTTCCACAATTAGACCACCCATTAATTTTTTTTGTCCTGAAAAATATCTAAATTCAATGTGTTTTGTAATATTAAATATTTACAGTTTTTTATTTTATATTGCTTTGAATATTGCATAATATAATTTTATTTATTTATTTATTATTATAATAATTTGTGTATTATTTTATCATGAGTAATAACAATAATAATAATAAAATTATAATTTTGTTAGAATTATTTTGTTATTAAGTTTATAATAATATAATATTTTATATTATTAATATTAGTATTATTATTATATTATATATTATTATTATTATTATTTTCAAATTATAATTTATCATAATTTTATTGAATACAATTTTTGTTTACTATTTTCAATGAAACTTTTTGTGATGAGTTCTCATAGCAAATAGATGATATATCTTTTATATAACTATTTGCGTCCGAAAATGGGCCCGTCGCAAATACATTTTTTCAAAGAGCCCATTGCAAAATGTTTATATATATATAAATGGAGAACTATTTGTCACAAGACGGTATGTCGTCGCAAATAGTATTTATTTACGATGGGCCCGTTATAAAAATAATATTCTTTTCGATGTTGTTTCTATAACAGGATAATGGCGACGGGACCCCATCACAAAATTTCATTTACAAAAGGATCACGTCTCAAGTAACCCGTTGAAAATACCACAAATTCATGAAGTGAGTGAATGTGATTATTATTAATAACATTAGTTAAGAGAAATGTTTTGATAATAAAGTACTAAGCCTTAAATTGGACACACAAAATGACCTAGAAACATTTCTAACAAACATTTTATGTCCATATTTCGGCCATAAAAATTAAATTATTTAGTTTAGTTTGTTTTTATGACTTTTTATAGGTATGAACATACATACACTTAACTTGTTTTATGATTTTCATGTAAGTCCTTTTACTTCCCTATAACGGGAAACCAGTTTTACCAATTCATCACCACTCTAATTTATTTTATATTAATCCATGATCATTCCATGTATCCTAAAAACATTTTTATTTTTTATCATGAATCCTGACATTGGGTATAAAATATCTCATAAGCCTTTTTCGACAAAATCAATTGAGTTAACTATCTAAGAGGTAACATATTCTATGAATCTCTTTTCCATTATTTTTCCTCTTCACCCACTCAACATTATTTTTTCCATTATTGTGTCAAAAAACTCGTATCGTACATATTCTATGAATTTTTTATTCTTGTATTTTGTCCAAAAATTAAACCCACCACCATCAAATGAATATCAATGATATTTTTTCTATGTATGAAAAACTACTGCCTTGCGAAATTATGATTGTTCATTTCTTCATTACCACCAGTCATGATAGACATTATGGGGGAAAATATGTTAATATATGAAATATAAAATACATATTCTATAATTATTCCTTTTTATTACATATTACAACACAAAATTTTTTACTTTCCATTTGGTGTTAACATGATAATATTGATTGAGGTGGTGTCGACTACTACCCCGTAAAATTGATGTGACTCATTCCCATACCACATGGATTTTATTAAGGATGGTTTTAGTTAACTTATATGATATAGTTATTCTCTCCTAGAATAATGATAAATATATATTTATATACCTATATCATTTACATACTTTCTTTCTATATGAGAAAAAAATCACAAACAACATTTATACGTATGTACAACATACCTTCCCATTAATGATTTATTCCATTCCATATATAATTATTATATGATTTATAAAAATATAAAATATTATATATATAAATTAAATTTATATAATTATTTTAATTATAGAGTTATAATGTAAGTATAAGAACAAACAATATAATAAAATAAGGCACATGTGATTAACAATGCGATTATTACATAAAATTAAACCCTAACATTGTATCTCTCGAAAGAGGGTAATATCAGGTAAAAATAAAACCATATAAGTTTGTATATATAAGAATACTTCTTTTTTTAATATTGATAACAAAAATATATTTATTATATATGATGATTGTATGAATATAGAGTGAGACAAGACATAAGTTAAGGGGATTTAATCAAATTTCTAATTTCACCAATATACATGTTATGTTCACCAATATGTAATTTTTTGTGGATTATATACTACCCATGATTGTATTCCTGAAAATTTATAAATAAATATATGGGTATTAACTTGTCTATTTAATGACCATTTGTTCATGGGGTTTATGTTTCGAAAATTATCAAATCAGTAAAAAGTTTTTCTTTCAATTTCCATTCTTTCAGACTCATTTATTATTGTTAAACTATTCCTTTATTCATGGAGTATATATTTATATTTTTTATTTTATATAATGAAAAAAATTATTTAATTTATATGTAATGCTTCATTTAATTTTCTTTTTCTTACATGGAGGGTATGATCACAATTCACGATGTCATAAGAGATTATTGAGGCAATCTCATTACTTTTTGGGATTGTTTAAATTTATACATTCATTGATGAAATATTTTGATGCATGTCTCAATAATACATAATTTTCTTATTATACCATATTTATTCATTATATCATCATTTATTATTATCATTTTACACATATTGGAACATAAGTTAATGTTTTTAACTATAATTTTATTGTCTCTGTCTTTGGTAAAAAATCTATTATTTTAAAAAACAATATTTTTAATAAAATGTTATAAAATCTGATATGGAAATATAATTGAAGATCAATTTCATGGAAATTTTATTTTAAAAATGTTTTATTGTTTTCAAATATTCTATTATATGTTTTAAAATATATGTTCAATAAAAATGTTTTTATGATGATTAAGGTTATAAAAACATTTTTTCGAAGAATATTTGATATTTTCCTCAAGAAATGTATTGAAATTTTATTCCAAATTTATTTAAATTATAAAATCACATTAATTAGTGTTATCCATGTATTTATGGGTAAAATATTCAATTTTTCCATTTATATTATATAAAATAATGAATTATGTTTTGATGGAATGATATTTATGAATATTCTTTCTCGTTTATGGGTTGTAATCTTTTCAAACCCAATTCTTCTCGTATGATATGATTATGAAGAAATGATTCGGAAACCCATCTCATTAAATATGTTATGGTATTTTTACTTATTTATGATACCCATTTCAATTCATGTGTAAAGTTTTGTCGATTTATGATTATGTGGAAAATGTATATTTGATTTCATTATGAGATAGGTGAGACCAATATCTCTTACCAATGCATTGGGAAATTATTTATATATCTTGAGATAAACATGGATGGAATGAGGGATTACAAAGTTTAGTAATATAGGGTGGGAATAAAGGTTTACATGGATTAAATAACATGGCTAAAATAAAGGTTAACACGGTTCTATAATACAGGGCTAGAATTGAGGATCACCATGTTCAGTGAAAGACTTTTTTCAACTAATATGATCTTTGATGTGAGGTCTTAGAGACTATGGAAATCCAAATATATTCTTATGTGTACTTAAAAATTCCATTTCTTTCTTATATTGTATACTTTCATGGCTTATGTACATCACATCCGTTTGATTAATCTATTGTGAATATCCATTAATTAGGCCATTATTCATGTATATGATCTTTGATATGTAGGGTTTGATCTTCTATATTCATGATGATGTTATCATAACCCCTTTGATCATTTTTATGCTTAAATGTATCACAAGTTTACCCTTACTAAAAATTTGATCTATTCCCTTTTCAATTTTATTTCCATGGTAATGAGGATGTTTATTATTATATATATGTATATGAAGGGTGCTAGTGAAGATGAATCTAATAAAAGATAATATATCTCATATATCTATTAGTGTTTAGGTTTCAATGTTTCCAAAAGGAACTATTCCCATTACATTGTTTGGGATCTATTTTTATAATGTTAATGGATTCCAAAAATGTTATGTAATTTTAATTATTGACAATTGAGGGTCTCTATAGTTGGTTTGAGGGAATGTTTATAGTTATCCTTTGTAATCTAGGATTAGAAAATTACAGTGAGAACCCTGAGTACATGTATATGGATAATTATAATGATAATAAAATTAATGGAAAAGTGTCATGAAATTTTAGTGGAGGATAGAGTGAGTGGTTTCAAAGAAATAAATTTATGTATGTATACTTCATGTTTATGTGGCTCTTTAATAGATGATCCCTGGGTTAATAAATCAGAAATGATGTTATGGGCCTTACTTGATCTAATCTAGTACATTATAATGGGACTCACTAAACAACTGTTTGTACACTTCTGAGGTTGATTCTTTAGGATTTGAAAAAACTATTTAGGTATAATTAGGATGGATTTAGATATATGATAGATATGATTAACATAGGATAAATGTACATTCTCAATGATTATGGGAGGTGTCATGTGTTATACATACTGTTAGTGACATTTCTTGATTTTGGGGTTCCATAATTTGATAACTATTGATTAATATATGAATTTTCTTTTATTCAATGTCTGGAATCAGATGTGACCACATTAATTATGATTTCAATGGAAAATCCAATTATTTTCCTCATTACCAACTAAATTATTTTGGGGTTGTAATGAATATTTTTTTATGCTCACAGATATTTCTCAATCTCTGAATCAAGGTATTCTTCAAAATGATAAAAAGGGGAAAACATTCTATTTGGTATTTCACGAGGCAATGTCCACATTCCACCAGAGGGACTTATGATAACCTTGGTTCTAAAAATTGGATTAGTACTACCAAAAAAATGTTCTATTTTCATCATTGTTTAGAGCATTAGAAACTCATTCTCACTCTTTATGGGTTAGAAGGAAATGTAGATCAGTGGTGGAATATAATCAAGAATTTAGGGCAATATGATGTGATTGAATCCATGGATTGGGATGAGTTTATGAACATATTTCTCAAAAAGTACATTACTCGAATTTTTCATACCATAATGGGGAAAGTGTTCCTTGAGAAAACGAAAATGGATGAAGAGTATTCTCATAATTACTTTGCTAATTTAAATTTATTTTCAAGGTACACTTTAGTAATTATTATCCCACTCCAAGGTAATGTTCATAGGGCTTTTAGTGGCATAAAATCCACGTATCATAAGGGTGTTTTCCATAAGAGACTTTAGTAACAACAAATATATTTTACGTAGAAAAATCAAGGATGTAATGGAGGTGGGGGTGATGTATTAATCTAATTATTTTGATAGGATGATGATGATTGTGGTTAATGGAAATTCAAAAAACTAGGATGAAAAGAAGTTGAACATTCTGTTGTGATCATAATGTGATAATAATAATGGATTGTATTTCCTTAAGGGGTATAATAAATGTTTTATTGGAAGGGAAGGATATCAGACAATTTGATCAATGTGGTGATGGAACGATGTCATCCCAAAATGATTATTGAGAAATAGATGCGCAAAATTCGCCTCCCATGATTCAATTCTATACATGTAATGAAAATAGGAATTAATTTTACCGTTTCCCAATACTAATGGTTTGAGATGATGATCTACATCAACAACCTATTATGATGAGGGATAAGGATAAATATCATGTAATCTCTATTTCTAACGAGCGCTGAGATAATGACCAGGAAAAAGGTACACATACCATCCAATCATTAACTTCTAATTTTGTATTTCATTCTAGATCTACCCATTCAATCATATTTAATGAAGTTCTTGAGGGTATTAAGATTCATTCAAAATAGTATTATATAAAATATGATGTGAAACCCACTAATGGAACCATGATTGCATCACAATAAAATGATTACACTCTCGTTGACGTTTTTGTGAATGTTAATCCAACAAATTTTTTTATTCGACGTTTGGTCGAATTTGATGTCATATTAGTCATTGATATGTCTTATCTATAAAAATCACAAATCAATTATGATGAAAGGTATGTAACCATTGATATTTATAACCATCCAATTATCATCTGAAATTTTAAAGAAATTTATGAACATCATATAGATATTACATCCATTGTATGGGTCATAATTACCATTTAAAATCGGGTTTTTTCGAAAATGGTCGGTGAGAAGATCAACATCAAGGATATTCCGATTGTTTAGTATTATTTGGATTTCGTTCACAAAGGGTTTCGGAGCCTTCCACCAAAAAGTGATTTTTATATTACAATAGAATATATACCATGTTCCAAACAAATTTCAAAAAAACAATATTGAATGGCCCCGATTGATTTACAATAATTGAGGAAGAAACTCCAAGAAGTCATTGGTAAAGAATTAAATTGGAAAAGTATGTAACCCTTGGTTTCATTGGTTATTTTTATAATGAAGAAAGAAGGATCATTGACACTATTCATTTATTATCAGAAGTTGAACAAGATCAAAATCAAGAAAGGGCATCATATTCCCCGTATTGATGAACTTTTTTATCAACTAAGCAGTGCTAAAAAAGTTTCCATGATTGAACTTTGTTCTTGACATCATCTATTAAGGTTAAATATGGATGATATACTCAAGATGGAATTATTTACATGGTATGACCTCTAGTAATATATATTTATTCCACTTTTTCTTATTAATTACCCTTCATTAATGATTGATTTAATTAATAGAGTCTTCTTAGATTACCTTGACCAGATTTTGGTAGTGTATAGAGATGTTATAATAATCTATTAAAAGATAAATGAAGAGAATTAAGATAACATTTGAATAGTACTGAAGACTCTAACGATGGATAAACTATAAGAAAAACTAACAAAGTATGAATTGCAGCTACAAAAATTTTCATTTTTGGTTTAAAAAATCCCAATAAATGGTATATCAGTAGATTGATAAAAATAGAGGATTTTGAAAGTTATTGGATGCCATCCATAGTGATTTAGAAATATATATTTCATTGTTTATCTAGAATTTATTGACATTTTTTCAATAATATCTCATGCTTATAAAATCCTCGAACCATGATAACATGGATGGTTGTTATGTTCATGTGGACTAATAAATGTGGGGAAAATTTCTATTAATTGAAGAGAAGGTTTGTTATTGAACCTCTTCTTACATTATCATGTCATGGATAAGGGATTGAAATCAATAGTGATGCATCCAAGAAGTGATTGGGATGCATTAATATGAAAAATAACATAGTCATAGCCCATGTGGCATGATATTTGATTAGTTCTGAGGAAAAAATAACCAACTCTTGATTTGGATTTTGCAACCATAATTTTATCATTAATGAAGTGACAATATTAACTATATGGATAAATGTGTGATATATATACAGATCATAAAAGTCTAAAATATATATTTACACATAAGGAGTTAAACAAGTATTAGAGAATATGGTAGGCATTGATAAATTATTATGACTACTTAATAAATTAGAACATTGGTAAAGCGAACAATGTGGTTGATGCTCTGAGTTGAAAAGATCATGCTATCTTATCAATAATGAGGATAAAAAGATGCATTATATCTTCGTTTTCAAGGACTGTTTCTATAAATCCTAAATTAATGGGGAGATTTTTATCATTCTCCAATAAATTTTCAACCCCCTATCATTGTGAAGAATAAGAAGGTACATAAGAATGATGAAGAGGTAAAAAAGAGTGATTGAAATGTTACTCACGTTGACCATGAATATGATGGAATAATAATGTTCATGAACCATGTATGTGTTCCTTACATGCAATATTCAAATAAGTATATGATAGAAGAAGCTCATAAATATTAATTATTAATTAATCATGGATGATAAAATATGTATCGCGATGTGAGGGAATACTCTAGGTGGGATGGTATAAGGAGAGATTTTGCAGTGTATGGATCTTGATGATAGGAATTCCAGTAAGTTAAGGGTGAAAGGAAAATGTCTAAATGGATGTTCCATCCATTAACCATACCTGAGTAGAAATGGTAGAACATCACTAGGGATTTTGTTGTTGGACTACCAAAAACCTCTAATTTCCTTAATTCTATAAGGGTTGTAGTGAATTTCCTTACTATGTCAACACTATTCATTTATAGCAGATAAGATTTAACTATTGATCTGCATGCTAGGATATACATTATGGATGTGGCTAGGGTGCATAGAATACCGTGTTCTATTGTATCATTTTGGGATATTATGTTTCCATCAATGTTCAAGATATTTATTCCGGAAGAACATTATACAAAATTGAGTTTCAATTATACTTTTCATCCTTAGGATGATGATCAGTCTGACTGAACAATTATAACCCTAGAGGATTTGTTGATATCATGTTCTCTATATTTCAATGGTAGTTGTGATCAACACCTTGATCTTTTTATGTTTTCTTACAATAATATATTTCAATAAAAAATATAGACGATACCCTATAAATCAATATATGGTAAGAAATTTAGATCTCTAATGTGCTAGGATGAGGTTATAGAATGAAATCTTTTAGGAATAGAGAACTCTGATGAAATAGTTGAAAAGGTCAAAACCATACAACAATATATGAAGTCATCTTAATTCTAGTAGAAAAGTTATTCCAAAAACTGTCAGTGTGATAAAAAATTTGATGTTTCTGAAGAAGTGTTTCTGTGAATCTCACCATGGATGAATGTTATGTTATTTGGGAAGAAAGGGGATGAAAATACATGGTATAGTATCCCATTTGAGATTTATGATTGTATCAGGATAAAAACTTCTCTCTTATCACTTCATATGAATCTGTTTCAAGATAATGATGTTTTCCATGTATCTCTCATGAATATGTTCATACAATACCCTTCATATGTATTTTACTCATAGTTCATACTAATGTTGATATATATATCTTATGAGAAGAATCCAATTGAAATTATGGACTGATCAGGGAAATAGCATTAAAACAAGACCAAACTCCTAGTGAATTTTTTGAGGAGAAATTACCAAATAGAGGAAGATATATGGGAACACGATGATATGATGAAGTATAAGTATTCTCATTTAGTTTTAGATTAGTGATGAATATCTTCAGAAAATTTCATTTTATTGGGGGTAGAATATAATTCATAGATATTATTGGTTGATTTTTTTGAAGAAATTTAATTTTCATTTATGTCTTGCATAAACTGTGTCAAATATTCCTTTCACATAGAATGATTTGGCATACAATACACTCATCACTATATTGTCATGTGATACAATCCCCACAAAGTATCTAAAAAAATATTTAATATATTTATTTGAAAGAAATAATTATAACACTGTTCTTAATCATAGTTTTAATAATTGTAATAACTATATTTGAAATATTTTCTACAATTATTTTATATAAATATTACTCTTTGATAATGAATGATATTATTTTCAGTGAAGTACATGTATGTTTTAAAATTTAATCTCCTCGAATGAACCTCATTTAATGTAATTATAATAAATTTAATATTAGCCACATTTAGAAACTGAATTTGTTAGTATAAACAAAAATTTAGAATAAATAATATCAAAATTTTCATAGGGTGAATTTTTCGGATTATTCTAAGAAACGCCATTTTTGGATGAATTATTAAAAAAAATATTTTTGTTTAGAACTAATTATTAATAAAATTAATTTATTTGGATAAAATATATTTTAATTTTATTTCAATGAATAATTATAAAATATATTTAACAATTAAACAAATTATAGTCATTGGAAACATTTACACATTGAAATTTGATATAATGACTAAGAAATCTTTTGAATATTTTTTTAAATTAAAAACAACATTATCGTCCTATTAGACAAATTAATATTATTTAAATTTGTTCCAAAAAAATGTTTGAACTTTGGAAAAATTGATTCCATATTTTTAATCAAAAAAATCATGTTTTATAATATGTTCAATAATGTTTTTGACAAAATTTATTAGTGAAGGTGATTTTAAATATTTTCATAGGTATAGAGGAAAATTAGGTTAGTATAGTACTAAACCATAAATATATCACCCGTAAAGTCTTATACACATTTCCCACAACCATTTGATATCTGGATTTTTGACATAACCAATCTATTATTGAGTGAGTTTGGTTTGTTTTGAATTGTTTTGGTAACAACATGTATACACCTAACTTGTTTCCAAAAATTTCATGTGAGTCTATTTATTTCCTAATAAAAGGACACCACTTTTACCCATTCATTGCACCATTATAAACATTTTTATTGGGATAATAACTACCCATCTAGCCTTATAGTATTCCTCCCATTGACCTTGATGTCAAAATTATTTTATAAATCCTCTCAAAGAATTTTTTTTACACAAACCAATATAATATTCCCGATTAAGAGGAAATGTCTGTTCTCAAGATCCATTCCATTTTTTCCCACTTCACCACCTATACTCTATATATTCCATTCTTGTGTGGGAACACCTATATCCTAAATATACTATGATATTTTTAATATAGGGTTTCGTCCTACTCTTACATACACAACCATCTCATGGATATTGACCATATTGATTCTATATACAATGAACTAATGCCTCATGATAAAATTATTGTCCATTTCTCATATACCTCCATGCACAATGTCTATTAGGATTCACACAATTTTTATATATTTTATATATAATAATTATTATGTATTTATGATTCTGTACACTTTTATAACCAATTTTTTTTTTAATTTGAATTTTTTGTTAATACAATATTATCATTCGAGGACGTGTGGACTACTGCCTCCTCAAAGAAATCTTATTAGTTCACACAGAATATGGTATTAAAAATGATGTTCTTAGTAAATATATATGATATAATAATAATACAAAAATAATTACTTATTATAAGGACCTAACCTTAATCATTACATAATCATGAGTTACGTCAAAAATATACATTAAGGATATTTTTAGGTTTTGTGTTTTACAGAAATATTCCAACACTATTAAATTACACCTCAATTACTAAAAATTAGAGACATATAATTTATCCAAAATTTTCACAAAAATAAAACTCATTATATAAAACACGAATTATTTTTTTGATATATTTCTTTGAGTATTCTTCTTTTCTCTTACACTTCCAAATAACATGTGAAAAAGAATTAAAAAACATGGGATGAGCATAAAAAGATCAGTATGGAATATAAAATAATTGATGAAAACATTAGTCCATTAATACATATAAATCAAGATATCACACTTTTCAATTATACTGCATATTTAGTTAACATACTGCATGAAATCATAAGATTTATTAATTACACATAGAAATCATATATAATAAAGGCAACATGTGGAATCTGTAACATACATTCATTATAGCATTTAGAACTATATAGGGAGTTATGTTTTGAATACCCATTATAGAATATTCCCTAAATCTCTTAGGAGAATCATTAAATTTCCCTCTTTCACATTAACCAATTCATTAAACAACTATCATGGGCTCACCTATACCATGTTTATCATGGAACCACCCATATATGTTGTATCTTGTAACCACCCATCAAATATCCAAGTACCATTACAAAATCAAAAAACATAATAAATTGAAATTATCAATATTTTCACTCAATAATCACAATAAATCAATTCAATATATTGAAATATTCAACCCACATCCAATAGTATTTAAAACATCTAATGAAGATATATTTAAATCAATTTGTCGCATAACACTTTGAAACTTTTAAATGAATTAACATTTTTAAAAATTAATTTCCATAAAAATATTTCCCAAAACCATTTGGAATAATGGAAATAAATGAGAGATATTAATATTAATTAATAATTAAAACATTTAAAATAGTATTTTATTTAATGTATACCTTACCACTCAAGAGAATACTTAAATAAAAAAATTATTGAAAAAAATAATGAAAACATATAATATCATGAAAATAAAACGATTATATGATATAATATATCAATGGTATATACATAAAACATAAAAATGTGAATTGGTGCTTAAAAGAATAAAAGTCTCAATGGAATGTAAATTGAGAAGAAATCACTTATGATGGTCATATCATTAAATTAATGATAAATTAATGACATAATTACGTGTGACAAATAAACATACACCAAATATAAGTGGGAATTACATGTAATATAATTATAGGAAATTCAAACATATTCTCAGAACATGAATACCCAATGATATGGATATTTAACTCAATTAATGGATATCTATTTATAATTCCCCTTAAAAAAATTCGGTTGCCTAACGACATCACTTTACAATTAAAAAATTGAATTGATGGGAGAGAAAAGGGTCTCCCATTACATTGAAAGGATATATAATAACATATCCCAATATAAGAAAATTGAAAATAAAAGACTTAACATGAAAGGATTCTTTGACTAAAACAGGAAGATGAAAGGTTACATTACCTTGAGTCTGAAATTTCATGTATATATTTTTTTCTTCAATAATAATAAATATTAGTTAATTTATACATGATTAATAACCTTTTTTTAAAGTTTATTATTCCTTTTATATCACTTAATACTATTTTATACACATTTCATGCATATTTATGTTAATATTAGTCTTTTTCTCGATATGTGGTACTTGAGAAAAAAATGAATTTGTTATAATTACAAATTTTCTATGATTTCCAAATTCCATTATTACATTAATTATATTCATGATTTATATATCATATATATAATATATATCCAGTATATATATGTATTTATTATAGAACATAGCATTGGGAGATTATAAATGAAATGCATCGTTCATGGAGACATTACATCATACGTATGTATGAACTCTACATTCATTTCCTTTTCATATTGAAGGGAATGAAAACCAAATTATAAATATGTATAATAATAATTTATATATGTTACATATGTTAATTAATTCATTATTTTATATGTTACATTTATTTAATGAATGAGTCATATCACATTGAAGTGGTGGTAGTCCACATCTCCTCAAATGAAATTATCATATTTACACATTATGTAATGAATAATGTAATCATTAAAAAAAACAGAGGAATAAATAGTATATAAATATAATATATATCACATATAAATATAGTATTATCATAATTTCCACCATGAGAGGTGGTAGGAAAAAATTGAACAATCATCGTTTCGTGAGGCAGTTGTTTGTTAGACACATAAACATTCATTTTATATCCATTAGATAAAGATGTGTGAAAATGTAGATTAAATCCATTGCATAAAAACACCCTAAAATATTTATGTTACATTAGTTGTTAAAAAATAATAGTTTAAATTGATTTGAGGGGGTTGATAAGGGTAAAAATTGGAAAATCATGTGAGAAGACTTTACCTGAAATCGAGCAACTTTTTTTATTTAATCTAAAAGGCATTTTTTTAAATTATTTTTACCCTACGTATGACTTCTAGGTGTATTGGATTGATTTTTGGAGATTATTTGGCAAGAGTATTGATGAGAAAATATGTATTTAGAGGTGATAGTAAGGGTTATAAGTGATGCCCATTTATAAGAGGAAGGAGGGGCAATGTAGGAATGCCTTGAATGATTATTTTTTATAAACTAAATTTAGATTTCAAAAGGTTACCAACTCTATTATTTTTCATATAATATTATTATTGTTCTAAATACTCTCATCCAATAAGTTTTATACATGTTTTGGTATCAAATTTTTCCCTAACATTTATCATTAACCATTAGTTAATTTATTTGACTATTACCATGTCTTCTTGTATATATCTATTATATAGTCTATATAGTTACTATAAATTGACAACAGAACCTCGACTGGTTCATTAATGAAATTTTAAATCATATATAAGTTATTTGGACAAATATAAAATTTTTAGAACTATTATATCATTTAATAAAATAGTATCTATTTTAAAAACACATTTATGCCAATTTATATACTATTCATATCATGAATTTAATAAAAATTAATAATTACATGATTTTTTCAAAAATAAATAATTAATTCGAATATAAAATGTAATTATCATCCCTAAAATTCATGGTGGGCATAATAATTTTCAAAATATGTTTATTTAAATTTTTATAATCCTATTTATTTAAAACAGTCACTAATAAGGTAATCAATTCATCATCATTGTATCATAAAAAACATATTTATATTATATATAAAAATTATAAATAGTTTACCATGACATAAAAAATTATTTTTATTTATAATGAATATTTATAAATGATTATATCATTTATATAACCCATTATGAAAACATATTTAGTAAACGGTATATATATATGTTATAATTTCTCAAACATTAAATTAAAAATAATGGATTGTCATTTTCACACAAAATTGGTTCCATAGAGTCCAATAATTTACCCAATGTTTCCCATGGTTGGAAATATATCATCAAATAGGTTTAGAACATTTATTATAGTTATTTAATACTCTTATAATATTATTAATTTTACCCTTATTTACCTTATTTAATCTTTATCCATGGTTAATAAAATATTTAGAGATGTTACAAATAACAATTTATAATAATGAAAGGTACATATTTAACAATTTTGGACCTCCATATTCCAATTATGGAATCCATTTTTCCAAATTAAATGAACTTAAGTAGAAGAAGTTAATTTCTAATTAATTTTCGTTGTCAAAAACAAAAATGTGTGTTTTGAAGAAGTAAAAACTAAAAAAATATTGACATGTGTTTATATCCAATTTCAATGTGAAATTACAACCAATAACCATAATTGGATTAAATGAGAAAATTATAATATTATTAAACTTTAAAAACAACAAAAAATAAAATATATTCATATAAATAAATTAGTTTAAAATATCGTTTTGAATTAAAATACAACAATTTTCACTATTAATTATAAATGTAAATTATTAGAGATGTACCAAAAATACAACCAATGTAAATTTTGTTGTCCTGCATCATGATAAATATTATATTTTGTAAAATTGAACATATAAATTTGAAAAAACTAGATTTAAAAATGGTTCACTATTAAATGGAGTTAAATCTACCATCTAATGAATATTAGAAAATTTCAGGCTTAAAATGGACACATTGTTATTTTACGACTTTAAATTTTAATGTAAAAATTTAGAATAATTTAAAAACAAGTTTAATTATAATATAGTTAGTTATTTTCATTCCCAACCATATAACGGCTACACATTAACAATCCTATAACATAATAATATTTTTCTTCAGTAAAACTTCACATTTTGTGAAACGTAATATTTCAAAGTAAACAATTGTAGCACTTTCTGTAAGACATCGAACAATGTATCCTCCTTAACATAGAATTATTATCTTTTTTATAAATATTATTATATTTGAAGACTTATTATTTTATAAATACCTAGGTCATCACATCCTACCCCTTTTTTGAAATTATGTCGTTGAAATTTTATTACTGGGCATGGAATCATCATTAAAAGTCTCACTTCATAAAAAAAGATAATAAAACTATCACTTTATAAGAATGAATGATATGTACAAAGGTCACCCAAGAAACCAATAATTAGGATTAAATATATGGAAAAATAGACATGGAATATAAACTATGTGTCAAGTATTGATGGAAAGTGATAAAAAAATTAATTAGAAGAATGTTAATCACTAGAAAATAAAAAACATGTGATGGGTTAAACGGTCTTTGTTTCCCCGTTAGGAAAAGTAAACTAAAAACAGTTTTGTTTTAAGTTTCTGTTCATAAAATTGAAGAATTTATTTATTAAATTGACTTAGAACAAAATGATATATATTTATATGTGATGTAGGAATTCATCTGTTACTAAATTTCTACCACAAAATCATCCTTTATCCAAATGATGACTATTTGAGATGACTTGGTCACATAAAAAATGCTTGAATCCACTTATAGAGAATCTAATAATCATAAAATTAGTTACAATATATTTTTATTATCATTATACATTGACAAAAATAAAAAATGGTTAGTATGAGATCAGATAATCCGAAAAAGCATAATCCATTTTAAAAAGTAATACTACTTTTAATCTCCAAAATTCAACAAATAGTACCCAAAGATCAACAATGACCATTCAATACACATTTGTCCTTAAAATTCATCATTATAATCAAAACTATGATTGAAATCCAAAACAAATAAGAATTTAATTCTCACAGTCTTCCTCAATAAATCATAACACTTATCTTCATATAACATAGACTACTCTTAAAGTATCATACTAAAATATAATTAACCTTATAACATATTATCTATGATAGATGATTGATTTCCATAAATAACCCAAATATCTATATGTGAACAATAAAAACAAATATTCCTCCAAAATAAAATTTCACCCATTACGCCACATATGAAATCCCATAAAATTTTATTTTCATTAGACGTTCAGTGTTCCCAAAAGTGAGAGAGGCATCCGAAATAACCTTTTAACTTACTCACTAAATAATTTTCTATAATAAGGATATCCATTTGATAAAACAACAGTACCAAAAATAAACATATTCTTTATCCATATCATCATTTATCTAAAACTAATTGTTCATACTATCTAGTGACTTCAGGTAGTCCTATGGTGGGTGATAAATCCTAGTGGCACTTTGGTTATGGGTTAGATTCTCTTAGAATTTCCACATATGATGGGTTGTCACATGGTATGCATGTTTACCTTTTTCAAATTCTATATAAATCTAATAACATTAATATAATGAGATAAAATCCTTAATGTATCCATAGAATGTTCTAACCTCAATGGTTATTTCATACCTCACATTTTGCATCCCAGAAACTAATAAACCCTGATTTCCTAAAAAAGATCACATGAACACCAATGGTTATTCACTATGTCTATAGAAGAAAAGATAATTCATCCATGAATAACATTCTAACATATCAAACTTCAGAGTTATACATCCTAGAAAAAGTATTCTAATGTAATTAAATCATTAAAACATTTAATCATATCATCATCCATAGATCCAACATAACTCTTCAATTCCTAGACATCATAATCATCGTGAATTATTCACGATCCTTTGTCGATGTTTTTATATCTTATCATTTTATACATATATATGACAAAAAAATAATAACTAATGTCATAAGATTTCAGTATTTTCAAAACATGAGGTTTGAAATAATCCATACATTTCATATGTTATTTTCAGAATCATCATATTCAATTGGAATGGCCTTAGTAATTGGTAAACATATATTTGTTTGATCATGATGATCCAATTATGGATCCTTCTTCATAGGACATATCATTTTATAATAATAATGCACACCCCTAATTAAAACATTCAATTGATCTTTTAATATAACTTATTTCCCTTACCTGGATTCAACCAGATACTTCCTTTTTTTATTTAAGGTTTTTGCTTTATGACTATCATTACCACATATGTAACATCTTCTCATCTGTTTGAAACATTTTACTAGGTGTTTCTTTCCACAACCATTACACATAGGTTTTTGAATATACAAACATTTATGATTATTACATGAAATTCCATTGGGATTCATTTCTAGCATATATGATTCCTTATAAAAATCACCATCGATCAAGTGGTCAATCATGAATCCAAATAGTTGGTTCTGAATAACAAAAAGAGTTATCATTGTTGTTCTAATTTCATTCCGTTTCTTATTTAGAAAACCAACACTGTTTTCATCACATCCATTATTACTAGGGTGCATTCCATATCCATCCATTTACTAAAACCAAAATGTTCAGTATGAGTATATCTATATAATTATCATATAATATATTTTTATGTTGCTAAATACTAATATATACTTATTCATGTTATCTTAAGCCTGTAATTTTTTTTTCTAATATAACTATAAAAATTTATAATATGATAACCATTATGTTTATATCACCTATTCTTAAATCACACTGTAACCTCTAAGGATATTTAAACCAACATGTAATAACTGATATAAGGACATGACCTTAAACATTATGTAATCTTGAATTAAGTTAATAATTTTCATTGAGGATCTTTTCAGATTTATACATTTAGATAATTAGGTCATAGAATATACATAACCACTTGAATATTATAAGTTGAAACACCTACTCAATATCCATTATTTTTATAATACCAAAACTGTTTAAAAAGGTGACATGTTTAGTTCCATAAATTAAACAGCATGACATTTCCATGATCCCATCCTCGAATTTGTTCATATTTATGTCCTGTGAAAATAATTTCAAAAACATGAGATGGGAATAAAAATATCAGTAAGGGATATAAAATAAGGGATTAAAACATTATCCCATGAATACATATAAATTCGGAAATCATAATTTTTAATCATAAATGATAGCCCCTAATCATACCTCATGAAATAATAAGATTTATGAATAACACATAGAAATAATAATTCATAATAGTAACTTGTGGCATCAATAAAAAACATACATTCTAGGTTTCATAGCTATATAGAGAGTAACATTTGGAATACCCATCACGATATATTCCCTAAATCCCTTTGGAGAAACATTAATGTTTACCTCCGTCATATTACCCAATGCATTGGAGAGCTATCATGTGCTCAACCACCATAGGTTTATCACAAAACCACCCATATTTGTTTTATCACATAACCACCTGTAAAATATCTATGTACCATTACAAAATCATTACACATAAAATTTCTAAATTATCAATATTTTCATCATCAATAAAAATAATTCAATTCAAGGTAATGAATTTTTCAATCCACTTTCAAATTTTTTTTAAAAATTTAATAAAAATATTTATGAATCAATGTATTACATATGACATAGAATCATTTAAAAGAATTAACATTTTAATATTTTCATTTTTATGTAAATAAAACATAATTTTTTTTGAAACATTGACATGAATGAGACATATTTATAAGAATAATTCAATAAAACATTTAAAATAATGTTTTAGTTAATGAGTCTCTTACCACTCTATAAAATAATTCAATAAAAATATTTAAACAACAAAATAATAAAAACCATATTATATCATGAGAATAAAGATATCAATAATATAATATGTAAATGTTCAGTACACACACCATATAAAATTGAATTGGGTATTAACATAAAATAAGTCTCAATGGAATGTAAATTGAGACTAAATATCTTATGAAGTTCATATCATTAAATTACAAATAAATAAATGACAAAATGATATGTGAAAATTATTAATACACCCAATATAAATAGTTATTAAATTTACTAAATTCATATTTATTTTACACATTTTATTTTGAAGAAAAAAATTCAATGAAAAATATATTTAACTCCATGATAGTAGAATGTGTTAAGAATACCCTTACAAAAATTCAATAGCCTAACGGTGTCAAATTAAAATTATAAAAATGTGTTGTTAGGAGATAAAAAGGACTCTCATCACTTGGAAATAAAATTTACGTAAATAAGGATATATAAAACATATCCCATAATATGATAATGGATGTTAAAATACATAAAATAAATGGATACTTTGACTTAAACATGAGGATGAAGGGTTCCCTTACCATGAGTCTATCTGGCAATGTATGTTGCTTGTTATTCCAGAATAATATACAAAAGTTAAATTGTACATGACTAAAAATCTTTTTCATGTATGTTATTCATTTTATAACACTTATTACCATGTTATTAACTTTACAAAATTATTTATGTTAATATCGGTCGTTTTGTCGGCAGTTGGTACATCATTCAAAAATATACATGTAATAATTACTAATTACCTATAGTGTTAATGTTCTATTTTATCTTAAAGATATTCATTCTTTAGATATCATATATATCATATATATCTAGTATATAGTTATGTGTATTTATAATAGTATATAATATTATGAGATATGAAATGAAATGCACTGTTCATGGATATGGTAAGTCGTACGTACACCTAACAGCTACATTCATTTTTTTTGTACATAATATAATGAAAATAAAATTATACATAGATATATTAATATTTTATATAAGTTACATAAGTTCATGAACACATTGCTTTATACATTCCATGTGTGGAATTAAAGAGTCATAACACTTTGAAGGGCGGTAGTTCGAATTTACTACATTGAAATTATTGTATTACACATTAAGGAAAATGTAAAATTATGATTTAAATAATAAACTAAATCATAGTGTCAAAATAAATATGTTAAATATCATAAATAAATATATTTCCATCATAATGTCCACCAAGAGAGCTGGTAGGGGAAAATTGAACAATCATTGTTTCGTGAGGCGGTAAATCACCTTAAATAGAAAAAGTATGTTCGTATCCATCAGATGGAGGTGAGTGTATGTGTATATCAAATACATCTCATAACAAAATCCTGTTACATTGAAGATACATGTGTTGTAATATAATAATGGAGTAATGATATTTTATGGGTTTGGAGAAGGAATATAATTAGAAGAATATTGAGAGAAGACATTACATCCAATCGGGTAACACCTTTTGATTTAATCTAAAATTCCTTCTTTAATTTTCTTCTCCCCTATATAAGGATTATAAGAGTAATATATGGATGTTGTTGGATTATTTAGGTAGAGTATGGAAGATCCAAGGGGGATTGAGAGGAGCGAGTAAGTGTTATAAGTGATTCCATTTTATAAGGGAATGGAGGGGAAGTTTAGGAATGTCTTGAAAGATTATTTTATTATAAACTGAATTTCGATTTATAAAGGTCCCCAACTAATTTAATAAAATTATATTATTATTATTGTTTTATATCCTCAATACCAATTATTTTTATATCTGTTTTGGTTTTAAATTTAATCTTATCATTTAGCATTATCCCTTAGTAATCTTATTTGACTCTTACCTTGTCTTGTTTTATTTTCAAATTATATAGTTAACATTGTTAATATAAATTTCAAATAGAACCTCATATGTTTAATTAATTTAATATTAACCCTTATCTAAGTAATTTGACAAAATATTAGATTCTTAGATCCATAATATCATTTAGTATAATATTATTTTTTTTAAAATTAATTATTGTTAATTTCTATCATATTCATATCATAACTTTTAAAAAATCTATCATATTCATATCATTTACATAAACCCATATAAATTCTTTTAGTTAAAAGATATATGTTTGTGTAATATTTTCATTAATATTATATTAAACATAATTAAATGTAATTTTCACACACAAGTGGCTCCATGGGGTCCTAAAAACCCTACCCATGGATTCCCATGGTTAGATAGATCTCATAAAATAGGGTTAGGACTTGTGTTAGGGTAATTTAACATTATTGTAATATTATTTTTTACCCATATTTACCAAATTTACACTTTAACCATGTTAAATAAAATATTTTCTTATGTTACTATTCATATTGTCTAAAAATATAAGGTACCGATTTACATAATTTGGACCTATTGATTGAAAAAATGAAAAAAAAATTCCAAATTAAAATGATATATGTTTTAGAAGTAGTATTATAATTAATCCCTTCGTAAAAACCGAAAAATGTGTTTTTAAGAAGTGAAAACAAGGAAAAGATTAACATGTGTTTATGTCCAATTTAAAAGTGAAATTACATAAATTTACCATAATTGTATTAAATGATAAAAATATAATATAATTATACTTTATAACAAATTAATAGAGAAATATAGGCTTATAAATACATTTGAATAAATAATAGTTTTAAAATAAAATGCAGTATTTTTCACAATTAATAAAAAATAAACTTTATCAGGAAAAAACAAAAAAAATTACATAATGTAAATTTTGATATCTAGATTCTAAATAATATCTCTATATTGTCAAATGAAACATATATAAGTGTCAAAAAGTATATTTAATGAGATTTAGCCATCAAAAATGTGTAAATCGACCATTAAAAGAATATTAGAGTATTTCATGCCTAAAATCAGAATCATTCATCTTTTATTCCTCTAAATTTTATTGGATATATGTAAAAACATTTTTAAAATGATTAATGAAAATATGGCTTGTTCTATTAACTCATGAAAATATAACAACTATGTGTTGACTATCATGTTAAAAATAATATTATTTTTCAGCATTACTCAAAGTCGTGTGCAACATATGATTTCAAAGAAACCCATTGATTCGCATTCAGTATGTTATTGAACAAAGTGTCATTTTTAATAAACAATTAACATATTATTCATAAATATTAATAAATATGAAAAAATATAATTCTATAAATACCTGGTTTGTTACATATATATACATATATATAAACATATGAAATTTACATAATTTCATTCAATATAGAAATTTCAATAGAAATAATGTTCTTGTGTACGTACATGTTACCATCACCATCAATGGTGTATTACATTCAGTGCTTCTATATACTATAAGTTATAATAATATAAATATTTGCTATATAAATTTTCTTTATATAATGATTTATATTTTGAAATATTGATTTATGTATAAGGACAATTGATATAATATATTAAGACACATGGGATTAACAAATAGATTATTACCTGATGTGAAACCTGATCGTAATATCATTAAAAAGTGGGTAGTATAAGGTCATAATAAAAAAAATATGGTATTTTATATAAGAATATTCTTCTACTGTTGATTTATAATAAACTAGTATTTAATAAACATGAATCTTTTATGAGTATGGAGATTGTTAACACACAATGTAAGGGGATTTCATCTATCTTTTAATTTACTCGAGATACATTTTATGTTCACCAATTTTTCTTTTACATGTTGTATATACATACGATGATTAAATTCTAGTAACACTATACATAAATGTATGGGTATTAAAATATCCATTTTATAACCTTTCCTTCACAAGGTTTATGATTCAAAAGATACCAAATTGGAATGAATTTGTTTTCTTAATTTTCCAT
This sequence comes from Viscum album, assembly GCA_963277665.1. Classification (NCBI taxonomy): domain Eukaryota; kingdom Viridiplantae; phylum Streptophyta; class Magnoliopsida; order Santalales; family Viscaceae; genus Viscum; species Viscum album. Next base: position 178,054,370 of record OY728165.1, read on the forward strand.
CAATGAGACTCATGTTTTCTAATGAACTAGGTTTATACGTTCATATTTTCCATGTTATATAAAAACATTATTTTTAGGATATTTTAAGCTTTATTTAATTTTATTTTCATACATGGAGTGTATTATTGCAATATTACTAGTCATAAGAGTTTATTGAGACTCTGTCATGTATTTTCTTGATTGTTTACGTTTATACATTCTTTGAAAAAAGTAATTGATCCATCCCCAAGAATATTAACGAGTTTAATCATCCTCTATTTATAAATGATTTCCAAATGTGTTAGCCTAATTTTTCTAATTTTTTATTTTAAAGAAAATTATTTTTTGAAAAACAAACTATGTCTCTCTCTTTGTTCGAAAATATATTTTATTCAAAAACTGTTTTTTTTAAATGATTTAAAATTTTATTTTAGATGGTAAATGAAGATAATTTTCAAATCAACCTTATTTTAAAAATGATTTATTGTTTTCAAGTATAAATTTAGATGTTTAAAAAATGTTTTATGATAATGTTTTTCATGATGGTTTATGTTATAAAATCCATTTTTTCATAAATAAATGATATTTTTTTAGTGAAATTTTTTTAAAATATCATACAATATTATTTCCCATCTAGGATGACATCCACTTGTGTTACTCCTCCATTAAGGGAAAATTATTCAATAATTTCTTTCATATTCATTCTCTAAATAAAATATGATTTAATGTCATGATGTTTATGAAACCCATTTTTCATTATCCTATTGTATTATTTTGAATCATGCTTCATTTCACTAGTTATTTTTATAAAGAAATTATTATGAATCTTATCACCTTCTGTAGGATATTATATGTTTATATGTTTATGATAACAATTTCATTTCATGGGCTATGATATGTCTATTTTTGAAATTATGGCACAAGTGTGTATGATTTCATTCTGAGATCGGTGGGACCTATTTCTCCCTCCATGGACTTCAGTAATGATTTATATCTTATGAGAGAAATAATACTAGAATGAGGGATTACTCAGTTTAGTAATAGAAGTATGGTAAGTGGGATTATTCAATTTGATAATATATAGAAAAATGAGGGTTCACTTGGTTCAGTAATACGGGGCTATAGTGGGGGGTCCACCTAGTTTAGTAATGGAATTTCTCCAAAAATATAGTCTTGGTAGTGATTCCATTCAAACTCACGAAATCAAATTATTTCAATATCTATTTTCCACAATTCCATATCTTACTCATAGTCATTTTTTTCAATAATAATGTCCTCTACTTCCTATTCATTCATTTTTTACGAACTGGTATTTTTAATTATAGATTTAATGTATAAGATCATTTATATGCATGTTATGATCTATAATTTTCATGAACACATTCATAGTCTCCCTATGGTAATTTTAATTCATACAAGTCTTCCTTGTATACTCTTTCTGATCATTTGAGCTCATCCCATTTCTATGATTCCTTCACCATGTTAATAAGTTGTGAATTATGTTTGATATATCTAAGAAGGGTTCTAGTCATTAAAACCTAGTTGGAGATAAGGTTTCTTACATATCTATCAGTGTTTATGATTCAATGTCTCCAAAGGGACTATTAAAATTACGATTATCAGCTGTCTATTTATATAATGTTTATGAATTCCACAAACATTATCTAATATTATTTTTTGAAAATTAAATGTCACTATATAAGTGGATCATGATTTATGAATTAAATAGTGGAGGGGAATTAATTTAATAATTTAGGGTGAGTAAACAGTTGGATGTTTTCAAAAGTTTAAAACAAGTCAATGTCATACTCAATACAAATGGCTCAAAATTTGAATTTTTTTTATAATTTATAATATTCAGTCGAAATATGTTCAGTATAGAGTATTTTGAAATGTCGTGATGTCATTTAAAAACATATCAGTCCAGTTTTAACCCATTTATGTTGTTTTAAATATTATGTTGATGAAAATATCTTTTATTAATGATACTATTAATTATTTAAAATTATTCCCTATGTAATTTTTAAATTTAAATTTTGATTCCAAATATACCATGATCTTTTTAAAATTAAATAGAAACATGTGTAAAAAAATACATTTAATATAAAACTGAAAATTGCAATGAAAATCTATTCACCTCAAAAATCATTCATAAGTATAAAGATTTTTTAAAACAAAATTTATGTTTAATTTTATTGGAATATTTATTATGAAAATATTTAACGGGATTTTGAATAATAATCTAATAAAATTTGGAATATGTAAATACAATAGTGAAAATATAGCTATCATAAAATTAAATATTTTATTCTATTCACCCAATAATCATATATTTTTTAAAATTCCTTAAATTTCACTATAAGTGAATTTTAGATTTTTTATTTAATAATATATATCGATTATGTAATTAATATTATATAATTTAGAATATATTCTTATAATTTAAAATATATAATATATTTACTTCATTAAAAAAAATAATTTATTTTTTGATTTAAAAGATAACTAATGTTATTTTATTTATAATAACTATCTAAAATATAATTCAGAATCATTAATTAGAAATTATCTTCACATAATATTTCAATTTAGGTTGTTTTTATTGTTTGAATTTATAAAAAAATTAAAACATGTGAGAATCAATCCCAAGAATATATATTATATAAATACTAAGGTAAAAAGGAAACCAACTCTCCCTCTCCTTCAAACCTCTAAAAAAACAAAGGATCAGCCAATATCATCCCAATGCAATTCCAAAAATAAATCCATTAAAATGGGAATAACTCCCTTGGGAAAAAAGAAATCCAAGGAAGCCCTTTCGAACAGTCCAAAAGGAGTTACCTGATTAAGATGTGTCATGTTATCTTAATAACCATTATCTTATTTTCCTTCACCACACCTACACTCTGCTTAGTCCATTATTTTATAAAATCACTAGTATCATCAATATACTAGTTTTTTTGTTTTGGTAAGGGTTGAACCTACACATACGCACACCTATATTAAATAGTTATTGAACATACTATTTACATGTATGGAGATATATCACCTTACTAAAGAATGATTATTCATTTTTCCATTACAACCTCTCAAGTAGGAAATTCTGATAAAAACACAATTTATATATTTCATTTCATATTTTTATTATGTATTTAATATTATTTATTAAAGTTACAACACAAATATTTTTACATTCCATTTGGTGTAAATAAAATAATTTGGTTTGAGGATGTGAAGACTATAGCCCCCTCAAAGCAATGTGATTCATTCATACATAAATTAATTTATTATGGATGTGTTTATAGAAATTATATGACATATAAAATATTATAATTCTTATTTATTATTATTATATACATATATAGCTATATGTGATTTTATTTTTTATGTAACAAACCGGTTCTTATTGATGAGGTATAGGTTTATTCTTTTCCATTTTTCTTGGAAGGGCTTTCGACCGAACATCGGGTCTCTGATTCCTTTGCCGACGATCACGTTAGGACATCGCGGTTTAGCGCTTTCCCCTCCTTGTGTGTTTCGTTCCAATTATTTTCTCTAGGGGATGTTAATTGAGTTTTAATGGGTGAAAATTTATCCCAAATATACGCTGTTCTCTAGTGTTTCGGGATGTGTCATTCGCATATATCAATCAGTGGAGATTGATGTAGGTCGATTGAGGTTTATTTCCAAATATCATGTGGTTTTAGTGTATCGTTGTGCTGCACACCCATGTTTAGGGTGTCTTATGGCCGAGGACAAGACTAATTATGATTACTATACTTGCAAAGATAATCTAATGATAATTATAAATTGTTGCCTGGGATCATTTCTTAGATCTAGGGCCACCCCGTGGGTGCGGTTCCCTGGTTTAGTCATTTGGACAGGATACCTGAGGGTATGCCATGATATTATCATGATTTGAGTTTTCATGAGAGAAAAATGTATATAAATTGCATGATTTTGTTTTGGACTCATCCTAGTTACTTGATTATCTTAAGGGCATTGTTTTTTTTAAAATGAGGGCGGTGTCTGTTTAGCCTGAGGTCAACACTTCTCTTGAATGTGGGCAGTAGCTTCTGTGCCTCTAGGAGACACCTCATATGCCAAGGGGCAATATTCTATATGCCTGTGGGAATTCACCTACGGGTTCCAATTTTGATTACCTGAGGGTATGTATTTTCATGACTTCATACAATGTTAACTTTTCATATTCATTTTGGTGACATATTATGTTGTACCTGCCATGATAAAGCACAATCATAGAATTAATAAATGATTAATAAAATGGAAATGTAGTATTTAGAGATAGTTACTTTTGAGTAATTCCTTTTTTACTACATTTTATTATCTCTCACGACTATTTAACAATTTCACTGACAGTTGGGTATGGGCCTTTGGTGGTTTCCTACTAGGATTTATTTCCCACACAATGATTGGGTCACGTCTTGGGGCCAAGAAGATTAATTTTCTATAGGTGTTGATAATGGAATGAGTCCCTATACAAGTACTCGATTGTTGTAGAGGAGTAGGAGAGCATGGGACCAAGCTTAGGATTGTGATGCTTCTGAGTTCCTACTACACTATTCTATTTTTCTATTCTATACTTGTACCTTTATTGTATTATTATAGATTGAAGTGTATCATGTTTTACTACTTTCATAGACATTGGAACATATTGCATCATTATATATAGGACTACTTTCATCTTTTACTTTTGTAATGCTGCCCATTTCTACTGAGTATTATTATACTGCTTCCACTTTTGGTATGCTTTTATTTTCTCATCTATGCACCACATTGAAAAATGACGGCATAGTATCCCCACTATTAGACTGAGTCCCTCACTGCTATTTGGAATCATTTGGTGTTTGGGGAAATTTCCTTGACGTCATGTGACCAACCGGGTTCAGGGCACCCGTTTTGTGGCACCCGGATCCGAGACGTTACAAAGTGGTATTAGAAAGGTTTTTTTTTGACTTACTTTTTAGAGCCTATAGTCAGCGATAGGATGGAATTTTTAATTGGACATAAGTTGTGCCAAAGAGTAGCAAACCTGTGAACAAGGAAATTCCAATTTACATCGCGTTGCAATTTTTATGGTTTTGCAATTTTATAGTTCATCTTATTTTCACCCTTGGGTGACACACTAGTTGTGTGTTGTTTATATTTTTATACTTGGGTTTTATTTAGTTTCAACCCAATGAGATTAGGTTATTCCATTTCATCCCTAATTTAGGCACATTATAGAATCACATGCCATTCATAGTTTCAATGACATGTTGGTGCTTTAGAAATTGCATGTTGTTGTGATAGATGTTGTGCAAGAAAATGCATGTTGTTGTTATAGATTTCTTGATAAAATACCTGATATTTGATAGGTTATTGTTTTTTAAGGACTTGTTAATGAATTCAAAACTTTTTATGTTGAGGAGTATGGTGCCTCATCAACCGGAATTTGGCATATCATCGACTTGTTTACATTATTATAACACACCTCAGATGCCATTATTTGATTTTCGTGGAGTATGGGCCCTCAAATATTAGAATTTGGAACTTAGCTTTGGATTTTAGTGTTTTTCTGGGATCCAGAGTAGTTTCTATGTCTTACTATCTAGAAAACCCAAAATTCATTCCCCTATGTTTGGACTACATGCATTGTACACTTATGTTCTGGAAAAAACAGAAAACTTTTATGTACACATCGTGTACCGTATGTACAAGTCGTGTAGTTTCTAAATGTGTCATAGGTCATGTAGGCACAAACATGGGATATTGAAATATTGAGGGAACACACAGTTTTGTTATTAAACAAGATGTGTTGTGTTTACCCTGTGTCTATCGTGTAACAAACAACATGGGTGGAAAAATCTAATCTTATACACGCCTTGTCAATGACGAACACGCCGTATATTTTAATCTAGGGATCTGGCCATGTAACTAAAAATCATGGGTCAGAGTTACCTATTCGTAGAAACATCGTGTACATGTGGGACATGTTTTGTAGTCATGACAAGTGAGGGACCATGTGGACTCATCCATATAGCTGAGGAAACAGTGTGGTGTACTCGTCGTGTAGTGTCATCCATGTTGTCGGCCATGTCGCTAACAACACGGGCTATTGGAATCTATGCCATAAATTCCACTTCCATCTGGGACACATCGTGTAGGGTGATATATGTACCAAGTCGTGTCACAAAAAACAAGGGTCGGTGAAGCTCGTCCAGTTCACACCGTGTGGACCTTATACATGTTGTGTAGTCTCATTTAAAAGATATCCTTGTGGCTAAGCTGTGTAGATGGACTCGGGCAGGGGAAGAAAATTCAAGTACATGTTGTGTGTGTGGACAACACACCATGTGTTTGGTTTGTTACATGACTAGTTTTGGAAGAAGTAAACGCCCATGTGATAGACTTTAAGGAACATGTCCTGTAGTTATTATAAACATTGTGTAGTCATATATTGTAAAACATGAATGTTTTCATTCTCATTTTCCCTTCATACACTCCTTATTTTCAGTCCTTGATAAAAATAATTTGAGGTGTGTTTTGAACTTGTAGAGTCATGCCACCGAGATGACCACGAGTTGTTTACCAAGAGAGCAGCAAACGATTATACTCCAGAGACGATAGGCCGTGGGCTACCAATGGATCTTCTAACAGAGCCAGATGTGGTGCCAGCTATTATACCAGACATAGGCGCAGATGTATAGATCCACGAAGGCATCTTGCGGATTATGCAGACCTTATAGGGAGCACCGCCAGCTGCCACATCTATAGAAGAGCTAACACATATATTCCAGGAGAATCATCCGCCTACATTTTCAGGGGATGGCGGACCATAGGCTGCAGAGCCTGGGTTGGGTTCTATGCATACTATCATTGAGAATTTGGAGATGCCTTTAGGGAGGAGGGTCGTGCCCGCTACTTACATGCTGCGTGATTCCACCATGAGATGGTGGGTTGTTGCAACTTAGATATAGCATCATAGAGACATGGTTTGGGATGCTTTTCAGGAGATCTTCTATGAATTTTTATTTCTGAGGGTGCTAATGGTAGATAGAGCTTTATGGTTCATGAATCTGCATCAGGGCGCCAAGTCAGTGATGGATTATTCTACCCGAATCACCAAGCAACATCATTTTTCACCAGTTATGGTGGGTAACGAGACATTGAGGGCTAGAAGATTTGATGTTGGTTTTCAACATGAAATTTGTGTGCTGGTAAACGTTTTCTGGTTGCCCATAGTGCATGATTTTGTGAACCACACACTGATTACCAGGAGTAAACTGCGGGAATCTAGTGGTGTAGGCCAGGGAAGTTTAACACCAGTTTCTAGTAATATTTCTACCATTTGGAGGAAGAGACAGATATATTTCTCTCTCGGTGGAAGTACTAGCTAGAGGATTTCATCGGGTGGCTAGGTCATTTGATTCTAGTGTGGTAATGTGGGGATCAAGAGTCCTCAGTGTCCACAAAACCCACTTGAGTGTTGAGCTTATGGAAGGATGGGTTATCTACAACATTTTTTTAGGGCATTTCCACCTGTTTCTAGTGAGAGGGGTTCTTTTCACGCTCTGTGTGTGGGAGCAGGGCCAGCAGCATCTTACTAGTCAGGAAATTAGAATACGTTTGATCTTTTTGGCCGATGTGGTGGTTGTCGCCGTGGTGTCCAGACACCAGGATCTCAGAGGCAATTGGGCGTGTTAGCTCATGGTAGTCAGGCTGTGTTGCAAGGCCGTGTCACTGGGCTAGCATATGCAGTGCAACAGACCAACTGGAGCAGGATCTTGGACCGTCCACTATCAGAGGTACAATTCTAGTAACTTCTGTTATATCATCAGTGCTTTTTTATACTGGTTCTAGACATAGATTTATATTTGTGCCTATTGTAGAGAGACTTGGTCCATGTGTTTCTTATTCTTATGATATTTTGATGTTGGACACTTCATTTGTGACTAGAACGGAAGGTGTGAATCTATGTAGGGAATTCCCCCTAGAGGTTGGTGGGTGTCACTTTCGGTGTGACTTCTATGTCTTAGAGATGATGATCTAGGACATCATTATAGGGAGGGACTGGTTGGTACCATTTCAGGCCTTTGTGGATTGCTATCTTCACAGGGTGAGTTTTATATCACCAGAGGGTGTAGAGTTTCTATACAAGGGAGAATGGGATGTCTATAAAATATGAGCTGGGCCTGAGCATCGTGGGCGAGGTGGTGTGACAGTCCAGATTGCGATTTTATATATGGATTACCAGGGAACATTTCAGAAGGGTTTCCCTTCGGTAGTTGATCATTTCCTGGATGTCTTCTAGGACAACTTTTTAGTTCTACCTCCCGATCAAGATGTGGATTTCACTATTGAGCTTGTGGAAGGAGAAACACCAGTGTACATTACTCCTTATAATATTGCTACACTAGAGTTGGAGGAGCTCAAGAGGTAGTTGGATGAATTGTAGTCAAATGGTTTCATCTGACCCAGTACATATCCTTGGGGTTCACCTGTCTTGTTTCCGAAAAAGGTGGACGATACCCCTGAATATTGTGTGGATTATCGGAAGCTGAACCTGTTGACAGTCACGAACCGATATCCCTTTCCATGGATTGATAATATTTTTTATCTACTTTAGGGAGAACGAGTGTTATCGAAGATTGACCTGAGTTCTGAATATCATCAGTGGGGCGTTAGACCATCAAACATACCCCTTAAAACTTTTCGGAGCAGATATGGCCTATACGCATACTTTGTCATGCCGTTCAGACTAATGAACGTGCCAGCAGTTTTCATGGATCTGATGAATCATGTGTTTCACCCATATCTTGATTATTTTGTTGTAGTCTTCATGGACGATATGTTGGTGTATTCTCACACTCGACACGACCACGCTACCCATCATGAGATCGTAATGAGTACGCTGAGATATCATCAACTATATTCTATGCTCTCAATGATCCACTTTTATATGGACTAGATACATTTAACGGGTCATATTATCTCAGAGGTAGGAGATTCAGTATACCTAGAGATGGTGGGAGTGGTAGTTTATCTGGAGTAACATAAGAACGTGTTTGAAATACTGAGTTTCTTGGGGATGGCTAGTTACTACATGCACATTATATAGGACAACCTCTACTTATTAGCATCGTTGATGGGTTTTACTAAAAACGGTGTGATGTTCGTTTGGTTAGAAGGTTGTGAGATAACCTTTCAGGATCTGAATGTAAGATTGACATCATCACTAGTCCTGATACTTCTAGATCAAGGGAAAAGATATACAGATTTCCTTGATGCACCTGGTATTGGGCATGAGGCAATGTTGATGCAGGGAAATCGAGTTGTTGTGCATGGGTCTCGGCAGTTAAGGACACATGAAAAGAATTACCTGACTCATGATCTCAAGTTGGACGCAGTTGTCTATGTGTTATGTTGTTGGAGACATTATCTTTTGGGTGAACATTTTGTGTTGTTTACATACCACAAAAATCTGAAATTCATCTTTACCCAGCATGACCTAAATTTGATATAGGGAAGGTGGGTTAAATACCTTCAGTCATTCATCTTTGAGTTTTCCTATACACCAGGTAAAGGTAACACAGTTACTGATGAATTGAGTAGGAGAACTCAGTTACAGGCTGTGCAGGAGGCCAGTGTTGAATGGAAGCTCATGGCTTTGTTCAATGAGATGCATTTAGAGGTGCATGATTATAACACCTGAGATTTTTATGAGAAATATTTTGTTTTTATATACATCATCAAAGGAATATTTCACTAGACACAACACCAGCTAGGCTTGCATTACACGCAGTCGCAACCTACCTCGATAGCTTGCGTTTTATGCAATACCATGTTTCAATAAACAATGATATGCTATTAAAATATTATTAAAACTAACCGTTATGAAAAGTATTACCCACTTTTTGAAATTTTATAAATTATATCATTCAAAATGGAAATTAATTTTTCATTCGGAATATCGAAATTATCATAGGGTGAAATTTTGGTATTTTTCTGAAAACATTCAATTTTTGATGAATAGTGAACACACTAGGTTAATATTCAAAAACCGAATTTTTATTTAAATAATTATTTATTTTATTTAAATTTATTTTATGTCAAAATTGATAAATAATACCAATATAAGTTCAATGTAATTCATTGTAGTCATTTTATAATAATTTTAGATATATAAAAATTTTATTGAACTTTCACTTTCTTTTACCCACCTTCTAGGAGAATATGAAAATTTAAATAAAACGTAATTTTACTGGTTCTGTGAGTGGAATTTCGAAAATCTGAGAGACACAGTTAATATCAAGGAGTAAAATGTGGTTCAATAAGATAAAAATAATTTTTGGTGAATAGTAACTTTTTACTTTTTTTAGAACGGTTAAATTTAAATAGGGTAATTAAGGGTAAAAATGATATTATTATTACACAAACAAATGATATAATTCTATTTGATAAGATTAATTCGACCAAAAACACCCTTAGGAATAAAATATGACCATTTAGGTCAACATGGATTAGATTAGGACATTTAATATTATTTTATTTAAAGAATAGTTAAAATAGTTAAAATCATATTTTAATAACTAAAATATTTTTAACATAAGGTTATACATAAGATAAATTCGACTATAAATATTTATTCAAAGGATAAAAATATTTCCTACATAATGGTATTTTATTTATAATTTTTAGACTTTAAATAATTTAAATTATTTATGACACAATGATGATGCAGTAATTACCTTATTAAGGAAATATTAACATAATTGATATTATAAATACCAAAATAAATTAAATTTTAGACTTTAAATGAATTACACTAATTTTATAGGTTAATATGACATATTATTACTGATTTAATTAACTTTTTTTGAACTAATCATGCTGTAATTATTTTAACAAAAATCATGTACCAAATAGTGTCAAAATTGACATAAAATAGTTTTTAAAACAAATATTATATTCGTAATTGTAATTTTATTCTTAAAAAAATATAATGTTCGACCAAAAGACTTAGATAAGGTTATATATACAAATAATAAGCAACTTGGGTTTCGTTTGGCATTTTATAGTTTGTTTATTAACCTTATAGTGTAATAAACCAAGAAGACATAGTAAAAGTAAAATTATTTAACGTAAAGACAAATCTAAATGATAAGGTTAAAATAGAAACCTAAACATGTCTAAATTCCGTTGGATGAGAGGATTTCGACCCATCCCCACCTTTGCTTCGAAATAAATAATTTTGGAGCTATTAAAAACCGAATATGACTTTATAAAAAAATAATATTTTTAGTTTTTTCAAAGGTGCCCCTCTCCTCCCTTATAAAAGGGCACATCCTCCCTCCCTTCCTCACACCACTTTGAGCCGTCAAGATTGGCCAAACCCTGAAAATTTTTCTTCTAAACTTCCCTAGTAACATCTTATATGTCCTGCTATTCTTCAAATACCATCTTTAATTCCCTAAGAGGAGGTTAAGAAGAGGCGCTTCAAAGAAGATGTAATATCCGTTACCGATTCTTTCTTCTTTCTTTCTTCTTCTACTTCTTATTCTTTTGTTGTTTCATTCTGAAGTAATAACATCAATATCACTCATATTATGATGTGTTATTATAAATATGAAACAACCCTATTTCACCATCTATCCATCCTACAGAAAACGAAATCACCGCGCGTGCGTACGTACGGAATACCATCTCCACGCCGTGGTGTAATCTGTTTTCGACCACCACCTTACTTGGATGGGTATAATGGTGTAAATAAATAACTATATATGATTATTTTAATGTGATATTGATTCTGAAATATTATACATACACTTCAATACAATTCCACGATCATGGGAATGGTATAATCTCTCGTGCGTACGTACGAACTACTGTCTCCACGACGCGATGAGATTCATTCTCCATATTAACCATTCATAAATGATTATAAAGTATATATAATAAGTAATCATGAAATATATGACATAATAATGATACTGTATTTATGTATATATATATATATGTATGTCATCTACTTAACTCCATTCAATTCAATAAGGAAATGAAAACCGCGTTCATGCGTACGAACGGTCTACCGTCTCCATGAATGGTATATTTCATTCCATTTATCAATAAATCATATATATATATATATATGTATATAATGAAAATATATTATATATAAGTCATTTTTTACATTATGGAATTAATTAAATCAGCATATATGTAATAATATCAAGAACAACAAGTCCAAACACATATGATAAATGAAACAATTTTACCCAAAACGCTACTTTAACATGGAATTGACAAATAAAAGGGTAATATAAATACTTAAGTGAACCATATAGGATATAATAAAAATTAATATTATTCTATAATAAGTCAATTAAATTATTTAAATTATTATACAGGATGTTCGAATACACGCAAAGCATATCAGACATAAGGTTTGGGATAATTATTCAAATCTCATTCTTATTTGAGATTGTTTATTCATAAGTATTTACTAGGGTTATATTTATCATCCAAGTCCAGGTTTTATAAAAATATTTTCATGTGTTTTAAAAGTCCTTTTTAACCATTTTTGACTTTTACTACATCGTATGTAAGGAATCTTTTTTTGTTTACCATACGAGGTACTTTTTGACTTTTCTGACAAAAGTACAATAAGACTGTTATTTTTAACTTATACGGCATGAACGGATTTTTTCGGTTCAATAACACCTCATTTTCATGAAGCATACACTACAATATTTTATGACTATTTTCAAGAATATACTTGTATTTTAAAATATCATGGCATATTGTGAAATGAAAATGATTTTGAAGAAGAAAGGATATTTTCCTCAAAAATTCATTTCAAATGTTTTATCAAAAACATTTTTCATCTAAGATGACATTATTTCATATGGATATGTTTCAAGTATAATTTCTCTATTATATAAATGGTAAGATTATTATTATAATTAAATTATATCCATTTGTTTTATAGGGATAATGTAATGATGGCATGATGTTTAAGAATCCCAATTTATTACATGGGTTATGCATTGATGTATGATTTATGATTTTGTGGCGCACGTAAGAATGGTATCATTATGAGATGGGAGGGACCTATATCTCCCTCAAATGCATTGGGTAATGATTTATATCTAATGAGATAGACATGGCTGGAACGATATGTTTATCCGGTTCAGTGTTACAGGACTGAAACGAGGAGTGAACTCTATTCAGAAAGGGACTTTGTCCACTTAAATGGTCTTGGCAGCAATGCCTTGGCTACTATGGAAATCATAACATGTGATGAATGGTTGCCATAATTAAATGTTTTATTCCCATTATATTTTATCATGGTTGATGTTACATTATGATATATGCCTTATGTACTTCCATGATTTATGTCTTTGCTCAAGATTCTGATGTTTAAATTTCATGTGCATGTTTTTGATTTAATATGTTTATAGATTGTTTTATGTTCTCTAAGCTTACCCTTACTGAGAATTTGAGCTCACCCTTTATATTTTTTCTTTTCCCTTGGATTTAATGAAAGGTTTTTGGTAATAAAAAAAGGGGAATATCATTATGGGATATGTTGAAGATCTTTCACCGCGATTAGAAGATTAAATTTCGAGTTTCCAAAGACCCTAAACTATTACGGTCTTTGTGTGTCTATGTATGTTATGTATTAAGTATTCCTCAAAAGTAATGTAATGTATATGTACGTAGAGCTTTGGGTCTCTACAGTTGGTATCAGAGAAAATGTTTAGTTAAGTATTGGAAACTAGGATGTGAAAACATTAGTGAGATCCCAAGAGATATTTCTAATGTATGTCTTGGGATGTCCCTAATGTTAAGTATAATTATAGGTTATAGTCCTAGAATTATGGTAACAATATTATAATTAAACCTAAGATGTTAGATATTGAAGGTACTATCCCATTATTATGTTGTCTTCCTAGCCTGATTTTTTCCTCTCACACTATTCTTTTTGGGTTTTAGACGATGGGTGGAACCCGAAGGAACCGTGTTGATCAATGTAATGGAAAAATCAATGATTGTCCTCTCGAACAACCAAATGTTATGGGGGATGGATTGAAAAATCTTATTTCTATACATACACAAGCTATGAATCATTTTGGATTTCCAAATTTTTAGAGAAGGGAACAATATTATATTGAGTCCTTCATGAGGCATCGTCCACCATCTTTCAATGGGTCTTCTGATCCACTTGTTGCTGAACAATGGATCAGTACCATTGAAAAGATATTTTCCATACTTCTCTGTTCAGAACATGAAAATAATTTTATCTATTTACCGTTTAGATGGTGAAGCAGACCAGTGGTGGACTCTAATTATGAATACAAGTCCCCAAGAAGAAATTGAATCCATGGAATGTGACGAGTTCATCAACTTGTTTTTTAGAAAGTACATCCCTCGTATTCTTCGAACAAAGATGGAAAAGGAGTTTCTTGAGCTTAAGAAGAAGGATGATGAATCTGTTGGTATATACGAAGTGAATTTTACAAGACTTGCAAGGTATGCATCTCTATTTATCATCCAACCTGAAAGTAAATTTGATCGATTTTTCAGTGTCATAAAACCATGTCTTTGAAGTGCATTAGCTATAAAAGACTTCATTAGCTATGAGGAAATTTTTCTTTGTGCTATCAAGGTAGAACTAGAAGTTGGTGTTACATATACATGTCACGGTTTTGACAAGAAAGGAAAGATGGAGTTCAAGGAGAAATCTTAGAATAATGGTGAAAAGAAGATGAATGCTTCTTTATGCTCAAAGTGTGGAAAGATGCATGGTGTATATTGTCTTCAAGGGACTAGAAAATGTGTTAAGTGTGGAAAAGAAGGTCATCGAGTAGCTAAGTGTTGAAGTAATGTAAAAGGGGTTGCTAATGATGTGAATAAAGAAAAGACTGCAGAGAACACACCACCAACACTTCAATACTTCATGTGAAAGGAAATGGGGAATTATGCTAATCAATGCCCTAATCCAAGGGTTAATGATGATCAACGTGAGAAACCTCTTATGAAAAAGGATAATGGGAAGTCACATGCGATTACTATTTTTGATGTTGAGTATGACAATGATTAAGTGTTTATGTAATGAGATTTTAAAATAATATCATGGAATCTCATTTATAGTATTATGGAATTTCGAAATATCTGTGTATTGGTCCATTGTGGTTTTCTATAAGAATATGGTACCGGTAACCATGAAAAGTGATTCAAATATTTTGGAAAGCAGATGATATGCGCAAAATGAAGGGATAAGGATAAAATAAATTGTTTGATAGTATTCCTGAGCTCATGATTGATATAAGGACTATGTGATATCATGGTTTGAGTATATAGAATTTTGGGTATTTTTGTATGTGGAAAGTGTTAACTTTTAACTGCATTCATGTTTTCACTAAGGTTCAATGAGTATTCATTTTTCAAGATAATACATGATTAAGGCCTTCGAATGTTTTGAATGTGACCAACAAGATATATTGAATGATATGTGGGGGATAAATGATTGTATTCAAATACTTGTTATGTGACCTCTCAAGTAATCATTTTCTTTACACTATGAGATTGGACAGATGTTTTTTAAATAAGCTTAAAGGTTTGAATGGATTAAGTTGGACATTACATATAATTGTTTAAGGCTAGATTTTTTTTGATATTATTTATGGAATGTTAAAATAATGTAGTTTTAGAAAGAGGACAACCTGCAGGATGGGTGACAACCCATCGCGTCGGACACGGCTGTGTGAATCGAACCCACAACCAAAGTGCGACATGCCTTTTTCACCTACCAATAGTCTATAGGAAGACCTTGTTTAGTATAAACTAGTTTTATTATATTAAGTGGTATGATATATGAAGTATTTGTCCATTTTAGGAACCATATATGATTAATCTAACTATAGATGGACTTATGTATTTTTGATAACTTTTTCTAACCTTTTGTTTGAGACAGAAGGAATGACCCATCATTCAATCACATGATCTACTAACACTTCACGAATGACAAATTCAACTTCATTTCTTTAAGAGATGAAGTGGAAATTGTCCATGGAACGTCCAACGGTGAGACTGTACCAAAATCAAGAAAGTATTTCACCTCATTCCAATTTCTTCAACATTAGGGAAATGATCTTGAAAACCAAAAATGTTGTCCTAGTGCCCTTATATCCGATGAATCAGATGGTCTCTTAGATCATCACAAATCAATGAATTTGTGATTGTAGTCTTTTTCAAAGACATGTTCTCTACCAGTCTCCATCAGAACATGATGGTTAGATTTAACATCCATATCCATATTTTCACCTATGTTCTTCTATGTGGAAACCCAGTGATTAATAGTTTGGGTAACAGTTACGTTTCATAATTTATTTTTTAAAGATTTGTTTTGGTATTCCTTTTTATGATGTGGGTTTCTATTAAAGAAACTTTCAAGTAGTAAACCATATATAACCCTGACGAATTTCGAGGGAGAAATTAATTTTAAGGGGGGTAGAATGTAACACCTGAGATTTTTGTGAGAAATATTTTGTTTTTATATAAATCATCAATGGAATATTTCAATACACACAACACTAGCTTGGCTTTCTTTACACGCAATTGCAACCCTCCTCGATAGCTTGCGTTGTACGCTATACCAAGTTTCACTAAACAATGATATGCTATTAAAATTTTATTTAAACTAGCTATTATGAATAGTAATACCAACTTTTTAAATTTTTATAAATTTTATCTTTCAAAATTGACTTCATTTTTTGATTCGGAATATCAAAATTATCCTAGGGTGAAATTTTGGTATTTTTCTGAAAACTTTCAATTTTTGATGAATAGTGAAAACACTGGGTTACTATTCAAAAACTGACATTTAATTTAAATAATTATTGATTTTAGTAAAATTAATTTTATGTAAAAATTGATACATAATACCAATATAAGTTTAATTTAATTCATTGGAGTCATTTTATAATAATTTTAAATATATAAAAATTTTATTGAACTTTTCACCGTCTTTTACCCACCTCCTAGGAGATTTTGAAAATTTATTTAAAACATATTTTTACCATTTCTGTGAGTGGAATTTTGAAAATACGAGAGACACAGTTAATATCAAGGAGTAAAATGTGGTTCAATAAGCAAAAAAATAATTTTTTTTGAATAGTATCTTTTTAATTTTTTTAACCACGGTTAAAGGTAAATATGGTAATTAAGGGTACAAATTATATTATTATTACCCTAAAATATGTCCTAATTATATTGGATAAGATTAATTCGACCAAAAACAACCTTAGGAATAAAATATTTCCATTTAGGTCCACCTAGATTAGATTAGGACATTTAATATTATTTTATTTAAAGAACAGTAAAAAATAGTTAAAATCAAAGTTTAATAACTAAATCATTTTTAATATAGGGTTATTTACAAGATAAATTCGACTATAAATATTCATTAGAAAGATAAAATTATTTCCTACATAAGTTATTTTATTTTTAATTTTTAGACTTTAAATAATTTAAATTATTTATGAAAGAACGATGATGCAGTAATTACTTTATTAAGGAAATATTAACATAATTGATATTATAAATACCCAAATAAATGTAATTTTAGACTTTTTATGAATTTCACTAATTTTATATTTTACTATGACATATTATTATTGATTTAATTAAATTTTTTCGAACTAATCATGATTTTATGATTTTCAAAAAAAATTATGTACCAAAATAGTGTCAAAATTGGCATAAAATAGTTTTTAAAACAAATATTATATTATTAATTGTTATTTTATTTTTAAAAAAATATAATGTTCAGAAAAATGACATAAAAAGGTTATATATATTAATAATAAACAACTTGGGGTTTTTTTGGTTTTTTATAGTATGTTTATTAACATTATAGTGTAAGAAAACAAGTATACATGGTTAAAGTAAAATTAGTTAACTTAAAGATAAATCTAAATGATAAAGTTAAAATTGAAACCTAAACATGTCTAAATTCTATTAGATGATAGTATTTCGACCCATCCCCACTTTAGCTTCTCAATAAATCAATTTGGAGCTATTGAAAACCAAAAATGACTTTATAATAAAATAATATTTTTATTTTTTCAAAGGTGCCCCTGTCCTCCCTTAAATAAGGGCACATCCTCCCTCCCTTCCTCACACCACATTGAGCCTTCATGCTCGGCCAAACCCTACCAATTTCTGTTCTAAAATTCTCTATAAACATCCTATAGGTCCTGGTCTTCTTCAAAGACCATCGTTAGTGCCCTAAGAGGAGGTTAAGAAGAGGTGCTTCAATGAAGAGGTAATGTCTGTTACCGAATCTTTCAACATTATTTTTCATCTACATATTATTCATTAGTTGTTTAATTATGAGGTAATAACATCAGTATAAATAATATGCTGATATATTATTATAAGTATGAATCCACCCTATTTCACCATCTATCCATCCTACAGAAAACTAAATCCCTGCGAGTGTGTACGTACGGAATACCATTCCACGTCGTGGTGTAATCTGTTTTTGACCACCACATTACTTGGATTGGTATAATGGTGTAAATAAATAAATATATATGATTATTTTAATCAGATATTGATTTTTAAATATTATACATACACTTCAATACAATTCCACGATCATGGGAATGGTATCATCGCTCGTGCGTACATACGGACTACCATCTCCATGACGCGATGAGATTAATTCTCCATGATAACCATTCATGAATGATTATAAAGTATATATAATAAGTAATCATGAAATATATTACATAATAATAATATTGGATTTATGTATATATATATGTATGTCATCTACTTAATTCCAGTCAATTCAATAAGGAAACGAAAATAGCGTTCATGCGTACGTACGGTCTACCGTCTCCATGAACGGTGTATTGTAATACATTTATCGATCTATAATATATATATATATGTATATACTGAATATATATTATATATAAATCATGTTTCAGATTATTTAATTAAGTAAATCAGCATATAAGTAATAATATCAAGAACAACAAGTATAAACATGTACGATAAATGAAAGAATTTTACCCAAAACGCTACTTTAACATGGAATTGACAAATAAACGGGTAATATAAATACCTAAGTGAACCATATAGGATATAATAACAATGAATATGATTTTGTAATAAGTCAATGACATTATTTAAATCATTATACAGGAGGTTCGAATACACATGAAACATATCAGACATATGGTAAGGGATAATTATTCAAATCTCATTCTTATCCGAGATTGTTTATTGGTAAGTATTTACTGGGGTTATATTTATCATCCATGTAAAAGTTTTATAAAAATGTTTTGATGTCTATTTAAGGTCCTTTTTACCCATTTCTTACTTTTAATACATGGTATGTAAGTAATCTTTTTTTGTTTATCATACGTGTCACTTTTTGACTTTTCTGAAAAAAGTACGAGAAGAATGTTATTTTTAACATGTATGGCGTGAATGGATTTTTTACGGTTCCATAAAGCCCCATTTTCATGAAGCATAATCTAAAATATATTATGACTATTTTCAACAAAATACTTTCCTTTTTAGTGGTCATGGAATTTTGTGAAAAGAAAATGATTTTTTAGAAGAAAGGATATTTTCCTTAAGAATTCATTTCAAATGTTTTATCGAAACCATTTTTCATCTAAGATGACATTATTTCATAGGTGTATGTTTCAAGTATAATTTCTCTATTATATAAATGGTATGATTCTTATTATGATGAAATGATATCAATTTGTTTTGTATTGATTATGCTATGATGGCATGATGTTTGAGAATCCCAATTTATTGCATGGGTTATGCTATGATGTAAGATTTATGATTTTGTGGCACAAGTTAGAATGATTTCATTATGAGATGGGTGGGACCTATTTCTCCCTCCAATTCATTGGGTAATGATTTATAACTCATGTGATAGACATGGATGGAATGGTAAGTTAAGCTATTTCAGTGTTACAAGATTGAAACGAGGAGTGAACTCGATTCAGAAAGAGACTTTGTCCACTAAGATGGTCTTGGCAGTAATGCCTTGGATTCTATGGAAATCATAACTTGTGCTGAATGGTTTCCACAATTACATGTTTTATTCCTATTATATTGTATCATGGTTGATGTTCTATTATGATATATGCATTACATACTTCCATTATTTATGTCTTTGCTCAAGATTTTGATGTATAAATTTCATGTTCATGTTTTTTCTTTCAAATGTTTCTGGATTGTTGTATGTTCTCTAATCTTACCCTTACTGAGCATTTGAGGTCACCGTTTATATTTTTTCATTTCCCTAGTATTTAAAGAAAGTTTTTAGGTAAGAAAAAAAGGGGAAGATATTTATGGGAGATGTTGAAGATATTTCACCACGATTAGAAAATTAAATTCTGAGTTTCTAAAGACACTAAACTATTACGGTCCTTGGCTGTCTGTGTTTGATATATATTAAGTATTCTGAAAAAGTAATATAATGTCTATGTACATCATGCTTTGTGTCTCTACAACAATAGTCAAGGGTGAGCCTATATTTCATCTTTAGCTGGGACTTCTACCATCCTTGATTGAGTGAGGATGAGACAACTATCAGATTCAGAAGGCCTCATTCTACGGGTGTCAGTGGCAAGTGAGGAACCCCCTCCGGTTTGGACAATATGTGATGATGAGGTATTGTGTATCCATGGATGAGTGTGGGTTCTAGGGAATATATGCGAGGATTTTATGCGAGAGTTTCATGTTTCATCTTGGTCAGTGCATCCCAACATTACAAAAATGTACTATGACTTGAGATGTCAGTATTGGATGTCGAGTATGAAACGGGAGATAGATTGTTTTGTTGCGAGATGATCCACCTGTCAGAAGGTAAAGGCGTAGCATCAGCGGCCATCCATACAGATACAATATTTACCCCTTATAGAGTGGAAGTGGGATGATATCATGATGGACTTTGGGACTGGGTTTCAAAGGTCTCCTCGAGGCAATGATGTTGTATGGGTTTTTGTGGGCAAACATAGGAAGGTAGAAAACTTTTTGCCGATCAAAGAGGCCTTCGGTGTTGACCTCCTCTGGATGTTGTATATCTGAGAGTTAGTACACATTGATGGTGCCCCTCATTAAATCGTTTCATATAGGGATTCCCATTTTACCTCTCATTTATAGAAGTGTTTCTAGAGGGCGCTGGGTACACAGGTGTTTCTGAGCACATCTAACCACCATCAGACCGATGGCCAATCAGATAGTACGATACAGGTGCATCATGACATGCTACGTGCATGGGCCCCTGACATTGGGGGATCTTGAGAGAATAACATACCCCTGATTGAGTTTTCCTACAATAATAGTTTCCATGAAACTATTGAGATGGCACCTTATGTGGAATT
This sequence comes from Viscum album, assembly GCA_963277665.1. Lineage (NCBI taxonomy): Eukaryota > Viridiplantae > Streptophyta > Magnoliopsida > Santalales > Viscaceae > Viscum > Viscum album. The sequence goes on from OY728165.1 coordinate 178,075,777, forward strand.
ATATGGTAGACCATGTCGATCACCATTGTGTTGGCTAGAGGTAGGTGATGTGGGTTTACTGGGTCCATGTCTTGTGCAGAAGACTTCAAAGCCGGCCAACTTGAAATAGAAGCAGATGGCTAATGTACAACCACATCAGAAATATTATGCTGAATGTCGAAGATGAACCATAGAGTTCATGGTTGTGGATCATGTTTTCTTGAATGTTTCAACGAGTTTGGGACACAGGACGATTAGTAGACAGGGTAAACATTCACCGAGGTATGTCGGGTCGTTTGAGATTCTGGAGAGATTTGGGCCTGTTGCCTATCAGTTTCAGTTACCACAGAGGTACCAGGCCATGCACTATGTATTCCTTGTGTCTCAGTTGTGCTATATCACTCAGAACCGTCTCACATTTTTTAGCCCGAGAAGGGTGAACTTCTGGCCAATTCATCCTTTGAAGAGCATCTGATTCATATTGTTGATAGGAGCACGAAGGTTTCAGAGGTCGGTCAGTTCCTATCGTATGAGTGCTATGGAATCATTGCCGAGTGTAGGGCAATATCTCAGAGTGGGAGGCCAACGTACACGCTTAGTGGCCATAGTTGTTCTCAGCTTTTTCTTCATCGCCCTTGGAAGTGAAATTCGAGGATAAACTGCTTTAATGGGTGACATTTGTAAGAAAATTTTTCTTATTCATGAGGTACGATTTTCTTCTTTTCATTTTTCATTAAATGTATTTCAGAAAATAAGTAAAATTGGGGAAAATCCCAAATTTTGTGGGTACACACCATGTAATTTTCTACACGTCGTGTACTTTGGTACTGTGGGATTAGCACACAGGATGCGTAGGACTATCAGTGATAAAGGGTGTAAAAAATGACTACACACCGAGTACTTAGTATATACAGGATGTGTAATTAGTCTATAAGTGAATAGTAAGGCAGTGGGAGTAGCCGCCAGTGGTGCGATAGTACATGCCATGTATTTAGAAATACATGACGTGTAATGATGTTGACAGATGAACAGCGAGGCAGTGAAAAGTAACCGCAAGAGGAACAGTTAAAAAATGGTAAGTACAAGTCGTGTAGTTTTGTTTTTTTATAAACTGGATGTAGCATCCTATTTCAACAAAGGAAGCATAGAATGTCAAAAGACCGCGAGAGAGAGGGCTGATCCTTGGAAGATCTTCCAACCAAACACTGGAACTCAGATTCCTTCACCAACAATCACATTAGGACCGCAAAGGTAATCCCTTTCCTATGATTGTTTTTCCTTCCAATTCTTTCCCAGGGGGATTCTATATAGGATTGAATGAGTGAATATCTATCCTATATCTATCCCATTCTTAGGTGTTTCAGGAGGTATTGTTCACATATATCAATCATTAGAGATCGAGATAGGTGGTCTGATTTTTATTTCCAACTGTCATGTGGTATTTGTTTATTGTTGTGCTACGAACCAATGATTGGGGTGTCGTATGGATGAGGCCTTGACTAATAAAGATATATATAATATCATAGATAATATAATGATAATTATAAACTGCTTTCTGGGATCATTGTTGGGATCCAAGGCCACCCTGTGGGTTCTATTACCTTGTTTATAAATTTGGTAAGGATACCCAAGGATATGCCATGATTTTACCATGACTGTTGTTTTCTTGAGAGAAAATGTATATAATTTTCATTCTTATGTATTGGGTCCGGCCTAGATACTTTTTTATCCTATGGGCAGTGTTTTTCTGCCTGAGGGAAAGTGTTTTTTTACCCAGAGGGCTACTTTTCTCATGCCAGTGGGAAGTAGATTATGTGCCAGTGGGCGGAACCTCATACACTTGTAGGAAATATCTGTTATGCCTATTGGAAGTCACCTTCAAGTTTCGATTCTGATTACCTATGGGTATGGATTTGCAAGTCTGCAGACAACATTTAATTTGCATATTCACTGTAGTGACTTATTATGTTGTACCTGCAAAACTAAATGCACAAGCGTGGAATTAATAAATGATTAACAAAATGGAAATATAGCTTGTAGAGATTGGTACATTTGTGTACTACCTTGTTTACTACATTTTATTATTTCTCACTGATGTTTCACACTCTCACTGATAGTTGGGCATGGGAATTTGGTGGTTCCCTTCATGGATTTATTTCATACCCCCTGTTTGGGTAATGTCTTGGGCCAAAAAAGATTATATTGCTACATGTGCTGATAAGGGAAAGAGTCCCTATACAGGTAATTGATTGTTATAGAGAAGTAGTAGAGAATTGGACTAAACTTAGGCTTGCGATGCTCCTGTGTTCTTATTGTGTTGTTCTATTTTTTTTTGTATGTGTACCTTGTATTGTATTATTTTAGATTGGATTGTATCTTGTTTGATAGATTTCATAGGATTAGGGACATATTTCATCATTATATAAATGACTATTGTCATCTTTTTCTTTTGTATTGTTGTACACATGAACTTATTATTATTTTACTGCTTCCACTTTTGTTATGTTTGTATTTTATCCATTCCTCTACACATTGAAAAATGAGGGCATAGTTTCCCAACTATCAAATCTAGTCCCTCAGTGCTTGTTGGCAGCCTTTGGCATTTGGGGAAGTGAGCTTGAGGTCATGTGACCAACTCGGATTGGGGCACCTATTGAGTGGATCCTAGATCTGGGATGTTACACATTCTTTCAATATCTCAATAAAAATGGAAGCATCATTCAAGCGTACTTACGACATTACCATCTCCAATAAATATGTATTCCATTTCATACTCCTATATTTTATAGTCTGTTATAACATAAATATAAGGAATATATATAATACTTACATCATATATTACATTCTTTAATCATTATATATGTATATGGATAAACAATTTAACAAATTAAGACATAAATGAAGAACAATACAAATATTTCCTGATGTGAAAACCAAAAATACGATTGTTAACAGGAGGGTAATATATGGTCATAATCAAACCATATTTGGTATTAGTTATAATAATATGTTTTTTATAATCATTATAATAAATCTATATTTATAATACTATTGTTTTAAATGAGTATGACGATTTTCAAGACATAAGTTATGGGAATATCATCTCATTTTTATTTATGTGAGATACAAACCTTAACAATCAATCAGTTATGTTTTTTGGCATATATACTTCCCATAAATTTATTAAATTTATTTTATATATAAATATATGGGTATTAACATATCAAAATTTTGATATTTATTTCATGGGGAATAGGATTAAAATGATATCAAATCAGTAAAATGGTTTTGTCTAAATTTTCCATTGATGATTCTAATGTTATGTTATACACCACAATACATTATGATGTTTATATAATTCTATTTTAAACGTCACAACATGAAAATACATTATTTATGGGTCTTTTAACCATCATGAAATTTCATTTTCTTGCATGGAGATTATGATCACAAGTTACCAATTAAAAATAATAGTTTATTTAATCAATTTCAGAAAATTCCAATATTGTTTATTATAATTCTTTCATTAAAGAAATATCTTAATCCGTCTCTCAGGAACACACATGAATTTTCTTCTACTATTGTAATTCAGGATATAATCATTTTTTTATCATTTTTCCACATATTGATACTTATTTTCAATTAAAATTACTTCTTTGAATGGATTACATTTTGATGGAATGTTGATTTTGAATCCTATTTCTCTTTAATGTGTTATATTCATTTCCATTCCGCTTATTTTCATGGGTTATGTTTATGAAGATATTTTTCTGAAACAATGTTTTCATAGGTTACGATATGATTACAACTTTATATACACCATTTCATTTCATGGGTTTATATATTAGTACATATGATCTTGTCACATATATGTGTATGATTTCATTTTTTGAGGGGTAGGACTAATATATCTTTCCAATGAATTGGGTATATATTTAAATATCCGGATATATATTATGATGGTCTTAGGATGCAACTGTGACTAATAATTTAGCCATGAGAGTAAAATATAACAACTAATATGGTATAAATAGTGAACTAATTCAACTAATATGGCCATGGGAGTTAACCATGACTTCAAATATTGTGGGCCAAAAAATCCCTCAAGGTATCATTGAAGCATTTTTTAGGTGATTGTGTTTGTTGACAAAGTGGGCCTCTCTGTTGTGTTTGTTGACAATGAAAACTATGACATACAAATTTATGGAAAAAGGGGATTTTGTGGGGGTTTGTCAAGTTGTATGGAAGTGTTTAATGATCCATGTTTGATTCATGAATTTCAACAAAGGAATGATCGATCAGGAGGTGGTTTAAAAATAGATGATACAAGGTGGCACTATTTACTAGTGTTTCCCATATTTTTGGGCCTGAAAATCAAAAAATGAAAATAAGTGTTTTTGGAAAAGGGAATTGCACACCGGTGTCTTTGTAAATACCCGCAAATTTCAAGGAAATTTTTTTCTTAATTTTCTTTGGAATTTTACAAGAACGCAGCTTCAGACGGCACCTGATTCCGAGGCCCGGAGTGCCCGGAATCAATTTCTGAAGTTTGGCTCGGGTACGTTCAGTGAACGGACAAGCGGGTTTTTCTATCTTTTGGACCGGTGCCCGGAATCGAATTCTGAGGGCACCGATGAAATCACAGCGCCGATATTTGCTTAGAAATGCCTCTTCTGGAGTTGCGTTTGCTCAACCGTGGTTTTTAAAATTTGGGCTTTAAGTCAGAAATAAAATAAAGGTTGTGCGACAACCTTATTTTATTTCACTTAAGCCACTTGGAAGCCACTTGAAGCCACTTAAAGGCGGCTTGAACTGAGTTGAACTGGATAGGATGCTATCCAGAAATATCCTACCCCCTTGTTAGGATATTTGTGCAGTGGGGCCCGCACGAGCCCCGCCGTTTCTTTCGCTAAGTAACGCACCCGCGAAAACCCGTCAAAGTAACTGAAAAGTCAACCGATGCGTTTTCTAAATTCATAACAGACCATTTAATTGGGCGGTTTATTTCGTGAATTAAATGGGCTGTTTCTTTCGTGAATTAAATGGGTCGTTTCTTTCGTTGAATTAATTCAACGAATTGATGGATCGTTTCTTAATCAGTTTTTCAAATTCGTTGGCGTAATAATAAAATAAGACCAACGCTTAACCTCTGGTTATTTGCGCTTGAGAAGATTTGGGAGAACCCTCGCAACTTCTTCTTCCTCGCGAAGAACGCGAAGAACGCGAAGAACGCGAAGAACGCCGAACCCGGAAGTCGACGACGCCTTCGCCCGAGACGTTCTTCCGATCTCCGATCTCCGATCACCGACCATTCGAGGTGAGTGCTTTCGGATTTCCTCTCAAGTTATTTTCTTTGGTTTTAAACGAAACACAGATTTAAATATTAATAATTTAAATCTGTTGTTCTTGATTCGTTGAGCTCGCCGGCTCAACGCCGGTTTCTGCGACGACGCGACGCCTCCCCGCGACGACGCGATGATCGATCTCTTCCGCGACAATCTCTTCCGCGAAGAACGCCCGCGCTCGACGATCATCAAGGTAGGGTTTCATTTTGGAAAATTACCCCTTTTTAATTTTCTTGGGAACGTTCTTGAAAATTTAAAAGCCGGTTTCCAATGAACAATTTTATTTTAATTAAAATTGTTGGATCATGTGTTGATCATTTATCCCTCCCGATGATTTTATGACTAACGCGGAGGGTGCGGGTCTAACGAACAAGACCTGGCAACCCTCCGCCGATCTTCCTTTTTGTGAGGATTTGGCGGGCGACGGAAAAAGCACGACGCAAGGGCCAATTGTTGATTCCGCAGCGAAGGACGCGTCCCGGGAGGAATAACGGCGCAGGCGGGAAGGAAATCGGGCCACCGGAGCATCTCCGGCGGCCCGCGGAAGGCGGCGGCGGCGCCCGGCGCGCCGCCGTGGAGGAAATCCGCCGCGGCTGAAGCCGCGGCGGCGGCGGCCGGTTCCGCGGCCGCGCGGAACCAGGAACGGACGCGGCAGCCCGCCCGCATCCGCGTGACAGGCGGCCCCCCCGCGGGGCCGCGTTCCACCCAAGCCGCGGGTCAATCCCGCGGCGCCCCTTCGGCCGCTCGGCTGGGCCGCGCCCAGGCCGGACCGGACCAGGCCTAGCCGGGTCGGGCCGGGTCGCCCCGGGCCCAGAACCCCCGTTTTCGGGCCTTCTTCGGTCTTTCGCCCATATCTTGGGCCTGGGACCTCCGATTGACGAACCGTCAGCGGCTACGCGATCCTTGGATCGAGGCGGTCATTTTGGTATATTACACTCAAGGTTTCGAAAGACTTTGGGTTCGGCCTGGTTGGTTCGTACACGAAACCAACAGGGCCCTCGGAGCGGAAACGCTCATAACTTGAGCTACGGACGTCCGATCGACGTACCGTCAGCTGTGGTAGTTTCCTCTAAGTGAGACAGAACTTTTGGCATACTCCGCCCGAGGATCGGACACAGGCGGAGTACGGTCGGGTTGGTTTTGCCCTACAAACCAACCGGGCCCCTGGGACGGAAATGCCAATAACTCTCAGACCGGGCGTCCGATTGACGCGCCGTCTGTTGCGTTGAGATCCTGTTGTCAATACGGAACTTTTGGATACATCAACTTTGGACTACGTGTCAGTTGATGTATCAGCCTCTCGGCTCGTGGAGCGGACCATCCTAAACGAGCTCGCTGTGTGCGGGAACCCTAGTGCTGGCTGTGACTTCGACGGCAGAGCAGAGATCCTCCGTGGACTGCGGCGACGGCAGAGCAGAGATCCTTCGTGGACTGCGGCGACGACCGTGCAGAGATCCTCAGTGGACTGCGTCGACTACTGCACTCAGCGATCCCATGTGGATCAGTGCTACAGGTTCTGTGTGAACCCGATCCTATGTGGGTCCTTACTACCGGTTCTGTGTGAGCCACTGCCTACAGGTTCTGTGTGAGCCCGATCCTGTGTGGGTCTTTTGCGGGGGTTAGTACCTATCGATCCTTCGTGGGTCCGACGACTTAGATGGATCAGTGATCATCTTTGACGTCATCTGAAAAAGTATACCTGGTTGAGCTGAATCTTATGTTACTCTCCTTTGTGGATTGTGTTGATCTATCCTTTGTGGATTTACTGTTTACTCTCCTTGTGGATTTGAGTCTTGCTTTCCTACGTGGATTGAGTCGTTATTGAGCTCGTGAGCAGAGCTAGAACTGGGGACTTAGGTATATGTATGGGCATATACCTAAGTCGAGTCAGATGTTACTTCGTGATTGCATCTTTCTTTGTGCTATATCCTTTGTGGATTTCGGGAGACCTTCGGGGGTCTCGGGGTCCTTACTGAGTAGCTTATACTCACCCTTGCACGGGCTATGCCCGCACCTTGTTGTGTTGGTTGCAGACGACGGACAGCGCTGATCACGGTTGGGGCGTGGAGCAGGACGGTCCCTGGAGGTTGACCACTGGGCGGGACGTGCTCGGAGCGGACGTGGGACCCGAGGAGCCTGGAGGCTATCTGTACCCACCCTTCAGGTGGGATTGCCAGTGGACGACATGAGGCCACCGTCTTTTCTTCAGTTGCTGTTCTTTACTTTTCCTGTTGTACTTTCAGTTGGGCTTGTATTCCGGCCCCCTTTTCCCTTTCCGCACTTTACTTTCCGCTTGCTGACTCTGTGGTGGTTGTTACTTATAAAGGCAATGCCTTCCCTGTTCTCCGGGATTTTACGCCTTGGTGCTAGTCTCCAGCCCCTGGCCTATGGAAGGCGGGCTTGGGGTAGTCACGGCACGGGCCCCGAGGACGGGTCGTGACAAATTGGTATCAGAGGTGGTCGGTTCTACCGCAGACTCTGATCGTCCTTTTTTCTTTATGAAGCAATAGTGTTTAGTGTATTGAGTGTGGTTATCAGTTCAGGGAGCCCAGTGTTGGTGCGGCGGCCGACGTATCCGTACACCAGGACCCTGACTCCTGATTTCCGACTTAATGCATGAAAACATTGATTGCGTGTGTGTTCAAGTTTTCTTTGTGATTACTTGTATCAGCTCACCGGGTATACTGATCTGCTTCATGAAAGTCTCAAGTTTTCCTTGTGATTGCTTGTGCCAGCTCACCAGGTATACTGTTCTGACTGTGGTGCTCTTGTTCTCCTTTTCAGGATGGCCCCGCGACGACAGCCAGCTAGGGTTCCGAGTGTAGGGCGCGACGGCAGCCCACCGAGCGACGAGGCCTCGGTGCAGGGCCCTTTTCCAGCAGTGGCACCGGTGGTAGCTTTACCCGCCGAGCCACCGATGCTACCAGTACCAGACGCTGACGATGCACGTCGCCTCAGGGCACTGCATGAGTTTCAGAGCCAGCGACTGCCCAGGTTTCGCGGTGAGGCGGACCCCCAGGCCGTCGAGGACTGGCTAGAGGTAGTGGTACGGATCTTTAGGCTAGTGAGGACACCAGCGGATCTCATGGTGATTCTCGCGGCGAGCCTCCTGCAGGCGGCGGCAGGACGATGGTGGAGCTTGATGCTCCAGGATCACGATGAGGCATCCTTGCTCTGGACGGACTTCGAGAGCCTCTTCCACTCTGAGTTCGTCCCGGCCACCCTCCGAGCAGTGCGCATCAAGGAGCTTCTCCAGCTGCGCCAGGGCAGCATGACGGTCGCTCAGTACGCGGCGAGGTTCACTGACCTATCTCGCTACTCGACCGACATGGTACGGGACCCCTTCTTCCGGGCCCGGACCTTCGAGCAGGGCTTGCGACAGGAGATTCGGGCGTCGCTGATCTCCCTCAGCATTCCGACCCAGGCGGGAGTGCTGGAGCGAGCCCTCCTGATCGAGAGCTTCCTGGCAGAGCCTTCATCAGCAGCGAGACCTAGCGCAGGGCGACAGGTAGCTGAGTCTTCGGCAGCAGGTAGCCGACGGATGACTCTCGGGTCCAGGCAGACCAGACCCCCACGCAGACGGCCTCAGGACACCGGCTCAGCAGTGCGGGGTACACAACGGAGTGCCAGCCTTTCGAGAGGCAGACTGTGCTACTCCTACGGCGGTCAGGGTCACATGGCTCGTGACTGCCCGACTCGCCGATCAGAGGAGCAGTTGACGGTGGAGGGGCCACCCAGGCAGAGGCAGAGGGTCGACCGTGGCGGTCCGCAGGGAGGAGGCGGACGAGGCAGAGGAGCTGGCCGAGCAGCGGGTGGAGGGCGACGCTTCCAGGCTCTACCCCCACCACCACCAGGAGGGCCACCTCGACCACAGGGAGCTGGCGGGCAGGGACAGGCCCAGCTCCAGGCAGTGGAGGCCTATGACCCCAACATGCCAGAGATGATTCGAGTTACGATCTGTGTCTATTCCACCCTTGCTGCAGTACTTATAGACACAGGAGCGAGTCACTCTTTCATAGCCTCTGCCCTCGTTCGGAGCTCGGAGATTCCGACTGAGCCGTTGGCTCGATCCTTACGGCTAGAGACTCCTACGGGAGCAGACTCGACGATTACGCACTGGTGCCGGCAGTGTGAGCTTACTCTAGGAGGCGAGAGCTTCGGCTGGGATCTCCTTGTAGCGGCGTCGAGGCCTTACGACGTCCTCTTGGGCATGGATTGGCTATCCACGGTTCATGCCCAGATCGACTGTTTTAGGCGCAAGGTGCGATGTGTTCGCACCGACGGGAGCAGGTTTACCTTCACCGGCGAGAAGGGAACCTTTGCAGCACAGGATGGACTTCCGCGGAGGAGAGTGCGGCCCATCTCTCATCAGTTGGCTAGCCTCATCCTAGGAGCAGTGGACGTGCGGAGTCCAGCTTTTCCTGCAGTGGTGGACCAGTACGTGGACGTCTTTCCCGACGACGTTCCAGGGCAACCTCCTCGTAGAGAGGTAGACTTTTACATCGACTTGTACCCCGGGACAACCCCGATATCTACTCCAGCATATCGGATGGTCCCCGCCGAGCTTCGAGAGCTGCGGGTACAGTTGGAGGACTTGCAAAGCAAGGGGTTTATCCGACCCAGTGTTTCACCCTGGGCTTCCCCAATTTTGTTCGCCAAGAAGGCGGACGGGAGCTTGCGACTGTGTGTCGACTATCGTCACCTGAACCAGGTGACAATAAGAAACAAGAATCCGCTGCCACGGATTGATGACCTCTTCGATCAGCTCAAGGGAGCGCAGTGGTTTTCGAAGATAGACCTCCGGTCAGGCTATCATCAGCTCAGAGTTCGAGACGAGGACGTGCAGAAGACGGCCCTCAGGTGTCGGTATGGCCATTATGAGTTCTTGGTTATGCCGTTCGGTGTAACCAATGCTCCAGCAGTGTTCATGAGCCTCATGAACAGGATCTTCCAGCCATACCTCGACCGATTTGTCGTGGTATTCATTGACGACATTTTGGTTTACTCGATGACTGAGGAGGAGCATGCCTACCACCTGCGAGTTGTGCTAGACACACTCCGAGAGCACCAGCTTTATGGAAAGCTCTCAAAATTCCAATTCTGGTTACGTGAGGTCCATTTCTTGGGGCACGTCATCTCTGAGGCGGGAGTTGCAGTGGATCCCGCGAAGATCGAGGCAGTGCTAGCTTGGGAGCCACCCAGGAGCGTGATGGAGGTGCGGAGCTTCTTGGGCCTAGCCGGATACTATCGGAGATTTGTTCCAGACTTCTCCAGAGTTGCGGCACCACTCTCAGCTTTGACAAAGAAGGGGAAACCCTTTGTGTGGTCAGACAGATGTCATCAGAGCTTCCAGGAGCTGAGACGGAGATTGACCAGCACACCTATCTTGAGGTTTCCTGAGGAGGGAGTTGGATACGTAGTTTACTACGATGCATCAGGGACTGGACTCGGGTGCATCCTGATGCAGTAGCGGGCCGTGATCGCCTACGGATCACGTCAGTTGAGGCCGCATGAGCAGAACTACGCCACTCATGACCTGGAGTTAGCAGCAGTGGTCTTCGCTCTGAAGACTTGGCGGCACTATCTGATGGGCGAGCGCTTCACAGTCTTTTCTGACCACCAGAGTCTCAGGTATATCTTCTCTCAGAAGGACCTGAACCTGAGACAGTGGAGATGGCTTGAGTTCCTCCAGGACTATGACTTTGAGATAGTCTATACTCCTGGGAAGGGGAACGTGGTAGCCGATGCCCTCAGCAGGAGGACAGGCATTCAGCTACTTGAGGAGGCGACGGAGCAGCTAGCCTCCTTACAGATATCCTTCGTGGATAGAGATGGTGCAGCCTTTCTTCAGTCTCTCACAGTCTCTCCTCCACTTCTACAGCGAGTCAGAGAGGCTCAGCGTGGGGACGCTGACTGTGAGACCCGGCGTGCACTGATATCCTCAGGTCAGGCGCCTGATGGTTTCTCCATTGGAGCAGAGCACGACATCCTTTTTAGAGGATGTACCTTCGTACCAGTCGCTTTACGAGAGGAGGTGCTGAGAGAGTTTCACACTTCTCCCTTGGCGGTGCATCCCGGAGTGGCAAAGATGTACCAGGATCTCAGACGACAGCACTGGTGGCCGGGCATGAAGAAAGCTGTGGCAGAGTTCGTTTCACGATGCCTCACCTGCCAGCAGGTGAAGGCAGAGCATCAGGTACCAGCAGGCTTGGTACAGCCCTTGGAGGTCCCGGAGTGGAAGTGGAACGGCATATCTATGGACTTTGTGACTGGACTTCCACGCACTTCCAGAGGTCACGACTCCATTTGGGTGACTGTCGACCGACTCACCAAGTCGGCACACTTCTTACCCATCAGAGAGCAGGGCTCAGTGGAGAGCTTGGGACGTCTTTAAGTCCAGGAGATCGTACGGCTTCACGGTGTGCCATCGTCTATCGTCTCCGATCAAGATGCTCGTTTCACTTCCCGGCTCTAGAAGGGGTTGCAGGAGGCGTTCGGGACGCGGCTCCATCTGAGCACAGCCTTCCACCCTCAGACGGATGGTCAGACGGAGAGGACCATACAGACACTCGAGGACATGCTCCGTGCATGTGTTCTCGACTTTGGTCGCTGCTGGGAGGACCACCTACCCTTGGTGGAGTTCGCGTACAACAATAGCTACCACTCCACCATCGGGATGGCACCATACGAGGCGTTGTACGGCAGACCCTGCAGATCACCGTTGTGCTGGACAGACCCTGGGGAGTCAGCACTCGTGGGACTAGAGATGGTCCGAGCCACGACAGAGAAGGTCCAGATCATCCAGGAGAGGATGAGGACAGCTCAGAGCCGGCAGAAGTCATATGCTCACAGGAGGCGGAGGCCACTAGAGTTCGAGGATGGCGACCACGTCTTTTTGTGTGTCTCACCTCGACGTGGTTTACAGAGATTTGGCCGAGGCGGCTAGTTGTCTCCATGCTTCATCGGGTCTTTCCAGGTCCTCAGCAGGATAGGAGAGGTGGCTTATCGACTGGCTCTACCACCTCAGTTGCACCGGGTGCACGACATCTTCCACGTGTCTCAGCTGAGGAGATACGTGCACGACCCGACGCACATCATCGACTTTGGGGAGCTGGACGTGGACGATGGGGCGACTTTTGCGGAGGTCCCATTGGAGATCGAGGATCTACAGGAGCAGGTCCTACGTGGGCGGTCGATTCCTCTTGTGCGCGTCATATGGCAGCACGGGAACCTCCAGGAGAGCACTTTGGAGCGGGAGGCTCAGATGCGTGCTCAGTACCCCCATTTGTTCCCCTAGTTTTTGATGTATCTTTACGGGGACGTAAAGCCCTGAGGTGGGAGTAATGTAAAGACCCACAAATTTCAAGGAAATTTTTTTCTTAATTTTCTTTTGAATTTTACAAGAACGCAGCTTCAGACGGCACCTGATTCCGAGGCCCGGAGTGCCAGGAATCAATTTCCGAAGTTTGGCTCGGGTACATTCAGTGAACGGACGAGCGAGTTTTTCTATCTTTTGGACCGGTGCCCGGAATCGAATTCTGAGGGCACCAATGAAATCGCAGTGCCGGTATTTGCTTAGAAACGCCTCTTCCGGAGTTGCGTTTGCTCAACCGTGGTTTTTAAAATTTGGGCTTTAAGTCAGAAATAAAATAAAGGTTGTGCGACAACTTTATTTTATTTCACTTAAGCCACTTGGAAGCCACTTGAAGCCACTTAAAGGCGGCTTGAACTGAGTTGAACTGGATAGGATGCTATCCAGAAATATCCTACCCCCTTGTTAGGATATCTGTGTGGTGGGGCCCGCACGAGCCCCGCCGTTTCTTTCGCTAAGTAACGCACCCGCGAAAACCCGTCAAAGTAACTGAAAAGTCAACCGACGCGTTTTCTAAATTCTTAACAGACCATTTAATTGGGCAGTTTATTTCGTGAATTAAATGGGTTGTTTCTTTCGTGAATTAAATGGGTCGTTTCTTTCGTTGAATTAATTCAACGGATTGATGGATCGTTTCTTAATCAGTTTTTCAAATTCGTTGGCGTAATAATAAAATATGACCAACGCTTAACCTCTGGTTATTTGCGCATGAGAAGATTTGGGAGAACCCTCGCAACTTCTTCTTCCTCGCGAAGAACGTGAAGAACGCGAAGAACGCGAAGAACGCGAAGAACGCCGAACCCGGAAGTCGACGACGCCTTCGCCCGAGACGTTCTTCCGATCTCCGATCACCGACCATTCGAGGTGAGTGCTTTCGGATTTCCTCTCAAGTTCTTTTCTTTGGTTTTAAACGAAACACAGATTTAAATATTAATAATTTAAATCTGTTGTTCTTGATTCGTTGAGCTCGCCGGCTCAACACCAGTTTCCGCGACGACGCGACGCCTCCCCGCGACGACGCGACGATCGATCTCTTCCGCGACGATCTCTTCCGCGAAGAACGCCCGCGCTCGACGATCATCAAGGTAGGGTTTCATTTTGGAAAATTACCCCTTTTTAATTTTCTTGTGAACGTTCTTGAAAATTTAAAAGCCGGTTTCCAATGAACAATTTTATTTTAATTAAAATTGTTGGATCATGTGTTGATCATTTATCCCTCCCGATGATTTTATGACTAACGCGGAGGGTGCAGGTCTAACGAACAAGACCCGGCAACCCTCCGCCGATCTTCCTTTTTGTGCGGATTTGGCAGGCGACGGCAAAAGCACGACGCAAGGGCCAATTGTTGATTCCGCAGCGAAGGACGCGGCCCTGGAGGAATAACAGCGCAGGCGGGAAGGAAATCGGGCCACCGGAGCATCTCCGGCGGCGCCGGCGGCCGGAGGTGGCGGCGCCCGACGCGCCGCCGTGGAGGAAATCCGCCGCGGCTGAAGCCGCGGTGGCGGCGGCCGGTTCCGCGGCCGCGCGGAACCGGGAACGGACGCGGCAGCCCGGCCGCGTCCGCGTGACAGGCGGCCCCCCCGCGGGGCCGCGTTCCACCCAAGCCGCGGGTCAATCCCGCGGCGCCCCTTCGGCTGCTCGGCCGAAGCCGAGCCGGCCGGTCCGGTCGACCCAGGGGGGTTCGGGCCGGGTCGCCCCGGGCCCAGAACCCCCGTTTTCGGGCCTTCTTCGGTCTTTCGCCCATATCTTGGGCCTGGGACCTCCGATTGACGAACCGTCAGCGGCTACGCGATCCTTGGATCTAGACGGTCATTTCGGTATATTACACTCAAGGTTTCGGAAGACTTTGTGTTCGGCCGGGTTGGTTCGTACACGAAACCAACCGGGCCCTCGGAGTGGAAACGCTCATAACTTGAGCTACGGACATCCGATCGACGTACCGTCAGCTGTGGTAGTTTCCTCTAAGTGAGACGGAACTTTTGGCATACTCCGCCCGAGGATCGGACACAGGCGGAGTACGGTCGGGTTGGTTTTTCCCTAAAAACCAACCGGGCCCCTGGGACGGAAATGCCAATAACTCTCAGACCGGGCGTCCGATTGACGCGCCGTCTGTTGCGTTGAGATCCTGTTGTCGATACGGAACTTTTGGATACATCAACTTCGGACTACGTGTCAGTTGATGTATCAGCCTCTCGGCTCGTGGAGCGGACCCTCCTAAACGAGCTCGCTGTGTGCGGGAACCCTAGTGCTGGCTGTGACTTCGACGGCAGAGCAGAGATCCCCCGTGGACTACGGCGACGGCAGAGCAGAGATCCTTCGTGGACTGCGGCGACGACCGTGCAGAGATCCTCAGTGGACAGCGTCGACTACTGCACTCAGCGATCCCAAGTGGATCAGTGCTACAGGTTCTGTGTGAGCCCGATCCTATGTGGGTCCTTACTACCGGTTCTGTGTGAGCCACTGCCTACAGGTTCTGTGTGAGCCCGATCCTGTGTGGGTCTTTTGCGGGGGTTAGTACCTATCGATCCTTCGTGGGTCCGACGACTTAGATGGATCAGTGATCATCTTTGACGTCATCTGAAAAAGTATACCTGGTTGAGCTGAATCTTATGTTACTCTCCTTTGTGGATTGTGTTGATCTATCCTTTGTGGATTTACATTTTACTCTCCTTGTGGATTTGAGTCTTGCTTTCCTGCGTGGATTGAGTCGTTCTTGAGCTCGTGAGCAGAGCTAGAATTGGGGACTTAGGTATATGTATGGGCATATACCTAATTCGAGTCAGATGTTACTTCGTGATTGCATCTTTCTTTGTGCTATATCCTTTGTGGATTTCGGGAGACCTTTGGGGGTCTCGGGGTCCTTACTGAGTAGCTTATACTCACCCCTGCACGGGCTATGCCCGCACCTTGTTGTGTTGGTTGCAGACGACGGACAGCGCTGATCACGGTTGGGGCGTGGAGCAGGACGATACCTGGAGGTGGACTACTGGGCGGGACGTGCTCGGAGCGGACGTGGGACCCGAGGAGCCTGGAGGCTATCTGTACCCACCCTTCAGGTGGGATTGCCAGTGGACGACACGAGGCCACCGTCTTTTCTTCAGTTGCTGTTCTTTACTTTTCCTATTGTACTTTCAGTTGGTCTTGTATTCCAGCCCCCTTTTCCCTTTCTGCACTTTACTTTCCGCTTGCTGACTCTGTGGTGGTTGTTACTTATAAAGGCAATGCCTTCCCTGTTCTCCGGGATTTTACGCCTTGGTGCTAGTCGCCAGCCCCTGGCCTATAGAAGGCGGGCTTGGGGTAGTCACGGCACGGGCCCCGAGGACGGGTCGTGACAGTCTTGGAGGATTTAAAACATGTGCGCCATATGTTTTTCAAGAATAGAACATAAAAATAGTGCAAATGAAAAAGGGGCGCTCATGTTTTGGGTTTGGGCGCGCAAGTGACTTGCGCGGCAGAGACATGGGTGGTTGGACTTGTGCACTAAGAGGAAATGTGTATGCCCAGTGATCAGGGTGTCCAAATGACTATAAATATTGGACTCACCCTCCTCATTCAGTGTGAGTTCAACAGTTATAGAAATTCAGAGCTCCCATCATGCAGGTGTGGTTGTCGCGCTTGTTGTGGTGTGGTTTCTCAAATAGAAGTTTCTCGCTTGTTGTGTGTTGGACATCCAAAGTGGTTCTAGAGAAAAAGGAAGGGAGTCTCCCCTGTTTTGAGTTGAATAAGGGGGTGTTGTGCATGTGGTTTGGTGACACTTGTGTTCCAGGTTACGAAGAAGTGCGATAGTTGGTGGTTACGTGCCAATATTGGTTTGGCTGTAAAGGGGTGTGAGTCGCGCAAGGTTGGAGTTGCATAACCTAGTGTCATGAAAGTGGTTCAAGTGAAATTGCATGCTAGTTTTAACTTTCACGTTGAGACGTGCGCACTGACATAGATAAGGGTGCTAGGTATGGTTGAAGCACGGTAGTCATTTTAGGGATACGTGAAAGCTGGAAGATTTCCCGATAGCATCGGTGCAACGTGTGATTCATCTACGGGTGAAAGATGGTTTTCAACAGAGCATATGTATAAAACATAGGATGTATTCATTAGTGATAATGAAGAGACCTACATGTCTATAAACTGTGAGTGGATCTTTTCCAGTGTAGAGAGAAAAGGAAGAAGAAGAAGGTGGTCCTCTCCACTGGCAGTGAGCCAGAGAGAGAGAGAAACTGGGAGTGAACATTGTGAATGTTGTGAGCTGACCCAAAACATTATAAAGGCAGTGATCTTGGGATTAGAAGTGATCTATCCCGAACCTTGAAAACAGCAGTGTGCTTTTAGTAGATTTGGTACATCGACACATCACTGGTGTATGCTCCATGGACGTAGTCCAGTGAGGTTGAACCAAGTAAAAATCCATGTGACCTTTTCATGCTTTAGTTTTTGTTTATACTGTGCTTCCAGAAGGGGAGATAAGAGAGTCTTTCTTAATAGCGAGAAAAGATCAATAGGGGTAGTTGTTTTAATCTTTCATACCCTGATTCACCCCCCTCTCAGGGTATCTAAACACGTGGACATAAAAAATATGGTATGGGGAGTGAACCTATACTACCAACATGGTATTGGTAGTGATGACCTGTAAATTATGGAAATTATATTATATTTTTATTTTTCTTAAACAATTCAATGATTTATTACTATGTTATTCTTTAATGTATTATGTTCACTGTTTCATTCTCATTCATGTCCTATTAACTCCCTTGATTTATACAATTTTTCTGTATATGATCGTTATTATATAGGGTATGATCTATTATTTTCATGATGATGTTATAATAAACTTATTCTCATGAGTAATCTTATGCATCTCCCAAGCTTACCGCTACTGAGCATTTTATCTCACCAAATTTAATGTTCCTTTCCCATAGATAATGAAGATATGTATTAAATTTGCAATGTTGAAGAATGATAAATGTCAATAAGAACATAATGGGAGATGATTTATCTCCCTTATCTAATATTATTTATTTTTTTATGATTCTGTAGTTGCTAGTCTAGTATGATCATTGAGTTCCTCTTTGAATTATGCTTTCAATATTTAGAAAAAGTTATTAATGATTATGTGTGAATAGAAGGGGATGTTATTGTTGGTATCATAGAAAGAGATTAGTAATCCTTTGGAATATAGAATGAAAAAACCTTAATCTGATCCCTAATGAATATTTAGGGATCCATCTAAGGATAATGAAGAGAATTGGAAAAATTACTAAAATTTTGGTAAAAGAAATAGTTAGTGGATTCCATGTAATATATCCCTATCTAGATAAAATAAGTAGATGAGGCTCTTACCCAGATGCACATAGGGGTAAAAATATATATGGGATGTTTCTATACTAACATAGGGTATTCTCGTACATGACAACATACCTTGTTGTACACCTAGTTTTGACATTCCTAAGGGTTGCGCTTGGGATATTCAAAAGATCTTCATGAACAATCCCAAAGGATTTAAATATTTTTTGTCTATCAGTAGCCTAGGATACAAATAATTTGTCATAGATTAAGGATGGTTTCATCAATTAGATATCATAATATTGACTTTTCAGGATTATGTTGTTCCAAAATTTGATATCTATAACTTAATATATGATTTTCATTAAGACAATACATAGAACAAGAAGGAATACTGATAATGGTTGTAATGCCCTGACCCCAGTTACCCAGAGTCGGTACATTATTGCGTAACATTGGCATAATCACAAAAGATCAAGTCTAGAAAGACTGATTAGTTTAGTAGCCTTGGAAACACTAGATACATTCATAAATTTTACATTACATCATAAAGTGAAAATTACAATAACATAGTCTCCATAGTCCACACTTCTATCCCTTTCAAACTATCCCTGTAGGTCAGTCATAAAATATTTCTTCACATCCTGGGAAAAATAAAACACTGAAAGGGGTGAGCTCAGATGTTCAGTAAGGATAACAGTATAGCGGTAGCTTTCATAAAAAATCATAAACATTTAAGGCAATGTATGACTAAAACAAATGCCATTTAAACTTGAACTTCGACATAATATGGAAAAAGTAAAATGAGATAATGTCATTTACTTATTCACATGGATATTATACTCATCGAATAATCACATACAATATCAATAACCACTTTCAGAATGATGGAATGCATAATGCCAGACTATCATAACCACGTAGCCAAGGCCCCGTGACAAGACCACAAATAATATTTTGTCAAGGCTTCATGCCAAGACACTAGTTCTTCTCATGAGACCTTCCGATGCATCGAGAAGCTATAGCGGGCTTCACCAATCACTTATTAAGTCCAATGCATTCCTCATATGAACAGGTTTAAACATATCATAAACCATAGCATAATCGTGTCACATAAAACATGCATAAATGAAACATAACATTTTCACTTTTCAATCACAATATATCAAATAAACACATTGATATAATAAAAACATTATCAAAACCATTTTCAATACCAAAATAAATGAAAATTAAAACTTGGTATTTATTTTTCATTTAATGAATTTTATGGCTTGTAGAAGAAGCCGAAACTCAAATAATGGTCACGGCGGTAGAGAAGTCGTTGTCACCGCCGACATACGACAAGAAAAACATGCCTTTTTTCGTTTAGAAAAATTCTTCGTATTAAAAGATTCCTTTTGAATAAATGTAAAAGTCAAAGGGGTTTATACACCGTATAAACGAAATTTGTGTATAACATAAAATATGCCTCAACGAATGGAGAATGAGACGAAGTCCCTTACAAAGATCATTTTATAAAATAAAATAGATCTATAATGTGTATTCACGATATGTACACATAATGAAAGTACAAATACAAGATAGGACATAATAATATCTTGACATTATTTGAAAGTAGGAGATTAACACAAAGAACAGAAATTGTGTTAAGAAGTTCCCTTACCCCATGTCCGACTTGACTCGACCATTCATTAACCTCCTGAATAATAAACTAAACTTAATTTATAATTGATTAAGTACCTTTTTAAAATTTATTATTCTTTTTATATCACTTATTACCATGTTATGATCATTATGTATTTATTTATGTTAATAACTGTCATTTTGTCGATCTTTGGTACTTGAGTCAAAAATAAACTTCTTATAATTACATGTTGTTAATGTGGTAAAATATCCATTATATCCAGAATTATATCCATGATTTAGATATCATATATATCTAGTATATAAATTCATTCATAATATTATGTAACATTTAGAGATAAGAAATGAAATGCACCGTTCATGGAGACGGTACGCCGTACGTATGCATGAACGATACTTTCATTTCTATTTCGTTTTTAATGGAATGAAATCATAATGGTTTAAAGTTGTATTATAATTCCAGTATAATATCATATATAATATCATTTAATACATCCTTTATACATCCCACATATGGAATTAACTATTCAAATCACTTTGAGGGGGCGGTAGTCCGCACATCCTAAAATGAAATTATCGCGTTTACCCATAACAGAAATCATAAAGAATGCCATAAATGAAAAATAAATAAGCATAAGGAAAACATAAACATAATATATATATCATATATGAAAATACTATCATCAAAATGGCCACCATTATGGGTGTTAAAAGAATATTGAACAATCATCGTTTCGTGAGGCAGTATTTCGCCACCCACATAAATAGTATATTTTTAACCATTAGAAAAAGGTTTTTGTATGTTTAAATAAAATAATATCATAAAAACATCCTAGTAAATTGAGGATACCTATGTTGTTACAAAAAAAATATTAAAAGTGTTTAGGGGGTTGGAGAAGCAAAATAAAATAAAACAACATTACGGAAGACATTACCTTAAAATTGGGTAACTCTTTTTGATTTGAGCCAAAGGCTTCCTTGGGAAGACTTCTGCACAATGTGAGGCTTATAGGAGTCATAGAGGGAAGTTGAAAGAGTATTTGGGTAGAGTTTGGACGATCCAAATGGCTTGATGGTGTGAATAATGTGGTAGAGGTGGGGTCCTTTTATAATAGGAGAGGAGGGGCAGTCTTGGAAAGCAATGAAATATTACATTATTATGAAATGATTTTCGCTTTCTAAAGGTCCCACAATTATATATTCCTAGGATAAGGTGATAAGGGGTCGAAATATGCCATCCAATAGGCTTTAGACAAGTGTATTCCCTAGATTTTACATTATCTTTTCATTTTATTTAAATCGTCAATTAATGAGGTAATCGCGACATCATCATCGTATCATAAATAATTTAATTTATTTAATGTCTAAGAATTATAAAAAAAATCATGATGTATGAAATCTTTTTATCCTTCCAATGAATATTTATAGTCGAAAATGTAACTTATATAACCCCATGTAATAATTTTTTTAGTAAAACAGCACATGTTTGTGACAATTTTATTTTTTACTTTAAATAAAAAGTTATTATTCACATTTTCTTACCCAAGTGGCTCCATGGGGTCCCCAAGTTGACCCATGGATTGACTTGGTCGGGCATGACTCATCCAATAAGGGTAGGACAAGTGTAATGGTATTTTCATATTTTAATAATATTATTTTACGTTAAATGTCACTAATTACATTTAATCGCAAATAATTAAACTTAAAAGTTACTATTCACCAAAAATTATTTTAACCCCATTGAACCACATTTTAGTTTTTAATGACAACCATGTATGTCAGATTTTTGAAAATCAAAACACAGAAGTGGTAATGTTTCCTTTAAACTAATAATCATTTTTTTTAACTACCAATTAGTGGTTTCACTATTCATCAAAAATTGATGTTTTTCAGAACAATGCCAAAATTCCACCCTAAGCTATAATTGATATTCTGAATTAAAAAATGATGTCTATTTTACAAAATTCCAAACATATATGTATCATTAATTAATTTTATAATTAATTCCCGATGTCACAACAAATAGCGTGTTTTTAAGAAACAATATATATCAAAAGATTGACAATTGTTTCTGTCCAATTTCAAAGTGAAATTAATTCTAATGACCACCATTAGATAAAATGGTAAAAATATATTATAATTATACTTTAAAACCACTTTATAGTATAATTTATCACTATAATTTATTTTGATTACAAAAGTTATTTTTAAGTATTTTTCACTATTCATAAAAAATTGGAAGTTCTCAGAAAAATACCATAAATTCAACATTGGCTAATTTTGATATTCCGAATCCAAAAGTGATGTCCATTTAGAAATATAAAATTTACATAATTTCAAAAATTGTGTATTACTATTCATAACGGCTACATTGATTGGTCGCGGTGTGTTAGAATCTCGAACTTGCGTACAATGCAAGCTATTGCATTATTGAAACAGAAGCGTATTGTGGAAGCTCGGGGTGTTACATTCTCCCCTCCTACAATAAATTTCATCCTCACAATTTGAAATTTTTCTGTGAAAATAAAATGATGAAAATAGAAAATACCTTTGTGGAAAACCCACATCGGAAAAAGGGTTAATAAAAATATAACATTAAAATAAAGAAATAGAAGTACAATGGTCTCTCGAGATAGCCCATACTAGGATTCTATGAAAATATGGATATGGTGGAAAAAACCATCATGGTCTGATGGAGAGTTGTATAAAACAAGATTAGGAGAACGTTAACCACAATAAAATCACAAACATGGGATTGGTTAACCGGTCATTGAACCTCCAGTTGGAAAAGTTAACCGACAACATTTTTTTTATGTTACCTTTCATAATGTTGAAAAATTTATTTAAGAGATTTACTAAGAACAGAAGAAAATATACTTACTGGTCATGTAGACTTTCATTCGTTAATAAATTTTTACCACAAACCAATCTTTCACTCCAGATGGTAATAGAACTCAAAAATATTCTATTTATCCAAATTGTATAAGGTTCCAAATATTATCAATACCATTCAGATTAGGAAAACTATTCTATAATAACCAGGGACATCCTATAGGCTAGTGGTAGGTAATAAAGGCATGTCACACTATGGTTGTGGGTATGATTCCTACAGCTTTGTCCAACGCGACGGGTTATCCCCCGACCTGCAGGTTGTCATTTTCCTAAAAGTATATTATTATAATATTCCAAAAATAATCTTCAGAAATGTTTCAAACATAAAAAATACTATCCAAAGTTCAACATAATTCATTCCAACCTTTATAGTTATCCAAAATACCTTAGTCCAGAATTTCCCAAAAAGGTCTCTAAATTCCAAATCAATTGTAACATCAGCTTCCCCAGACAATGTAAAGATTCTCTTATTTTCACATACTAAAAATATGATTAGCTTCATCATATTAAATCCTTAATGAATACAACAATTACTACAGTACAATCCTTATATATATCGCATTATTCTTATAATCAGAATATAATCCTTTATTCCAAAAGCACCAATACATTAATTATTCCACTTCAACTGCAGTAACAACATAAGATTTTCCATGATCCCATGGCCTTTTCTGAGGTAAGTTCCCCTGATTTTTAGGACATTCATTTGCATAATGCCCCATTTCCCTACAATTTTAGCATTCAACATTGATAGCCTCTTTCTTTCCCTTGCAATCACGAGCTTGGTGACCTTTTTCTACACATTTATAACAAACTCCCATTCCATTTAGCCAAGTACCAGGGTGATTCTTCCCACAATTATTGCATAATGGAAAATCATTCTTTCCCATTTTCCCTTTATCTGTTTATTGTTCCACCATTCTATTCTTCTCTTGCATTACATTGTTGCCATAAGACTTATAGAATTCCTTTTTTGTCTTGATAGAACATGAGACTATATCTTCGTATGATGAGATGGTTTGTGAGACTAATACTCGATAGAGAAATTGTTTTAACCACTCAAATAATTGATCAATCTTACTTCTTGGGTTAGGTATATAATCTGAAGCATGCCTCGCTATCCTTGTAATGTTAGCCTCATACTTTGCGACATTCTCATCCTCCTTCTGCCTCAGACTCAGAAATTGCCTTTCTATATCTTCTCGATGGTCATGTGCAAAGTATTTTTCTAAGAAAATTTCCTTAAACTCCCTCCATTCCATACTTGATACTTCTTCAACTTCCTTTGGGTTTTGAATTAGCGACCACCATTGATCGGCATCTCCAGTGAGGCGGTAGACTTCCATAACAACCTTCTCCCTTTCGCTACTCCCCATGGCATGGAATATTTTCTCTAAGGAGTTTATCCATTGATCAGCTACTAATGGATTTGTACCCCCATTAAATGTTGGTGGTTGTTGCCTCATGAAGCGGTATAACATTGATCATCCACGTTGCGGATCAGGGTGCTTCATACGAGTAAGGTTATTATTCATAACATGAGTGAGTTTTCCCAGTATGGTAATAAGTTGATCAGCACCAGTTGTATCTCCATCTCCACAATAATTATCTTGAGTAGGAGGGAAATCCCTACACGGAGTGCGTGCATTGATACGGTTTCCATTCCTCCCACTAGGCACCATTTCTAAACAATGGCATAAACTAGATTAGTTTATGAATCAAAATACATAATTCCATACTTGTAAAAAACTTAACATAAATTGAAAAATTTAGGAATATAATCCATAATCATAGAAAAAAATCCTTTGAGGAAGTATATACTCATAAACCCTTCATAATGGATTGTAATGAAAATAAGAATTTTCCTAAGCATATCCCCTGAAAGTGTCGTAACCAAGAGTGCAGTAAGGCCCGTTGTCATGCACCAGTTTCCATTCGAGTCTAGCTCAAAGCGGTGTTTTCGGGTTTTACCCCTAGGTACATCTGTACCAGAGCTAGCTCTACCTGCTCATATCCAGACAATGATGTATTGCTCAGAATACTCACAAAATCTCTACAAAAACAAAATTCTAGGATGTTCTTCTATACTAATTCTCAAAGTCTATCTTTGTTCTATGTGATCTAATCAAAGTTTATCTAAATATAGCTTCCAAGGTTAGTACTAAACAGCCTCTGATACCAACTGTAATGCCCCGACCCCAGTTACCTAGAGTTGGTGCATTATTACGTAACATTGGAATGATCACAAAAGATCACATCTTGAAAGACTGATTAGTTTAGTAGCCCTTGAAACACTAGATACATTCATAAATGTTACATTAAATCATAAAGTGAAAAATCACAATAACATAGTCTCCATAGTCCACACTATTATCCCCTTCATAATATCCATGTAGGTCAGTCATAAAATATTTCTTCACATCCTTGGAAAAATAAAACACTGAAAGGAGTGAGCTCAGAAGCTCAGTAAGGATAACAATATAGCAGAAGATTTCATAAATAAACATAATCATTTAAGGCAATGTATAACTAAAACAAAATTCTTTTTAAACTTGAACTTCAACATAATATGGAAAAAGTAAAATAAGATAATTCCATTTACTTATTCACATGGATATTCTACTGGTCGAATAATCAAATGCAATATCAATAACCACTTTCATAATGATGGAATGCATAATGCCAGACTATCATAACCATGTATCCAAGGCCTCGTACCAAGACCACAAATAAGATTTTGTCAAGGCCTCGTGCCAAGATAGTAGTTTGTCTCATGAGACCTGTCGATGCATCGAGAAGCTATAGCGGGCTCCACCTGTCACTCATTAAGTCCAATTCATTCCTCATATGAACAGGTTTAAACATATCATTATCCATAACATAATCGTATAACATAAAAAATGAATGAAGGAAACATAACATGTTAACATTTCAATCACAAGATATCAATACAACACATTGATATAATAAAAACATTATCAAAACCATTTTCAATACCATAAAAAAGATAATTTAAACTTGGTAATTATTTTTCATTTAAAAATGTTATGTCTTGTAGAAGAAGCCGAAACTCAAATAATGGTCACGGCGGTAGAGATGTCTTTTTCACCGCATACATATGACAACAAAAACATTGCTTTTTGTCTTTTATTAAAATTCTTCTTATAAAAAGATTCCTTTTGAATAAACGTAAAATTCAAAGGGGTTTATACACCGTATTAAAGAAATTTGTGTATAAAATAAAATATGCCTCAATGAATGGAGATTGAGACGAAGTCCCTTACAAATATAATTATTTAAATAAAATAGATCTACTATTTGTATTAAGTATAAGTACACATAATGAAATTAGAAATACAAGATAGGACATAATAATATCATGACATAATTTGAAAGTAGGAGATTAAACCAAAGAACATAAATTGGGTTAAGAAGTTCCATTACCTCGTATCCGACTTGACTCGACCATTCTTTAACATCCTGAATAATAAACTAGAGTTAATTTATAATTTCTTAAGTACCTTTATCAAGTTTATTATTCCTTTTATAGCACTTTTTACCATGTTATGAACATTATGTAATTATTTATGTTAATAACGCCCATTTTGTCGATCTTCGGTACTTGAGTCAAAAATAAACTTCTTATAATTATAAGTTATTCATGTGGTAAAATATACATTATATACAGAATTATATCCATGTTGTAGATATCATATATATCCAGTATATACATTCATTCATAATATTACGTAACATTTAGAGCTAAGAACTGAAATTCACCGTTCATGGAGACTGTAAGCCGTACGTACGCATGAACGCTACTTTCATTTCTATTTCGTATTTAATGGAATGAAACCATAATGTTATAAAGGTTTATTATAATTCCAGTATAATATCATATATAATATCATTTACTCCATCCTTTATAAGTCCCACATATGGCATTAACGATTCAAATCAGTTTGAGGGGGCGGTAGTCCGCACATCCTAAAATGAAATTATCACGTTTACCCATTATGGATATCATAATGAATTCCATAAATGGGAAATAAAGAAGCATAATTAAAACATAAACATAATATATATATCATATATGAAAATATTTTCATCAAAATGGCCACCATTAGAGGTGTTAAAAAAATATTGAACAATCATCGTTTCGTGAGGAAATATTTCACCACCCACAGAAACAGTATGTTCTTTAACCATTAGACGAAGGTGTGTGTACGTTTCTATCAAATTAATATCCTAAAAAACCCTAGTATATTTAGGATAATGTTGTTGTTACAAAAGAAAATAATAAAAATAGTTTAGGGGGTTGGAGAAGCAAAATAAAACAAAACAACATTAGAGAAGACATTACCTTAAAATCGGGTAACTCTTTTTGATTTGAGCCAATGGATTACTTGGAAAGACTTATACACAAATTTAGGCTTCTAGGAGTAATAGAGGGAAGTTTATAGAGTATTGGGGTAGAGTTTGGATAAGAAAAATGGCATTAAGGTGTGAATAAGGTGGTAGAGGTGGGGGCCTTTTATAAGAGGAGAGGAGGGGCACTCTTGGAAAGTACTAAAATATTACATTATTATGAAATTCTATTAGGATTATGAAGGTCCCAAAATGATATATTTCGAGGATATGGTGATAGGGGTTCTAAATATGCCAATACAATAGGTTTTTTACAAGTTTAAGCCTTATATTTTACATTATATTTTCATTTTATTTAAATCATTAATTAATGAGGTTATCGAGGCATCATGATACTGTCATAAATAATTTAATTTATTTAATTTCTAAGAATTATAAAGAAATGTCAGGATGTAGGAAATATTTTTATCTTCCCCTTGAATATTTATAGTCAAAAATATAACTTATATATCCCCATGAAATAATTATTATAGTAAAACAACACATGTTTGTGACAATTTTATTTTTACCTTAAATAAAAAGTTATTATTGTCATTTTCTTACCCAAGTGGCTCCATGGGGTCCCCAAGTAATCCCATGGATTTTTGTGGTCGGCCATGACTCATCCAATAAGGGTAGGACAATTGTAAAGGTATTTTCATATTTTTATAATATCATTTTTACCTTGAATTTCACTAATTACCTTTAATCGTGATTAATTAAACATAAAAGTTACAATTCACCAAAAATTATTTTAATCCCATTGAACCACATTTTACTTCCAAATTAAAACCATGTATGTCGGATTTTTGAAAATCAAAACACAGAAGTGGTAATTATTCATTTAAACTAAAAATCAGTTTTTTTAACTACCACTTAGTGGTTTCACTATTCATCAAAAGTTGATGTTTTTCAGAACAATGCCAAAATTTCACCCTAAGCTTAATTGTTATTCCAAATTAAAAAATTATGTCTATTTAAAAAAATTCCAAAAATATATGTTGCATTAATTAATTTTATAATTAATTCCCGTTGTCACAACAAATAGCGTGTTTTTAAGAAACAATATACATCAAAAGATTGACAATTGTTTATGTCCAATTTCAATTAATTCCAATGACCACCATTGGATAAAATGGTAAAAATATATTATAATTATACTTTAAACCCACTCTATAGTATAATTTATCACTATAATTTATTTTTATTAAAAATGTTTTTTTAAGTATTTTACACTATTCATAAAAAAATTGGAAGTTCTCAGAAAAATACCAAAAATTCAAAATATGCTAATTTTGATATTCTGAATCAACAAATGAAGGAAATTTAGAAATATAAAATTTATATAATTTCAAAAGGTTGGTATTACTATTCATAACTGCTACATTGATTGGTCGTGGTGTGTAGGAATCTCGAACTTGCGTACAATGAAAGTTATTGCATTATTAAAAGAGAAGCGTATCGTGGAAGCTCAGGGGGTTACAATGGTGATTGAATTGTATTTTTAAATAAAAAATTTGAATTATATGGGAGATACAATGATAAACCACATTATTATGGTAAACCATTTTTCTCATGATTTTAATCTTCGTGGACATTGAAATAATAAAAGGAGGGAACAACATTTTGTAGATTCTTTAATGAGGAAACATAACCCATAATTCAATAGGACATCAGATCCAATGGATTCTCAACAATGGATCAACAATAATGAATTTTTTTTCTCTTTTATCGAGTGTTCAAATAAATATAAAGACATATGTATTTATATCGATTATAATGTGAAGCTGACTAGTGGTGGAATATAACCAATAATACAAGACAGTAATATGAGATTGAATCTAGGGAATGGATGAGTTCAAAAAAATATTTTTCAATAAGAACATTATATAGATTCATTATAACAATATATAAAAAGATTATGTATAGTTGGAGAAGAGGGACGATGAGTCTGTAGGTACATACAAGGATAATTTCAATAGTAATGAAAGATATGATTTAGGAATAATCATCCAACCCAAAAGAAATCATAATAGGTTCTTCAGTGGCATAAAGCCAAGCATAATAATAGAATTGGACATAAGATATGTTTGTATCATTGATGATATTATTCATTGTAAAATCTATGATGAAATAGGGGTTGTATTGACATATCAACTTCATTCATTGGACAAGAAAAGGAATATAGAGCATAATGGAAAATATAAAACCAATGACAGGAAGAAGATGATATTTCCTTTATGAACTTTATGTGAGAGGATTCATGGTAGAAATAGGTACAAGGGGTACAATTAATGATTTATGAGTTGAATGTAAGGTCTCCATGAAATTGATTGTCAATGTGATTTGATGAAATTAGATAATGGTGATAATGAATACACATATAGACCTAATGAACCTTCCACCCTTCAATGATATATGTGTAAGGAGAATTATAATTATCCTAACCATTTCCCAAACCTAAGAGATGATGATGATGATTGAACATAATAAACTTTTATGCTGAGGGACAAGGTGAAATATCAATTAATCACTATTTTAGATGAAGTGTGTGATAATTACTTGATTAAATGTACACTTACCATCAACACTAGAATTTCTAATGTCTAGTTTAACTCTAATCCAACGACTTGTTCATTTTTAATTAATTTTAATAGGGTGTTATGAATCTTAAAAATTAAATAGTTGTGGAATTAATATTGAAAACCCGTATGATGACATAATCAAATGTCTATGAATTCTCTTTGTTTGATGCTTGCGTGAATATGATTCGAAAATATTATCATTCGCCCATTACATGAATTTGATGACATTTTATGTATGGATTGGATTTCTCTTCATATACCCACATTAATTTTCATGGAAGAAATTCCACATTTGATATATAAAAACATTCTACGATCATATATCCATGTGTTTATATGAATGATTTCACAATGTATATTACATTCAATGTATAGATTTTTATTTCAGTTTAGAAGGGCTATTTATCTCAAATGGATGAGTAGAAAATCAACATCGATGGTATTCCTATTATTTAGGAAATTTTCGATGTCACTTCAAAATTGTTTCATATCCATCAAAAAAAACATGAATATGAGTTCTCACTATAATCCATACAATGATACACAACCATTTCAATGGAAACCTATAGAATGGCACTGATTGAGTTTCCCAAAATGAAGATGAATCTCCCGAAAGACCTTGATAAGGAATTCATTCATCAAACTGTGTAACCTTGGTATGAACCTGTTTATCTTGTGAATTAATAATGATGGATAAATATGACTCTGTATATATTATCAAGATATGTACAAGATAACAATTAATAAAAAAGTATCCTCATACATGTATTTGTGCAATTATTTATCAATTTGTGGAGTTTAATACTTTTCCAAAATGTACATTTTATCATAGATATCTTAAATTGAGGTTCATGTAGTAGGTTATACCCAATACATAATTACTTAAAATATAATGAAACTATGAATTTATATTTATTTATTTATTTCTTACTAAATCCCCTTCTATATTTTTGGATTTAAATAATAGAGTCTTCAAAGATTTTCTCGATCGGTTTGTGTCAGTCATTATTGATGTTATTATTATGTTTTAAATGAGAAAGGATGAAAATGAATACCACATAAAAATTGTACTAAATACCCAACTTATTTAAAAGATATATTTTGAATTTTCAAGGTGTGAATTTCAGCTGCAAATGATTCATTTATTTGTAAAATATACTCATTAGATGGTATAACATTAGAGTAATCAATAACAGAGGTTGTTGAATGTCTGACTAGACCAACCACAATGAAAGAGATCCATATAATTCATTGTTTATTTTGTTTTTATTGAGGTTTGTGGATAATTTATAATGACTATCTAATCCTATGACTAATTAAAGTTTGAAGGATGTCATGTTCTTCTGGAAAAATGAATGCGGGGACAATTTCATGGATCTAAAGAGACGGTTAGTCAATGAACCTGGTCATACATTAGCATATTGTAGAGAAGGGTTTGTACTCTATAGATATTAATATATGATGTTATTGGGATGTTTTCTTATTAATAATATCATGTTTATCACTTATTTCACATGGGTATCGATGATTAATGATAAAAATTACACAACTCAAGATTTGGAGTTCAGAGTGGTAATTTTTTCATTACTGATATATATGAATTAAAGTTATTGAGAAATGTGTGATATATATATTGATCATACAAGTATGAAAACTATATTCACACAGAGGGATTTGAACATGAACTAGAGAATATGGTTCAAATATATAATGGATTGTGAATTCTAAATACATTAACACCCTTTTATTTGGAACAAGTTGGCTAATTCTTTGAGTTAGAAAGATCAAGCATGCTTATCTGTTATAAGGATCAGAAATGATCTGATATTTATATTTTTGAAATAGATATAAATATGTATTATGAAATTAGGGGTAATATTATCTCTTCCAAAATAATTTTAGACCCACACTCAATATAAATATTATGGAGGCACAAAATTCATATGTAGAGATTCAAAAAAATGATAGAAATGTTCATTAGTTTAACATTTATCATAAGGGAATGGCGAGGTTCAAGAACCATGCATGCGGTCCATCCATGCCAAATTTTAGGAAGGGTTCATTTTAGAATGTTCAAAGTTCATTATTATGTATTCATTATGTATATAATAATATGTACACCGATTTGAAAAAAAATTGGTGCTATGGAATGGAGATAGATATAGAAATTTGTGAATCTTGAAGCATTTCATGCATACAAGTTATAGTTCAAAGAAAAAATCCAACGTAGGAGTTTCATCAATTACGCATAAAATAATTGAAATGGGAGAACATCACCAGGTATTTAACCACTTGAAGAAACAAATCATATAATGGGTTTTATACTATATGGGTAGTATTTGATATCCTAACCATGTCAGCATAATTCATTATTATTTGATAATATTTCACTCTATATATTCTTTCTATGATAATCATTAAATAGAATTTTAATGCTATATGGAGTACCACATTCCATTTTATCCAATCAGGATCCATGTTTTACATCAAAATTATAATGAAGTATTCATCTTGAAGATGATACATAATTGTGTTTCAACACTACATATCATCGTTATCTATATGGTTAGATTAAAATAAGAATTAAAACCATACATAATAAGTTGAGGTCCTATTCTATGGATTTCTTATGTGGTTGGGATCAACACCTTACATTGGTTGAGTTTTCTTAAAATAATATCATTCACTAAAAAATTTATATGGAACCTTATTAAACCCTCTATTATATGAAATGAAAAGCTCCAACATGATGGGATAAGGTTGGATAAATAATGCTATTGGGTCCTGATATTTCTGATGAAATGGTCGAGAAGGAATGAGCTATTCCACATCATATCAAGGAATCTCATTGTTAGTAGAAAATGTGTGATGATGACCATCATCATGATATATAATTTGGAGTTTCTGAAAATGTGGTCATACTAATGTCTCCCAAGATCAAGTTAATGGGATTCAGGAAGAAAGGGAAACTAAGACAAATGTGTATTAGTGAATTTGAAATTCTTCATCACATGGGGATGATATAAAATATAAACATCCTCCAAATCTCTATAATGTCGATGATTGGTTCCACGTATCTATCCTAATGGTGTACATACCATAATCATTGAATGTACTAAACTCAGTGGTCATACAGCTAGAGTAGGATATTTCATACATAGATCATGTATTAAAATTCTATATTGTACACAAAAATATATACAATAATGACCATTGAACATGTCATTGTTTTGTGGAGAAATCACTATTTAGTGGATGGTGTGTGGAAAAATCTGTTATGAATAATTATAATAATTTTTTTTACCTAATTAATGAATTTTGAAGGATAAATTCATGGGGGGGGGGTAGAATGTAACATCCCAATATTTTATGGATGTTCTTTCACATAAAAAAATTACAAAATAATTTATTTCATGAAATGAAAAAAGTAAAAAATTCCATTCACACAACATTTAATCGACCTATGATTAATGAAACTTCGACCTAGTTTATGTACCACACATCACTAATGTGGCATATGATACATTCAACATTGATGTTTTTATGAAAAATCATTTTATTAATGTAATTATTTAATGGAAATAATAATATCATATATGATAATCATAGTTATATGAACATTAATAACATATTTTAAAAATATATTTTACATTTTTTCAAATAAATAAATCATATAGATAATAAAATATATAATTTTTTAGAATGTCCTTATATGTTTAAAAAGTATTATTATCTCAAATAAACGACATTTAATGTTCTAATGTAAAAAATATTATTAATTATAGACACATTTATAATTAAAAAATTATAAATTAAAATTCCTTTTTAAACAATTAATGACAAATTTCGAATAGGTTGAATTAATGGAGTTTTCCTAAGAAACATCATTTTTTGAAGGAATAGCAAAAAATACCGATATTTAATTCAATACTGTTTTTTCATATACATTGTTTATAATGTAAAAATATATTTTAATTTTGTTTCAATGTGGATTTTAATTTTAATATATCAATATACCAATTTATGGTCATTGGAACTAATTTCACATTGAAATTGGATATAGTAAAATAGAAAACTATTAAATAGTTTTATATTAAAAACCTACGTGGTCAACCTGACTGAGAGATAAATTTTAAATTATAATCTGCCACTAAAATAATTTAAATTTGAAATAATGGATTTCATATTTTGAATCAGAATAATGATAATTTATAATAATTTAATCTTAGTATTTCACCAAAATTATTAGTGAAAGTGATTATAATAAATTACATAGTATATGAGATAAACTAGTTTAACAAAATTCTATAACTTATATTTAATACAAAAAATGACATGTACATTTTTCTAAAACCAAATGGATGGAAACTAATCATCCATTAAGCATCCATTATTGAGATATTTTTTTATAGGACTTGATTTTAGTTAAAAAAGTTGGTACAACTACCTAGTTTAAAAAATGCCAATTATTTCAGTTATGTTCCCTGTAAAATGGAACCACCACTCCCTCTTCTTTAAATAACTCAACCGGAATAAAATCATCCAATATATACCAAATAATCCTCCCAAAATCCCTCCCATACTAATATAGTACTTCCCTTGTGTATAAGATAATACACAGAATTCTTTTGGCACTAACCAATAGGAGTAACTCTATTAAGAGGTAACATATTTCTCAAAGTGATTTCATTTGATTTCTTTCTCCACCACATCAGTGCTCCATAGTCCATTATTGTATAAAAACACCAGGATATTAAATATATTGTATTTTTTATTATAAAGGATAAAATTACACTTAAAAACACCTCCATCTAATGAGCATAAAATTAAATGTTTATGTGTATAGTCAACTACCACCTCATTCAATGTTCATTGTTCATTTTTCCTTATTCTCCTCACATGTTAATAATTATGAAGAAAAATATGATTATCTATGCCATATATTAAATTTATTATTTATTTAATCTTCTGTATTCCTTTTAAAATATATATATATTTATTTACTTTCAATTTTCTTTAAAGAATATAATTTCGTTTGAGGAACTATGGACTAGCACCCCCTCAAAGCGATGTGATTCATGCACACAATACATGGAAAGAATTAAGGAAATTTTTTGTAAAACTATACGATATATATATAATTTTAATGCTAATTTATTTATATAATATGCACATATACAAATATTTTATTTTCATTATTTATTTCAATATGACAATAAATATGGAAACATCATTCATACATACATATGACTTGTCTTATCCATGTATGATGTATTATATTTTGTACATCCATATAAAATAACCTCTTATAATACTCGTATACGTAATATAAATTATATTCATATCATTTTTACATTCTAGAATAATGATTTTTATATAAAGATCAAATATATATAAAATGAAGACACATGCGAAAAACAAAGCGAACATTACCAGAAGTGAATCTTTAACGACAAATTATTAACAAGAGGGTAATATAAGGTAATATTAAAACCATATATGGTATTAAGTATAATAATATGGTCCTTTAAATTATTTATAATATTATATATTTATAAAAGAGGTTGTTTTAATGATTATTATGAGATTCAAGACACAGTGTAAGGGAATCTATTCTCACTTATGTTTCTTTAAAATACATGACTTAATCACCATTCAATTATTTTGTGTTGTGTATGAACGTCCCATGATTTTATTAAATATCACATATTCATAAATTTATGGATGTTAAAACATCTATTTTATGATCTTTATTCCATGGATTTTATGTTTCTAATGTTAATAAATCAGTAAAATAGTTTTCTCTAAATTTTCCATCTTTGAGCCTCGTAATATTTTATAAAGACAAAATTATTTTTGAGGTGTATATACATCCATTTTACATTTTATATCATGAATATTTTCCATTTAATTATATTTTAAGAATTATTTAATATTATTTTAATTAATGGAATGTGAGATCCATGTTTACTATGTGAGAAGTGTGTTTGAAACAATCACATAACGTGTATATATTTTTTATTATTATGCTCTAATTAATGATATCTCCTGATCAATATCACAAGAAAACTCATGAATATTTTATACTTTGGTTGATTGATTAAATATCAATTTTTAGTTCAATTTTATCACTATTTCGTACATAATATTATGTTTTTAAATAAAATTTTCCCATCTCACTCTTCGGTTAGAAATTATTATATTCAAAAACCATGTATTCCAAAATCTTTTAACAAATGTTTTCAATTGATCATGGATGTTCATATTCAAGGAAAATGATAATAAAAACCTATTTTGTTTATTAATGTATCCTTTATATGTTAACAGTGAAATTGTCTTGGAAAAAGGTTGTTTAAAAGTTTTTTGTTCTAAAAATAAGTCTTCAATGTAGGAATGATATTTTCCTCTTGAAATGTTTTTAAATGAACATTGAAACTTGTTTACCATATAAGATGACATTCATTGGTGTTATTCATTCATTTATGGGTAATTTAATATATTTTATCATTAAAATTCATTTTATTATTGGATTACGTTTTGAAGACATGGTGATTATGAAACATGTCTCTCTTTCATGAGTTATATATTTATGAAACACTCTTCTTTTCAATTTTTTGGTTATTTTGAAATTATTATTAGAGCTATCATTTTTTATATGTTATATTATTTTTACAAAATAATAATAGGTATTTCATATCATGGGATATGTTATGATTATTTAGTATCTTTTGGCACATGTATGTACAATTTCTTTATGAGATGGTTGAGTCTTGTGATTCCCTTAAATTCATTGGGTACAAGTTTATATCTAATGATATAAAATATAATGGTCATGTGATGAACCATTGATACTATGACGACCATAGATGTAAAACATGACTACCATGTTTTTATAAGGATTGAACTCATGATACTATGATAGTGTGAGAAGTGAAATAGTGTTACTAAGATGGCCATGGGAGTGAACCATAACTACAATGATGTTATGGGGAGTGAACCCATACTAACAGGATTCTCATGGCAGTGATTCAATTTATAATATGGAAATAACATTGTATTCATATTTGTAGGTAATAAATACATTTTTATAAATATGTTACTCTTTCAGGGCTTATGTAAATTATTTCATTATGATTTGTGTTTTATTAACTTCCATCCTCTTATTCCATGTTTCAGGTATATGATCTTTTATTTAAAGAGCTTGATCTTTTATATTTATGATCATGTTCTCATACACTTATGGTCATTATTAAACTTATGAATCTCCATAGTATACCTTTATTAAGAATTTTTGATCTCCTATTTTTATGATTCCATCCCATAGTTATAAAGATATGTATTATTTTTGATGTGTCTAACAATGGGGATAGTCAAGGAGAACCAGGTGGATGACAATGGGGATATACTGGTTTTTATTTATTAATTTTACAAATGCACATGAGAATTATGGTATTTGGGTGTCTCTTTTTATTTTAATTTAAGTATTTATAAAAATAGTTTTAATGTTAATGAATGAAAATTAAGGGTTACAAAAATGGACATTTGATATATATTTTACGATTCTTATGATGACATAATCACCAGTTAGATATTGGACCTAGAATATCTATAGGTGTAACTCAGATGTGTGGTCATGTATAAAAAATATATTATTAAAAATTTTATGATTATGTATTCATGATCTCACACATGATGTTACTCTACCTATATGATGTCTTACTGGGATTTTATAAAAACCCGTACAATGGAATTATTTTAGTGACATAGTTATGGTAGTGTAATGATTTTATCGTTTTATATTATTAAAAAGATATGAAATGTAACTGGGTCTACATTTCTAATTATTAATATATGATGATAATTGAAGGAATTTTTCCTCAATAAATCTATATCAATTTTTTATCTTATTAAATTTTGGATTAAATGTTTATAACATTTTAAGTCAAATAGAGATCATTTTATTACATACACTATTTCATTATTGATTATATATTAATTGAATATTTATTGGCGGTATTCCATATGTAGTGTCAAATATTTTAGTTTTATTTAGGTTGTCTATTATATATTTTGACATCTATAATTGATGTTGTGATTTGAAATCAAGGGTTTCATGAGATAATTATTCCCTGTTGGTGTATGTGTATCCTTGGTTCTATTCACATACCCATTTCTTGTGAGAGGATTATTTAGTGAGGCATACTTGTTATTTTTATGAACTATGATGGGGTTCAATTAACATTGTATAATGTAAATAAATTTGTAGCAATATAATAATTTGTAAAAAATATTCATCCATTTTTCTTTTTTCTCCTAAATATTTGATGAACATTGAGATTAAAAAATAAAGTCATCACTTGATATAAAAATTTACGCATTAAAAATAATGATGTAATACTTTTTTATAAACATTTATAAATCTATATTGACCACTAATTCTAGAAATATTTATATTGATATGATATTCCAGTTTTTAATGCAACTACAAAGGTGACTACTTCATTATTATTTGAAACACCAAATATCCCTTTTTAGCCTTTTTAGTTCATGACATACATTGCCCCTCTTATAAAAATCCTCCAATTTTTTAGAATATCTT
Source organism: Viscum album (assembly GCA_963277665.1). NCBI lineage: Eukaryota > Viridiplantae > Streptophyta > Magnoliopsida > Santalales > Viscaceae > Viscum > Viscum album. The sequence continues at coordinate 178,113,877 of OY728165.1, forward strand.
CTAATAATATTTTTTATTCATGATACTCTAAGGGATGTAATTTTTAGGTGGTTTAATAAAATGTAATCTCCTCATGATTTTTTGATAATCATTATCAATTTGGGGTATTCTTTTATAGATCGATGTAGTGGAATATATACAACTAATCTATTTTCTATAATTTGAGTATATGATAAAATATATACATCGTTTTCTATGGATCTTCATTTATGGTAAATAAAATCATTTTGATTGTCAAATATGTTTATTAATCCCTTATGATATTTTCCATAAGGTAAATCATGAAATTTTTATAAAAATAGTGTGATAATATTATATGAGTAAAAATCACTTCCAAACAACAAAATAAATTTTATCATAAGTATTATTTATTATCCAATATAATGATCCATCACCATTTATATATATGCCTAATAAAAAAATCACTGTCAAATCTATCAAGGGATGAATGTTTCATATTATTATTCTTAAAGTAATAGTTTTGAAAACATATGTGATTGATGTGAATATCTCACTCAATGTCAACATACTGTTCATTTTACCTTGAATTTGATGAAATATTACCTTATTCGCGAAAATAAGTAAAAATTCATTTAGTCTCATTTTTCTTTTTCATGGTTTGCGGTATAAACAAATTCATGACAGTACATCCTTGGGACCATTAGAAAAAATTTTAATGTCTTAATCTGTGATGTATGTACTATTCAATGTTTAATTTGAACTTATAATAATGATGTTTCATAAAATGCATCAAAAAAATATTACACATGTTGTTATAGAGATTATGGTGTTGAAAAATATATCAAATTTCAAAATCAATGGGATTAGGGAATCACTTCTTGTGATATTCATTTATGAAAAATAATCTACCAAAGACATACAGGGAGAAAAACCATGACACATGCATATTATAATTCCTATGGATATTAAAATTCCTATATAAGTATACACACTCACATATAAGAATATATAAACACACAAACATACGGATCAACACTCAGTAAATATTATTTTTCATTATTTTAATCACCACTATTATTAGGAAAATAAATTAGTCATTAACTTAATATTATATATCATGTAAACTAATATTTGTTATCAAATTATATGGTACTGGTTGAATAATCATATCATATTTATAGTGTAAAATTATACCATGATGGGTGAATGGATTTGAGGGGAATATATATGTATATATATTTTTGATTTTCTTCGTAGTTATGGATGTTATTTCTTTTTCTAATATGATCCAAAATATAGTGGTTATGGAGATATAAAATAATGATGTAGAAAAAAATTATTATCTATTAATATAATTATTTATTCATAATATTTATATAACAAATCAATGATGTATTAAAACTTTCATCTATTTTATCCCTTTTTTATTGAAAAATATCATGGTATTAGTATTCCTTGCTTTTGAACGGATATGTTTCCAAGATGAGAGAACTTTTTCCACATTATTATTTTATATCTCTCAACTAATTATCATTTTTTACTTTTTTAAATTTCTAGTGGTTGTTTTGGTTGATTTTAATTACATATTGATAAAAAATTTATATATTTTAATTAAAAATTATAAAATAAATTTCAATTTGAATTTATGGGAATATGTAATATTTTATTCACAATAAACTAGAGATAATTATACTACTTGTGAAGAATAGTGTCTTTTAGTTGGTGGATAACATTAAAATTAATATAGATAATGAATAAATGTATTGAAAATCTAATGGATAGATGTTTATGATGCCAAATAATGCTCTAATACCAACTTTTTTGAGATACACTACGTTTTTTTATATCAAAAATACAAGATTAGGGATAATTTTTATTGAGCATGGGTATATAGAAAAAAATAAACAATATTCAGTAAAAAATGTTATCTCATACTTAGACAGACAACTAAAAATTAAAATTTTTATTTAAATTAAATAATAATAAAATTAGGTACAATTAAATAATAATGTTCTTATTGATCATGGACCACCAATAAAATATTTTAATTTTCATGGAATCATAATAATTCAGCATTTGAAAAATAAAATCAGTCCCTACAATGGAGGTATTAAAAAATAAATAGTTATAGAGTAAAATTTTTAATTAAAAAACCCATTCAATTAAATATATATTTATATATAATGATGAAAAAACATGTGAATTTCTTAATCTAATAAATTTATTACTCATGAATATACCTTTCCCTATAAATTTTAAAATATAACACCAATGAGTAATCTATATTGTATATAACATGGTCTTAGCATGTGAGTTTTATCATTAAGAATGTATTGAAAGTGATATAGAAATATATTTAGTTTCATTCTCATACTATATTACTACAATTTACATTATTCCCACAATCATGAATTTAATGATTATCAAAATTTATTGGTCATTCTATTATATTTGAACACAATTTTTACCCTCAAAGTATCATATGTAGGCTTGAAGATGATTAATTATAAACCCATTTTAGTCTTCCAAGAATTTAATTTGTTTATGTAATTTTATATTTTACATATTCATCACATTTGCAATAATAAAATTATAAATATCTATTATGTAATTATTTCTTGGAATACTGACTCCTTTGACTAGTAAATCTTATTTGTTATTTTAACCCAGCTATTATCAGAGAGGAATGAAAAATTTATATACTCTATGATGGGATTGATAGTAACATGTGGTCATTTTTATTCCTTGGAATCCATAAAATGATGATTTTAATTCATATAAATTTTAATAGGCTCTATAATTTCTTTTAATTACCTATGTATGTATACTGTTTCAATATGAAAATTAAATTACATATAATTTGAATAGGTATTTAAAAGAACATGAATATATTTATACTCTAGGTGAATCCTAAGGATAATAAATCTATTTGAATACACATATAATTATAATAATATATGTAAATTGGTCTTTAGGTATGGTAAATAATTTTTTTTATGTCTAATTCAAATTGAGTTATATATTATTAATATGGTAAAATGTGAGATATATTGATTTTTAATTGAATAGTATTTAATTTATTCCATTTTTTCAAAAAAGTCTCATTTTATTTGATATATTACAATAATTTATATATTATTCTATTATATTTTATATATTTGTCATTTATGGGGACAATTACAGTCATACATATACTGACTATAAAATGTTGAAAATATTTTAATAGGGTTCTCCAAATTAATTTATTTATAACCACTCTCATAAGGTTGAATCCTCATATTGTATAGAAAGTAATATGAATGTTAGGGTAACATTGGTTTGATGAAAGGTCTCGATGAAGAGTTTATGTGTATGGGTGTGGTCTTAACAAATAATTTTTTTTGTTGATTTATAAAATACTTTATTGAAGTATGGATAATCCTTTAAGGTATTATAATTTCAATGGAATTAGTACATGATTGGTTAATTATTTTTAGAGCATTAATTTGCTGAAAATTTTTATTATTGTTTATGGAATGGTCATTAATTATATGAAAAATATGAATGGTGTTGGACAATAGGATAATTTTTTTTATGATTGACATAATTTTTTTTATCATTAATTTTTAATAAATGTATATTATAATCTATCGTGTAAAAAATTAAGCCACTTCAAAATTATTCATCTAAATTACGTATGATTTTTCATTAACATCAAATAATCGATGTATATGTGTAATGATTAATGACATCCATTTGGGATAAATATAATATAAATTTCCTCAAGTCATAAAAAATTTGATATTTATAGGTTACTCAAGTATTATATGGAGTGTTGGATATATTTTGTTTTAAATCATGATATGTTGTAAGTAAAAATATATGGATAGAATATTTATATTGGAGACTAATGTTTTCAAAAGATTTAGAAAGAAGGGAATGTGATTATCTATAATTATTAAATTTATATTTATATATGATTTCATATTTATTCACATGAATTATAAAATGTGTGGTGGATTATAATGTTTTGTGGATATGAACTTTAAAAAGGAATTATATGTCTGTTATTGTATGTATATTTTTTAAATTATAATATAAAGAAATATATATTAACTGTTGATATGGAAATGTATTTTAAATATGTAAAAATAAATAACAAATTACTTTTTCCCTATATTTTAAATTTGTTGAAAAAATAAACAATAGAAAATAAATAACAAAATAATAAATGGTTTCATAAAATTTTTATTATTCTAGATGAATCTAGAATATTAAATTACTAAAATTGTGTGTAATTCATTTTCAGTAATGGTTTTATTGGGTCATTTCAAAATTAAAGAATAATAGGAATGAATGCAGTTATTATCATCATTAAAATTCATCATGATTTATTAAAATAATTGAATAAATTTATAATATAGATGAAAATAATTTATTTCATTAAATGAATATATTTTTATATTACTGATTTTAAGATATCACTATGAAAACATTTATTTTTGAAATTGAATATTGTATGAGTTTTTGTAGTAATTATAATAATGTATTTTAAAATATCAATATTTATTCAAATATGTAATTTTGATATCATAAATTTATTTTAATATTTTAATATTTGTGAATGATAATTTAAGAACACTAAAATTAGGATAAACATGTAATATAAATATTTATATTGATAGTTATTTTGTTTTTTCAGCATGTTGGGTGATGTTTTACAATGTCTAAATGTCTATTTCTGTGTTTATTTCATTGACTTGTAGAAAAATATTATGGATTTATTAGTATACTTATATTGATTTTCAGACAATTTTTTTTGAACTTTAAGAAAGTATATTTCTATCTTAATTAAATGTTCTCCAAAAATTTTGATGATTAATTTAAATATTATTATTTATTAATAAACATGTCGGAACATGTGGTTTGGGTAGTAAAATAAATAATAATAACATGAAATTATAGATAATTAATAACTTTCTTAATTGATTAGGAATTATTAACCACATGATAGGAAAGGACTTTTTTTAAATTTTAGTTGATTTATTTTTTATGAATTTCTAAAAAAAAATTAAAAAATAACAATGTAAATGAATTTTTATCAAAATTATTTTTTTATTTAAATATCATGAAAACAATATCTATCATTTTTAAATTTTTTTTACAATAATATAATTGTTTATATATTTTATTAAAAAATTATTATTAATTTAAAAATTTGGAATATGCATTGAAATATTAGGATTTTGGAATATAATTAAGATAATTAAGAATATGTTTAACTTGTTTTCAATTATTTGAACAGGAAGTTAGATCATTCACATAATATAATATATAAATTGAATGAATTATTTTAAAAAGAATTGAGTACCTTTTTATAATAAAATGTATTAGAAGGTTTTAATTAAATTAATAGAAACATGGTATTAAAAACAAATTGTATAATTAGATGGTTTTAAATGTAATTTTATACAACAATTGGTACATTAAAATATAAATTTACAAGATTTTTAAATATTAATGTTTTCATAAATAGATTTTAATAGAAATTTTATTATCATTAATTGAATTTAGTTAATGTGTAATATATAAAATATTTGAAATGGTACTTGAATAATTTGGTGTTATATTTTAATTTTCAAATATTTAATAACTTTTATTATGTATATGATTAATTCTTTGAGTGATAAGTCATACTTTTTAGTGACAAAACATTGTTACCTGACCCTGTAATGATGTTTAATTGTAAATAAAATCATGTATTAATCTACAAACAAAAGATTTTACCAAACAATTAAGATGTAATATACAAAACAATTGAGGCATTATATTTTTCACAACATAATCCCAAAAAAGTGACAATTAAATATACTAAATATATATAATGTACCATCCTTAAAACAAACGTACCATTATATGGAATAGAAAATCAAGGATCAACAGGTAGGGTCCTAATTTTCCATTATATCAAAATAAAATTACTATCTACTTAAAATGAATACATGTAGTCCTAGAATTCATAATACAATGAAATGAATTGATAATTATTTAGTAAATAAGGTTGCTTTGAAACCTGAAAATAAAACAATTTTCCATAAAACTGAAATGACATCCTACCAACAACATAGCGTCATGAAAATTCCTACCAAAATCAATGGACTCACTATAAAATAATTTAGTAAAAAAATCATACAAAAAATGAAGAAGCTACACTTGTGATTATTTAACATTAATACCTGACACCATGAAATCCAACATAATCCATTATATCTTCAATTGATAATAAAATGTTTCTAGGCATGAATCCATTCCAGGGGGGAATGAGTTACCCAAAAAAATAATTAAAAATATAATGACATAAACTATAAAATTAAATTAAATTTATAAAAAAATTAAATAAATATTCCAATATATCATATAGAAATAATAGAGTATATGTTAAATGTATGGTTTATAAAACCACAAGAGAGGTAAATTAAATTGGGAATTAATTGTTAGAAAAAACAATGTACCTCCATCAACTACCAATATCAACAAGTATTGAGGAAGAAAATTATGCATTTTTCCAATAAGACATGTATCACCAAATTGAGTCACAAATTCATGTCAAACTGAGTATTCACTCAGGTGGAGTATTTCTAGAGACTCTATAGTATTTATTCATATCATTAACGAAAATTATCAAGAATGGGTCAAACAATATTCATATTAAATAAATCAAAATATATTTAAATTTGACTCTTTATTTTATAATTATTCATATTTTAAAAATAAAAGAAAACACTCTAAAAGGGGAATGAAAAATCAAGAAAACCAAGTAATGCATAACTAAAGGGGAAACCAAAACTCAATCAATGAGTATTACCAATAAACCCAAGTATCCATATGGATAAAATATAAGCTGAAAATCCATACAAAGACATGCTACTCCCACTATATCCTATATAGTTACATGGAATAAATTGATGTTACCTTCTAAAATGGAAATTTATTCACATAACAATACCTTCCCACTCTTTTCCCACATGGGGTTCCATCAATCAATGGTATGTTCATTCCTATTCATAAACCATTTCCACCAATGAACCCTATTTTCATAAATCAATAATATTCAAATACAATTGATTTAAATTTATGATACTAAATACCTATTTACTTCATCAAAAAAAAAAACAAATTCAATTTCCAAATGTTATGATAAAATATTCCTAAAAAATACTAAAATAAATATTTACAATTTATTAGCCTTAGATTGTATTCAATTTGTAGTCTTTTGAAATAAATATTAATTTTAAAAACCCAAGATTTGATAGTACGTTATTTCTTCAATGTAATGCAATAACATTCACTATACACAACACTAAGTTCAGGCACACCAAGACATACCAAACTTGCCATTCAAAAGTGGTTATGAATAGTATTAACTGAATTTTGAACATTATATAATCCTTATAATTTTAGAATACATATTATTAGTTGTATAGAAATAATGTAAGAACAAAGTCATTTTTTCAGACAAAAGAATTATTTTTAAAAAAATGCAATTTTACCACCTTTTAATAGAGATCCCTTTTTAAATATTATATTTCAAACTTTTATATATTAAACTTTAAAAAATAAAATTCTTCTTTACAATCAGGACATAATAATTTAGTTTCAATAAATTTTAGGGGTATTTCTGATAACTTTCATATTTGGGTGAATATTGAAAAAATTATATGTTAACTGAAAACAACTTTTTAATCAAAAAAATATATAGTGTTGAATTATATATTTTAGTTGATTATAAGTATAATTAGATTATATTTTTACCATTTAATCAAATTATGGTAATTTTATGTAATTTAACTTTAAAATGGGACTTAAATAAGTTTCATTCTTTTAATAGTTATTATTTATGAAAAATACGCTTTTTGGTATTGATAACTGGAATTAATTTTAAATTAATTAATGAAAATTATAATATTTTAAATTGGTAAAATAGAAATCATTTTTTAATTCGGAATATCAAAATTAGATTAGGGTGAATTTTTGGTATTTTTCTAAAAACATTCAATTTTTAATGAATAGGGAAAAACACTGAGTTATAGTTTAAAGCTGAATTTTGATTTAAATAATCATTTATTTTATTTAAATTTAATTTAGGTCAAAATAGATACATAATACCTATATAATATCAATTTAATTAATTGGAGTCAGTTTATTATAATATTAAATATATAAAAATTTTATTGAACTTATCACGGTCTTTTACCCACCTCCTAGGAAAATTTTAAAATTGACATAAATCATAATTTTACCAATTATGTGAGTTGAATTTCAAAATTCCGAGAGACACAGTTGATATCAGTATGTAATATTTGGTTTAATAAGATAAAAATTATTTATGATTAATAATAACTTTTGTATTTTAATTACCGCGGTTAAAAGTAAATAGGGTATAAAAGGTAAAAATGATATTATTATAACCCTAACACATGTTTTGATTCTATTGGATAAGTTTAATTAGACCAGAATCAATCTTAGGAGTAAAATATAATCTTTAGTTCCTCTGGGATGAGATTAATACATATATTATTATTTTATTTAAAGAAGAGTTAAAAGAGGTAAAAACAAAGATTAATAACTAAAACATTTTTAATATAGAGTTATATATAAGATAAACTCAACTATAAGTATTCAATATAAATCTAAATATATTTACTAAATAATAGTATTTTATTTATAATTTTTATACATTAGATAATTAAATTTATTTATGACACAATGATGATATAGTAGTTACCGTATTAATAAAAGATTTAAATAATTTATATAATAAATAACCAAATAAATGTAATTTTACACTTGTTAGGAATTAAACTAATTTTATTGGTTATTATGACATGTTAGGGTAGGTATGATAAATTATGTTTGATGTAATAATTCTGTTATAAATTTATCACAAACCAAATACCAAATAATGTCAAGATTGACATAAAAGTGTTTTAAAACAAATATTATATTATTAATTGATATTCCATTCCTAAATACATAATGATCGGCCAAAATATTTATATGATGATAGTTGAATCATTAATAAACCACATGGGGTTATCTTGGAAGTATATAGTTTGTTTATTAAACATATTATATAAAAATACAAAGAGACATGGTAAATGTCATTCTATTTAACTATAAGTAAAATCTACAAGATAATGTTAATATAGTGACCCAAAACAATCTAAAATCTAATGGTTCATTATTTTTCAACCCATACCCACCTTAGAATTAAAATAATCAATTTTTAAGAAACTATAAACCGAAAATGATTTTTTATAAAATAATATTTCTAGCTTTTCCTAAGGTGCCACTCACCCCTCTTATAAAACGGAACTACCCCTTCTCTCTAATTCGTACATTCAAATCCATTTGGATCAGCCAAAACCAGCCCAAATACCCTTAAAACTATATTCCCTTCATACTAGAGGCCTTCCTTTAGTCAGAAAGCCATCCTATGGAGCCCTTTTGATCAAATCCAATGGAAAAACTTGAAGAACAGGTAAATGTCTCACCACCTCTTTCTAGTACCTTTGTTCATCCACTTCCTTTTTATTTGATGTTTCCATTATAAAATAATAAATCCAGTATCTTCTATATAATTTGATGTTATTAGAAATATGGTACAACTAAATTCATTATTCTATCCATCCTTTCAATGACATGTCACAATAAGTGCTTATGTACGGCTTACTGTCCCCACGTCGTGGGGTAATTGTTATTCAATACAATATTATTAGTATGGGTATAATAATGACGTGTAATTGATGGAAATAATAAATATAACATGATAATGATTCTGTATATTTGATATAACATTCAATTATATATTATTTTAATATTATAATAATGATATTGTCGCTCGTGCATTTGTACGGATTACCGTCTCCACGAACGCGATGAGATTCATTCCCCATCGTATCCATTCAAAAATAATTTTCTTTAGAGGATTAAAAATAATTTTTAAAGTCTTAATATCATTATGAATATCAATAAGATACATCGAATCCATAACAAACATTACTTACGTAACAAAGCATATAAAGGAAAACGAATCATTAACACCTGAAACGACGATAATACTAAGATATTATTAACAAATATATGTTAAAATATCATATATGATATCATATTAATGTATATGATTATTTTATTATTTACAAACAATTATTTGACCATTATAAAGGACGTTAACCTTCCCTCGACCAAGGAGAATTACAATATAAGGGTTAATTTCACAATCTAATTATTATCCAAGGTTGTTTATACGTAATTATCTAATGGGTCCTCTTTATCATCCACATCCATGATTGTTAAAAATTTATTTCAATTTTTTTTACTATTTACGATAAAATAGGGAAAATTCATTTATACCCTTATTTGAACTTATATTTTATGAAAGGAATCTTGTTCTTGTTTTTGAAACAAGGTGTTTTATGGCATTTTGGATAAAATTAAGGTAAGAATGTTTTATTAACTTATACAGTGGGTGTGTCTATTTTGCACCATTATAAAATCTTTGAAGCATCTCTTACAAGATAATAAGGACATTTTCAAAATAAATGTTTTCTCCATTATTACGTGACTCTTATATGATTTCAAAATAGATAGAGACATTTCTCTAAAAATGGTTTTTATTTCATCTATGTCAACATCCATTGATATATTTTAATTTTATTTGAAGATGATTTATTATGATTAAAAACATAGATATTTTATTAAAGGTTTTGTGATATTTTTAAATGTGTATATGATATTTTTATACCACTCGTGGTTTATGGTTAATGTATTGACATATTTTATGATAGTTTGAATACGAATGTTTATGTTATATTTCAAACATTCCATATGAGAAATGTATTGGACCTAGTATGTGATGGGTGGAGCTTGCTATAGCTCCTTGATGCATCGGTATGTCTCATGAGACAATAAGAGGTGTAATTGGTCGAGGCCTTTTTTAATTTGATATATGTTTTTGGCCGAGTCCTTAATCATTTTTTTAGGTCATGGATGAGGCCTTGGCAAAATGTTTCAGAATGTTTGGCATTATACATTCCCTCATTATGAAAATAACATTGATGGTTCATGTGGTCATTCGACTAGTAGAATACACATGATTATGTTGTATTATGGAATTTTTTACTCATCTCATATTCCTTCCATTAAAATATTCGGGTTTATTATTGTTATAGTCGTGTGGTTTCAATTATTCACCATGATTAATATTTATGTTATCTTCTGATGTATTTCATACCCTTACTAACCATTTTAGCTCACCCCTTTCTTGTGTTTCATTTTCTCAGGATATGAAGAAGATATTTATGAGTGACTTGAAGGCCTAATCTAGGAGGCTTCGATGCTCCTAATTGAATAATTTTTTGTTGTATTTCTTTTCATGTTGTAAAGCTAAACTTATGTATGAATATTGTTTCCAATAATACTAAACTTGTTGGCCTTTTGAGACATTATTTCCTTGTTATCATGCCAATGTTATGTAATAATGCACAGAATCTGGGTATCAAGGGTCAGGGTGTTACAGTTGGTATCATAGGGCGTTTAGTACAATCCTTGGAAACTAGATTTGGATAAACTCTAATTAGAGCACATAGCCCTAAGATTGACATTGAGTATTTGTATAGAATAACTTTCTAGAATTTTGGTATTGTAGTGATTTTGTGAGTTTTCCATGAAATAAATCTCTGTCAGGATACACGTTATTAAGGGTGGCTCTGGCAAAGATGTACCTAGGGGTAAAACTCGAAAACACTTCTCTGAGCAGGACTCAAACGGGAACAGGTGCATGACAACAGGCCTTGCTGCACTCTTGTTTATGACACTGACGATGGATATGCTTATGATAATTCTCATTTTGTTTAACATAAATTTTGATGGATTTATGAGTATATACCTCCTAAAATGTAATATAATCAAGATTATAGATAATATCCATAAAATGTTCAATTTACGTTAGGTATTTTACAAGTTTGGAATTATTCGTTCCAATTCATAAACTGACCTAGTGTATGCCATTATATAGAAATAGTACCCAGTAGAAGGAATGTGAACCAAAACAATATATCTAATCCAAAGAGTAAGAAATATCATATCATTCACGGTATTAAGCCAACATTTAGAAGGGAAATTATATCCCATGTGTTCTCAACATATGAAGAAATAGTATCATCTATTAAAAATATATGTAATAAACTTTCCGAATCCTATGGATTTGAAGGGAAGCAAGAGAAGAAAAGTATGGAGGATAGAAATATGGATAATGGGAAGAGGGAAAAATGATTTTTTAATATGTGATAACTGTGGAAAGAATCACCTTGGTAAATGTTTTATGGGAATCAGAGTTTGTTATAAGTGTGGAGAAAAAGGACTCCAAGTAAGTGATTGCATGGGTAAAAAAATTCAAATGTACAATTATTCATCTTCATGGAGTTGGGACACTATGCAAATCAATTTCCAAATAATCAGAGCATGCCCCAAATGATGCTATTGAATAATAATAATGTTATGATACTAACGAAGATGAAGAGAAATGATAAGATTTCTTACATTGTTATTAATGTATTGTTTCATTTGAGTATTGTATTAATTATGTTCATGTTATAACAATTTTATAGTATATAAAGATTGTATTATAGTACTATTTCATTAAGGACATGAGATTGTATGCAACAAAGAAAAGTAACTCAATAACAGGGTAAATATTTTGAAAATATATGATTTAGAGAAAGATAAACCATAGCATGGTTCTGATACCAAGGTATTAATTTTGGAATAATACATTTTGGATTTGGGTAAATTATATTGGATATTCTTGACTACCTTGAAACTGATAAATGATTTGTAATTCCATAATTTTTTGATTTTTAAATATTTTTGGATATAAGGAGTATATCCAATATTCTATAAGGAATAAGGGATCATGAATATTATCAATACGGTTTTATGGTAATTCATGACATTGTAGTGTTTTAAAAGAATACATGATGAAGGTGTTCACATGTTATTACGTGGAAAAAATGATCTTCATTGTGTTCACTGTCCTTATAAATTATGGAATATGATTTTGGATAGAAATATTTTGGATAATTTTAGTTGGAGATTATTTTTGGATTGCCAGAAAAGGACAACCTGGGGGTCAGGTGGCAATTCGTCGCATCTGGCAAGGTCGTGAGACTTGAACCTGTAACCGAAGGGTGACCAAGGTGTATCACATACCACTAGGCCATGTGATGTCCTGGATTGAATAATTTAGTTTTTTATGTTCTGGTAGATGAATTATAAATTCATTTTTTGGGAACCCTAAACAAATTCGATAAATAGAATAATTTTTTAATGTTCTCTTATCTTTTAGAGTGGAAGATGAGTTTGTGGTAGAAATTAGCAAAAGGATTACACACTACTTGCCATGTTTGTATATATATATATATCTATTCTTTTATTCTATGAAGAAATTAATTATTAAACAATAGGTAAGGGATCTTAAAATGAAAATTTTGTTATCCTAACATCTTATGTTTTGTGGAACTAATGATATTTTAAATCATCATAGATTGATGGAATTATAGATATTAGTTCTACAATTGTTTGTGACTGATGAACTCGATCACTACTTATAAATGATTACATTTTCCTCCAATTATGTGTCTATAATTTCCACCAATTTTATCCTAATTGTGTTCATAATTTGTTAGTGACTTTTCATTCATCTTTTTCTCTTATTAAGACTAAATTTTATTAACCCAATTTTCGATGTGGGTTTTCCCACAATGGTATTTTCTATATTCAATCTTTTATTTTCGAAGAAAAATTTCAAATTGCGAGAATGGAATTTATTTAAGGAGTAAAAAATCGAACACCCCAAGATTTCATAGTACGTTATTTTTCAATGTAATGAAATAACATGCACTACACGCAACACTGAGTTCAAGCACACCACGACAAACGAAACTAGTAGTTCAAAAGAGGTTATGAATAGTATTAACTGAATTTTGTACTTTATATAATACTTATAATTTTAGAATCCATGTTATGAGTTTCATATACATAATGTAAGAAAAAATTCATTTTTTCAGATAAAAGAATTATTTTTCAAAAAAAATTTATTTTACCGCATTTTAATGGAGAACCCTTTTTAAATCAAATATTTGATACATTTATATATTATATTTGACAAAATAAACTTTATATTTATAATTGTTACATAAGAATATTGTCTCAATAAATTTATGGTGTTTTTTTGATTACTTTCATATTTGGGTGAACAGTGAAAAATACATTATTTTAAACTGAAAACAACTTTTTTATCAAAAATAATTCATAGTGTCGAATTATACATTTCAATTGTTTTGAATAATAATTAGATTATATTTTTACCATTTAATCCAATGATGGTCATTTTAAGTAATTTCACTTTGAAATTGGTCATAAAAATTGTCAATCTTTTGATATTTATTGTTTTTTTTAAATATGCTTTTCGGTTTGGACAATGCGAATTAATTTTAAATTAATTAATTCAACTTATATGTTTTTGAATTAGTAAAATCGTATTTATTTTTGAATTTAGAATATATAAATTATCTTTTGGTGAATTTTAAGTATTTTTCTGAAAACATTCAATTTATGATGAATAGTGAAAACCACTGATTTATAGTTTAAAACTGAATTTTTTATTTAAATAATTATTTATTTTATTTAAATTTATTTTCAGTCAAAAAAAATATATAATAACTATATAAGTTAAATTTAATTCATTGGAGTCAGTATATAATAATTTTATATATAAAAAAATTTTATTCAACTTCTCACCATCTTTTCCCCACCTCCTAAGAGAATTTGAAAATTCACATAAAACATAATTTTACCACTTCTTTGAGTGAATTTTCAAATTCTGAGAGACACAGTTGATATCATTAAGTATATTTTTGTTCAATAAGGAAAAAATATTCTTTCGTGAATAGTAAATTTTGACATTTATTTATCACGGTTAAAAGTAAATATGGTAATTAAAGGTAAAAATGATATTCTTATTGGCCTAACAGATGTCCTAATACTATTGGATAAGTGTAAATCGTCCAAAATCAATCTTAGGAATAAAATATGATCCTTTTGGTCTACATGGATTAGATTAGGACATTTTTTGTTATTTTTTTTAAAGAATAGTTAAAAATGATGAAAACAAAGTTTAATAACTAAAACATATTTAATTTAGGGTTATACATAAGATAAATTCAACTATAAATATTCACTAGAAATATAAAAATATTTCTTACATAATGGTATTTTATTTTTTATTTTTAGACATAAAATACTTAAATTTATTTATGACACAATTATGATGTGGTAATTACCTTATTAATGAATGATTTAAATAATTGATATTATAAATATCAAAATAAATGTAATATGAGAATTTTTAGGAATTCCACTAATTTTAGAGTATAATATGACATGTTAGGATAGGTTATATGAAATTTATTTTTAATTAATAATGATTTTATGAATTTAGAAAAAACAAAATACCAAATAGTGTCAAAATCGACATAAAAGAGTTTTTAAAACAAATATTATATTATTAATTGATATTATTTCATAAAAAAATAAGGTTCAGACAAAGTCTTATATAATTATAGTTGTATCATTAATGAACTGGTTGGGGTTATCTTGGAATTATATAGAAAGTTTATTAACCAGATAATATAAAAATAAAAATAGACATGGTAAATGTCAAACTATTTAACTAAGAGTCAAATCAAAATGATAAAGTTAATATAGTGACCCAAACCTATCAAAAACCCATTATTTGAGTGGTATTAGACCCAGACCCACATTATCCTTTAAATAATACATTTTTGAGAAATTATAAATCGAAAATGATTTTATTAAAAAATAATATTTCTAGCTTTTCCCTAGGTTCCCCTCACCCCTCTTATAAAATGGAACTCCCACTTCATTCAAATTCACACATTCAATGCTATTTGGCTCGGAAAACCCCTACACAAATACCTTCTCAATTGTCCTCCCTTAAACCTAGAGGCATTCCTTTAGTCATAAAGCTATCCTAATGAGATCTTCTGATAAAATAAAAAGAAAGAACCCAAAGAAGAGGTAAATATCTCACCACCTCTTTCAAGTTCCTTTCTTCTTCCACGTACTTTTTCTTTTTTCTTTCTATTATAAAATAATAACTCCAGTATCTTCAATATACTGTGATGTTATTATAAATATGGAACAACATATTTCATTACTCTATCCATCCATTGAATGACATGTCACCAACATGCGTACGTACGGCTTACCATCTCCATGTCATGGTGTAATTGTTATTCAATACATTATTATTTGGATGGGTATAGAAATGATGAGTAATTGATGTAAATAATAATTTTAACATGATAATTATTCTGTATGTATGATATACCATTCAATTATAGATTATTTTAATATCAAAATGAAGATATTGTTGCGCGTGCATACGTACAGATTACCATATCTACTAACGTGATGAGATTCAATCCACATCGTATCCATTCAAGACTAATTTACATTAGATGATTAGAAAAAATGTTTAAAGAAATAATATTATTATGAATGTGAATAAGATTCAACGTATCCATAACAAACATTACATACATAAGAAACCATATAATGGAAAACAAAGAATTAGCACCCAAAACGATGATAATACTAGGATATTATTAACAATGCAATTTTAAAAGATCATATATAATATCATATTAATGAATATGATTCTTTTATAATTTAACAACAATTAATTCAACATTATACAGGTGAATAACCTACCCTTGACCATGGAAAAGTACAATAAAATGGTTAATTTCACAATAACATTGTTATCCAAGGTTGTTTATATATAATTATCTACTTGGACGTCTTTTTCAACGGAATCCTTGATTCATAAAAATTTATTTCAAAACATTTTTACTAATTATTAGACAAAGGGGTAATTTCATTTATATGATTATTTGACCTTATATTTTTTGAATGTAATCTTTCTTTTATTTTCCAAAGAAGGTACTTTATTTCCATTTCGATAAAATTAAGGTAAGAATGTTTTTTTAACTTGTACGGTGGGTGTGGCTATTTTTCTCCATTATAACATCGTCAAAGATTCCCTTAAATTCATATAAGAATATTTTCAAAATAAATTTTTTTTCTTAATTTTGTGACATTAAATGATTTCAAAATAGAAAAATATATTTCTATAAAAAATCTTTTTAATTTCATCTATGTCAACATCCTTTTATGGATTGTCAGTTTATTTGAAGTTGATTTATTTTGATAAAAACTTCCATATTATATTGATGTTTTTGTAATATATTTGACTGCGGATGTGAAATTTTTATACCATTCATGGTTTATGGTTAATGTATTGAAATTATGTATGCTAGACTGAATATGAATATTTATGTTTTATTTCAACCTTTTTATTTGAGGAATGTATTGGACTTAGTAAGTGATGGATGGAGCCCACTATAGCTCCTCGATACATCAGTAGGTCTCATGAGACAACTTGAAGTGGAATTGGCCAAGGCCTTTCCCTATTTGATATATTGTTTTGGTCGAGGTCTTAGTCATTTTTAGATGTCTTGGTCAAGGACTTGGAAAAATGTTTCAGAATGTCCTTCATTATACATTTCCTCATTATGAAAATAATATAGATGGTTCATGTGGTCATTCAACTAGTAGAATCCCCATGATTATGTTTCATTATGGCATTATTTACTCATCACATATTCCTGAAATAAAAGTATTCATGTTTCTTATTGGTAAAGTAATGTGGTTTCAATTATTTACCATGATTAATATTGATGTTATCTTCCACTGTATTGCTTACCCTTACCGTGCATTTGAGCTCACCCCTTTCTTATGTTTTAGATAAACTCTGATTAAAGCACATGGACATAATATAGTCTTTAAGTATTAGTATAGAAGAACTTCCTATAATTTTGGTATTGTAGGGATTTTTTGAGTTTTACAAGCAATACATCCATGTCTGGATACGAGTAGATAATGGAAGCTCTGGAATAGATGTACCTATGGGTAAAACCCAAAAACACTACATTGAGATAGACTTGAACGGGAACTGGTGCTTGACATTGTGCCTTGATTTACTCTTGTTTACAACACTCCCTGGGGATATTCTTAGAATAGTTATCATATTATTTACAAATAAATATAAAGGATTAATGAGAATATACATCCTAAAAGGAAATATTTTTATGATTATGGAATATATCTATAAAATGATAAATTTACATTAGGTATTTTACAATTTTTGAAATATTCTATTGCAATTAATATACTTACCAAGTGTATTCCATTGTATAGAAATGGTGCCTAGTAGAAGGAATGTGAACTCCAACAATACGTATGATCCAATGAGTAAGATGAATCATATCTTTAACATTATTAAGAAAACATTTAGAAGGGAAATAATATCCCATTTATTCTCAACATATTAAGAAATAGTATCATGTGTTAATAATATAAGTAAATAATTATCTAAATCCTATGGCTTTTAAGGGCTGCATGAGAAAAAAAATATGGAAGAGAGAATGATGGATAAAGGGAAGAGGGAAAAGAAGGATTTTACAATATGTGATAACTGTGGAATTAATCAATGAGTTAAATGCTTCAAAGGAATGGGAGTTTTTAATATGTGTAGAGATAAAGGACACCATTTATGTGATTACAATGGAAAAAAGAAAAGTTTTCAATTTATGATATTTTATATGCAAGGAGATGGGACACTAACAGAATCTATTTCCAAATCATTAGAGTATACCCCTAAATGATGTTATTGGATAATAATAACATTATGATACTACCGAAGATGAAGAGGAAATATTATATTTCATAAATTGTTATTAAAGTATTGTGTCATTTGATTATTGTATTAATGATGTACATGTTATAAGAATTATAGAGTATATAAAGACTGCAATGCAGTACTATTTCATTAAGGACTTGAGATTGTGTAGAACCAATAAATGTGACTCAATAACAGGTTATATTTTTGGAAAATATATGATTGAGAGAAAGAAAACCCATAATATGGTTCTGATACTATGGTAGTTATTTTGGAATAATACACGAATGATTTGGATAATTAATATTAGATATTGTTAACTACCTTGAAACTGATTAATGCTTTGTACGTTCCATTATTTTTTGAGTTTACAAAATTTTTGCATAGAAGGAGTATATTCAGTATTCTATAAGGAATAAGGGATCATGAATGTAATCAATAACGTTTTGTGGTAATTCATGAACTAGTAGTGTTTTAATAGACTACATGATGAAGGTGTTTACTTGTTATTACGTGGAAAAAAGCATCTTTATTGTTTTTACCTTCCTTATAAATTATGGATTTTGAGTTTGGATAGAAGTATTTTGGATAATTCTATTTTGAGATTATTTTTGGATTTCCATAAAAGGACAACCTGGAGGTCGAGCGGCAACATGTCGCGTTCGGCAAGGACGTGAGACTTGAACCCGCAACCGAAGGGCAACAAAGGTGTATAACCTACCACATGATCATTAGATGTCCTGGATTGAAAATTGTATTTTTTAATGGCCAGGTAGATGAATTAAAAAGTCATTTTTTTGATCCCTATATGAATAGGATAAATATAATATGTTTTTATGTTCTATTGCCTTTTAGAGTGGATGATGATTTTTTGGTAGAAATTTGTTAAATAATGGGACACTATTTTCAAGTATATATATATATATTATTATTATTATCTTATTCTATGAAGAAATTAATTCTTAAACATTAGCTAATGGATCCTAAAACTAAAAAAGTGTTATCCTAATACCTTCTTCGGTGTAATAATTTTGTCAGGAATTTAGAAGAAACAAAACACCAAATAGTGTCAAAATTGGCATAAAAGAGTTACTAAAAAAATATTATATTATAAATCGATATTCTATTCCTAAAAATCTGAGGTTCGGCCAAAGCCTTATATAATTATAGTTGTATCATTAATTAACCACTTTGGGTTATCCTAGAATTATATAGTAAGTTTATTAACCATATAATATAAAATTACAAAGAGACAAGGTCAATCTCAAACTATTTAACTATGAGTTAAATCTAAAGATAAAGTTAATATATTGACCCAAACATGTCTAAAACCTTTTTCGTGAGTGGTTTTCGAACCATACCCACCATATAGATTAAATATTCCATTTTTGAGCCATTAGAAACTGAAAATTATTTTATTATAAAAATATATTTTTAGCTTTTCCTAAGGTGACTCTTACCCCTCTTATAAAAGGGTAATCCACCTTTTACTAATTAACACATTAAAATCCATTTTGTTAGACCACATCCTTCCCAAATACACTCTAATATGTCATAACTTGATCCTAGAGGCCTTACATTAGTCTGAAACCCAATTTAAGGAGCCATTTTGATCAAATCAAAAGGAAGAACCCGAAGAAGAGGTAAATATCTCACCACCTATTTCAAGTTCCTTTCTTCTTCCACATCCTTATTCATTGTTTTTTCCATTATAATAAAATAACTATATTATCTTATATATACTTTGATTTTTTTATAAATATGTTACAACCAAATACATTATTCTATTCATCCATTGAATGACATGTCACCATACATGCGTATGTACGGTTTACCATCTACACGTTGTGGTGTAATTGTTATTCAAAACATTAATATTTGGATGGTTATAATAATGATGTGTAATTTATGTATATAATAAATATAGAATAATAATGAGTCTGTTAATATGATATATCATTCAATTATATATTATTTTAATATCAAAATATTGATATTGTCACTCGTGTGTACGTACAGATTACTATCTCCACGAACACGATGAGATTCCTTCCCCATCGTATCCATTCAAGACTAATATTCATTAGGTGATTAAAAATAATGTTTAAAGACTTAATATCATTATGAAGGTGAATAATATTCATCCTATCCATATCAAACATTACGTACATAACAAATCATATAATAGAAAATGAATTTTTAACACCCGATACGACGATAATACTAATATATTATTAACAAAGAAATGTTAAAAGATCATATATGATATCATATTAGTGTATATGATTCTTGTATAATTTAATAACGATTATATAACAATTATATAGGAGGTCATCCTAGCCATGACCAATGAAAAGTACTAGGTAAGGTTAATTTCACAATCTCTTTATTATCGAAGGTTGTTTATACATAATTATCTATTGTGACCTCTTTAACAACCACATCCATGTTTTTAAAAAATGAATTTCAAATTTTTTATACTATTTACTAGACAATGGTGTAAAGTCATTTTTATAATTATTTGACTTTATATGTTTTGAAATGAATCTTTCTGTCATTTTCCAAACAAGGTATTGTATGTCCTTTTGATAAAATTCATGTAGGAATGTTTTTTAACATATACGGTTGATGAGGATATTTTCCGCCATTATAAAATCATCAAATCCTCCCTTACTGGCTTATAAGAATATTTTCAAAACAAATTTTTTCTTCATAATTATGTGAAACTTAAATGATTTCAAAATAGAAAAAGATATTTCTGTAAAAATGGTTTTGATTTCATCTATTTCTACATCCATGGATGGATTTTATGTTTATTTGATGTTGATTTATTATGATAAAAAACTTCCATATTTTATTGAATTTTTTGTGATATTTTTTACACTGGATGTTCTATTTTTTTACCATTCATGTTAAATGATTAAATTATTGACATTTTGTATGCTAGTTTTAATACGAATGTTTATGTTATATTTCATCCTTTTCATATGAGGAATATATTGGACTTAGTAAGTGGACGGTGGAGCCCTCTATAGCTCCTCGATTCATTGGTAGATCTTATGAGACAGCTAAATGTGGAATTGGTCGAGCCCTCTCCCAATTGAATATATGGTTTTGGTCGAGGCCTTAATTATTTTTAGATGTCTTGGTCGAGGCCTTGAAAAAATGTTTCAGAATGTCCAACATTATACATTCCCTTATTATGAAAATAATATTGAGGGTTCATGTGGTAATTTTACCAGTATAATACCCATGATTAGGTTTTATTTTGGAATTATTTACACAACACATATTCCTGCGATAAGAGTATTCATTTTTAATATTGGTAAAGGCATGTGGTTTCAATTATTCCCCACACTTAATATTTATGTTATCTTCCATTGTATTACTTACCCTTACTAAGCATTTGATCTCACCCCTATCTTATGATTCATTTTATCATGATATGAAAAAGATAATTATGAGTGTCTTGCAAGAATAATCTTGGAGGATTGAATGTTTCTAATGGAATAAATTCATGTTGAATTTCTTTTCATGTTGTAACGTTCAACATATGTATGAATCTTGATTCCAATAATAATAAACTGATCAGTCTTTGGATATATGATTTCCTTGTTATCATTCCAATTTTATATAATAATGCATAAACACTAGGTAACTATGGTTTGGAGTTACATTAATAAAATTGAGTGGCTGATGTGTGTGTAAAATATGTAGGTAATTCTTTATCCTGAAAAAGTAAAGAAGAGAAGTGGGATGTTTAAATAATAAATTGAAGAGAAAAATTAGTTATGCAACTTAATGATAGTATATGTGATTAAATATTTAATCTAATAATAAATGATATTCTAGATGAAGGCACTAACTGATTTGAATATGAACATCCATAATGAATTTCTAATTCACATTGTTATTTCATAAAATTAATATAATTTTGAGTATTTTAGAATAATATTTCAATTTTTTAAGAATCTCTTGAAGTGATATGAAAAAATTATTATAATTTTTTTAGAATTTTAAAAATTATATGTCCAAGTGAGAAAATGGTTATGTCTATATGAAATCTGATCTTTTTAATAATAAATAAAAATGACTCTATTATAATAATTTAGCCTAGGGATTATGTTATTGAAAAAATAAATTATGTATAAGTATCATTTTAAGGAATCATTTGTACTATTGTGACCTACATATAAATTTTTTTATTCATTCAAAAAGTATATTTATTGAATATAATGAGTTATAAACTTCATAAGGAAATTCATATAGAGATGAATGGGACAATTTGTAGAATCATAAATAGTACCATCTGTGTGAATAATACCTTCCTAGAGTACCCAAGAATATTTATAGGGTGTACCATTGAAACATGTTTTGTTACACGATGAGGATAATATTATGATTAAGTAATGGTGTCTATGAAATATACATCATAGGTTTCTAGGAATCTATTTTTATGTGTTAATGGTGTACCATCATAGTTTAAAGATCATCATAGGGAACCTTTGTAAATTATACACTATTATACTGTACAGATTCTATATAATGTATATATAGTCATCATTAATAATTTGATAATTAACACTAAATGAAAATATAAAAATCAGATGTAAGAGTTAATAAGAATCTGCTCCAAAAGAAGCAGTCATGTAAGTTGAACTACACTTGTTCGACTCCATTATTGAAGAGATATTCAATAAGATGGAAAATTAAAATTATGAGTAATTATAATTTGGTAGAAAAATACTATGATAGATTTATTATATGATATAATACTCTATAAAATAAAAAATTATAAGAAAAATCTCTTTAGAATGAAGAGAGTTGTGTATAATATAAGTCTAAATATGATGTGTTCTATCTCTTTGAATGAATGAGTCAAAAATATAATGATAATTATAGATTAATAATATTTTTTTAAGGGTTGATAATTTTATAAAATGGTAATTATTAGTTCCTATATCAATTATTTATCATAATATGATTGAAGATCATTGTGATTCATTTTTATAACATAGCATTAAACTACTGGTCAAATTGTGTTGGGAAGAAGGAATGTGTTCCAAACCACTTGGGGATTTTCTTGATATTAATTTTCTTGTCCATGTAAACAAGGAATAATTTATAAATTCTTAAACAGTGTTTATATAATATAAAATTAAAGATGTGATATTTTTTTAATCGAATTATGGATAAAAACTTATGTATTATGTTTTTTTAAAAAATATTAACTTAACATGATTTTTAATGTGTTTTAAAACTGAATGGTTATGCTACATCCAAAAAATAATATAAAAAATATTATAGAAATAATATAACATGAACTATGTAAATATAAAATATATCAGAGTTTATTAGAATATTAATGACCATCATCGGTGGTTGAAAACATAATCAATACTTTATGATCAAAAATATGAGAGAACATGATATTGTATTTTCAATAGAAAATATCCTTGTACCAAAATATTTTCATGATACATTTAGGATTACATATGTCCCTTGATGTATAAGAATAATAATTCAAATAATTATATAAATAATGATACCCTAAGATATACATTTTTCTTATAAGTTCATAAATATATAAAGGACTTAGAAAACATATACAATAAACAATATTTTTTTAGGAAACATATTTGAAAAATATAAAATAATTTTTGTAAATACTTATTAATTGATTATAATGATGATTTAGTGTAGAACATGACAAAACAATATTGATATATTCTAACAATTAATTATCAAATTATTTCAGGTTCATTGGTTCTAGAATGTCACTTGATGATTGGTGGATCCAATATTAATAAAAAAATTAACCAACGGGAGTCAAAACTATGGGATATAGAGTAAATTTGGGAGGTTTGTAATTCCAGTCCTAGGAATGTTGAAGATAGTAGGATAATGTTTTTTATACTAGGAACACGAAATATTTTCAAATTATAGTTCTTATATTATTTATGTACTCAAAATAAATGAAAAAGACAAAGAGTAGGCTTTTGAGAGGGATTCAATGCTTATATAATCCCTACAAACTTTTGTTCTTTTTTCTTAAACTATATTCTATTGTCAGGCATGATTATACATAAAATGATAGATATCCCTAATATAGTATAAGGGTTCATGTAATAATGGTGGAAAATTACGATAATATATAAAACATTGACTGAGTGGTAACATTTATTTTCCCCCTAGAGTCTCAAGATAATCAATTATGATCTACAAGTTATATCAGAGATAACCCAATTAGTATCTAATTAGATATTCTATTTTGAAGTAGATGTATAATTAGTTTTATTTAAATTTATATTGGAATATAATATGAATGTTCCATCGATAGAGTACAATGATTCCGCCCCAATTAAAACATAAGGATCTTTTTTTCTGACTATTAAAACAATAAAAGGATAGATGAAGTAAAACATTAATTTTTTAAAAAAAAAACATACAATTACATTAAGATACTCAGAGTGGAAGATATATACACATCATAAATCTATTGAAATTGATCATTCTATTGATGAAATCATGAGATATGGAGAATAAGAAGATGATAATTCCATATAAAAAAGTTATAATTTTTACTATGAATCATGGATTATTTGAATAATATCCCAATTAACACTAGAAACATTATAAATAAATACATTTTGGTCAATATGGGTGGAATAAGACAAATAGAGTATGAGTTTTATGAAATAAATGATATTATTTGTAAAATAAATTCAATGTCACTTTATCTCATAAAGCATGTGAATTGAATGATGAGTTTATGGAAAGAAACACTAAAAATATATCAATGATTGATGACTCGTCGAAAATAAAATTTGATATGAATTATGTAATAGAAATTGGTATTTATTAATTGATTTTACAATTGAAAAATATTTATAAAACCGACACAAACGTTAAAAATGATCAATATGAATTTCTATAGAATGGATAAAAAAATCATGAAAACTAATTAGATAAATCATGAAATTTTAATTAAGATCAAATATAAAATTATTATTTATTAGGAATACATATTGTGATTAGTTGAACCTGAGAATATATCATTTATCCTAAATTTTGTTAAGCTATAGATGAAGAGGTAATTTCTTTAATCCATACATTCCTGATCTTCCCATGAATCTATGAAAAAATATGATTCCAATGAAACATATAAATTTATTCTTAAGTCACTGGGGAATCATTTTAATAAAAAGACTATTATATATCATCCAAAAAAGAATCTACCTCATGTTAATTGAAGGTTTTAACTCATAACCTTGAAACTATTTTATTTAAAAATGTTTTATCACTAACCAAAATATATTTAAAATAAAATTCTGTTATAAAATAGATTCTTAGGAATGATAAAAAATTAACCACATTATATTTGGTGAATGTGAGAACTAGTAAGACAATAATCAAACCAGAATGATCCCAAAAGTGTGGTAGATTCATCAAAAAAATAGTAGGAAACATGATCCAGGTTCATTAAATCATCATGAATATGAAGGATATTTATTGTAAACTAATATTTCTATTGAAGACCCATGATTACGAGTAATAAATTTAGGAACAATATATCAAATTCTTAATATTATTTAGGACACATACAATCAAGGAATAGAAAAAATAAGTATACTACCTGTACAAAATCAAAATAAATGAATAATTATTTTGAGTAATGACTGGTATAGTTACATGTTTAAATTTTATGGTTGTAATAATATATATGGTTAATATTATAATAAGAATAGGTATCATCCAATACAACATATGGTTGATGTTGATAAGAAAATAATTCCACAAATAAAAGATCTTTAGTTTACAAAAATAGATTTCTTTGCTATGAAGTCAATATAATAATAAAATATTAGAAAACAATCATAAGGGAATATACGAAAAGGTTCTGTATAATGCTAAATCCTTTAGAAAATTATTCTTATTTTTTAATAAGGGAAACATCCTATAACATTTTAAATAGGCCATGGAGTTCAAAATTTAGAGATGAAACCTAAACATAAAATGGTTATAAATCTATAGTTGAGATGAAATTATTAGTTTACTATTTTTACTATTAATTATAATGATGTTATGCCATTAATTGATTGAATCTTAGAATTTTTAATTGATAGCATCATTATGGTTTATGAATTTAGTGGTAATTTTAAATATTATCATGGTTTAAATATAACTCAATGGACTAGTTGTTTAACTGGAAATATTCCCATTGAAACAACCTAGGTAGTGATTTTATTGAATTAAATGTATGTTTTGTGGGAAAATCATACATTATATATTAATCAGAGGTGGACCAGAGTAAATTTGGATACTACAATAGCTTCATGTAATCAAATATGGATGTCAGTAGCCCTGTTACAGATCTTGAATCCTCAATAAGTTGATGAGCATGCAATGGGTGGCCAGTGAGGTGTATTATATTGATCACATGATTGCATGTGTTTCCTGTCATATTTATTTTTGATTTTTGATCACATGTGTGTGGGTGTGAGTATCCCATTATTCCATATTTTTTGTTTATATATATATACATCAGTTTTAGTGTGTTTATAGTGATACCATGTATAATGTTCTATCAAATGTGCGCGCATTTGTGATCCATGAGACAATTTTCAATGTGTGGTCACATGTGTGTGAATTTTTATACATTAATATTATCATCAATGATTTATCATGTATGTATACTTGTGAATCCCATGAGACCCATGTTTGTGTGGTTGTGTGTCATCCATGATAAATATGAAGAATTTTGATC
This sequence comes from Viscum album, assembly GCA_963277665.1. Taxonomy (NCBI): domain Eukaryota; kingdom Viridiplantae; phylum Streptophyta; class Magnoliopsida; order Santalales; family Viscaceae; genus Viscum; species Viscum album. The sequence goes on from OY728165.1 coordinate 178,141,467, forward strand.
ATATGCGTTGTATATGTGTGTGTCTATGTGTTCCATGATACATATTCTATATCCCTATAGAGATATATTATTCAAGTCATTGTTAAGAAAGTACATGGAATATCCTTCCATGAATGAGGTGTCAAGATTGTTCTTTTTCTATCCCATCAAGTGGAATGCTTTTATATGGATGGATTATGATATTTTTGTCACAATTTTTTTATTTCCAGGGGAGGCTGGTGGCATACTAAGATCATGGCCACTCAAGATATTGTTATTTTTCATTATTTGTTAATTGGTGATTATATGGTATGCCTAGAGAGTTTATTAACATCCTACTTAAAATCTATAGATCTCAACACATTTACATACAATGTATACACCAATTTGGTACTAGACTACATTGGTGGTCCCATAATATGTCTTTCAAAAACCCTGTTTGAGTGGTAGGAGAACATGGGAAACAATATATCCCTCACCTGATACAGGTTCACATTGGGATGTGTCCCGAACCTGATCATTTGGTTGGATAACATTATATGAGTATAGAGAAATATTTAATGGTACTCCCAGATTTGTTTCTAGATCTTGTTTTGTATTATGTTATTATAATATCTTATTAATGTCATTAGAATATTATATGTATAATGTCATTGTGACGACTTGGAAATAGATGCCACATAATGGGTGCTCTGATCCCGGTCAATCATCTACCCACAAACACATCTTCATGAATTCTAGAGTCAACCGACTAGCGGCGAGGGCCTAGTGTGTTCATGTGGGAAGAAAATGCCCTCATTAGTAATGTGAATCACAACAAAAAGAGATATGAATGAATTGTTAACAACGGAAGAAATATAAATAAATAGATTAAAAAAACTTCTAAAATTGATTAACAAGAATAATTATAACTGTATCAACTAGAAAATTAATGATGTAATGTCTTGTCACATGAAAACTAAAAATAATGGATACATGAAAATTGGAATAACATGTTACACAAGATAAATGAAAACAATGTCTAGTCCAAGCATTCTGAGATCCTACTAAGTCACCTACTATCAGGCTTCATCCATTTAGCATACAATGTAGTATAGAAAGCTTCATGATTCCCATTTTTATTAGCTAAAACCATGTAATCTACTTTTGGTACCAAACAGTTCATGGAGTGGGTTTGAGAAAAATATCAGTTGGCCACCCCCAACGGTGACTATAACATCCAGAACGTGTAATAGAATATAGTAGTGTGAAGACATTCAAATATATATAAAAGAAATCACTACAATATAACAATATAACCTAGTACATGAATTATACCTTGGAGGGTGTCTAAACATGTAACAAGTTAATTAATTAATCAATTAAAATTTAATGTGAATAGGTCATGCGAGTCATAACCGACACAGAAATCACCTCATGATAGTATAATTAGTGATGATCCAATGATGTAACAAGACAACCGGACAATGGTTTTCAGTGAGGGTGTCTGAGGGTGAAAACATTGGTAATGTTAACTGATGGAAATATAACAATGTATTATTTGTGTCTAGTTAGAGGGTAAGAGTGTAATCCAAGGGATGTTATCCAAGGCATTCCAAAATAATTCATCTACCGAGTCCAATGTGATCAAACAAGGTATAACGGGGATAAGCAAAGATATGGCCCGATTGGATTTAAATCTGGAACATAATAGTCAATATTGGATCCAAGGAGTGTATCTGAGGTATCTGATATGAAAAAGGGACCAAACAGTTGTATACTGGCCAACAATGGAATAGACAAGAACTAGAATCTAGGTGGGTATCAACCAAAGAAAATGGTATCCCGGTATCTGAATGGGGGTATCGAGACCCCCATGTATTCTCCTCTTAGAATTAAAGTCGATCACGAGTCAGTTTATTCCAATTTTACATTGTAATCATGTAGTAATTCATTTGGTTTAGGTATTTCATTCTATTAGTCTGGACATTTCACGTATAGTTTAAACCATTATTCCAAGCCTTATCTTACATTTTTGTGGATAGGACAATAAGTATTTTTACCTTTTAATAAAGTATTAGTTAGCCATTGAGGAATATTCAACTATTTATGTTCACTCCAATACCTTCCATAAACAAGGATATGGGTTCTACAGACATTTAACCTTTATTTAATTTCTTCAAATATGGCCAACTTATATACATAGTATACTTTCTATTTCACATTTCACTTTTCACTTTTAATAACCATTTGGAAGCACTTACCTTAAGTGTGTAAAGTGGTGAGAATACATAGTACATTCCATTATGCAATATTCATTAAGAACAATACTTTTATGATAAATAACCCACCATTAGCAAAGTCATGTAATATGACACTCGAATGGGTGCTCAAACGCATCAACAAACTAAAAATCCAATTATGGAATAACCATTGACATGAGGTGGGTTGAGTCGAGTGTGAAACCACTAACAACTAATCACATATTTTGAAAGAGAATAACCATAAGATTATAACATTTATAATCATGACATGTTAATATATGAAATGGTTTCCAACAAAACATGTGGACCACAGATGAACATTCTAAAAAAACGAACAGTTGGGTTGAGTTATAAACCACCCACCTTAGGGTTGTATGAGCCTTCTCATCTAGATATAGACTTTTATTTTCATCACATATGTGTATATCTACGAAAATGTGAGAAACTCTTATGTGGAGATAACAAGGCTGAGATTAAAAGAGAAGTAGAACGTCTATATAGGACTCATGTACTTACCGTTGCACATCCAACTCCATGAACGGAACCTCTATCAGATACCAGAAGATTGAGATCTTTTGATTCTATGTTTGGATAATCCTAATTCATGAAAATGAGAGAGAACTAGGTCAATCCTATGTAGACTCATATTAGGGAGTAATGAGGAGGAATAAAATATCATTAAAGACATTTTGGTAATTTTAAATACGTTATTAACCTACACACAGTTCGTCAACCTGTGCTCAAACTGTGTGAGATGGTTCTGCCTGAAAACCCTTCTTGCAAACTATTGTATCAAACTGTGCACCATCCATGAACTATTACTAGGGAAAATGGAATTTATATTGTTAGGTTGCATGACCCTGTGACATCCATGCATGGTTCCACTAACTGAAAAATAAAAAACCGCATTGTTATGTAAACTGTGCACTAACCGTGAGCAAATTGTGTGGCATGGGATGAATTTCCAAAAATAGTTGTTCCTAGATCCATAAAATCCCCAAACACCCTCAAGAAACATTTATAACAAATTAGGAATCTATATTAGGCATAGTGTGATGATTTAGTATTAGAATTAAATGATCCATACATGAGTAAAAAACTAGTTTCTTATAGTCTTCCCCCGTTTAAATAACCCCCCCCCCCCGATTTCTCTTTCCATGGTAATGGAAACACTGCTTGAAAACATATCTGGATACTGAGAATATACATCGGCTCCCCTCTCCCATCGTCTCATCCTGTACTCAACCGTGATTCAAAGAACCTATACTAGAGGGACAAACTTCTCTCAGAGGGACTTCGTTCATCAGTCAACGATGCGTAATAGATATTACTCAAAGGTTTCATTATCATATAACTCAATATTCTCACGATTAAAGTTTCTATACAGGTCCACATGATATTGGAGAAGCTGTGAGAGAAGAAAGAAGTCGGGCATGTAATGATACCTCTAAGGTAGTAACAACCGTTAAGCTATCAACCCGACTCTTTCTAGAATCTCGAATATCCTGACATATCAGGGCGACATATTTTCCTGATTTCATAACTCTCCATGCCCTTGTCTGGGTGATACCCCACGAAAACCATGATCTCCAAACTCAAACTCAAGAGGTATTTGACAACGATCAGCATAATATTTTTATATAGACATATTATTAGTCATACATTTCCTAATCATCTAGACATGTTCTAAAGTCTCCTGGAAAAAATGAGTACATAGTATGGCTTCCTCACATGCCTCTATCTAGAACATCGTTGAATGAAATGGCCTACCATATAATGCCTCAAAAGGATCGATCTGAATCATCACTTGGAAATTGTTATTATATGTAAATTTTTGGAAATAAATATGCCTCTCCCAAGAACATCTGAAATCAATGACGCATGCTCAGATCATATCCTCCAAAACCAATATTATCTGTTTTGTTTTTCCTTCGATCTGAGGATGAAAGGCTATGCAGAGATTCACTTATATTCCAATAGCATTATAAATACCCTTCTAGAAACGTGAAGTGAAATGAGTATCCCTATCAAAAACGATATTACGTGCAACCCCATGTAGTGGTATGATCTCACGGATGTACAGCCTTCCTAGCTTATCAATTGAGAAGGTCTCTCAAATAGGAAAACAATGGGATTATTTTTTTTAGTCGATCAATGACTAACCAAATATAATTACTACCCCTCATCGACCTAGGTAACCCGATTACAAAATCCTTAGTAACATATTCCCATTTCTATTCTGGGACTAGACGTGGAAGAAACAAGCCTGCAAGACTCTGGTGCTCTGCCTTCACCTGCTGATAGGGGGAATACATAGTGATAAAGCCTAAAATCTGATGTTTCATCCCAGGCCACTTGCACTTGCAACACATGCCTTGATATATCATAGATATTCTAGGATGGACATCCCATTGAGATGCATGGTAATATTTCCTCCACTCAACTCTCACATCATCTGGAACCCATAGAAATCCATGTAGATGCAGGACATCATCTCTATCCATAGACCAATCTGAATGTGGGTTATCTCCAGTTATAATCTTCCAGAGATCCAATCCATTATGATATGAAAACTACATACTCTTCTTCTTCTAAAAGAGGGAAAAGATAAATGGTTAGGCTAAGAGTTATGTTGACTCCTGAGTATCATGAAACTCCAAATGATGTTCATAAAATAGGTAAATTGACATCCCTTCATCAATGGATTCTTGTACGGTTTTCATTTGAGTTTTCTGAATCAGTTCATCGGCAATACCATTTCCATTCCTATCTTATCATAATGCACAAAATCAAAGGAATGCAGATATTTGACCAATCTTCATAGTTTAGGGTTCAAATAAAAATGATAAAAAATATACATGAAGCTATTTGATCTTTATACAACATGAATAGATCTCCCAATATATAATTTCTTCAACAACATAAGGAATTCCCAACTGCTGCTAGCTCAATGTCATTTATCCTGTAATTTCTCTCGTGAGGACCCAAATGACGATATTTGTACACAAAAACTTTGTATCCATACATCAACACTTCTCCTAGGACAATTACCGATGCATCACAGAATACAATAAAACAGTTACCACTTTTTGAAATAATCAGAATAGGTTCTGAGACAAGCCTCCCTTTCCGCTCCTAAATTGCATTATCACATTGTTCTGACCACGAGATCTTAACACCAAACATTTTATGTCCAGTGAGAGGGGAAGAAAGATGTGATATGTCTTTTATGAAATGCATGTAACATGAAATGATCCCATAGAAAATCCATTTATCTTAGACGTTCTTAGTATTCTCCTTGGATACATCATCACTAACCATTTAAGGTTCAAAAAAAATATTGATTTGGAAATTGTATGACCCAAAATGTGGACCTTGTCAATCTAGAAGATGCATTAATAATTATTGGCATTAAGAGGATTCTCTCTCAGTGTACATAGAATGATCTAAATATTTTTTTCATGGTCGTTACGAGTGTGAGAATAAAACATGATGTCGTTAACAAATACATGGACAAAATATTCCTAGTAGAGTTGTAAAAACATATTCATCATATCCATGAAAATTGTAGGTGTGTTCGTGAGACCGAATGGAAAAACAGGATACTCATACAGACCATCCTTACTAAGGAATGTTTTTGGAGGTATTTCTGGTCGTCTGACTCACACCTGATGATAACCCGCTCTCAGGTCGATCTTAGAGAACACATTTTCTCCTCAGAGCTGGTCAAAGTGAACATCTATTGAATGATGTGGATACTGATTCTTGACCATAATCTGGTTCAACCTTCTTTAATCAACATATAAACAGAGATTTTTATCTTCTTTCTTATATAATAGCATGAGTGATCCCCAAGAGGATGTATTGGGCCATATAAAGCCTTTGGCATCTAAGTCCTTTATCTACCATTTCAGCTTATGAAGCTTTGTACGGTCTTTCCTGTATAGTGGAATGGACAATGGAGATGGTTTTGGAACAAGACCAATTGTAAATTCTACCTCTCTCTTAATAGGTAAGTTAGAAATGACATTCAAAACGACATTCCTATAACTACCTAATAATGGAGGGAATTTAGTTTGAAGAAAAAAATGATCCACCATGAAATGATTTGAAATCATGGTAGACACTCCACCTAGACCATGGGGTTTTAGTCCCATTCTCTAAGTCTAGACATACCAATCACCTTTTAATGATAAGTGTTGCCGTATGGTGATGGTATAGAAACCCTTCAGACGTAATTGAGTAGAGATCCAAATCTTGACGTACATGGAAATTACATTACATTGGTAGAATACTTAATACATAACAAAAACAAACACCGAAGGACCATAATAGTTTAGTGTCCCCGGAAACATAGAACATAATCTTTTAATCATGGTAAAATATTTTAAACATATCCCATAGAGATATTCCCCATTTTTTCTTACGTAAAACCTTTCTTTATATCCTGAGGAAAACAAAACATATAAAGGGTGAGATCAAATTCTCAGTAAGGGTATTCATGGAGAAAATATAACAAACCATATACATGTGAAAATAAAAACATGAACATAATCATTAAGCATCGAAATCATGATCAATGAAATAAAACATGGTAGTATGTAAGGCATAAATCATAATGGAACATGAATCATGATAAAATAGCTTCCAAATAAAACATTTAATTGTGGAAAATCATTAATCACAGGAAGTTATTTCCATAGAATCCAAGGTATTTCTGCCAAGACTATCTTAGTGAAAAAAATTCCCTTTCTGAATCATGTTCACTTTTCATTCCAGTGTTGTATCACTGAGCCGGATTAACTTATTGTTCCATCCATGTCTATCTCATGAGATATAAATCATTAACCAATGAATTGGAGGGAGATATAGGTCCCACCGATCTCATAATGAAATCATTATTACTTGATCCACAAAATAAACATAAACAATTCATCATAACCCATAGAATAAAATGGGTTTCATACACGTCATCCCATCATAACATAATCCATATAAAAAATGGATAACATTTCATAATAAGAATAGTGAAACCATGTAAATTATATAGACACTATACTTGAAACATAAACATATGAAATAATTTTATCCTAGATATATAATAGTTTTGACAAAACATTTGGAATTAATTCTTGAGGAAAATATCCATTCTTCTTAAAAAATCATATTCTTTTCTCAAAATTCCATTAAATTTTAATAGAAGTGGATTTTGTTGGAAATTATCATGAAATTTTGTAGAGGAAAGTTCATTGAAAAAAGTAGTTATGAAACTGTAAAAATCCATTCATGACGTATAAGTTAAAAAACATTCTTCTTGTATTTTTTCCAGAAAAGTCAAAAAGTACATCATATGGTAAAAAAAAAGAAAGATTCCTTACATAACATATAGTAATAGTCAAAAATGGGTGAAAAATATTTTATGAATACATGAAACCATTTTTAAAAAATATGGACATGGATGATAAATACAACCCCAGTAAATACATACGAATAAACAATCTCAGATAAAAATGAGATTGGAAAAGTTATCCCTTACCTTATGTCCGATATGCTTCGTATTTATCCAGACCTCCTGTATAATGATTTAAATAATTTCATTTACATGTTATAGAATCATATTAATTGTTATGATATCATATATGGTTCAATTATGACTTTATAATACCCTTTCTTTTATAAATTCCATGGTAATGCAACATTTTGGGTAAAATCGTTTCATTTATCATACGTTTTTTGATTTGTTGTTCTTGATATTATTATTACTTATATCATGATTTAAATACTTCCAGAATTTATATCATGATTTATAAATCATATATATCTAGAATCAATATATATATATATATATAATAGATAGATGATTGAAATAAAATACACCATTCATGGAGACTGTAGGTCGTACGTACGCATGAACGTTGTTTCCCTTTCCTTATTGAATGGAATGGAATTAAGTAGATGAGATAAATATATATATAAATCATGTTGAATTATTATTTCATATATTTCATGATTACTTATTATATATACTTTATAATCATTCTTGAATTGTTAACATGGAAAATGAATCTCATCACGTCGTGGAGACGGTAATCCGTACGTACGAACGAGCGATGATATCATTCGCATATTTATTGAATGGAATTGGTGTGGATGATATAATATCATTTAATCACAATGATGTTATAATAATAATATATAGTTATTCTTTACACAAGTATACCCATCCAAGTTAGGTGGTGGTGGATGAACGTATGACACCACAGCGTGGAGACGGTATTCCGTACGTACGCACGCACAGTGATTTCATTTTCCGTAGGATGGATAGAATTTGAAATGGGATTGTTTAATATTTATAATAAAATATCAGTATATATGTAATATTGATGTTATTAATTTATAATGAATCAACTAAAGAATAAGAAGTTGAATAAGAAAGAAACATTAAAGAATTGTTAGAAGAGATTACATCTTCTTCGACACACCTCCTTTAACTACTTCTTAGGGCACTAGAGTTGGTCTTTTGAGAAGACCAAAACATCTATGGTATAACTAGAGATGTTTATAAGAGGAATAGTCAGGTTTTTGACTAGTTTCAAGGCTCAAAAGGGTGTTAAGAGAAGAAGAAAGGGGTGCCCTTTTTATAATGGAGGAGAGGGGCACCTTTGGAAAAACTTAAAATTTAATTTTATAATAAATTCATATTCGGTTTTTAATACCTAAAAATTCTTTTATTTCTAATATAAGGTGTAGATGGGTTTATATCCTCTCAATAATTATGTTTTACACAAGTTAATGTTACTATTTTATCTTTATCATTTAGATTTAACTCTAAGTTAAATAATTTAACTTTTACTGTGTCTTTTTGTTTACTTACACTATATGGTTAATAAACATACTATAACAAGCCAAACGAACCCAAATTGGTTCTTTATTAATATATATATCCTTATTTTAGTCATTTTGATGATACTTAGATTTTTAGGAATAAAATAACAATTAATAGTATAATATTTGTTTTAAATACAATTGTATGTCAATTTTGACACTATTTGGTACATGATTTTTGTGAAAATTATAACCGCATGGTTAGTTCGAAAAAAGTTACTTAAATTAATACTAACATGTCATGTTAACCTATAAAATTAGTGGAATTCATTAAAAGCTTAAAATTACATTTATTTGGGAATTTATAATATCAATTAATTTAATATTTCATTATTTAAGAAATTACTACATCACCATTGTGACATAAATAAATTAAATTATTTAATGTCCAAAATTTTTAAATAAAATACCATTAGATAGAAAATATTTTTTTATTTCTAATTTATATTTATAGTCTAATTTATCTTATGTATAACCCTATATAAAAAATGTTTTAATTATTAAACATTGAATTTTAATATTTTAAGGCATTTTCAAATAAAATAATAATAAATGTCCTAATCTAATCTAAGTGGACCTAATGGGTAATATTTTATTCCTAAGGTTATTTTTGATCTAATTATACTTATCCAATAGAATTAAGTCATGTGTTAGGGTAATAATAAAATCATTTCTACCCTTAATTACCCAATTTACTTTTAATCGTGGTAAATAAAAGTAAAAAGTTATTATTCACCAAAAATTATTTTTTTCTTATTGACCCACATTTTACTCCTTGATATTAATCGTGTCTCTCCGATTTTTGAAATTCCACTCATAGAAGCAGTAAAATTATGTTTTATGTAAATTTTCAAATTCTCCTAGGATGTGGGTAAAAGATGGTGAAAAGTTCAATAAAATTTTCATATATCAAAAATTATTGTAAAATGACTCCAATTAATTGCATTGAAGATATATGTATTATGTATCAATTTTGACCTAAAATAAATTTAAATAAGATAAATAATTATTTAAATAAAAAGACGGTTTTTAAATAGTAACCCAGTGTTTTCACTATTCATCAATAATTGAATGTTTTCAGAGAAATACAAAAAATTCACCCTAGGCTAATTTCGATATTCCAAATCCAAAAATGAAGTCCATTTTGAAAAATAAAATTTCAGAATGTGGGTATTAATATTCATATTGGCTATTTCATAATAATATTATAGTAATATCTCGTTTAGTGAAACTCGGTATTGCGTACAATAAACGCTATCATGGAATGTCATGATTGCGTGTAATGCAAGACAAGTCAGGGATGCATGTAGTGCAAGCTCATTTTGGTGTAGTATAAAAATGATGACATCAATGAATTAAAACAAATATTTCCCATAAAATCTCGTGGTGTAACATTCTACCCCCCGTAAAATGAATTTCCCCCTCGAAATTTTTCGGGGGTTATAAATGGTTTACTGCTCAAAAATTTCAATAGAAACCCACATCGTTAAAAGGAATAACAAATCATATATTTAAAAACTAAAGTATGAAATGTAACGGTTACCCAAATTAACTAATCACTGGGTTTCAACATAGCAAAACATAGGTGAAAAATATGGATATGGAAGAGAAATCTAACCATCATGTTCTGATGGAGATTTTTAGAGAACATGGATATGAAAAAGACAACAATCACAAAGCCATAAATTTTTGATGATCTAAGGTACCATCTGATTCATCGGATATAAGGGAACTAGGAAAAAATTATTGGATTTCAAGATGATTTCGCAAATTTTGATGAATTTGAATTAGAAGAAATACTTGCATTATTTCGGTACAATCTCACCGTTTTTTGTGCCTTGAACAATTTCCACATATCCTCTTAAAGAAATGAAGTTGAATTTGTCATTTGTGAAGTGTTGGAAGATCATCTGATAGAATGGTAAGTCATTCCATCTATTTCTATCGCAAAAAGATTACCACAATTTATTTAATATATATAAGTCAATCTATGCATAGATTTATCGTATGTGGTTGCTAAAATGTACTTATAATTCATCTGACATACAACTTAATAAAACTAGTTTCTACTAACCAGGGACTTCCTGTAGGCTAGCAGTTGGAAATAAAGGCATGTCGCACATCAGTTGTGGGTTCGATTCCCACAGCCTTGTCTGACGCGACAGGTTGTCGCCCGTCCTGTAGTTTGTCATTTTTCTAAAACTAAATTATTATAACATTTCATAAATAATATCGAAAAATTTCTATACTTAAACAATACTAACTTATGTCAAACATAATCCATTCCAATCTTTAAGCTTATCTAAAATACTTCTGTCCAAGTTCATAGTATAAAAAAACAATTTCTAGAAATTTCATCTTCCGAGCATGTATATACCTTCATTTATCAACCATATATCATACGATATATCTTGTTGGTCAAATTACAAACATGTGAATACCTTAATAATGTATTTCCTTAAAAAATTAATACCCATTGAACCTTAATAAAAAAATGAATGTTTTCAAAAGTTAACTCTTTCCATATACCAAAATCCCAAAAATTCTATATACTCAAACCATAATACCACATAGTCCTTATATCAGTTAGGAGCTCATGAATACTATCAAACATATCATTATCTTCTTATCCCTTCATTATTCTCATATCATCTACTTTCAAAAAATATCTGAATAACCTTTCATGGTTATCGGTACCATTTAACATATATTTTATAATACTTTAGAAAAAACATTAGTGTAACAATCCTTAGATGTGTCTTTATTCTATAGTACCATTACCTATACAATATAACTCTTGATAAACATAAATCATTCCACTACCTTCTTAAAACATTGACTAAGCTTCAATAATTATTTTATCACACATATCATTTGAAGTCTCTTCATCATCATCAACATAAATACAACCCATACGACCATGCTGATTCTCATCACGAGACTTTCCCTTAGGGAAATGATTTTCATAATGCGCATACATTCCACATTGAAATAGTTAATCATTTTTGATGTCGTAGCAATACTATTATCCTTGTCCATGGTGTTAACTGAACCTTTTTTATTGCACTTTTTGGAATTGTGTCCTTCTTTTCCACACCCAAAGAATCTTCTAGTTCCTTTGAAAAATTCTCCCAGATGCCTCTTCCCACATGATTTACAAGAGGGAAATTGAACTTTCTTTCCTCTATGATCATCATGAAACACCATCTTTCTCTTATTAGATGAGTCAGGATACTTACCAAAGTTGAGAGTATTGATCATATAATGAGATTGATGATTAGCCATAATAACTATGTTTCGACGTACATATCCCATTTAATTTGGTTGCTCATGAAAAATATCATTACATTGTCCATCATATCCTCCATTATCGTGAATCTTCCTGTTCCATCCATTTTCTAAAACCCAAAAAGAAAAGTGTGAGAGAAAAAATCATATTCAAGGGGGATTAACTTCAATATCTAACCTCTTATGTTTAATTCCAATATCAGTTCCATATTTCTAGGACTATAACCTATACTTATACATAACCTTAGGGACATCCCTAGACATACCTTAGAAATATCTCTAGGGATCTCACGAAAGTTCTCACAACCTAGTTTCCAAAGGATAACTAAAACGAACCTCTGATACCAACTGTAGAGACCAAAAATCATTACGTACATGGACATTATATTACTTTTGCGGAACACTTAATACATAAAAAAACAAACAATGAAGGACCATAATAGTTTAGTGTCTTTGGAAACTCTGAACATAATCTTCTAATCTTGGTAAACGGTCATCAACATCTCCCATAAATATCTTCCCCATTTTTTTCTTACCTAAAACCTTTCATTATTTCATATGGAAAATAAAACATATAAAGGGTCTGCTCAAATTCTCAGTAAGGGTAAGCATGGAGAAAATATAACAATCCATATACATTTGAACATAAAAACCTGAACATATTGTTTAAACATCGATATCTTGAGCAATGACATAAAACATGACGGTACGTAAGGAATAGATCATAATATAACATAAATCATGATTCAATAGCTTGGAAATAAAACCTGTAATTTTGGAAAAACATTAATCACGTGATATGATTTCCATAGTAGCCAATGCATTGCTGCCAAGACCATCTTAGTGGATGAAGTCCCTTTCTGAATCAAGTTCACTCCTCATTCCAGACCTGTATCCCTGAATCGGATTAACTTAACGTTCCAGCCATGTCAATCTCACGAGATATAAATCTCTATCCAATGCATTCGAGGGAGATATAGGTCACACCCATCTCATAATGAAAAAGTTCTTACTTGTGCCACAAAATAAACACAAATCATTAATCATAACCAAAATAATAAAATGGGATTCATAAATGTCATCCCATTATAATATAATCCATATAAAACAAATGGATATCATTTCATCATAATAAATGTAAAACCATATAAATCATAGATACATTATACTTGAATCATACACATATGAAATAATTTTATCATAGATGTAAAATAGTTTTTACAAAACACTTGAAATGAAATCTGGAGGAAAATTTCCTTTCTTCTTCAAAAATAATTTTTTTCTCAAAATTCCATGAAATTTTAAAAGAAATGTCTTTTTTTGGAAATAATCATGAAATATTATAGATGAAGGTTCATTGAAATAATTCATTATGAAAACGTAAAAATCCATTCACACCGTATATGTTAAAAAAACATTCTTCTCATACTTTTTCCAGAAAAGTCAAATACTACCTTGTATGGTAAAAAATTTTCTTTAAATACCATGTAGTAAATGTAAAAATTGGGTAAAAAAGATTTTAAACATACATGAAACCATTTTTAGAAAATAGAGACATGGATGATAAATCTAACTCAGTAAATATTTACGAATAAATAATCTCGGATAAAAACAAAATTGGAAAAGTTATCTCTTACCTTATGTCTGATATGCTTAGTATGTATCTAGACCTCCTGTATAATGATTTAAATAATTTTATTGACTTATTATATAATCATATTCATTGTTATGATATAATATATTGATCAAATATGCCTTTTTAATACCCGTTCTTTAATAAATTTCTTGTTAAAACAGCGTTTTGGGTAAAATCGTTTCATTTATCGTACGTGTTTCGATTTGTTGTTCTTGATATTATTATTACTTATTTCATTATTTACTTACATCAAGAATTATAATCATGATTTATATATCATATATATTCAGTATATATATATATATATAATAGATGGATGAATGAAATGAAATACACCGTTAATGGAGATGATAGGCCGTACGTACGCATGAAGGTTGTTTTCCTTTCCTTATTGACATGAATGGAATTAAATAGATTACATACATACATATATATATATCTAGTAAAATTATTATTTCATATATTTCATTATTTCTTATTATATATACTTTATAATCATTCTTGAATTGTTAACATGGAAAATGAATCTCATCGTGTCGTGGAGATGGTAATTCGTACGTACGCACGAGAGATGATGTCGTTCCCATATTTATTGAATGGAATGGAAGTGGATGATATAAAATCATAGAATCAGTATGATGTTATAATAATAATATATTTTTATTCTTTACTACATTATACCCATCCAAGTAAGTTGGTGGTGTAAAAAAAGATTACACCATAGCGTGGAGACGGTATTCAGTACGTACGCACACACGGTGATTTCATTTTCCGTAGGATGGATAGAAGTTGAAATGGGGTTGTTTCATATATTTAATAACATATCAGAATATAATTAATACTTATGTTGTTACTTTATAATTAAAAAACTAAATAAGAAGAATTTGAAGAAGAAAGAAACTTGAATGAATCGTTAGAAGAGATTACCTCTTCTTCGACGCACATCCATTAAACATATACTTATGGAACTAGAGTTGGTCTTTTGAGAAGACCAGAACCTCTATGATATAACTAGAGAGGTTGAGAAGAGGAATTGTAAGGGTTTGGCCGAGTTTCATGGCTCTAAAGGGTGTGAAGAGAAGATGAAAGGGGTGCCCTTTTTATAATGGAGGAGAGGGGCACCTTTGAAAAAACATAAAATATTATTTTATAATAAAGTTATATTCTGATTTTAATAGCTCAAAATTGATTTATTTCGAAGATAAGATGGGTATGGGTCTAAATAATCACAACCAATAGGTTTTAGAGAAGTATATGTTAATATTTTATCCTTATCATTTAGATTTAACTCTAAGTTAAATAATTTATCTTTTACCGTGTCTTTTTGTTTTATTACACTATATGGTTAATAAACTAACTATAACAAGACAAAAGAACCCCAAGTGGTTAATTATTAATATGTATTTCATTATACAAGTCATCTGTCCTATCCTTATATTTTTAGGAATAAAATAACATTTAATAATATAATATTTTTTTAAAAACTATTTTATGTAAATTTTGACAATATTTGGTAAATGATTATTTTGAAAATCATAATAGAATGATTAGTTCGAATAAATTTAATTAAATCAATAATAACATGTCATATTAACCTAGAAAATTATTTTAATTAATATAAAGTCTGAAATTACATTTATTTCAGTATTTATAATGTCAATTAAATTAATATTTCATTATTTTGGTAATTACTGAATCACCCTTGTGTCATAAATAAATTAACTTATTTAAGGTATAGAAATTATAAATAAAATACTATTAGGTAGGAAATATGTTTAGCTTTCTAATGAATAATAATAGTCAAATTCATCTTATCTATAACCCTATATTAAAAATAATTTAATTATTAAACATTGATTTTAACTATTTAAACTATTTTTTAAATAAAATAATAATAAATGTTTTAATCTTATACAAGTGTACCTAAAAGGTTATATTTTTATTCTTAAGGTTGTTTTTGGTCTAATTAAACTTATCCTATAGAATTAGGACATGTGTTAGGGTAATAATAATTTCATTTTTACCCTTAATTACCCTATTTACTTTTAACCGTGGTAAATAAAAGTAAAAAGTTATTATTCCCCAAAAATTATTTTTATCTTACTGAACAAAATTTTACTTCGTGATATTATCTTTGTCTCACAGAATTTTTAAATTCAACTCATAGAAGGGGTAAAATAAAGTTTAATATAAATTTTCAAATTCTCCTAGGAGGTGGGTAAAAGAAGGTGAAAAGTTCAATAAAATTATCATATATCTAAAATTATTATAAAATGACTCCAATGAATTACATTGAACTTATATAGGTATTATGCATCAATTTTGACCTAAAATAAATTTAAATAAAATAAATAATTATTTAAATAAAAATTCGGTTATTAAATAGTAACCCAGTGTTTTTACTATTCATAATAAAATGAATGTTTTCAGAAAAATACCAAAAATTCACCCTAGGATAATTTTGATATACCGAATCCAAAAATGAATACCATTTTGAAAAATAAAATTTCAAAAAGTGTGTATTACTATTCTTAACAGCTAGTTCATAATAATAATATAGTAATATCTCCTTTAGTGAAACTCGGTATTGCGTACAACATAAATTGTCGTGGAAGGTCACGATTGCGTGTAATGCAAGACAAGGAAGGGATGCGTGTAGTGCAAGCTCCTTTTGGTGTAGCGTACAAAAGAAGAAATCAATGAAATTAAAAATAATATATTTCATAAAATCTCGGGGTGTTACAAATTTTCTAAAATGTAGGCATAGTAGACAAACTATTCTATCCACAGAATGACATTGATGCTCGTAATCATGAGAACAAGGAGATTCTTAGAGAGGGGGTATCTTCCAAACTCAAGGGGATGGTCCCTACACACATGTATTCCAGTATATATTCCCAACAATGTACTGAGGGTCATAACACGATAGTGATAATGTATCCCTAGTCCAATTCATTCCATGATAGATATAGTAATAATAGGGTTTGATGTACATGTATCAAACAATGAAAAGATAATAGTAGATGCTACTAGAATAGTACATTATATTGTAGATGATCCCACACCCTGATCCTAGGGTATCTAATATAAATCATTAAACAGACCTAATCCACAACCCTGTGAAACTTATGGTATACCACAATCATGACTGCTCTGTTGGTGCTACATGTGATTAGGGATTAGACTATGAAGTCCCGGACCTCCACCTTGTCCAGACCTTCTGGTGCTACTAAAACTCCCCAACTGACAGAGCACAAATAAACTCGCTCATGAAGGTGGAGCTAATGCTAATCCATTTCCACTTGAAGCTAGTGTAATGGTCCTACAAAATGGCTGAATATGACCCATATGGCCACTAGACCAACACTGCATAGATTATCTATCACACTAGGACTTCCTATGCCCTAGTTTTCCACATAGATGAAACACTTCATAGGTATCAAACTAGATACTATGGGTGCCACTGCAGTATCGATAATCTTCAAGGGATCACTTCCTACCACAAGAACTACTACTGGCCTAACATGACATTGATCTTATAAACCCAGTACTCGCTCCATCCCTTACATTAGACTCAGGGATAATGTCTTGATCAATTATTTCAGAGAATGTAGGAAGGAAAAATACTTTCACCTATGTTCAGATGGAGAACTAGGGCCCATACTCAAAATGTATAGCACCTGAATTCTCATCACTGATTAGAAGTTTCACAAATCACTATAAATAAATGAAACATGTTGAATATTCCATAACTAAAATATAACACGACTCGAGATGCATGAACTCTCAAGATCTGTTGGATCTCAATGACTGAGAAAAGTATTGATCATAGAAGGAAGTCTGTAAGACTACCCATAACATGCCATGATAACGTCCGGCCTAAGAAATGACATCCCACCTATGCTTGGGTGAATCCCAAAGCATGTATATATCAACCTTGACTATCTACTCTAGAGGTAATTCTAAATTCTAAATGATATACATCATTTTCAATAGATATAAATTAGTATCCTAAGGTCCACCATCCCCTAAAAAAGATGGAGGATAAATCTTCTGGAACTCGCAGGTCAGATCAGTTATCGTAGGTTTAACCCCTAGAGCTCCATTCCTGTACTAAATTTGACATAGGAAACTATTACGAACATGGGAATCAGTGAAAACTAGGCCCCGCCCACCAGTTGCCCTGTAGACATGTGGGCCCCACCCTAGGTCCCACCCACACGCCCAAACAGGTCATCTGACTGATTATAGTCCACATAGGCCAACACATGTCGTTTGAAGTGTGATTTTTCCTCACTTAGACACACCCTGGGAAACAACCCAGAAGGTTACCAACACTAAAAACTACATAGTAGCCAAAGATCCACCATCCCCTAAAAGAATATGTAGGATACATCTTCTGGAACTTGTGGGTCAGATCATCTATCACAGGTTCAACCCCTGGAGCGCCTTTCATGGACTGCATTAGACGTAAGAAACTATCACGAACATGGGCATCTGTGACAACTGGGCCATTCCCACTAGTGGCCCTACAGACATGTGGGAACCACTCTAGGTCCCACCCACGTGCCTGAATGGGTCATCTGACTTATGACAATCCCCACAGGCCAACACATGTCCATTTTAGAGTGATTCTTCTTCACTCAGACACACCATGGGAAACATCCAAGAAGGTCACCCACACTGATAACTAATCTAGGCCAAGCATGCTTAACTGTGGAGTTCTAATCAAAAAGGCTCCCAAAAAAAATGGTGCACCTTGTTGAAATGAGTCATATGATTTAGTCATTTAATCCTGTGTCATTTGGGGATGTTACAATCACCACCGCTTTTGATCACAACCTTCTCTTTGTGGGCCCTACATCTCAACCCTGGTAGTGCACCACAGTTATGGTTGTGTACCACCTCTGATACAAAATGTAACAACTGGTTCCCAATGACAGCACATACACCCCTCCATAACATGGTAATCAGGTCCTGACCTGCCAGGTACTAATAGTTTCCCTACATATACATGGTCCCCACCCTAGGGGCCCACCCATGTTACTCTATAGGTCATCTGACTGATGATAGTCCCCACAGGCCTACACATGTCCTTTCTAGTGTGCTTTGTCCTCAATCACACACTCTCTAGGAAAATTCCCATCTGTTCACACATCCTAATAACTACTCCAGGCCAACCATGCTTAACTATGGAATTCTAATTAGACAGGCTCCTAAAAATGATAGTGTACCTTGTGGACATGAGTGATATCATTTAGTCATTTAACCCTGTATCATTTTGGGATGTTACAACATCAGTGCCTAAATTAGGTATATCAGGTGGTGCCTCATGTGGAACTCCTATAAGAATGACTAGCGGCACAGGGACAACCATGTCTAGAGCATGGTCATCACCACCCTCCTAGTGGATGACATGAGGACGTCGTGGAGATATTAGTCTGCAAATTCCAAGGACACACATTATAAAAAGCATAAAATCATGGATATGGCATCACTAGCATAAAAAATCATATGAAAAATCACTACCAAAGGAATACTACCCAAACTACCAACATAGATGGCCTTGAATCGGTAGGTGCTCATGTATAATTTTTTTCTCATTTTCATGTTAATTCTTAGGTTCACAATTTAAAAATTCAAAAAAACTACAGGGAATAATAATGATTTTTAACAAATTCATTTTTAATTATAGAATTGACATCATAATGCATATTTATATCCATTGAATCAATGCACATACCCCTACACCAAAAATTGACACCCATTTACTTGTAGCATAATGGATTGACTTGGTAAATTACTCATTCTAACCCATGAGCGCCCATACACCTCATGAATTGAGACATGAAATCACTCTATCAATGCAAAATTAATACAATTAAACGCACCTATCACAATATCACTCATCATTCATTGGAATATCATGCAATGAAAAGTAGTGAAATGCACTTATATGGCATGTAAATATGTCTGACATGTGAATTCGAGGTGCCTATAATGATGCATGTATCAATACTCTATTCTCTAATATCATCGGTCCAAGGATTAAATAGGTCCCCAAAGTGTAATAATCAACAACAACACAAAACATTTGAGTCACCAAAAGGTGAAATAATATAAACTATAATAGGTAAAATATAACAAAAATTGCATTATGTGTAACTTGGATTATACCCTAAACATGGATTCACGACGCATAAGCACGACATGTCACCAATTCTTAAATTTTACTATTCTCTAATATATTTATCAAAAATAATAAAGAATGAAAAGAAACCACATTTGATACCACTTTTTGATGACCCAGACCATGATGCCACTTAACAGGTTCCCCGATCCTGGTGTGCCACATATCTTCAAGCGCATCATTCGTGAATACCAGAGGTTTCTAACTAGAAGCGAGGGCCTAGAGTGTGTCTATTGGAAGACTATTAACTAATTAGAAGAGTTTATAATAGATTAATAGATATAAAATATGTGTAAATAATAGAATAAATATACATAAAATGATGAATAAAATTGATGAAAATGATAAACAAGAATAACAATAACTATATCAACTGGAATAGTTATTATGAAATATCATGTCTATAGAAAACTGGAAATCTTGGATACAAGAATATAGGGATAAAATTTTATAGAAGGTAAAAGAAAAAAAATTCTACTCCAAGCATCCAGAGATCCAACTCAGTCATCTACTATCAATCTCTATCCTATCTGTACCCAATGAAGTATTGGAAGCTGTATGCTTCCCTCCATCATCACCAGAAACCATGTAATCATCATCGAGTACCAAAAGGGCTTGGAGTGGGTTTGAGATAATTCTTAGTGGGCTACCACCAATGGTGTCTATAACATCTGTCCTGTTTAATGGAATATAGTAGTGTGTATACATGTATATATAATGTAATGAAAGTAGAACAATATAAATAAGTAACAACATACCAACTTCATCCATCTGCCAGTTTCTGAACTTGTAACCATTTCAATAATTAATTAATTATCATTTAATATAAATAGTTCTCATGAGGCATAGTCAACAATGACATCAACTCATGATAGTATAAAAAGTGATGGTCCCAAAATATAACAATTCAACCAGATAATGACATCGAGATAGGGAGTTCCTTGGAAAATACCAAGGTCACAAAATTCAATAAAATCTATCTCAGTATTATTTGAGTCCATAAATTTTGGAAGATCATTATCCATGATGTTTGATTTAACGAATTCCACAATACGTCACCTTCAGAGTCCAAGGTGATTGAACAAGGTAAATAGGTCTATGTAAATACAGGGCCTGATGTGCTATAACCATGGAAACTACAAGTCAATACTAGATCAAAGGAGTGTATATGAGGTATTATGTAAGAAGAAGGGACAAAATGGTAGTATATCGAGAATCTAAGGAATAAAGAAGAACTATAATATACATTGGTATCAACCTATAAAATAAGTATCCTTGAATCAGAATCTGGTTCTCGAGTCCCAAGGTATTCACCTATCAATTTCCATGGCTAGCTCAAGTAAGTCCATTTCTATTTGATATTGTAATCATGTAGTAATATTCATGGATCACTTCATTCCTTCAATTATTGTGGATTGGTAATGTAGAGTTGAAACCATATGTCCAAGCCTTGTCCTCCATTAGTGTGGATAGGCCAAAGAGGAATGCAACCATTTAATCAAGTATTGGTTCTCCATTAAATCAATTTCAATTATTGAGGTTCACCCCATACCGTCCTTCAACATTAAGTGGGGTGATAAAAACATGTAACCTATATTCAATTTCATTAATTATGGCAATGTATTATACTGAGTATACTTCTATTAAATATTTCACTTTTCACGTTTAATAACCATTTAGAAGAACATATCATAGGTGAGACAATTGGTGAGCATAGATTGTACATTCCATTACGCTATTCTGAATAATAAAAATCCATTTATGGTAAAATACTCACCCACAGTAAGGAAAAGTAATAGAACACCTGAATGATGTCTCAAATGTTTCAAAACACTTAAAATCCAATTATGAAATTACCTTTGACATGAGGTGGATTGAGGTGAGGGTGAAACCACTATGTACTAATAAAATATTAGGAAACAATATAACCATACGTTTCTAACAAGTATAATCATGACATGTTATGTTATGAAACAGTTTCCAAAGAAACTGGTGGGACCCACACAAACATTCCAAAAAAAAACATACATTAGGGATGAGTTATAGACCACCCATTATAGGGTTTTATGAGCCTTCTACTCCAATATCAGCCTTGGATGTTTCATTGATCCAACTTGATCTAAGAAATGGTAAAAAATTATCACATGTTGATTACTAGGCCAAGAGTGATATAGAAGAATGGCTAAAGAAGACTCGAGTACTTTCTGTTGCACATCCAACGTGAAAAAAAAACTTGATCTGAAGTTGGACGAAGGAGACATCATGATTCCAAGTTTGGATATTCAAAATGCACCAAAAATTTAGTGAACATGGTAAATCCCACATAAACTCATTTTAGGGAGGAAGGAGGAGGATCAACAGATCAGTAAGGATGTTCTGGTCATTTTACACTAGTTATTATCCTTCATGCAGTTTGTCTTCATGGTTTGTCAATCTATACACAAACCGAGTGAGATGATTATACTCAAAAAGAATTACTGTGCATGTTTTTATCAAAAGTTTCTCCATCCATGCACAGTTATCTAGAAAAAATGGTGTTCACAAGGTTAGTCTACAGGGTTTTTCGCCAACCATGTGAGGTTTCACTATCTGAAAAAAACAAAAAATAGCACTGTTAGGCAATCTGTGCACTAACCATGCACTATCCATGAGGCTAGGAATGATTTACAAAAAAGATGTGTTTTGAGCTCCATACAAACCCCGGACACCCTCATATCCTTTGGGAACTCATTAGGAATCTAAATTCTATTTAATTTAATGACATAAACAGAAAATAAAGGGATCCATACCTGTGTGAAAAACATGGTACCCACAATGCATATATTATATTGTGATTTTTTTTTGTATTTCCTTCACCAATCAATATTTTTTTTCATGTCATTTATTCTACATTAAATGAATTTGGGAACATATAGAGAACTACCCTACCATGTCATAATACATACCAAACAATAGAAAAGATGAGACCCCAAAAAAATTAATGGTTCATCAAAATCCAATGAATCACCAAAATAGGGAAACAGAAAACAAGGTGAAGCCATCCATAAATATCCCAACAAAGGAACTAGACAAGGAAAACCTAAATCAACACCTCGAACAAGGATACCAGACTTCCTGTCAGACACCTCTAGAATATGGGGTGTTGTTCATGTTTTCATATGGCACTCTGGCTTTGACAATGTAATTATAGTCGGAGTGTTAAAAAATTGTTTCTGTGCAGGGTGTTTTCTAGATCTAGGGATTTGATAAACATAGAATATCATAATGTGTCAGATCTTATGATGATTCATTGTATACTAAGTTAAAAACACAATTCTTGAGAAATGTAGTTATTACCAGATATTGGGATTTTATTTTCATGGTTAGTTGAATTTTTTATATGATTTCTCCTTGCGTCACTGTCATGGGTATTTATGGTTTGTGATTTAAAATAAATTATAATATTTAATATATCCACAAGATGGATCGCATTAAATGTACACATCACCTAGGTTCAATGTGATATATATGTTTCATCTGTGTTTTTTTACTTATTGTATAAGACATTGATTATTAGTTTCAACAACATGTATTGTGTTTTATCAAATTAGTTATTGATGAGTTTTTTTTGGATAAACCCTTATGAATGTATAGTTAATATATTAGGTCATGTGGGAATTTGGTTTAGTGCACAAATACATTGGTGATAAGGAATATGGTGATGATATTTTCCCTCTATATATATATAGTTCAGTGATCCTTGTTATATCACTATTAAGAATGAATTTACCTAGTTAAGAATCATGTTGGAGTAGTTATTAAATGATTCTAATTAATTAATGTTCCAATTTTATCCTATATTGAGATATTCATCTAGTACCAAGTCAGATATTTTTTTAACTGAACAAGACATCATTGTCCTCTCGATGTGATTATTCTAAGGAAAAATCCATCATGGGTTGTTTGTGGAAACACTCTTTTGATACTATTTCTGTGTAAGGTGAACTACTACATCATTAAAGAAGGATTGTACAATTTAATTCTACCAACTAACATGGTTGACATTATGATGGAACTTTATTTAGATATGATATATATAATATTTATACATTCTCTATTATTCTATTTTTTGCATACAACATCCCTTTATATGCTTTCCATAATGATTAAATATGATAAGTTCATTTGAGGAAGCTTGGACTACCACCCCTCAATGTGATATAACACATTCATGCTATAAATAGAATGTATATAGATGAATTTAATGAAAACATGTAAAATATATATAATGTTTATCATACTAGAATTATAATATAACTTGATATCATTTACTTTATATTTCTCTAATATGACAAGGAAATGAAAGTAACATTCATGCATACATACGGCCTACTATCTCCATGAACAGTGCTTTTCATTTCATATATTGAAATGTAATGGATTAGTATAAATAACTATATTCTAAACATATATGATATTTAATTCATGAATATAATTCTGGATATGATTAAATTTTGAATACATGGACCATTTACATCAAATGTAGTTTATTTTCAACTTAGTTAACGAATATCTACCAAACGACAGATATTAACATAAATAATTATATAATTGTTATAACATGGTAATAAGTTATAAAAAAGAATAACAATCTTTTATAATGATCTCATGCTAATAAGAATTAACTAAATATTATTATTTATGAAGAACAAGAAACATATGTGGTGATTTTTACTCAAGGTAAGGGGAGTCATAACTCAATCGCCATCCATTGAATTAAATATCCATGTCATTGGTTTTTCATTTTCCATGAATATTTATGAATGGCCAATGATTTTTTAATATCAATATCCACTTATATTGGGTGTATTTTTATTTCTCACTCATAATTATATCATTTATTTCTTCTTAATCTGATGATATGATCATCGTACGATATTTGGTCTCAATTTTAATTACATTTAGACTTATTTTTTGTTATAGCCCAATTCACATTTATATGGAGTATATAAAGCCATATTACATACTATTTAAATAATCTCATTATTATCATGATATTATATTTTTTGTTTAATTCTGTTCATTAATTATATTTAATCATGGTTTTTCTCAATTGGTGAGATACTATTTTACATAAACATTGTATTAAATCATTTTAAGAATTATTATTCTAAATCTTTCTCATTATTGACCATATTTTCAAAAAAATTTAAGGATTTATTTATATGTTCATATATGTTTAAAAAGTATAATTCATTAATTTATTTTGAACATTTCAATGTTGTATGGGACACATGGATTCAAAAAATACATTATTCAATGTTTTAAATGGATTAGGAAATCGATTGAGTATTTCAATATATTGAATTTATTTCTTGTGATTGATGACAAATAATGTTGATAATTTTAAATATTTTATGTTTTTTATTATGTAAGGGTAAATGGATATTGGATGAGTCGTTGTGTGATAAACCAAATAAGGTTGTTTACGTGAGAAACCTAGGGTGGGTGGCCACATGATAGATCATAAATGCATTAGGTAACCTGATGGAGGTAAAATTTAAGGTTTCTCTTAAGATATTAAGGGTAAATATTATGATGGGTATTCCAAACATAACCATGAATGTTACTCCCTAAGTAGCTGGGAAAGCATTAATGTAAGTATGTAATAGATGCCACATGATACCAATATGATTTATGATTTCAATGAGCTATTCATAAATATTATGATTTCATGATGTATGTTATAATGATTATGATTTATAAGTAAATGTTATGATTTTATTAATTTTTATCAATTCATGGATCTTTCTTTCCTTATTTTATATCCATTGATGATCATTTAATTCCCATCCCATGATTTTGACATGTTCTTTTATAGGTTAAATGGAAGGGTAAGAGGAATGAAGAATTCATGAAGATTTGTATCATGAAAACAATTCATGTTTTATTTTATATGTTATATTTTAGTGAAAAAAAATTTATAGAGAAGAAGTGTCTACATTGTAATATTTTATATGTAATGTAATAGTTATGGCCTAATTATCTAATACTATATACTTGAAAAATATCCTCAATGTCAATTCATAACATAAATCGTGATTATGTAATGATTAAGGAAGAGGGCCTTATACATGGACTATCCCAATAGTGGTATTTTTTTGATATGAATTTTTTATGATAATTTTTAAAAGGAGGCAATGTTGTTATTGTCAGGGTGTCTGGTGGATTTATATAATCATGTCCACTCAACATATAGTTAATTTTACTAATTTTTCAATTTTTGTTTATATGTTTTGCATGAACAGTTTATTAAATTCGTTTTTACAATCTGGAGATCTTATCACTTGAACATACACCAAATTCACTGATTTGGTACTAGACCACATTAGGGGTACCCTACTAAGTTATACACACACCATGTTAAAATGGAATTATATCATGGGAAACCATGTTTCCCCACAGGATATATGTTCAACCTGGGATATGTCACGAATTCATTATTTAGATGGATAACATTCTATGAGTCCATAGACACCTAGAAGGACACTCATAGGTTATTATGTATATCCTCTTTTATATCTACTTCTATTACTATATTTTTAATGTTATCAGAAGAGTGGATGAACGATGTACTTTTTTATAGAGTGAATATTTTGATATTTTATCCTACAATCCATATCATTTCTTACCATCATAATGCCACTTTTATGTAATATGGGAACATTTAATGCACTATATAGAAATGTCATAATACTGATGAACCCGTTGAGAAGATGATACCCCAAAATATAAATAGTTTATTGAAATAAAAAGAACAATAAAAATTAGGAAATAATAATATTGGAGAGGTCATCCATCGATAGACTATCATAGCATTTGTACATGGCCAACCTAATTAGGTGCCTCAAACAACTATAATTCACTACTAGTCACCAACCTCTAGAATACTGGGAGGTTTTCTAGTGTTCATGTGTCACTCTAGATTATACTTGTTAATTCAGGACTGAGTGTTACAAAATTGTATCAGTGTAGCTTCTTTTCCTAATTTAGGGATTTTTTAAAATTGAATAATTTTAATTTGTCACATATTTTGATGATTCGTTGTCTATTGAGCCAAAAACACAATTCTTTGGAGAATTATATGTTACCGAGGCATGTGATTTCATGGATTTTAGTATTTTTGTTATATGTGTTTTCCTTGTAATACACTTATATATTATTTGTGGTTTTTGATTGAAAATTTATTTTACTTTTTGATATATCAACTAGATGTGTAACATTCATCATTCGTATTACATAGGTTTCTTGTGATATATATGTTTTATATATGTCATCATAACAAAAATATAAGACCTATATTCTTAGTTTCACAATATTGAAATGTGTTTTCTAAAATGATTAATTTATGACATTAATTTTGATAAACCGTACATAATGTGTAATTCATATATTATGTCATATGATACAAAGGTGTTGTGAACCTATACATTTATGATAATGTTGACAGTGATGATGTAGTCCCTCTATTTATACACATTTCATTTATTATTGTCAAATCATTTTCAGAATGAATATCCTTATTTAGGAATAATGTTTCAGTTGTTGTTATATGATTTTGGTAAATTTATTTTCCAACTATTGACTATGTGGAGATATCTGTGTAGTACAACGTGGCATGTTCGTTAACCGAACCAGATAACAATTGACTCTTGATTTCATATGTGTATATAAAAATATTTCATGTAATGAATTATCATATGTTTTATAAATTTATTTAATGATTTTGGTCCCATATAGAGACTACTTTTCAATTATTTAAGAATACCTTATGACTTAATATATTTTCCACAAGTTACTACTGAGTCAATTAATTATAATTCATGGGAGTAAACTGTTTGAGATTATTTCTATCCTAATTGATTGTCATGGTTAGTGAATGATGGGTGGATTTAATTGACATAAAATCAATATTAATGTGGATATGTTATGATGTAAAATAGAAAATTACTGATTGAATTATTATATCATTGGACTATGGTGCACCTTGTGTGATAGTAATTTTTTTAGAGGTTTCTATTTCACAGATTAATTTTCTAAAAAACCAAACCAGTTATTTCATTGTGTTTCGTCTATGGTGTATGTGAACAAACATTTTTTATTTTGTATCTAGAGTTATGTTTGAGTAGTTTTAGAACCCATATTGCATCAAATAATGATGATGATGCATGGTTTCTAAATTTAACACCATGTGTTCCCAGTTTTTATGAGTTGGTGCCTCATTTACTATGAATATCTAATTTGTCATGTTAGTATGGATTATCAGTCCATAAGACAAGGATAATAACTCTATTTTTTATAGAGTTAAATGTTCACACCTTGTTGGGAATACCTGATATAGGATCGTTCATGTCCATAGTGAAAAATAGAATGAATTCAATTAATAGAACCATGGTTGTGAGAGAACCATTGAGAATTTTTTAGGTTATATCGATACACATTGATGTTGTTCTGGTGGTAGATCGCTAATGAGATTTATTCATGGAAACCCCTAGAATTAATAACTAGATTATTCACATGATATTGAGTGGGCCTAATTTCATAGAGATTAATATCTGTATAGATTTATCTATGGTGGGATATTACTTCAGTGATATACAGAAGAATGGTTTACGGGTTAATAATAGTATATCATGTAGGTTAGTGTCATATTTTATAGCAAGAGATGGCATAAGGAAACAAAATACCTTCGGATGGAGGTTCAAACACACTAATTGTTTTTCAATGGAAATAACTCACACTAATAATGGATTATTATATATAGTGAAGTGTGTTATGGGTAATCCTAGAACCTGCAACACATGGTGTTTTACTTGGAAATTTTCTATGGATTGATATTTGTTCATAATCATCACATTCAGTTATTAACTATTATAGTAATGAAATATATACATTTTAAGTGTAAATGTACAATAATTATGCTCATATTTTCGGGATACTCGATTTGATCCATAGAGAAATTAATCACTTATGGAATGGGTTGCATGAATTGTCGTCAAATCATCATGGGGTTTCTAAGCACCATTGTTGGATGGACCTAATAGAATTTGATCCCATAATGAATGATAGATATTTATTATGATGTGGAAATAAATGGATACAATATATGGGAATCAAACTATATGAATTGTCAGTATGATCTAAGAGTGAAAATGTTCATGAATGTGTTGTTGCATGACCGGAAGCATAGCGTTGGTGCGAGTGGTTGGTGAACCAATATGGGAAATTTATTTGATGTCAACTAAATCATCGATGGGAATGTAATATTTATTTAATGATTAATCTTTGGATTATGGAATCATGATTGGTGTCTCCCGGGGATATCTGTTCTTCTGAATCAATACATTCATATAATGTTGTATTGAAGAGTACAAACTGTTGTTTCCATGAGAAACTGAATACGGTGGATAAGAAATGCATCAATCTCATCAAATATTGTAGGATGGTGGTGTTTGTGGATACCTTAGGATATCATTATAAATATTGATTGTGTTTTCATTATATGGAATATTTTCATTATCTTTGAACCAAGAACAAGGATTTATTATAACATTTACCTCAATTGTTCAATTTATTATGAATGATAGATATAATCATCACTAAAGGTGTCAATGGAACATCCTAATCTTCTTCCCTACAGTGATTCCTATAGTGGTGTGAACCCCATTTATTCATAATTTATTCTTCAATGACACAATAGTGTATCGATTCAGATGGATGTGGTGATTATGTTATCAATAATGGGTGACATTGATCTTTTTTCAAATGATTCAAATGAATGTTTTTGGAATCACATATTAAACGAGAGATTTTCTTCTTGTAATTACCATGTATTGGGGTGATGATTAATTATGAAATAATAATTATAATGCCTTATGGATGGTGATCATTGTATATATTATGGAATGATTCTTGGGATACCAAAACATATTGTGTATAAAAGTGGTATAGAGAGGATATATTAAATAATTAAATCATTTTGAATTTAGAATATAGAGGTAATATAAATATTTCATTACGTTGATGTAATTTTTTGAAAAAAATTTATTTGTAAAGGATGATGCCTATTTTAACATCATAAAAGGTGTTTTGGGTGCATTAAAAGATGATTGGGGGAAACATGGAGATCCAGATTTCAGTGGAGGCCTACAGTAACCAGAGCATGTGTTGTAAGCACTATCTAGTTTGTGGGTTATGAAGAAACATAGGTACCTAAATTAACTCATAGAACAACATGTGAACCTATATCAATTTGTGTGTTCACCTTAAACTATTAGTTGATGGGGTTCCCTAAGTAACATTTAATTTATTATTTTTATGATATTTTGGCATCTGAGGTGTTCCCAAACTTTACCTTGCTATCTTGTATTTTTTTGGTAGACTTTTTATACAATTCTCATATCTTACCTCACCATCTTTATTTAGGGATGATCTAGGTGACACCATTTAGTGAGTCAATGAATTATTTATCCTTCTACATCGATCATATTTACATTTAATCAAGGTGTGGTTGTCGATAGTTTTTTTGAAAAAAATGAGTTCTTTTTATTGGTATAAATTGAACCTTTAAATCATTTTGTATATCACTTATCAAATAATCCTGTTATCTATGGTTATATTGGTCATATTTTTCTTTAGATGGAATCTGATTGTATATTTTAATGATAATTACAATAGTTCTTTGTGTTATTTTTGGATAACTGTATTGATTTGAATTAGCATGAATAAATTATATCCCTTGACATTGAACTCTGGTTTCAGACTGGAATTTCATTAAATTATTCATTTCGGTGAATCTTTTCATGGAATTTTTTGTAATTGAGTTCAATCATCTATCAAACTGGGGAATTGAAATAGATAATTTTTATTCCCTGGGATAGTGAGTGTTTTAGTACTGGCCCACACATCATTAGACAATGTTTCTACTAAGATATGTTGATTGGTTGAATTATTATAGATATTCTAATATAATTTTATTAAATAAGACATTTTTTTTATTTTCAAGAAATAAGAATTTTTCTCATAATTAAGTTGTAATTCTGTTATTGACTCACTATGGGTTGTTTTCCATGGTTCTTACTCAGTGGAGATACAATTTATTTCCATTAAAATTAATTTCATTCACCATTTCATGTATTGTTAATGGTAGTCGTTTTATTATTCAAAATATATTTACGAGATAATTATTTTTTTAATGATTATTAATGAGTTAGGGCATAATGGAAATTGAAGTATGAAAAATGTACTTTGAATACCTAGACCAGGTTGTTGGGATTTTATTAAATATGAAATGGATATGTGTTATGGTATTTGGTCATAAGTTCTTTTTCCTATGGTATTATGAATTTTTTATAGTCATTTGATATGAGGTTTCTCATGTTTGGATAACAACCCTTAAATTATAATGTTTTTTTGAAAATCATGTATTAAACAATTAATTAATGATATGTTGGTCTAAAATAATAAATGGAACTATAGTTAATGTAATTGAAAATAATTATAATGGTAATGATGAATATTTTTTTCACATGTTTGATGTAATATTCTATTGGAGAATTTATTATATGTATTATATTTTGCATATGTGTGTAGCCTATAGGATACATGTCTGATGTTTGATAACATTTGTGTTCAGGAGTAGGCCATGAGACAGTGTCTGAGGTCTGGTCGCATGTGTCTGAATGTGTATCCTATTAGGCAATGCTTCATTTTATGATATTTTTTTGTGGCCTGTGATACCATGTTTGGGGTTTAATAAAATTAATATATTCTTGTAAAAACCAATATCCCATTATTGATGATTGATAACATGTTTGTGCATGCTTGTCCTTGTTAGACCCATGTTTGACAATGATCACATGTGTCTGTTTCTCATTAAAACCATGCTTGATGTTTTCTGACATTTGGATTTGTTATGGTTATGACTCATCATTGTAATGATGATATGATTAATATATCTTCAAATATATATTTTATTGATGTGGTATCTTCAACAATTTTAATACTAGTTGAGATATATGTTCAATCCCTCCCAGGATGTATTTTTTAGACTATTGGTCAACATAAACATGGAAAAACCCATTAATTGTGATGTTTCAAACCATTGTTTTGGATAATCCCATTTAGGGGGGGTTTCAGTCCGAGACAGTTGATTCTATTTATATAATTGAAATAAAGTAGGTATTTTCAGGGTATATGGAATATTTATAATGTGTCTTTTACAAATATGTCAATGGTTATAAGATGTTTTTTTCCGATTTAATAAATTTTATTTTTACCTTCTATTGAAATATTAATATTCTAGAATGTTACATTTACAAGTTGGGTATCAGATTGAGTTTTTAGTGCCTAGTAATGTTTACTCAATCCGTGCTTTAGTGGTCAAGGAACATGTATACCGATGAATCCATCACTTGTTACCATAATAGACTAGGATGAGGCATGGGTTTGACCCTAAACTAGCATAGCTCAATATGAGTCTATAGACCAAAAATATGTAGGGATTGGTGTTGGATACAGCTCCACATTATTATTTTCCAACTTTACTATCTTTTTTATGTGGAAAATATGGTTGTTACATTCCCATGATTTTTACATGATTGTTCGAGTCAAATAAAACGGTATTCACAAATTATAAATTCCATTTTAATTGGATTGTTCATACTTTCATTTTTATGTTGTTTCATGATGGGTTATTTATCTGTTATTTTTCACACTTATTGATTGTGTAGTCCCACATAGATTATCCTTATTCGCTCATATTTAAGAGACTAAATTTGGTGTATGTGGAGGAACACATAAGGTTATTTGGCCCTCTAGCCTTGACTAGATGATCTATTTTGGGTGTTATAGATGTTATAAAGTGACATTGTTTTAACTAGGTGGGAAATGGGTATCAATAGAATGAGTTAATGGAATATTTCTTACAAATTGGAATGATTCTTGAGTTATATAGAATATTGAATGAAATTTGAATTATATTGGAAAACACTTCATTATAACCAATCCACTACAATTTCAATTTAGGATGTACATAAAAGAAACACACTATGACCAATGATTCTATGTGTGGAAGTTTTAAAAGGTTACACAAGATGTATAAAATTGAATTTATCTTGAGTATGATCATGAAGAATAGCTTAAAATTGATGATGAAAATGAAAATTTAGTTTTGATTGACAATAATTTTTAATATATTAGAATATATCTATTACAGAAATGAAGAAATATAAAATAATAATGAAGTACAATAGTTATAAAGATAAGATTAATTTGATAATTCACTGGGGTATAAGGATAATAAGTTTTCTAAAGTATAAAGAAACAAAAAAGAGACATCCTTGATTGAAAAAAGGATCACAACCCCTCTAAAATTACAATTTATTCTTATATAACAAACCTTATTACATTATTATCATTTATGTCTATTAATATGTGTAGAATTCAAGGGGTCATTTTTGTCAATGAATAATGGATGTGTAGATTTATTCACTATACAATATGGGAATGTGATCATCATGTATGTGATTTAAAAAAATGGCCATGATTAGGAGATGATGTAATCCCTTAATTAGTGAAATAATGGAGGTGATACAATATAAGTAATTCTCTATTTTTAAAAATATTGATATCTTTTAAAAACACTTAATTTTTTAGAGTTCACGTTGAAAAAAAAAATTTATTAGATTACCGAAATTTTGTAATGGATATGATGTATTTATGTCACATTTATTAAGGTATTAAGATCATTCTTATTATGTTAGTGATAGGTGAGTTTTGGTTGATGAATAATATAAGACTTATGGGGATTAATTTCATCATGATCCTGAAAATTAATAATATATTTTATCATCTGTGTGCTTGAATTATTTTTTGAGGAAAATATTAAAGAATGATAAAAAATATATATGGATGTGGTATCTTATATTGATCACACATTTTTCCACATTTTATTTCCTTAAAAATAACATAGAGATAAGTCACTAATGGAAAATATATAATTAAATTGTGGATTTTTATCATTCTGTAAATAAGTTGTATTAATATTTAATTATAATCAAATAGAGAAAAATAAGTAATTTTGTTTAATATGTAAGAATAATATATTTTATATTATAATACCCCCCATATATTCAATTTTTATTTATTTTTAATGGGGGGGGGTCTAAAGTTAACCAATGATTACATAAATATATATGGGTAATGAAAATAAACAATAAAATTTTGGTATAAGTTTCCATGATTCGATTTTAATTTCTTCCAATATGGAAAATTTTCAATATGATATATGTAACAATGTTTTTTTAGAAAATAGAAATACTGATAAAAATTACATGGTAAAAGACGAAATGTGGAATGTTTCAATTATAAATTGAAAAATAAAATGATCCCTACTAAATATAGTTATTGGTTTTAGATTTTTAATCTATTATCATTAAATTTTACAATTTTTTGTGTTATTCATAATATAAATTTATAATTTTGATTTCATTGAGGTTTTTATTACGTCATTTGGTGAATGATAAATATTTTTTTTCTAGTTGACGATTTTGATAAATTTATGTAATTATAAATTTTATTGAAGAAAGAACTAGAATAACTTGTGAATTACAATCTATTATTCATTGAAAATGCCCTATAATATTTTAGTGTATGTATATCCTTTAAGAGAGGACAAAATATTTTTAATATTCTTTTGAATATATTAATATTATAGAAATAAGTTATGTTTATATTTTCATATGTTGCAAAATTTATTTTCAAAATATATAATTTTTTTATGTATTGATGGTAGAAGATCCTCATATGGATCATATTCTATGTAATTTAATATATCA
Source organism: Viscum album (assembly GCA_963277665.1). Lineage (NCBI taxonomy): Eukaryota > Viridiplantae > Streptophyta > Magnoliopsida > Santalales > Viscaceae > Viscum > Viscum album. The sequence goes on from OY728165.1 coordinate 178,176,564, forward strand.
AATAATAGCTGAAATTGGAAATTCACGTTTCCAAGTATATGTAATTTTCATTTGGTTAAATTTTAAGAATCATTATAACCTTTGAATGGATGATTTATCCCTATTTAATCAAAATCACATGGGTTTATATTAATGAATTCCTGACTACATACAGATAATACTATGTTGAGTAATTGAGTGTTTGGTAAAGGCATTATCCCATTGTTAAATGAAGATAATATATTTTTATGGTACACTAATATTATTATAATGTTCATAACTAAGAATTTTTTTAGAATAGGTTAAGTAGAAAAACAAATTTATCTATTGAATGAACACAATACGCTACATAGAGTAGAACATATCCCCTTAGAAGGTACAACAATGTACTATCATAGGGTGCTATTCATTGTAGGGTACCATTATATGGCATAAAATAACATACCAAACAAAATATACCTATGTTGGATATAATCATTATGATGAATGGAATAATGAAACAATCCATTCAAGAATAATAAAATTTAATTTAACACATTCAATGAACATTTTGTGAAATATGAATCCACAAAAGAAGCCATCACATAAGAAGGTCATCCTGTTAGAAGAGTTGTTTCATAATATGGTGAATGAATATGATGAAAATTATCATAACATATAAAAACTATAATGAAGAGATTTTTTAAGATATAAAACGTTAAATGATACTAAAATTTATAATATACATATTTTTAAGAGGAGGAGATATGTTTATGATATAAATACTCAATATAAATTTTCTATTATATTAAATGACTTATTTTTTAAAATAACATTAATTCTTGAAGAATACAATGTGAATACGTGGATATAAATTCATATATTTTTCTTTTTCATCTACTAAAACAATTATATATCATAATGTGATTGATAATAATTTTGATTCATACTAAGAACCATGTATCTTACAATTGGTGATGTTTTTTATGTATGGAGGTATGTTTGACACACTATAAGGGTATTTTCTATATAAAGATATTTGATTCCACACATACATGGAATAAAATCACAAATTAATGGTAATTATTTTTTCATAATGTTATTCTTTTATATTATTTTAATCATATAATAGATGAAAAGTTGAGTATTAAAGATATTTAATAAGGATACACATTAGTATATTTAATTTGATAATTATAAAGTCAAGATCCAAATTAAAAAATGGGTTTCTAAATGTATTATTTAAGTAATATACAATTGTAATCCATGAATATAAAATATATTGAAGATTAAGATAATATGGAATACCATTAATATCAAAATAAATATATTTATATAATTATTAAACAAGATTAGGGGACTCAATATATTTACTACAAAGGACAATATCATTTTATCGACGTAATAATCCCCCACATCGATGAGTTCGCCATACAATTAAACGAGATTAGAATCTAAATAATTTTATTATATTATTATATAATATAAGAAGGTCAAATGTGGATGGGTCATTAACTACACCTATTATTAAAAATAATGTATCCTGATATTCTTGGAGGAAAATTAAAGCGTGATGCATTTTGAAAATATATTGTTCATTTCATTATAACAATGAGATGAGGAATATTGATATCCTATAACACTTAGGTATTTTTTAAATTATATGGCATGAAAAATAATTTTTATTATATATATATATATTAAATCATATAAAATTTACTATTTTGTTTATGTTATATGAAAAACTGAGTTTAGATTTAGGTACATGAAACAATGACATTGTCTTGTCTAACACCTAAAAATATATTGAGATTTCATTAGACATAACAATGTTATTATCCAAAAGATGACATATTATAAAAAATTTAATATTTAATATTATTTTTATGAAATAACAATTGGAATGTAATTTATAAATAGGATTAAATAAATTATGAAAATATGTACTGTTTACAAATGAATATAACATGAAATATTTATTGAAAAATTCATTAAAAATTAAAATAAGAACCATATGAAAATAAATAAAACTATTTGTTATTAATTTTTTATATTAACGAAGACATATTAAATTAATAAAATAAAAAATAATATTTTTATTAAAATTCATATATAATATATTCAATCATCTTTTTAAAAATTCATATAATGTATTTTATGGACAAAATACAATGACAAATCAAATTTTAAAATTGAAATATCTATTTTTATCCTACTTTAAAATATATTTAACAAATTATTTTTGTCTTCTTTAGAATATTTATTCGAAAAAATAATACTAATTTTAGAAATCAAAATATCAACATTTTCTTTGTGCAGATTTGTGATAATCTTCTCACAATAATATTTTTGGTTGAGTAATGAAAAATATATAATTATAATTGAAATCATTAAATTTTATTAAATTATTAATAAGGTTATATTATATTTAATATTTATTCTTGAAAGTTATTTGTTCAATTATATATATATTAATCAGATTTAGAGAATATTATTCAATATAAAAATAAAATTTTATATAAAAACGTTTTATACTTTTGAGTATTTTTCCTTTGAAATCCAACATTGACAACCCATCTATGGGATTAATTTCATAGTATATTTACATGATTATATTAACAGTAATATGTAATATGGAATATATTTTTTGTAATATATATTAAAAAAAATCCAGTTTAATTTTTACCAAAATAAATATTGAAAATAGTATTTATTAATTAAAACTGTTAAGGTATAAATAGTTTTACCATGGGGATAACAAATAAAGATATGGGATAAAATTTACTAATAACATTAATAAAACAAATTTTATTTTATATTTTAGAATATATAATGTTTAATTAATGACATTTATAATTTTTTATACATTTTACTTGAGGGAAATACGTGTACACATTTTTCTTTTAAAAATATTATAAGTGTGAAACTGAACTCAATAATAGAAGGACATCCCATATACTCTCGTAATCACTCCAAAATACAATTTTTTTCATCAAATACCAGACCAAATAACTTACAAAATTCCATGACCTCAATATATATTCTATATATTGGGAACAATTCTGATCTTTCAAGGCATTTGCTACAACCCTATAGATGTTATTGGAAAAAGGGGTAACATTTTTCAATTAGTTTTTTTATTTTATTTCTTCACCCAACTCCTTAAATTGAAAACAAAACATGTCTATATAGTAACAATAGTTTCTAACATATATTTGGATAATGTTATTTTATTTAATTACCACCAATCAACTCTACTTATTTTAAATGGTTTATAAAATAATCTTTTGTGTATACGGAAGGATATCGCCTAACGAACCGATGTCATAATTTTTTCAATTATCACATCTAGTTGGGGTGGTATATGATGTATAAATGTATATAAATCTTTTCTATTAGATATTTAAAATTATATTATCATTATATAATTAATAAATTTTCTATATCCATTCTATATTAGATACAATAATGTCGCTCGTGTGTATGATAGACTACCCTCTAATGATGTGATGTAATTCATTTTCACTATTTCATTTAATGGAAGATATTATGGGTAAATATATGTGAATGATGTGAAATATCGTTGATATAATGATGTATTTATATTTATTAAGGAAAATATATTATTTTCATTCATTACATTCTACTCTCTAAAATTGGAAACCATAATTCATGTACATGTGGACGAACATATTCACGAAGTGACGTAGCACTCTTTTCATTGCCACACCATAGGGATGAAATGTTCGACTATATTTAAATAAATAATATTTTATTTATGATAGTATTAGAATTATATTAAAAATAATAATAATTACCTTATTTCTATAATTGTTGATTAAAAATGATTGTGTTATTCATACGTACGTAGGAACTACAGTCTCCAAGATTTTAACATACATCATTTATAAAAACAATAATTAATTATTAGTATTAAAATTATAATTTATGGACAAATATAAAAAAAAATCAAGAATTTTTTATTTATATTATGTAACCATGTTCATATATATATATATATTCGAAATTTAAAAATAATCAAAACAGACATTAAAAACAAAGAATTTACTATAAAAAGAGGTATTTTAATAATTATTTATTAGTAAACTAGTAATAAAAGGCCTTAGGTAAATCATATATATTATGATATATATTTTTATTTTTTATAATTTATGTGTAATAATATTAAATTTATTATTTAGGAGGTTTGAATGTGTACACTGGGTGATTGAATTTAATGTAAGGGATTTTCATCTAAATTTTATTTTCCATAAAACATTTGTCATATTCACAATTCATTTCATTTTTCTGTTATATATACATATTATAGATTAATTTAATGATTATTGTTTTTAATATTAGGATTCATTTCATATCCATTTGTAGATCCCTCTTTTCTAGGGGTTTATATTTAGAATGTTACAAAAATGGTTAGGGATCTTTGTCTCATTTTTCTTCTTTATGTAATATGTATTGTAATTTACCAACCTCTTTTTTAGGAATAAATCTATATAAAACAGTTCAAATGTACTGTCATTAATATATTTTTTCTCATTTTATTATATTATTTATTTGACATTATTCTTCTATAGTTCTTGTGACTCAATTTACCTAAAATGGTATTGATTTTATATTACTAATTCATCATCTATCAGCATTATTAATGATTTTGTTTTTGAGGATAAAATATTATTATTAAATTATCATGACAATAATTAATTTTAATATTATATTTTTATTCATTATATTTTCATGTAATAGTGTGATTTTCCACTTGTTGGATATTCAAATAATTGTGAATTTTTTATTGAAAATACAATGTTATTTCTATATTGTCCTGCTAATTTCCATCGTCTTGAGTGTATAATGAGATTTTACTTGACTTATGTGACATCCCCAAGACACAAAAGGATGGAAAAAAATCTAATGTTTTTCAAATAAAATTTATTTATTATTTACCCATTAATAAATAAATCATTAAACAAATAACCATGACCAAACAACCCCTTATATTATGCATGATCAATCTAAGACGCTCATCCACTTCAAATATCTCAAAACTACATCATAGTGCACAATAATAGAAGACTAAAAATTTATCGAATAATGAAACATATGAAACAAAAAAGACTCTAATAAGTCCACAACACTCCATAATCCTCACGAATTGTGATTCATAATCACCAAATATCTAATGTATCACGTGGTGATAATATAAATGTGTGATAATTTACCTTTTCCTGAGTCCTTGAAAATAACATCTACAAAAGTGAAAAATAGCCAAGATAGGTGTGAGTATAAATCATAGTAGAAATTCCCCAATGAATTACTTACTCAGGACACTATGATAGAAAAGTCATCCACATTTATATAAAATCATTTATATAAAACAATTTTGTGGCACAATTTACAATAAAATATAAAAGCGTTACAAAAACATTATAATCCAATGAAATATCATGAAATTGAACTAATTTTCATAGACTGTTATTTAAAAAAATAAATAACAAATAAAATATCTAAAACCATATCATGATATTCTTTTTACATACCAAATCCATGTTTCCCAACACAGACACCCATTCAAGCTTCATTCGACAGTGCCATATTCATTAACAGTCTCATGTCCAAATACATTGTGTCCCAATGATACACACACACTAAGTAAAGGTAAAGACACCTTGTACCCTAATGGTACACAAATCATATTATTTGGAACATCAAACATGAACTCACACAACCCATATATTCCAATACTATTCAAGTAAAACAATTAAAATAATTTTATTAAAATTGTACCATTATTGGAAAGACATGAATAAAATAATTTCTAACAAGAATTTCATGTCAATAGAACATACCCAATTATTGAAAACATAAAATAAAATCCATGATCCACAATTCCATAATTTCACCATTTTATAATACATCTTTTAAAATAAAAAACAAATCAGATCATTTAAAATTACTAATTTTCTAGATTTATAAAAATAACTTGACCATCACAAAAGAGGGTTTCCAAATATTCATAAATATACAAAACACGGTCATCAAATCACATGGAAATTAATTTCATTGAAATATGATCAATTTTAGTAATTTGAGTTGTGAGATAAGCCACACACCTCAATGGTTTTGACAAAACTCTACAATGAACAATGAAATCCATAGAAACTAGGTTGAAACATCCCAAAACAGCCATAAATCTATTATCCTACCATCTACTAACCCATGAAACATCATTTTTGGTATCTCCCATCAAATGTATGACCATAAAAAGTGTATATCTATTAAATAAGATGGATATGATACATGGATCTATGTATATCTATGAACCAAGACCAAAATGTTGAATAACATCACATACAACAAGAATCAGGCTTTAAACTCCAAGGGAGGGATTTGGATTTGTTCATATGTTCTTAAGATAGGCTTTCAGTACTTATATGTAAATAATTCATGAATTTGGGGTGTATAGGAAGCAAATAATGAAATTTTTGGAAATATCCATGTTCCTAAAAAAATAGGGTATTCCACCGGACTCTACCCATGGTTAGAATGCATGGTTAGAATAACCATGAATTAGGTGCTACCTTATGGAAACCTCTAAATGGCCCCATCGCATGGTCTCCCTAACTGTGTTCTACCATGATGATGTTAATACATAAAAAATCAAACTATGTATTGTTTTTTATAGGATATCTGCACATTTTAGACAAAATTGTTCATAGCTCGTGCACATCCACATTATCCCCAGGAACATAATTAGATTTCACCCAACCCTATCATAAGTAAACTATACAGTTCAAAAAAATAATAATTAATTATGTATTACATACCATAAATCAGGGGTCCCTCAAGAACCCCATCATTATTCTATTATTCATCGATTGTAGAAAACCATTGCTTCCTTGAATGATTTATGACTATTGCTCATTCATTTCTGTCTCAAATTTCAAATATTGTTCTGGAATTAGTTCCTGTTTTTATAATACCATCAATAAATTGATTATTTTTCAACTCAATACCTTCTCATTCCTATCTAAGATACGAACATGGGTATGTACTAACAATGCATCTGGATCTAGGTCAACATGATCCCATATGATCACATGGTCAGCATCTGTCTTATACATGATCAACTGATATATGTGGAACACATTATACACCGAATTTTTTTTTTAGTAATTAGAACTGATATTCCACCTCTCCAACATGTTTCAGAGGCTCAAAAGTTCCATTACAGTTTGGAGATAACATTACTTGCTTCCAAAAAAATGACGATGTCCATACCATCGATATATCTAAATGAATACATCAACCATCCCTCCAAATGCCATGTGTCTTCAAAGATGAACCACATAAAATTTATGATGACTCTAAGAAGTCTCTAACATCATTTTGATCTAATAAATCTTCTCCATTATTTCATGGAGAAGTTTGTTCCCAACTACTGAGGTCTCACTAGTTTCTACCTAACATAGTGAATAATGACTAAGATTTACAAAAAAAATCATTAAACAGAACCATATGTATCAATTCCTGATAGCTATTATTATATTAGAACTCCACCAGAGGAATTTTCTCATCTTAAAACCCCCCATAATCATGTAAAAATTACCACAACATGTCTTCAAACATCTATATAATCTTTTCAGATTGGCTATACAAATAAGAATGTACACATAGTCAACTAAGTTCAAAAACAAGCTTGTAGGATTTCAAGAATTGCGATGTGAACCTCAGATCTCTATCTTACACAATTTAAACTGGTATGACCTTCCACATTACCACTTCTTCGATATTGATTTTAGACAACTCCTCCACCATTTGAGTAACATTATTGAGAATGAAATGAGCCAACTTCTTAGGCTGATCCACTATCACCCATTTAGAATAGTATGTATAAATAGTTAATGGAAGACCTATAAAAATATACATAGCTATCTTCCCCCATTTACACAGTGTAATCTATAGGGATTTCAATATACATAATGGTCTATGATGCTTTACTTTAACAAGCAGACAATTTACGCATCGCGAGACAAACTCGACCACCTTCTTCTTCAGCCCACTCCACCAACATTGTACCTCTAATTCCTTATACATCATTAGTTCTCATGGATGTACAACCCATATTGAATGGTGGTAATCCTAAATAAGTTGTTCCTGTTAGGAGATCGGTACAACCATCTGATCTTCGAACCACAAAACTAAACTCCAATTATTTTTCCAACCCATACTGGTCATCTCACCATTGAGTTTTTGAAAAATAACTAGGAATTCAACATCTAATGTTTGTGCTTATTATGCTATGTTTACCAAATTAGGAACAAGCATAGCTGAAATGAAAACCACAACATCACCTTGGACTACATATTCCATATGCATGTCGAATAGGACCAGCATAAACAACCACACATCCATGGGAATATTTTTCCAACTGAGATTGTGACCTTTTTAATAATTCAACGACTATCGAATTTCTTTTTTTTCATTTATACATCATATCAATGTCAAACAACTAATGATACACAATAAATTTCATTTGAATTTGAATTAAATTTGGTTGTGAGTAAATGGGTTTCAAACCAATATGCTTCAAAAAAATTAAATTCATCACTAAAGAAATAATGATTTCATGTCTTCAATGAATGAATGACTTTTTATAACTCCAATTAATGTGTTGGGTAGTTCTTCTTAGGCACTCTCAACTGCATTGAACTATATGCAGCCACATGGTCTCTTTTCATAAGAACACAACCCATACCCATTCTCAAAGAATCATAGTATACAACATATCACTATCTTGATTCTGGAAAGATCAAGATTTGTTCTTATTTGAGATGTTCATTCATCTCTTTGAAAGACTTATGGAATTTTTTAGCCAATTGAAATAGATTTTTTTCATTTTTCATAACATTCATTGAGGAGGAAAGTAAGGTGAATTCATGCATAACGCATCAGTAATAACTAGATAAACCAAAAAAACATCATATCTCAAAGTCATTATATGGAGGTTTTATGTGATCACAACATTTATCTTTTTTGGGTCCACTGAAAAACAATTTCAGAAATCAGATGTCCATGAAAAAATACCTCGTGTGTCCTAAAATCACACTTCAATAGATTGAGATAAAATGATGGTATTATATGATTTTTTACACTTTCACTAAGTGTTTATTATGTTTATACAATGTATTTTAATAACCCAAGATTTCATCCACAATGACCACATAAAAATAATCGACGTATTTTTAAAATATCATATTGATGAAATCCATAAAGACCACTGGTGCATTCGTTTTTCATAATGGAATGACTGTATATTCATAGGGAAAATATTTTCTTTTGAATGTTCTCCTCAAAATATCATAATTTAGAACTCACAATTGCTGATATCCTGACTGTAAGTTAATTATAGAGATCCAATGATCTCACCTAAATTGATTGGATAGATCATCAATGTGTGGATGTGGATATATGTTCATTTTCATATCTTGGTTAGTATTGCATTAATTGATTCATAGGCTCAGAGTTCCATATTATTTCTTCATGAACAATATTGGTTATATCTATTGATATGTACTTAGCTGAATGAAGCATTTTAATTAGGTATCAACAACTTGTACATTAAATTAACCTAATTATATTGGTTCTATCCGATTTGATGGAAGGGAAATATGAATAGTACCTAGAAGGACATCAATCCTAAACTCAACATTTCTTAGAGTAGGTAACCCTTATATGTTATTGGAAAAAACAAAAAACAAAATTGATCCATCAGTAGTATAAAATAGATATCCTTGATCTCGTCCCTCGATTCCAACATCAACACCACCAACATGAATATATTTCTCTCATTATTAGTGAAAACAAGCCCATTGCACCCTTAGTTATATCTCTATCTCCTCTGAAGAGATGCTCGAAACTGTCGTCAGTTGCAAAAGTAATTGTTCTTCTATAACATTATAGGTGATCCTTGAACATTTTCAACAATTCCATACCTAGGATTAAAACAAAGACATCCATCTTCAACATTGAGAAGTACTACTTCTTGTAAACTCCATCAATAGTTATAAAACAATCACTACCCATGAAGGCTCGACAATCTCTTTTACCAATATTCGATTGGATTTTTTACAATAAAGGATTAACCTCTACTTTTAAACATAGAAATTAAACATCATGATATGAAACGAAGTAATTATATGAAATCCTATCAAATATCACATTCATAATAGTATAATTCAAAATATTCATATAACTCACTATAGATGGTCCATCCTGATCATCCACAATCATCTTCTCACCTACATACAAATTCTTCATCACTACACCCTGCTCCATCTTTTCATATTGAGATTTCCCTTGTTTTGATGTAATGGTATTATTGGAATAACTATGGGTTTCTCTGCTCTACTAATGATTCTGATTTATCTTTCCCTATCTAGTAAAACATGTGAAGCTTACGACACCTACGAAGTGCATCGAGAACCTAACCACCAAGCACATTGACTATGCCACTGATGATTCACAATATTCATTTAATTATTAAAATCTCTATGTTTTTTTGTACACTAATTTTATGTGGTGAAGATAGCACATTGTAAACATTATTCATTTCTCTTGGGGTATGAAGGAAGGTTCATAGATCCAACTGGCTGATTTGATTACCATTCCCAACTTGGAAGTAGGTTTCACAATTTTTGTTTCTCCCGACATTAGAGTTTGGACCATTTCTCTTAGGTATCATAATAATTACACTTTCAAAGATCCTTATATATCTTTCCAAACTATATTTTCATCATTCACCATCTCTCTAAAATCAGTAATACATAGCATCACAATGTTCGATCAAATTTTGTACCTTATCTCTAAATCTAATATGTGTCCCTTCAAGTACACACAATCTATAAATTATGGTGAAAAGGTCACTATATTCATGAATTTAACCACATATTTATTGATAGGGAGGTTATATTGTTTTAGGATAAATAAATCTATCATCCTCTTGTTTATCAACATGTGAGGACAAAATTATTTGTAAAACAATTATTCAAAATCTTAACTAGTAAGGCCCTAATACACTATATTATCAAGAACCAATTTTATAAACTAACAAGAATTATCCTAAAGCATGTACATAGCTGTCTTAACATTGAAATATGCGGGTTTGCCAAAGAAATCAATTATATGATTCATTCTACTCAGCCACAACTCTTCTTTTTCAGTTTCAGAATCACCCTAGAAGATGGGTAGATTTTACTTCATGAAATTAATGAAATGATCCACATGTCTTTCATCAACCCTATGGTTTACCATATCAATATATTAAAACTCTAAGACTATAATATGTACCATATCTTGGTTCACCTATGGCTTAGGTGCAACAACATTCTCTACAGATTAATTATGTTTATTTTAATGACGCTTATCAAGTAACCGTTTCTAAATAAACAAAAAACATGTTATGTCTCACTCACCAGAAACTGATAACTTAACATTTCATATTATATCACAAAAAATAACATAACATTTTTTCCAAAAAAAACAATTTCCACTGTCAGCCTTTTTTTTGAAATACATCTTTTATCACTTTTGAACATAAAATAATATTCAAAATAAATATCTCATTCCATTATCAATGTCATATATTTGAACTCAAATTCACATTTTTTTCAAAAAAATATTATACCTTCAACACAATCATATATCATTACTCAATATTATATTTTCAATCATATAGTGAATTCATTCCTCAATGATGCAATTCATGCTCGTCTCGTTATATAAATCCCTGAAAATTATATTCCAATATCCTATACGTGTTTCCAAATAAAATTATATACCCAACACCCTAATAAAATGAAGTTCATCATAAAAATGATGGCTACATATTTTAATTCTCTATATTTCACATCTTGAATATCTTACTCCTTTATAAGATCACATCATAAATAATTCAAAAGAATAAAATCGACTCCAAGTCCAAGATATTGAATACTACTTGATTTTCTAGAACCGAGCATGTTGATACTATTTGTAATCACCTGATAATTCACATTTGATTGAGAGTACAATGGGTCATTAATTGACCATTAGAGACATCACCAAGATGGAAATGGTGGGAAATTTTTTTTATGGGTTTCAAAAACTATTTGGGGATTATTTGAACTTTAGTAAATAAACAATTAACCAAACAACTATAACAATACACCCACAATATGATGCATGAATAAATAAAAGACACTCAATAACCTCATATACCTCAATAAATCATCAATGAGTACAATAGGTGAAGTCAAAGAAATTAACTATGAAAACAAGTAAATAAAAAATTACAAGATTCCAAGATTTACATGTGACTCCACACTCTACTACATTTATTCTCCATAACCACAAAACATCCTGTGTATCACGAGGTGGTACTAAAAATTTGTGATATTTTTCCTTTGCGTGTGTCCTAGAAGATAGATTCGACAAAATCACAATAAAATACAAGAAATGGATGAGTGTAAAACTCAGTAAGAATTCACTAATTAATTCCCTACAAATTCTATTAGGATATAAATCATAGAAAAATTTATATAAAATGATTTGTGTAAAAAAATTATGCAATAAATATTTTATTACTCAATGTAAACAAGTTACAAAACCAATTAAAATCAAATTAAATCTCAAGTAATTGGAATGTATTTAAAATATGTTGTTTTATATAAAAATTAATAATTGATTCTTCAAAACCATTTCATTATATTATTTTCGAATTCTTAGTCCATGGTTTATAATACACACACCCATGCTTTCTTCATTCGATAGATCCATACTCATGAGTTGTCTCAGGTCCAAATACCTTGTGTCCAAATGACAGACACCGCTGTTTTAGGGTCACACACCTTGTTCTCCAATGGTAAACGCCCCTTATTATGGGGCTTGAAAAAATGAACTCACACACATCATATATTTGAAAAATATTCAAATAAACCACCTCTAATCATTAAAATAAAAATATACTTTTATTAGATATCCATAAATAAAGAAATATAAAACATGGTTTAATATTAATAATACAACGCCTCTTATTAAAAACATAAAATAAAATCCATGTGCCACCATTTCAGAAAATACACATTTTAAAATGCATATTTTAAAACAAATAAAATCGCACATCATTGAAAACAATAAAAATTCCAGATTTCTACAATTTACAAAACCATCATAAAAGATGTGTTCAAACTATTTGTAAACTACCAAATCGATTTCAATTCATCACCATAAAATCAATTTGAATTCATTATAATCATTTCATATTTGTGTTGTTGAGAGAGATGCCACCTACCTTAATGGTTTTAAAAACTCTCTACAGTAGATGAACAATTCTCTAGAAACTGGGATGAAACTCTGTAAAAATGGTCGTATATCTCTTTTTGTACTAGAAATAATCAAAAAAATCATCATGTATGGTATCCATAAACATCCATCTACCAAAAAATTCAATATATTTAAAAAATAATGAAGAGAGGAGATGTTTATCTATGTTGATCTATGATATGAGATAATAATGGTGAAGAACATCACTTACACCAAGAATCAGGTTTCAAATCATAGAGGGAGGCATCCATATCTGTTAATAAGCACTTGGGAGAGGATACCAAACCATATTTGGTGAGAATTATCAAATTTTTGGAACCTAGGAGAAAAAATGGTAATTAGATAAAATTGAAAAAAATACTAAAAAATAGGAATTTTCTTAGGACTCTATGCATGGATAGACCACATATTGTGACAAAACTGGCACCAAACTTTGCATTAGCTAATACCTTATGGAATCCCTCTCATGGTCTCATCACATGGTACCCCTAATTATGTTTTAACTATTGTTAAACTAATGCCTCAAAACTGACTCTTCAAATGGTTTCTCAGAGGATATATGCACCATTATGGAAAATCATTCACAGCCTGTGTGAATCCATTTGAATAGAAAAAACATATTTATAGATAACACAACTCTCTCATCCTTCACCCATAAATATTATAAACAAAAAAAATTAAAATGTAAGGGTTATATACCAGGAATTGAGGGTATTTAAATTTCCCTCTTGAGTAATAAATCTATTTCCATCATTACAACATTTTATAAAGATATATAAATTTTTTATACAATGATTAATAAATAAATATATTACACATGATTGAAATTTTCATCAAATATTTTTTAAAATAAATATTCAGATCACTTTCTAAACAATTTTTTTTGTGATGACTGAAAATATGAATATAATATATGTTTTAACAGGTACGAAATGAATGAATAATCCTATCATTGAAGGAATTATATTATTTGAAGCCTCCATTATGTTATTAATTTATTATTTTAACTAAAAATAATTTTCATAATTCCTCATTTTTGGATATATTTTTTCATAAATAATGAAATAATAGTACACTCAAAAATGGTTTTAATTGATTTATAACGAGTCCAATAAATCTTTTAATGATTAATTTCAAACAATGTGATTTGGAAAATATTTTAGAAATATTAATTTTTACAAATTGGTTGTCAAATAAATGTTATTTTACTGAGGAATCATTCTATGTAATGTTTCATTCAAAATATTTCCCCATGTGATTTTTAATCCATTGTGGTTGCTTAGGAATTATTATAGATATGGTAAAAGGATTCAATTCTTATTGTATTTTGGAATAGTTTATGTTTATGATGAAATTATTTTTTTGAAACTAATTTCTATTCCATGAGTTATACCATTACATATTTCTAAAGAATCCCTCTTCTTTTCCACGAGGCTTGATGTGATGAAACAATTAAATGCCTATGAAAACTATCTATTACCACTGGTATGAAAGTGATGAAATTTATATGAATCCCATTTTATTTCATGAGTTATGACGTGATGATTTGTTTATGATCTTCATCATCAAATATGTATGGGTACAATTATAATATTGGTGGGAATTATATATCCATATAATTAATTTGATAATAATTAATTTTATAAGTGAAAAATGGGTACATGAGAGGTTATCCCATGACTAAAGAGGGTGCACAATATGATATACCATTCCTAAAAGAGCAAACACTTGTGTTCATCTCAATCCCAAAGAAGGAACAAATGTGGAAAGCCTAGTCTAAAATATTATAACTATCTAGGAGGGTATCCCTTATATAAAAATGTATAAGAATAATTGTATTCAAATATTCAGCGTCTTATTCCAATTTCATGATCACATTACACATGATCATAGATTTTGATATTAAAAGTGTCCTATAATGTGATTATTATTATAACATGCCTCATTTTTTTGATATTTAATATATTTTCTATGAATTTTAGTTTTTATAAATAATTATTTACTATGTTTTGAGTGTACATAAATATAATCATATATTAGATCCAGTAGAGAGATTAATGTTCTTTGAGTAAATAATTTTATGAAATGATAAAACCTGTTAAACATTCGAATGAAAATTCACTCCTACCCCCCCCCCCCACAATGTTACCCTTCTCGCACCAATAGTTTTTATAAATATTCTATATGATAATTGATAAAATATAAAGAAATTATAAAATATATAATCTTGAAAAACACAAAAAATTTTGATAATAAATTGATTTTATGAGATATTATCAAACAAATATCATCCAAATTTCAAATGTCAGCTATTATATAAATAAAACAGGAATCATATGATAATTTTAACATTAAATGTTTTATATTTCTCAAATATAAATCCAGAGAATAAGGTTTATTCTATTCCCTGTACGAAATATTGTTTAATGTTTTCGAATATGTTTTTGTGAATTTTTAAATCCACAACAACATATTGAGGTCCATTACACCTTGTTATTGTGCAAATATATTATTATAATTATATAAGATGTTTCTTTTTTCTTTATTATTCGAAAAATGCTATCAAATACGGTTTTTCATAATTAAATAATTATAGAATTTATTTTGAATGTATAACATGAATATGTAAATTTTAATCAATCCTTATTATGATTAATGTCAAAAATTTCAAAATAATAAATATTGGATAATTTTTTGATACCTATCAATCAACTTGGAATGAAATTTTGAGTTATTAAAGTACTATATAAATTTGGATTAAGCATTATTATTCTTTACATATATTTGAACCTTGTAAGAATCCATCAATCAAATTATAATATTATTCTATTGATATTTTCTAATTATGAACGAGGTTCTAAAAAGTTTATCCATAGAAGGTGATACATTCATATCATCTAATGTCCTATAAAACGTATTCATACCACATAAAGAAGGTAGCCTTAATTTTATTCAGCGTTATTCAAATTAAAAACATGTCTGAAACAAAAATCAACTAGTGAAATGAACATTGTTCATTCATTATTTTATAATTCCTTACAAATATATATTAATATACTAGTTGGCATGGATTTTTAAATTATCATAAAATATTATTCTAATGATTGTTATACATATATTATTTCATACAAATATTGGAGTAGTTTTGGCCAATGATTTTCTTCATTTTGAATAAAATTACAAACTACAAAAAGACTATTCTTGGTAAAATCATAGATCCAATTTCAAAATTTCCAATTATGTTCTTCTTCTATTTGATAATCGAATAGACGGATATAAAAAGATAAAGGTTTCTGAAAAAATATGACATCACAATATATATTAATTGAAATCAGTATAGTAGTGAATCATGAAAAACTGAAATCCTTTTGGGACTTCGTTATTTTGTGTTATAATTATGTCTATATAGTGGTCTCCAAAAATATGTTAATTAAAAATAATGTTTTGGTATATATCAATAAAAAAACACATCACTAATTTGAAAGAATATAATTAAAATTCATTCTCGTTTATTATTTCTATATTACTAATGTTTTAAAATATAACATTTAGGCAAACATTCCTTGAGAAATATATTTTCTAAATACTGATGGTGTGTTTAATTTTATATAAAATTATATTTTTGAAAATTAGAAATTTACTTTACTAAAGTGGGGGAAGATTATACCATATATAAAATATTTCTGTGGATGTGATCATGGTTTAAAGATCATTTACATGGTTCAAATAAGGTGAAATATAAATGATATAATCTTTATTTATGATTAAAACATAAAAATAAATATTAATAAATTATATTTATCCATAATTGAATAATATAATTTTTATGCAAGTGATATTGAATATTATTATATTTTTATTATAGGAAAATACTATTATTAATAAAATCCATACATAAAAAAATATAAAAAATATAATGTTAATATTATGTAAATTATAATATATAATTTTTATATTAGACATGTCCTAAATTGATTAGGTTTATTTATGAATATATTCTAAACTAAATATAATAAAATTTTTTAAATATTCATTAATTTTTATCTCATATTTGAATTTATAAATGATTTAATTATATAATATCATTCTTTTTTATTATTTCTTTTTTTTTCTGTAATAAATTAGCGTATACTTTTGTTTAATGGGTTACCCCACAAAAAGTTATTATCATATATGCAACTAATATTTTATAATATTCATATAATAATTTTTAGACCTATAATTTTTCATTTAATAGGTTAATAGCTTAATTTAAGAAGTTTTTTATTATTAATAAATAATTCTTGTTATATTTATGTATTAATTTCTATATTTATAAATAGAAAAACAAATTTAATGGGACATTAGGTAGGACATGTCGATTTCCTCAAATTATAAGATCTATCTTAAAATTTTGGGGGTCTATCAAATATCCTCCAATTGTTACTATTATATTGATAAATGGTATAATATGATTTTAATCATACACATGATTTTTATTCATGTAACTAAATCATTGGATACATTTTTATATTTATGAATAGTGTTTAATTTTCATTTGGAATAAAACAATAATCTACTTTTTTGTATGTTTTCAATCAATATGGTTTCAATATATTGGTTTGTTTAGAAAATTGTATTAAAGAATAAATAATATGATGATTGATTAAATTGAAAGGGAATACATGATCTTATGTGGAGAGATAATTCATCCCCTAAAATATAATAATGATTAGGCTCTTCAAAATGAAAACATATTACAGGATCATGAACATCCATCAAACATATTTTACAAAATATTAGTTCCTTTAAACTATCAAATATTAGGAAAATAATGAATTAGTAACTATAATTGTATTAAATTAACTCTTCTAGGGTTGAAATCAATTACTCTTAATTGGGAAACCCTTTGGAAGGATAACTGAAATATGTTATTATGATTATCCATGTGATGGATTGTTGAAGGATTTATCGGGTCAAGCATCAATGAGTTATATAGGATAATATTTTAAAAAAAGTCAACATAAAAAACTAAGTAGTGGGAAAAAATCCAGAGAAGATTTTTTTAAAAAACAAGGTTCTCGACCAACTAATTAATATGTTTTATTTATATGGTGTTACAGTTTTATTTAGAAAATATATAAAAATAGTATTTTTAAATAAATTTATAACCTACAACTCATCTAAAATACTTTTTCTAACTAATAATTGGAATCATCAAGAACAATGATGATTTTTAGGTAAATCCTTAAGAATGTGAATCACAATTGACAAATATTTTTATATTATAATACGAATATGGGAATATTCCTTATGAATATAAATTTTCTGTGATAAAGAAACGAAATATTATGTAAAAAAATTAACATTAATATATAAATCAATTATAATACATATGAGAGGTAATGATAAATTCACTTCTCTTTTTAATGGAACTATTGAAATGTATGATAACCGATGTAAAATTAGCCTTTAACCATTTTATCATTATGATTTCATATATTAATGAAATAAAAAAACTATGTGTTTCCACTATGAATTATTCTGGATATGGTTTTAATTCAATAGTCTTCATTATAGAATATTCTTAAAATATAATAATTTTAATTAATTAAATCCATATTTTGTCAAAGTGTGAGGAATGGTGAACTTGTAATTAGATGTTATATAATATGTTTGTATTATGAATAAATATGGGTAAAATATTTATTTAATAGAATAAAAGTATTTTTGAAATGTATATAAATGAATCTTCATGAATCCAGTTAATGTTATAGAATAATAATATATGTATCTTGTATAAAAAGAAATGTTAATATATAATGTAATTGTCTATGATACCTAATTTAGTTTAAGAAATCAATTAGAAATTTTATTCACATTTTAACGTTTTAAAATTTATTATTTTATTTTTTTGTTGTAGAAAATACAAATAGAATTTTTTATATTATTCATTAAACTCAATAAAATAATTGAAAATTAGATTAAGATAAAATGTGTATTTTTATATAAACAAATTTAAAAAATATATTTTATAAAAATACAAAGGAAATTGTCCCAAAGTAGTTAGTGATATATTTTAATGGATTTATTCTTCATTATTGAATATTTCCCCAAACACATAGAATAAAATATATTATATTCGTGTAAACCGTTACTTTTTAAATATTCCCTCAATGGAAATAACTATTATTTCTCTAAATAAAATTGTTTTCAAAGAATGTAATGATATTCTAGAATGAATATAGATTCGAATCTGAATGTGATATTGTTCTTGGTCATATTGAATTTAAAATAGTAATAATTAATAAATTAATGTAGACAAGTTCTAAGTTAATCACAATTAATCTCTTAATAGAATTTTTTGTGTGTTGGTAAATAGAAATTTAAAGTGTATAAATAGTTACTATAACTTTGTGAATGTCACATTATATATATAAATTTTCTAAATATTTTTTTGGTAAAATAATACAATTTAATAAGAGGCATTTAGTTAGTGAAAATGATCTAGAAGAAAATTATTTAATAAAAGCTACTATAAATAATTATGTTCAAGTACATTGAAAGTGTTCTATATTGATGATAGATGTTTCGAATAGAAAAAGTTTATTTTTTGATGTAATGAAGTTTTTAGCCTATATTAAATGAGTTAAAAACTAATATTTATATCCTAATGTCACTCCATTAATATGAAATTATTTTTTTCATGGATGTAACACAATATAGTTGTTCAGTGGGAGGATATAATAAAATAATTAAATATAAATTGAGTTATTATTACTATGTGATATATTGATTTTAACAAAACCCTAAATGTGAAGTAAAATGATGTTAGCTGTTTTCTCAATCATTTTAGACATAATTTATTAGTTATTGTGTATGAATTTATAGTATTATTTAATAGTTCTAATGATATTAAATATATTATGTTATAAAAAATGTAGTAACTACATTATATTTATTATACATTTTAATCATATATTAAATGATGTTAATTGATATTTAGCCCTCAATGTAATTTTTTTGGTTATCCCTATGGATTTTTAATCATAGTGTATTATTGGTTTTGATGAAAAGATATGTTTTTCATGTGTTGGATTTTTAATAGATATAAAAAATATTATCTTGCGACACAAATGGTTTTTTCATAAATGTCATTCTATGTATACCTCATAAAATATCATATAATGATTATTTAGTATTTTAGTTTATCATGTCATATTAAATATTAATACTTGTTGTTTTGAAGATTCATAGAATTAGAGACTACAAACAGGTATACATTTCTAATGAAAAACTTTGGGCAATCAAAATTGAGGGCGGTTGGTGTGTTGTTTTCATGTCATTGGTTGATAGTTAACAATGCATGATTATTCCTCCAATATAATTACTATAGAATCCAAGACTAATATATATATATAAAGGAAATGAATAAATATAATTTGATATGGTATATGTGTTGTACTTATCAAGCAATATGGATGTAACTAGATGTGCACATTCTCATACTTGAATCAAATGTGATGTAATCATCAACCTGATCAGTATATACATTAATAAGAAAGAATGTTTCAATAGGCTATATGGAATAATCATAATACATGTATTTTTAAAACAAAACATCATGGATAAAGGAATAATATGATCATGAAAATGTTTATATGATATAGTTTGTGGAAAAATGTTTTTAGATATGTATGTTGGATAGAGATAACACATGATGAATTTGTAGCATGAGTAACACTAAATCATATACAGAAAATTCAGATACATTACATTTATGAATTTAGTAATTTTTTATATTGTTAAATGTTACAAAGTATCAGGGAATTACACATTTTATTTTTTTATCTTATTATCATGTTTATAAAATATCGATAAATACCATTTCTATGTTTTGAGAGATATCTGAATAATTGTTTAAATATTTTATCCAATGGTTTTACATATGACATAGCTTCTCATAACATTGTATAACATATTAATGAAATATTTTTATAATATATCTTATGATTCGTTGTCTATGTTTGTAAAAGTTCATGCATATGATGTAATATAAATATAATGTGTTATAAGTATTTAATTATTAAGTGTATATGGGATATTATGGGGAATACTTACAAATGGAAATAACCATGGAGTCATTGTAGAGACAAATATATCATTTATTTTGACTTCCATCAAGACATAATGTGGGTTATTATTCCTTGGTGATATACATGTTCATGAAAAATAAGTGATGAAGTTACATTTTCTTCCTTAACTCTCTTCACATGATATAATTTTTAGTTGATCAACTTCATATGATGATAATATTGTGATTGAATATATAACATGGGATTATTAAATGTAAATTAATAAATATGGTGATTATATCCAATGTGATTCATTAAAAGAAATTATACATCATTTTGTGAAAGTGATCAATCATTATAGTTCAATTATTTATTGTCTTGGATTCCATTATAATCCTTTGTTGATCTTCAAGTAGGTGAATTTCTATTTCAGTTCTATTTCATGGATTAGATTTCTTCAATTAGATTCTACTATTTATAACACATTATCCACTACATATGGTCATGTTTTTTTCAAATCATGGTAATGAGGGAGATCCTTACAGAATATATGGTGGTTCATGTAACCTGTTGTTACTCTAAGATATAAGGTCCTTTTTATTTTTTTCCCATTGATCTACATCAATCACTTTTTGATTTGTAAATCAACTAGTTAATGGTGTTATATATTTTTTACAATATTTTATAAATTACAAGAATATAAATATAACACTATTTTTTTTGTATTGGTATTATTCTCAATAATTTTATTAATTGAAGTTATCAATGAAAACCCCTTTTAAAATACCCATTTCAGGGGTTCATTCGTGATTACATTTGAATAAAATATGGGGTAAACATTAGTAAAATTGTGTTCAAACAGTATATTATCAAATATAATCAATCTATAACAACATCCATTATCCCCAAATAAAAAATACCCAAGGTGATTGAGGGGTTTTTTGTGAATTTGAAAAACTCCAAAAATTTTAATCTCAATGATTTTAATAGCACGTATATCAGAAATAGAGTTCATGTACTAATGTAATATTTCTTAAATGGTTCTATATGTAGAGATCCAGATCACCCTAGGTGTATATTCCAGTATAAAATATGTGATATAAAATTGGTTGGAATATATATATATATATATATAACATATTCTCATATTATTTTAGTAAATGAATAAAATAAACACGATAGTATTTTAAATGGTGTTTGGGGAATATGTTGGGACGAGTTTCCATATAATCCAACACTATAACCAAATCATGTCATGGCAGGAAGGTCATATCCAATCCCTATGGGATATAAAATTTTCATGGGTCTTAATGAACTCATTTGTGAAGTATTATTCCATATTAACTCAGAAAACATCAAAATGAAACTAAAAATAATAAATCAATGCACCATGATCGAAATAAACCAAAAGTAAACAATATAGTTATATATAGAACCATGCCACATAAACATCATTAGTATTCAAATAAAATACCATGTGGACACGACTGAATAAATATATTAAATAATCTATGTACTCTAGAGGCCCCCATCAATAAGACCACAACTTCATTATCTAAAAATTGAATCTACAGATAGGGGGTCATACTATTATACCCAAGAAAGGAAGTTAATTTACCCTTTCCATAAAAAATACAGAAAACCCATACCCCTTGTTTATATGTAGTCTATGATTTCACTTTCCCAATATTTTGTTGTAAAAATTATCTATGGAAAAGAATTAAGTGATAAATTTAGACTCATGCTTTTCAATGAAATAAATTAAACTGTTTGGAATGTAATAATGTTTTACATTCGTAAGAATATTGAACAATGAATGTAAAACATAAAATTATTTAAGAAATTTAATAAATATTGTAAATACATTAGAATCTAGATCAATATAGTTCGATAATCCTCTTATTGTAGGTGATTAAACCATATATACAATTATCAATAATGAGATACAAAATACTTCATATCAAATGTTATATTTGACTTCAACAAATCACCATTTTTTCGATTGTGGTGCAACATAATCCATTCAGGGAGCCTAGAATTGTTCCCTCCTAACTCAAATATTGTATTACTCAAATTCTAAACAATAAGGATCTATGTGTTCCAATGTGAGTCAATCCAATACCCTCATCAGGAAAAACACATTCACGTATAATATGTATGGTTTTCATAACAAAAACATGAAATAATCAATTGTTCGCAATGGGAATGTCAATTATATGAATTACAGAAAAAACAAAAACCATGAAATATCTATTTTCACTCAAACATATAATTTCAAAAAACTTCTAGAAACAATGAATATAATACTAAAATCATTAAATAATGGGATGAAACAAAATGACATACAATTCATATGAAATCCCAAAAATCCTATAATAAATTGAATGTTCATATAAGATAATATCATACATAAGTAAGAACACAACAAAGCAATCATTCTCAAACAAAAAATAATAATATTACTCCCATGTTATGTAAACATGAAAAATGGAAAGTGGAAGATCCTTGAATATTGAGAGGATTCATAAAGAGATAGAGATATGAGAAAATAGGAGGCACTTAATTAGGGAAACATTGAATAAAAAACATTATAATAACAAAAAAATTGTGCAAATAGGGCTCATAGGAGGCTATGTGATGGGCCAATTTTTGGTGGATGTCAAATAAAAAATTTTTGATGGGTTTCCAATACTAAATTTGGGTGGTAATAATTTGAATTTAATTTTTTTAATAATTTTTAAGGTCATATACATTGGATTCCTAATCGTCTATACCACATTACATTCATGAAGATCCTCTATCTAATAGGATGGTTAGTATAATGTTTTCATTGTATGGGATGCAAATAGTGTTCCAAGACATGTAGCATGGACATTGACACTATTTAGGTTGTATTATTTTCACTAGGGCTGGGGTATGGTTTCACCTAACCATGTTCATCCCAAGAACCATATAATGTCCTTGAAAAAAATAATTTTTCATTGAAAACACATGGGAATGTGATTTCACACAAGTAATAAAAAATAAGATAGAAATGACCAAAATATAACTCCATTGGATTTATAATCCAGCCCACCTTGAAATCGTTATCCCAATAGAAATTTAAACAATAATATGACCAAAGGGTACGTGTGGGTAAATATCCTGCCTACAAGACATTCATTCAAAAAACTCAGCTTTATCATTCCTACGATTCCATTGAACCTAAAACAATAAAAATTACATTTCCCAGATATATTTTACTGAGTAATCCATAATCTATACTAGTTTCTCACTCATTGACAGATCATCTTCCAGGTCATGATCATCTCAATTTAGCTTATAAGATGGCTCCAAATTATACATCATTAATTGTGATACATTGAACAGTTCATTAATCTATGAATATTGGTAGGTAAATATCTAATGGTATGAAAACTCAGAAGTCCTCTTAATAAATTCATGTGTTTTGGAATAAGATGTTATAATATTCCCCTTCTTCCCAATTCAGTAACTACAAAAACAATCCTATACCTATTGAAACACCTATTTAGCTACCATTAACTGCATAGTTTGATGAATATTATTCTTGAAGAATGTATAATTATTTTGATATATCCCAAAAAATTGAAGGATAATCCATTATGTTTTCACCATGTCCAAAATTATACGTTGTCCCAACAATGAATCCCCACCCACATCTATGGAGTATAGAGAATAATTACAAGGTCATCCATACTGAAAATAGAATGGATAACTTCCAATTGAGGAAATGTAAATGTTATGATAATAAAATCACACAATCCCAAAATGGTAATCCTAGTAACATCCGCTATAAAGAACACATTCACAAAGGATATATTAGCACATCATTCGTCTATTCATTTTTATCGTTTTTAATAATGACTTTTTATACTGATCATAAAATGTGAATCCTTTTCTTTTTGAAGGACATCCCATAATAAAGTGGTAAAATAGTGGTCCCTATAGATAACCATGGTTGATATAAATGGATATTAAATCATTTTATATTAATATTCAGTACATTACTAAAACACATACCTGAGTTCTGTAATATATTAGTGTCTTTAGAATCGTTGAATCAAAAAACCCTATCTTTGTAAATAATCTTCAGCATCTCCCATGAAGATCTCCACAATAGAACATCTATCTACTACAGTTATTCATAATATGGGGAAAAGACACACAAAAATGGGTGAACTCAAATTCACTATATGGTTAAACAAGGGATACTTTTCAGCATAATCATAAACATAAGGGTTTGAGAACATGATTGTGGCTTTATAAAAATATTCCATGCATATCAATGATCATAAACGTGATTCAGTAGATAAATCTTGGATTTTCATAATACAAGAATCATAAAGAAATGAAAAACATAATCCATGAATTCATAACTTAAGAATCAGACATATAATCTATGTCATCATAATAAAAATAAATAAATCATATTTCCAAGATGCATACCGAGAACATTAAAAGATGTTAGGATTGGTCTATTACCCATGTACCCACTATGGGGTTGGGCTAACTACCGGTGTACCATCCTACTCTTAGACAAGGGTAAATACCCATATACCATCATTTATATAGGATTGGGATACAACATGTGTACCCTTTATAACTTAGGCTAGGTTTACAGGCAATGTTTGTTTATATTTTATATATAGGGATATATCCTGTGTACCCTCATTATCTTAGGCTTGGGATATAACCAATGATCCATATTTTTTTTCATGAGCAATAAGCCATGTACCCACATTATATTACGATTCAAATACAACCCATATATCATCATTTTATATTTCATTGGATATAAACTGGGATATAACCCATGTACCCTCTAATATCATATACAAATTATTATTACCCAACGCATTGAAGGTAGATATAGGTCTGACCCATCTTATAATAAAAATATATTTACATGTGATAGAATATAATAAAATTGTCATCATATCATGACCCATAAAAAAGAAATAAATTTTATAAAAAATAAAATAATAACCCATAAAATGAAATGGGTATCATAAAATTTTCTTCACATTATAACCTTGAAATGAGATAGGTATAATAATAACTTCATGAAATAGTTACCCATGAAAAGAAGGGGGTTTCAAAAGAATAAATCTTGTGGAAGTCAAACGAGTGTCATATGAGTCATTCCATCAAAACATTAACCATCCATGAATGAATATAAAGGGATCCTTTGGATAATTCAATAGAAGGGTTTGAGTGACATTAATGGATGTAATCTTTTATGGAAAATTATATGGATGTATATTTGAAAACATTTCATTAGGTAAATATAATTTTTTATTTAGAAAATATCAATAATTCATAAATCATTTTCAATTACATTTTTCTGAATATAATCATAAGAGTTTATAAGGAATGTTTTGAAAACTTTTTCAAAACATTTTCATTTAAAAAACATAAAGTGATCAAGAAAACGTTTTCAAACCCATTTCATTGAAAATAAATTTTAATAAAATCATTATTAAAATTAATTGAAAATAGTGACAATAAAAAATCAATGGTTTGATGATAGATAAATCTGTATGTTTCATACAACGTAAAAACATTTATTTTTTACAAGAAAAGGGTATTAAAATGACCCACTCAGAAAAAGACAAGATTCCTTTAAAATTATTGGTGAAAAACGAAAAGGTTAAAAATAAATTGTAATGATCATTGTATATTTGAATAATATACAAAAAACCAATCTTAGAAAACATTGTTTTCGGAATAAAGAGAGGTTAATGTTATGAAATTCTAAAAGATTTTTTTTGGTCAGAGTAGAGTTCTCCAGAGGGTATGGGTAAATTGAGTTTGAATAAAAAATTCTGTTAAAGATTGGTTATTTGAAAATTTCCCACAATTAAATAAAATTCAAGTCAGTTTGTACTTAGTTTTTAAGATACATAAATGTTAAATTAATTTATCAATATACTGATTCGTTATCTACTATACTAACATAAACAATAATTTAACATTTGAAAAAAACCGACTGATTCAAAACTATTATAATCTCTTTCTATAATAACTCATATAGTTTGAATTTGTTTTAATGGTATTTTTTATAAAATATATTAAATGAAAATAACAATAGGTACATTGATATTTAAAACATGAGGTTCGATATCAAGCAAAGACATTGTCCTCTTTACTTTGTGATCACCTACCGACAAGTAGTTTAAATTAATAAACCAGATTGATCCACAACCTAGATCTGGGCTCACAACAACACACAAGGTTTCCCAGGTCACGCTTGACCTCTACCATAGTTCTTCATTGGAAAAAAATTCACACATGAGCTCATCAACTATAATACATGGGATACAAATGAATAAATTTAGTGCGAGATTGATGATATTAAGTATTCCCCAGTTATGAAAAAGATTCATTGTGTGTTTAGGAGATAGATACACAAATTTATTAGAAATGTAAATAAATAAAGAAAATATAGAAATTGATGTTGATTTTGATTTAGAAAGAATTTTGTGTTATGTTGTGCCGTTATGGACTCATTTGATGTTGGGTAATTGATGTTTTATTCCAGTTCTAGAAGTTGAGTCCAAAACAGTGTTTTGAAGCCACTACGTTCAGGCTTACAATGGTATGAGATGTTCACCATCTTGTTCAAAAGACATTCAAATAATCGCATCATGTTTAGCGTGATTTCTTGATCTACACATATGTTCTTCTTTTTTGGTTCTTGTATTATGGATAGATGCTAGAGAGTTGCAGGAGTTGTTATCCTTTACCTGTTTTGTTTTCTTTCTTCTATTGTATGTGTTTCTAAATGATCCATCTTGTCATTCTTTTAACCTTCAAGGTCCGATATACATAATGATCTTACAATGTGAACGTACCATTTAATATTCACTAAATATGATTCAAACAACATTGATTATTTTCAGAGGAATTAATTAATCTAAATATGAACGTAAAATAAAAATTTGAATTAATATAATAAAAAATTGTTTTTTTACTCTCAGCAAGTAAAAATTTACTGTGACTAAATAGCATCGTTTTATCACTATTGGTGGATCTCTGTATCAATTGGTCCTTTCCATCGGTATTGGTGACTCTGGGGATTCTGTGAATCATTTGTACTATATGTCTATCTAGGCATCAATGAGTCGCCATCAGTGACTTCTTTTCATCTATTTGTGTGTCTCCCATCAGAGAGTTGTCTACTAATTATTCCTTAAACTATCAGTGTGTCACCCATCAGTGATTCATCCATTGGTGACTCATTTTGAACTATCAATTTTCCACCCATTAGTGAGACACTTGAGGTGTCAGTGTGACTAATCCTTTGTGACTTGCCAATCGTTGTGTCATTTTTTCTATCAGTAAGTCTTGTATCAATTTCTTTTGTGATCAGTGGGTCATAATAAGGGAGTCAGATATCAGGGACTCCTTTTCACCAATCGGTGTCAGAGTCATTAAAAAACATACAGAGAGTCTATCTTACGTGTAATGGTTTCATATTATGTGGAATTCATAATTACATGTAAATATACACTTGTAAATATACTGAAACACAACCATCCATAATTTATTGACATATAGAAATGTATTATACAATGTGAAATTTTCTATTAACTTATAATTATTCACTGACATTATTATCATTACATAAAATATTATATGTGAATTATAAAGACTTTAAAATTGTCATGATTTGGTATTATTAAAAAAACTATCTCACAAAGGTTATAACAATCTTCCTCTTTTTGATAATCACAAATCTTGACATTAATGAGTTATTCATGATGTTATGGAATAAGAATGATACGACATAGCATACCAAAAGTGAATGTGAATTCTCAATATAACAATAAGGTTTTTTATTTTATGCTCCCCCAAATAATTGAAGAAGATCATATATTAATTGTTCTTATAAGAGAGTTATATCAGATTACATTCATGCTCCGCCTTAAAAAGTTAAATTATAGTAGTCTTAGTGATTGATATACGACCTTGTGTATATATATATATATATTATTATATATCGATAATTTACCATATTTACAATGCAATAGTTAGTCTCCCCATAAGATAACATTTTATGATATTCATATATGTATCCACCTTTTGAGATTCCAAAAGAAGTGAAAAAAAACATAAAGCATTAAAAAAAGAGCACAATGATACTTGAAATACAGTGATGGAAATCTTATATTCGCGAAATTACAAAAGAGTAATAAAATGAAAAGAAACCCATAAAAAATTAAAAGTGCATATCCCTATCAATGAATGATCGAAATCTAGGGAATGTGAATTTGAGGAGCCATACCATTGTCTGAAATTCTAATAGCGGGTTTAGGAAGTGGTGATGTGGATGTTGGAAGGGCTGATTGAATGGTGACACTGTGTAACACAATGCTTGTAGGATCTATTGATGAAATACATGGTTTCTTCTCTGATAGAATACAACTGGAAGGCTTAAGTTGGATTACTTACATGATCTGAGATAATGCTTGAGACATTGACATCTCAGAAAGAGGTAGTGAACTATGTTTGATGGATGCAGTTATATGGACCATTATTGCTTCAGATAATTCATGTATGTAGGGATTTAAAATCATGATAAAATCATTGATGATTTCACCCCATTACTGCATGGCCTTCTCAAAATCCTCCTTGTTTTCCATAAACATTTTCGAGGTGGGAGTAAAATCATTCAAATGGCTCACTTGCTTCATGAATGCATAAGTCATTTGTGGTATCTCGGGGATCTCAGTCAAGTATTTAAATTTTTTATTCAACTCTTGTTTTTTTTCGATTTTAAAAAAACTTTTCCACTTTTACCCTGATATCCTTTTGAGTTGCAATTTATTCATTTGAACATTTTCTCACCCTTTTAAATACATGGTCACTTTTCATTTTCACTTTTTCCATGGCCTATTTATCACATTAATTATGAATGGACATGATCTATTCTCTAATCGCAGTACTGATGGACTACATATCAGCAGAAGGCCTAATAACTCTTGAACTGGATGAAGAAGAAATCATATTTCCATGATCCAGCTTTTACATTTTCAAATCATACATCAAAAGATGTGTAACAATGTTCCTAGGAACCTCCATAACACCACCAATTGTGGATCTATAATTATTGGAACGAGATAAAACATCATGATTGATTATCTTCAATTCTTCTCCCATCACTAAATTATTTCTTCAAATGATATCGACTATAGTGATAATATTGGGTTTTTTCTCCTGAATTCTTATTATTATATTCCTAAAATCATAATCATCTAAATTAATTAAAAAACTAGAAGATTAATTTCTGATTTTCAATATAGGATCTCACATATTCAAACACATCAGATTTTAATTGTCTGATATCAGCATTGGTGTCATAGTCACTAGGAATTGAATGTGCAATAGTGTCATCACAAGTGGGAAAAATAGTTGAAGAAGGAGCAGTCAATTCCACATCAGCTTGTGGAGAAGGAGGAGCTAACATATCATCATCTTATCCATAATCCATTCCAAATAGGATATATCTGGAATTTCAATTCCACTTTTCAAACAATTACAATCTATATGCTCCAAACGTTTAATTCATAAACTTCTACATTTATGCCCTTTCATATTTTGACGCATATGTACAATCGTAATATAAGATTATTCTTTATGACCTCCAGCCATTTGAGGATTCCCCTCATTATGATGTAGAGGTGAAATCTAAGGATCAACTACTTTCTATTGACCTCTAGACATAATATCATAATGTTCTTGAATGATTCCATGAGAATCATTAGAATGGTAATGTCCATCCTCATGTCCAACATCAACTTCAGCATGATCAACTCCATGAATGTTTAATTATCCATCAAGATCAATATCATCCTATTTACCTAACTTGTCATCATCTCTTTGCAAATATAAATCACCTGAACTGACAATATATTTTCTTACTTTCAGTGAGTCACTCAATTACACACCATAATTATCCCCAACATTATTATCATAATCATCATCAAAATCATCAGTCCTTCTCACATTACCATCAACCCCAAATACACTAGTCTCTTCCTCAAATTCATCACCATTTAATAAAATTTCATTAGATGGTAATTCTAATGGTGGACATGAAGGCCCATAAAACAATTTTTTTGGAATTCAGCAATATCAAAATCACTCATATCATCTATATGAGACCCCACTTCTCTTTATAGCTCAGAATCATCTTTTTCTTCATTTTAATACACAACCATCGTTGCCTATTTAAAACCTGGATTAACATGATCCCTTCATCTGGTATACTGTTCAATTAGATTAAAATCCTTTTATAATTTCTCCCCATCTACTTCACACAATCACTTCCATGGATTCTAAATGATTTTCATCCATTTTCCAGATGTCTTTGTGTAGGAAGAAGCCACTACAAGTAGTAATCACCTAATTATTATCTTCCATACATCCTATCCAATTAAAAATTGTACAAATCATCCTATTAAAATATAGATATGTTTATTTTCAAGTCAGATTATTCATTTCACAAATATTTATTATAATTTACTAGCACATGTTCACATTCACCTTATTAGTCAACAAATAAATCAAGAAGACATCCTAAAAATTTAGGGCAGTAAAATCTCCAATCCTTGTGGTGATTTGGGGTTGTGATAAAATGAAATGCATTCTATACTCTCTTTATAATTCCAAAGCTATTATCCTACATTACTCATAATTTCCATTAA
Organism: Viscum album; assembly: GCA_963277665.1. NCBI lineage: Eukaryota > Viridiplantae > Streptophyta > Magnoliopsida > Santalales > Viscaceae > Viscum > Viscum album. The sequence continues at coordinate 178,208,680 of OY728165.1, forward strand.
ACTCTTTCAAAGAATTTTCATAATAAAATAATTCTGTTATTGGTGGAATGTTACCCTGGTAGGCAACAAATATGCCATCATGCAGCATTTGCAATCATTCATCCCACTATCTTTTTAAAAATGTAATATTTGTTCCTTTTACCACAGACTTCATTTGATCCTCCCTTGATCCTTCCAAAAAATAATTCCAAATAAAGATAATATTTGTGTATCATCATGTGATATAAAGGTCACTCATTATCTGCAAACCAGCAAATCCACCATTGTGATTCCAAAGCTTTTTCCAAGAGAGAATTGCTTGAGGAAAAACATTGGACCTACACTTATTTATGTGGAATTACAAGGTAGATTAATATATTTGGATTCACATAACATGTGGCACTTCTTGATTTTCTTTTACGATGCTTGGCTGACAATGATTTACATGGTCCTTCCATCGTTCCCTTTTTCCTATCCATTCAAAATGCTCAGGTTCGAAGAATAAAGAAATATTTCAAAGGTAGTAATGGTATTGATGTTCATGGATCGATTCAATATTATCATTTAGGAGTTATAATTCTTAAAAACATAAAATATAATAAAGGAGAAATAATAAACTTGAACTATGTTGATTTACTAAAGTTATATAGATAAAATGTTTCACTAAAATTTTCATATTGGTATCGATTTCATTTAAATAGTTTTAACCTCACATGATAAATTTGATATGATCAGTTTCATGCTAAAGGTATCAGTCTCACTTTATTAGTTTAATCTATTTAGTTTCACATGATCCACTTTACACAATCAGTTTTATATGATCGGTTTCACCTGATCTGTTTCAGATAATCAGTGACAATCAATCGATATCCCCTAATTTGTTTCACATGATCAGTTTGACAAAAAAATGATTTTTCAATGGGGAAAATGATAGAGATTAATTATATATTTATCATTCCTATTCCATTCATGAAATATATCATTCTCTTATAGATTATGTGTTTAGTATGAATTTCATCATGTTGATGTTCAGTTCCAATAAACTCCATAGTTGTATCACCTTTTTGATAATTTTATACCAAAAAGTTATGTATTAAATCAACATTATTGGTTATTGAATTAGAAATTGTATTTTTATAAATTTTAATAGCACATGTATTATCAAAATTTATAGGGATATGTCTTAATAGTAGTCAATAATCTAATAAAATATCGTTCATCAACATACTTTTGCACAAAAACTGTGAGAAGTAATGTATTCTTCTTTAGAAGTTTAGAATGCAACCAAAATGTTCTTTTTTCTACACCATGAGATTAGAGACATTCCCAAAAAGTGAAATTTTCTGTATGTGCTTGTTCAATCTAATTTACACTAACCAATATCAGCATCATAATAAATAACCATATCAAAAGGTTGTCTTCTATGGTAGAAAAGTCATAAATTTATTGTATATTTGATGTATTTGTAAACTATTTTAGCAAAATTAAAATGTGATTATTTTGTGTTTTCATGAAATATTTCACAGACACACACACTAAAAATTAATTCCGGTCTACTAGCAGTTATGTAAAGAAAACTCCAAACCATTCCTATTAAGCATTTTGACCAAAAAATTACCCATTTTCTTCAATATCCAACATACATGTAGAACACAAAGTTGTATCACTACTCTAAATTCTATTATATACATATCTTTTAAAAATGTCTTTAGTATATTTGTTCTTATTTAAAATAATACCATAATTTTTTTGAAATATTTCAAATCCAATAAAATATTTATGCCCACCCATAATACTCATTTCAAAATCACATTTAATTATTTTTTTAAAAATTGTTGCATAACAAATTTTTATAATATTGAAAAATAATATCATCTACATATATTTGAGATATTAAAAAATCTGTAGATTATTTTATTATAAATATTGTAGTACCTGAAACTTTTTTTTTGAAAAAACATCAGATATGAGAAACATAGTTATCATATAATTCCATGAACTTGTAGGTTGATTCAAATTATAGCATGATATAGTTAATTTGAAATAATGACTTGGATAATGGGTAATTGTAAAACCTGGTGGTTGTTCAACAAAAACATCATCAATTATATAAACATTTAAGAAAGCACATTTGACATCCACTTTATAATGTTTACTATCCATGTGTATTATATAGGCATGTAAGAGTCTAATGGCTTCAATCCTAGCTATTGATTCAATGAACTCCTCATAATCAATCCCAACTTCATGATTATTTCCCTCTGAAACTAGTCTATATTTTTTTCTAACTGTATTTCTGTATTAATCAACATTATTCATAAACACCAATTTAGTTCATATGGTCATGGTATCCTTATAACTATCAAAAAGAATCTAGAAATTATTTATCTCAAATGCATTATTCTCTTCCTTTGTATCCATCACCCAAAAATCATCATTGATTGCATCATTGATATTTTTAGGGTCATGTTTTGAAAAGAATGCTTGATGTTCAACCTTATTCTTCAAGGAAGCTCTAGATTGTGTTCCTCTTTCTAAATCCCAAATAAAATCATCTAAGGTATGGTTTTTATGTGTTCATGTATGTCTATTTAAAGTCGAGATACTTTTTTTAGGTACGTTACAAGGTTCGGGTTCATTGTAAATAGAATTTGTGGAATTTACATAAAAATATGTTTAAAAAAATCATTTATAGGATGGTTAGAGGGTTATACCTTATTATATACATTGGATATATCCTCTTCAAGATTTTCTAGAGAGGTATTAGTCTCATCTGGATCTGTTTCATTAAACATGACAAGTTAAGATTCCTTAAAAAAATTGGTTCTCTTATTAAAGACTCTATATGATTTTCATAATGTTGAATATTAAAAAAATATCCCTTTATCACTTTTGGATGATAATTTATCTATATTATCTTTAGTGTTAATAATATAAAAATTTCATCAAAGTGGATCAAAATAATTTATATTGGGTTTACTATTATTCCAAAACTCATAAGAAGTTTTTATAAGGACATGTATTATTAAGAAATCAGTTATTATATAACATGTCTTATTAAAACCATCAGCCCAATAATAAATAGGTAGGTCATATTCATTGAGAATATTTCAGGCAATTTCATTAAGGGTTCTATTTATTATTTGTAGTACATAATTCAATTAAGGTGTCATTGGGGTGGAGAAATTATCCCTGTAGGCATTTTTTAGAAATAAGTTTCAATGTCTTGATTTTCAATCTCATTACCATGGTCACTTCAAAAGTATTTAATTTTAATCCCAATTAAATTTTCAATAGTATTATCATACTTGGTAAAATAAGAGCAATCATCACTTTTGAGAGCTATAAAAAAAGTTCCAAATATTCATAGAGAATTCATCTATAAGAACATAAACAAAGTGATTCCAATTGAGTGTGAATCTCTAGATTATCCAAACAGGTCCATGTGAACCAACTCAAGAGATTGAGAAGATATATCTTATTTATTTGGATTAAAAGAGATTATGTGTGGCTTTTACTTATGACAATGAATGAACAGTCCATTATCCTGTAACTGTATCTTGGGAAGGTCCTTAACGAAAACATTATTGGTTAATTTTTTACATTGGATTACATTTCAATGTCTTAGTCTTCTATTGTAGATCCAAGAAACGTTGTGAAAGGAATATATGTAGGAATCATTTTGTGATGCCAGTGTGTGTCTAAATTTTCTAAATATACATTATAATTTCTAATAGTTGTAAATACTATGTTTTTTTGGAATTTAAAAAAATGGAAAGAATCATTTAAAAAATTTACATTAAATCCATCATCACACAGCTAAGATAAGATAAATATTTAATATTCAAAACCATTAAAGTAGTGTACTTTGGAAATTGAAATTGGGTTATGGTTACCAATTTGGCATAAGCAGATGACTTTTCCGCATCCATTTTCTCCAAATGTGACAATTCCTCCGTCAATCTTGATGTGATTCTTGAATCTTTAGAAATATCCAATCATCTGTGTTGAATATCCATTGTCTAATTACCAATTATTTCTATAGGAACTCCTTATGCAATTTACCTACAAAATAATTCATCCATGATAAGATTTCAAATAGGACCTATTCAACTATTCTATGTGGGATACAAAAGAATAAATAAAGATTGACATTTTGGATATCATGTATCCACACATTAGCCACAGGATTCAGTGAGTGTGTAAGAGATAGATACAAAAAGTGCTCATAATTGTATATAAATGAACTCAACAAAGTTATATAGATAGAGTTAGGTTAAGAATTCCATGTGTGTTATGAAGTGAGGTTATAGACTCAATTGATGTAGTGGAATTGATGTTTGACTCATCTTCTGGAACTTTACTACAAAATAGAGTGTCGAAGCCTCAGAGTTCAATCCTGTTGGAGTATGTGATGATAATATTCTGGTTCGAAAGATGTTTAGATCATCTCAGTTGATTTAGATTGATTTCATGATCTCCTAATATGTTCTTCCTTTTGAGTTTATGTGTTTTGAAATTATCTTCAAGGGTTACAGTAGTTCATCTACATTACGTGTTTTGTTTTCTTACTGCAATTTTGAGCGTATTTGAATGACCCAGTTCGTTATCCTTTTATCCTTCGAGATCCAGTAAAAAAAATGACATCCCCGTGTATACATACCTCATACCATCATCTTAATATCCTAAAAAACAATGATTAATGTCAGATGAATTAATATGTGTAATAATGACTGATTCATATAAATCTAATTTAATTAAATAAAAATAGTTAATATTACTATTAGTGAGTCATAAGAATCAGTGAGTCAATTACATTAGTCTATCATCATCAATGACTCTTTATATCAGTGAGTTATTTCCATCGATATCAGCGACTCTAGGCATTAGAGAGTCAATTTAAGAATCGGTCTGTTTGGGCATCAATGAGTAGACATCGGTGACAGATGTTGAACTATAAATGTGTTTCCCATCAGTGAGCCATCCATAGGTGAGTAAATTGAAATATTATTATGTTTCCCATCTGTTATTCATCCATTACCGACTCATTTTGAACTAATGGTTCGTCACTGATCTATGTGTCATCTATCGGTTAGTCGCATGAACTATTGGTGTGACCGGTCATCAGTGACTTGTCCATCGGTTTGTCATTTTCTCTATCAGTATGTCAGGTATCAGTGACTCCATCAATTTATGATTCCTCATCAATGAATTAGACATTGGCAACTCAATTTAACGAATCATTGTTATAGAATTTGGAATACATAAAAATTTTCTTTCATATAAATAACGGTACTAGATTAAGTGAAATTCATAATGACATGTAAATACACACATGTAAATATATTGAAAGACCAATATCAAAAATTTATTGTCTTATTGAAATTTATTATTCCCTGAAACATAATCTACTAATTTATAAATATTAAGTGGTGTTGAACTCTCTATGAAATGGTTATTTTAATAATCACAAATCTTGGTTTAATTTATTTCAATTTAGTATTTTGTTAAAATTCTTTTAAATATGTGTAAATCATGTCTACATGTGTTTATCTATATTAAGTTTTGTTTTACGGTTGACCTAGAAGTATTCTGGATTGAATTGACACTTTGTGAAAATTCCATGTCCCGACTCACTATTAGTTATTTTCCATGTCACCGATGATGAACAGTTGAACCGATGATGAACGGTCGCACCGATGATGAACGATCGCACTGATGATGAATGGTCGACCGATGATGAATGGTCGCACCGATGATGAATAGCCACACTGATGATCAACGGTCGCACCAATGATGAACGGTTGCACTGATGATGACTGATCACAGTAATGACAACAGTCGCATTGATGGCTACCAGTGATCATGAGCCACCGATACCAATGATTAATGATCCACAGATGCTGATGCTACTAAAACCAATGCAGATTCAAAATGACTCACTGATCTCATGACTCACCAATAGTCATGAAAACTGTTTGAATTTATATAAACTCTTATTTAATTCCAACGGTCATATTCGATGTTTTTAATGCAATTAATGATATTTAATGTTAGTTGTATGCATGTCAAGAGACGGTACCTCATACCTATGAAAAAGGTAATATTTCCCATTGCCAGAGCGTGTATAATAAAAAGAAGATCAAGCTACATTAAAACTATGAAAAAAATGCATTGAGAGAGAATTCTTCCATGAATATACATACAAACATGGAGAACACATGAGGAACTTGAAGAGGGAATTTGCAAGATCTTAAAAGAACTCACATGCATGCAATCCAACACTCCTGAAGAACACACGAATAACATTGGAAATCATAAAACAAAATCACTTGAGAAAGACATGAAGCTGAACCATGATACTCTTTTTATTAACAGAAAAACCACAAAAGGACTCAAAAGCATCTCTGCTAAATCCAACGAGTCGAGAGCTACACTACCAATCAATAGAGCTTTCTAAAATTTCATATACTCTCTCTAAGTGAATAGTTATTTACTTTTGAGGAGTGTGTGCACTCTGTATATCTTTTACGCACACACTATCTCCTATGCTCAACTGGAGGATACTAAATCCTCATTCCAAACTTCGTACATCATATTGTGTCCCACTGAGGATATTGGTAGTGGTCAAGTGTGACCTGGATAGTCTTTGTGTTGTTGTCTTTGTTTTCCCATGACGAACTATGGTAGAGGTCTTAGGACATGGACAGTATTGAACTGTCATTAACCCCGATCCAGGGTGTGGATACAATTTATATTTAAATTTTAGAGGACTAAGCCTCTTCATGAGACTGAACCTCTTGGTTATATCTGCTGTATTTTTTAGTATAGGATAATGTATAAAACATGTATCATTTATTCCGATGCTATTGATTTTAAATACAAAACTATTTCAATTTTACTTTGATAGTTAAATGATAATGTTTTTATGATTGTTGTGAAGCAGTAAGATTGCTTAAAAAGCCAATTTAATCATGTGATTAAATTGACTAAGATCTAATCAATCTTTAAGAAGCCAAATGAACATTTGGAATCTTTATAAATATATGACAGTTTAACATTGGTTTTCAATTCGGGAACTTTAAGAGAAATATTTTTAACAGAAATTTTTAATTGGAACTCAATTCACCCCCCTCTTGAGTGTCCACCCCAACCAACATTTGTATCAGAGGAGTTGTTTGGCTAATCAACGTTTTCAACTATTTTGTTTTTCAACTATGATTTTAGTTGCATCTTTAAAGATCATAAATTTCTGTTAGTTCTAAATTTTATCTCTTTAAATACCTTTTCTAAAATCTTTCTATGGACAATAGACTAGATGGTGATGCTACCAACCGACCGCCTTTCTTCAATGGTACCAACTATGCCCAGTGGAAACATAAGATGAAAATTCATTTATAAAGTATGGGTTTTGATATCTGGACTGCTATAAAATATCAATATATAATTCCAGAAACTGAATGAACAACTTGGGATGAATCTACAAAAACAGCTTACAATAATAATTGTAAATCTATCAATGCTTCATATTTTGAATTAAGAGATGAGGAATTCAATAGAATATCTGCTGTAAAACAGCTTATGAAATATGGGATACAGTAGGTGTTTCTCATGAGGGAACAACTAATGTTAAAGAAATGAAATTAAATACTTATAATAATAAATATGGTAATTAAAAAATCAAAACTGATGAACCTATTTCTGATATGTATCTCAAGCTCAATGAGATAGTCAATATAATGAGTTCACTTGGAAAGGATGTTCCACCAAAGGAACAAATCATTAGGATACAGAGATGTTTGTCAGATAGATGGAGAGGAACTTCTGATTCAATCAGAGAATCATGTGACATTGGATATCTGCCTATTAAAGAACAAATTGGTAAGATTATGATGTATGAGGAAGAAATCAAGGTGAATAAGGAAGAAGATGATGAACCCAAGATAAAATTTGTGGCCTTTAAGTCTATTGCTTCAAAGAGTAAGGACAAAGAAAATGTTCAAATTCAAACTGAAAGTCTTACAAGTGAAGATTCAGACACTGACAGTGATGATGAAATGGAATAGATAGACAGGAGGATTAAAAAATCCTACAGGAAGAAGAAATTCTTCAGAAAAAAAACTACGAATTTAAATATGACAATAAAGGTCACTGGAAAAAGGATTGGAAGAAGTCTGATAAGTAAGATGATGCAGTCTTCTATGAGTGTAGAAGGAAATGATAGATAAAAGCTAATTGTCCAAAATTATAATTAAAAATTAAATATGATTATAAGGACAATACATACAAGAATGATATGAAAGCTACATGGAGTGCTTCAGAAGACAACACAAGGGAATATGATGATTCTGATTCTGAATAGAATCGTGCCAACATGTGTTTCATGACCAACACATCTGAGTTAACCTTAGATACTCCTATTTTAAATTCCAATTATTCTTTAGTTGATAAAGAATCTGATTCTGATTCTGATGATATGTCTATGGCTGAATTGTTTGAATATTGAAACTTGCTGGAAGAAACATGTAATGAACATAAGTACAAATATATGCAATTAAAGAAACAACATGCTCTCATAGAAAATGTTAAATCTGCCTTTGATATAGAAACAAAGAATTCTCAACTATTAATGGAGAATACAAAACTGAAAATGTCTAATGAGGAACTTATAAAGGACTTAGTAAAGTTCAAAAAATGGAAAAAGATACTCTAAATTAAATTATAGGAATACAAGTTTCACCAATGTAAACTACTAGATTAGTCTACCAACATGGAAAAGGACAGTTCACTAAAACTAGATTTATTCATATATCTGGACAAAATTCTGCTAGTTCTAGTTCTGGAAATTTGTATGCTTCAACTAATTATTCATTTAGTTATAGATGAAACAAAGTTTATCATTCAAAAATATATCAATTCTGTATATTAAATGAGACCCATAAGACAAATTTGGGTACCAAAATCATTGATTGCTAACCTGTCTGGTCCCAAGAAGATCTGGGTACCAAAATCATTTTCTGTTTAAATCAATTTTGTAGGAAACCTGTTTGAAGAGTTCCCACAAGAAGACATGGTATTTGTACGGTGGATGTTCAAGACATATGTCTGTGTATTACTCATGCTTCAAGAGCCTAATCAATTTTGATGGAGGCCATGTCAACATTGGTGATAATTCTATGGGAATAATCATCAGCCCTGGCCAAATTGGTAACACTAAATTAGTTTTAATTTATAAAGTATTATTTGATGATGGATTGAAATATAAATTGTTAAGTATATCTCAATTATGTGATGATGGAATTAATGGTAAATTTGAAAATGATTCTTGTGATGTTTCTAATTCTATGAATTTTTTAATATATTCTTCTTTATGAAATGAAAATGTTTATGCTTATGATTAAAATTCCTTAGCTATGAAAAATGTTACTTGTTTAAATGATTTTCATAATGAATCTTGGTCATGGAATAGATGATTAGGACACCATAATATACAGTCACTTAGAAAACTATCTAGGAAGTACTTGGTTAGAGACTTAACCAAACTAGAGTTTCCAAATGACAATGTTTTTAATCCCTGTCAAATGGTAAAACAACACAAAATCACTTTCATATCAAAGAAAGAAGTTTCAACTTCTCATCCTGTCGAGTTGGATCACATGGACTTGTTTTGACCATCTAGATTTTCTAGTTTAAATGGGAAGCACTCTATCTATGTCCTAGTATATGACTTTTCAAGATATACTTGGGTATCCTTCTTGGCTCAAAAAAGTGATGTTTTTTCTTACTTTATTAAATACTCTAAGTCTATGGAAGACATTAGTGGACTTAAGATTAAAACCCTGAGAAGTGACCATGGTCGTGCGTTTGGAAATCATGAGTTTGAATCTTATTGCTTACATGGTGGCTATAATCACAACTTTTATCTCCTAGGACACCTCCGAAAAATGGTGTAGTAGAAAGATAAAATAGAACCCTTTAAAAAATAGCAAGAACTATTCTTAATGAGTATGACCTGCCTATTTACTTTTTGGCTAAAATAGTGAATACAACTTGTTATATTATTAATAGAGTCTTATTTATACTTGTTCTCAATAAGACCCCTTATGAATTATGGAATAATATAAAACCTAATGATAGTAACTTCAAAGTCTTTGGATGCAATGTTTTTATTCTTAATACCCAGGATAATCTGGATTTGTTTCCTTCTAAGAGTGATGAAGGATTCTTTTTAGGATTTTCTATAACTAGAAAATTCTATAGAGTTTTCAATAAGAGAACTAACTGTGTGGAACAATCTGTTCACATCTTGTTTGTTGAAACTGATCCACATTAGCCTAAAACCTCCCTTGAAAATCCTGATTAATCTTTGACTATTCTGGACCTTAATGATAAATCTAAAGAACCTACTGTAAAAACATCTAGTTCCAGACATATTCTAGAATCTGCTTTTGTTGAACCCGAACCTAGAGAAGAACCTGGAATTTATATCCCTACATTTACTAGATCAACTAGGATTCTAAATAATCATTCTTTATATTCTATTGTTAGTAATCTTGATAGAGGGACAAATACTAGAGCTTCTCATAGAAATAAGGTTTAACATCAAGCCTTCTTGTCACAACATGAACCGAAAAACATTGATGATTCTATTAATAATGAATTTTGGGTTATTTCTATGTAAGAAGAACTCAATCAATTTGAAATAAATAATGTTTGGTACCCATTAGAGAGACCTAAGGACACTTTCACCATAGGTACTAAATGGTTGTTTAGAAATAAAGTAGATGAATCTGGAAATATAGTTAGAAAAAAATCTAGGTTAGTTGCACAAGGCTATAGTCAAGAGGAAGGAATTGACAATGAGGATACTTTTGCTCCAGTAGCAAGACTAGAAGACATTAGGATCTTACTTGCTTATGCTGCACATATAAATTTAAAACTATATCAAATGGATGTCAATAGTGTATTATTAAATGGGTATATAGATGAGTATGTTTTTGATGAACAGCCACATGGATTTACAAACACTCATTTTTCAAATCATATTTTCAAATTATCAAAATCTTTATATGGTTTAAAACATTCTCCAAAAGCTTGGTATGACAGATTAAGTACTTTTCTAATTTCTAAAGGTTTTACAAATGTAATAGCTGACCCTATTCTTTTTATAAAACTAATTTTTAATGATGTTTTAGTTGTACAAATTTATGTTGATAATATTTTTTTGATCTTCAAAAACTTCTTTATGTTATGATTTTTCTAAAATGATGCAAAATGAATTTGAAATGAGTTTAATGGGTGAACTAAAATTCTTTCATGGATTTCAAAAATTTCAAAATAATGATGGAATTATTTTAACTAAATGAAAATATACTAGAGATATTTATACATTTTTGATTGGATAGAAAAAACGTAGTGATACTCCCATGAGTACCACCTGTAAGTTCGATCTTGATAAAGATAGATAACCAATTGATCAAACCAATTATAGAGGAATGATTGGAAGTATACTCTACTTGGCTGCTAGTCGTCCTAATATTATGTTTATCATGTGTATGTGTGCTCATTTTCATGAAAACCCTAAAGAGTTACATATAAATGCTCTAATGTGAATATTCAAATACCTCAAGCATACTCAAAATTTAGGATTTTTCTATCCAAAAGGACAATCATTTGAACTATTTAGTTATTCTGATGCTGAATTTGCTGGATGTAAGTTAGATAGAAAAAGAACCTCTGGAACATGTCACTTTCTAGGCAAGTAACTAGTATCATGGTGTAGTATGAAGCAAAATTTTGTTTCATTATCTACTGTAGAAGCAGAATACATTACTGCTGGTAGGTGTTGTGCAGAAATTTTGTGGATGAAACACACTTTACTAGACTGTGGATATCAATTCAGAAATTTCCCAATAAATTTTGACCACACAAGTGCTATAATCATTTCAATGAACCATGTGTCTCACTCTAGAACCAAACATATTGATGTCAGACATCGCTTTTTGAGAGATCACTACCAAAAAAGTGATATTACTCTTGAGTTTTTAGGTACTAAACATCAATTATCTGAATTTTTCACCCAGCCCTTAAATTATAATAGGATAGAGTTGATTAAAAAAGAGTTGGTATGATAGATTTTTGAAAATGTTCAGTAAATCCGATTTGTGAAACCGATCTGTCAAACGGATCTGTCAAACCGATCTGTCAGACCGCTCTGTCAGACCGATCTATCAAACTGATCTGTCATACCGATCTCTCAGACCAATCTGTCATACCGATCTGTCAGACTGATCTGTCATAGCAATCTGTCAAACCGATCTGTCAATCCAATCTTTCAAAACGATCTGTCAAACCGATCTGTCAAACGGATCATTCAAACCAATATGTCAAAACGATCTGTCAAGTCGATTAGTGCTACTGATTGGGTTGTACTATTTTTAAAATCGTTATTTTCGGTTTAAAATGAAGCTATTTTACTTGATAGATATTTTATTTAATGTAACCCCAAATGATACAAATAATAACATGCGTCTATTTCATTCACTAAATACTATTGACCTTCAATTTCTACCCGAACTCTCTCTTCTCTTTTCTGCAACCCAAGCCTTTTGAGTATTTCCAAGCTTCTCGATTATATCAAACCTCAGAATGGCCAAGAAAAAGAGGCAGGGAAAGGAATATGAAAGAAAATTCACAATCAAACATGCTCGAGGTGAGTTGAGCGGTACGACGCAGAGGTCTATGAACCCGGAGCTAGAAAAACGAGAAGTTATAGCTAAAAAATTAATTTTCTCATAATGGGTTTTATCTAGCATGTCTGTTCTCTTTAAAGTGTTGCAAATTCAAGGTTGGAAGAATAGGTTCTGCGATAATGATAGAGTCTTTTACCTGAAGCTGGTGAATGGGTTTTATTGGAACCTGGATGTAGTATTGGATAGAGTAAAGGTTGCGAGATTTCCTTCCTTAGTAAAAGGGAAAATGGTTACTTTTTCATCAAAGTGGTGGGCTGAATGTCTAAGAGTACCACACAATGGAAGATACGAGGACTATTCTGGTAATATTCCTCCAACAACTGATTACTTTTCTTATGATCTAACCCAAGATTTATTGATATTTGAAGTCTGAATCGCGATGGATAACTACTGCTGAGTTGGGTGGTGAGAATAGAATCCTTTTTTAATTTATTCAACATCAGATATTTCCTAGAAAAAGGTGAATTTGCTTCGATAAAGTATCAGGATGTGTTTCTGTTATTCCTCTTGTTTAATAGTGAAATGATCAATATGGGTAGATATTTTGTTGAGCATAATATTGAGATTATAAAACCTTCATAGAAAGCTACTACTCTGTTTTATTCTAAGAAGATTTCTTCCATGCTGAAATTCTTGGGTTGTGTTGATTATAGAGATGAGTGTATATCATCAATTAGATTCTGTTTCAACAATGTTATTTGTAAGAGGATGAAGATCAATTGGAACCCCTGGAGGAAAGATTGGTTTGCTGATGAACAAAAGTTATATGATTGCTTCAATCCTATTGATAATCCATAGAGAAAAAAGGAGATAAGAGGTCCAAGTTTAAAACCTGGTGAGGAAGTGGTTTATTTAGATGAAGAAGAGGAAGCGGTAGTTCCTAATGAAACTGGTGAATCCAATAAGAAGGGAACATAAAAAGAAGATGCTGGTGATAATCTAAATGCAGAATAGGAGTTTGAATCATCTCTAGATGAGAGGAGTGATCCTGATACTGTTATCCTGAAGAAAAGAAGGATAGAATTTGGTTCAGCATTCCCTCATCTCAAATTACTAGAGATTGAACTACTTTTAGATTTAGAAGAAGAAGATGAGACAGATGAATCAACCATTGAGGAGTAAGAGTCTGGAAGTACAGACAGTTCAAATGAGAAATTAGTTAATGATGATAATTATTATGATGATGAAGGCAATGAAGGTGATGAGGGTGATGCTGATGGTGATGTTAGTAGTGGTGGTAGTGATAATGATGATGGTGATGCTGATGATGCTGATGATCGACCTATAAAAGGTAATAATGTGGTCCAAGATGATCCTCAACCCCAACCAATTGAGCAAGAAAATTTCCCTGAGGCTGAGAGGACAGAACAGTTCGAGAGTGGTGAGGATGTGGATGTCCTTCCCGAAAATTCTAGATGAGCTCAATTTTTGAAACCCATGTATCCTTCATGAAAATCTATATGGGAATAACATCTAGTTCTGGATGTTGTGGGATTAGATTACCCAAAGGATGACGAAGGTGTAGAAGTGGATCTTATAGGCGTAAATGTTTTAGGTAAGGCTCAATTAGTTGCCGAGTCATTGCAAAGAGTAGATGTTTGATCTGATCCTTTAGTGTTTCATGCTATACCTAATCCTGTAGTTTCTAAATCTGACATTGACAGATTTAAGGGTGAATTGATTCATGGTGTTAGGGAGACAGTGAAAGATGAGTTCTCTCATATTGCTGCTCCTGCTCTTATTACTTTATCTGAATCTGCTATGGATGGTTTGGCTCAAAAAATGGTATGCTTTACCAAACCAGACCTGTGCAATTATAGTGAGTCGATTGGTAGGAACATTACCTCTTTGAATCAAACACTCACGGATTTATGAAGAAATCTAGTTTCTCTATATTGATAGATCATAACAACCATCTCTAGTATGATGGACGTTTTAAGAAATTTGATAGAACATTTGAAGATTGCATATTTGAACAAGTTGAATGCTGAGATCACACAAGTTGTTGCTCAGGGTACTACTTCAAAAGTATCAAAGATTACTGGTTATGATCTTAATACTTTAAAGGATGTTGTTTGAGAAGAGATGGAAGCTCTTGGAAAGATTTTGGATTTAGATTATTTAGAAATAGATGAAAGAGCATAGTAACATATTTATAAGATGGTGCAGTTGTATTCAACCGATGCTACCAAGGCTCAAAAAGTGAGTAAAGAGAATGTGGATAATTATTTCTCTAATATTTACACCAAGAATGATTTGAATCATCATTTTAATGTGATTTCTGGCAATTTGAGACTCTCTCTAGTAAGTCAATCATTTACGGCTCAAGTTCAGCTGTTGACGGATTCTACTCCTACTTAGAAAATTTCATGCAGAATAATGATGACTTTGAAAAGGTTATGATGTACAGTGGTGAAGTAATTCAGGACATCATCAATTTTCTCAAACCACACCTTCATGTGTAAGATAAGTCCATTGTTTTTCCTACTACTAAGTCTCTTCAATCATCAGAAGTTTCTCCCGATCATCTGTCTTTTTATAATGATCTCTCCAGTATTCTGCCAGTCTTTCAACAGCCTCCTTCAGAATGATCTTCTCCACAGCAGGTGACCATAGAGCCCAAAATTCGTCCATCTCGGGTCGTCCTGCCTCCTTTCTCTACCCAGCCAATTCAACCTTCCACCCAACCTCCTTCAGGACCATCTATTCCTCCCAATTCTAAAGGAAAGATACCTTGCACCCTGAGAAATAGTTTTATCTCTCAATTTTTGATAGGGTGTCTATTTCCTATACTTTTCACTTATGTTTGTGATTTTTGTACTCATTGTTGATCTGGAATCATCTTTCTTATCTTCCTTATATCATCTTTTTTATAATCCCAAAGGGGGAGAAATGATCATGCATAATCATGCATATGAGAAACTAGAGAGATCATGAATATGCGAAATCAGAGAGATCATGCATATGAATTGGTGAATTGAATGTACATATGAGCCCATGCTAGCTACTTACCACTTGCATGCATACAGAGGGGGAAATGATGCCTCTGTATCTCCGTAGGAGTTATAATGTGAATGAATTATATTATATGAATTGTATTATATGGGGTGATTGACTCAGTTATATAAGTTATATTTTCTATTCTAACCCTACTTTATCTTTTGGAATATATTCTTTTTTTATAGGGGGAGCATACTGAATGACATAATATATTCTCTCTTCCTTTTTTCCATTGATTTATGATTATCAAAATGGGGTAGATTGTTGAACTCTCAATGAAATGGTTATTTTAATAATCTAAAATCATTATTTTATTTATTTTAATTTAGTATTTGGTTCAAATTGTTCTAAATATGTGTAAATCTTGTCTACATGTGTTTATCTATGTTAATTTGTGGTTTATGGTTGACCTAGAAGTATTTTGGAATGAACAGACACTTTTTGAAAATTCCATGTCTTGACTCAACGTTAGTTATCTTCCAAGTCACTGATGATGAACGGTCTCACCGATGAAGAACGGTCGCACAGATGATGAATGGTCGCACTGATGATGAATGGTCGCACTGATGATGAACGGTCACACTGATGATGAATGGTCGCACCGATAATCAATGGTCGCACCAATGATGACCGATCACACCAATGACAATGGTCGCACTGATGGCTAACGATGATCATGAGCCACTGATATGGATGATTAATGAGCCACTGATGATTATGCTACAGAAACCGATGTAGATTCAAAATGACTCACTGATCTCATGACTCACCGATATTCATGAAAACTGTCTGAATTTATATAAACTCTTATTTAATTACAACGGTCATATTTGATGATTTTAATGCCATTAATTATATTTAATTTTAGTTGATGGATTGTTAGGAGACTGTACCACATACCTATGAAAAAGGTAATCATTCTCATTGCCGGAGCGTGTGGAATAAAAGGAAGATCGATATGTAGTATAAGTAGGCAAAAAAAGGCATTGATAGAGAATTCTTTCAAGAATATACATACAAACAGGGAGAACACATGAGGAACTTTAAGAGGGCATTTTGAATATCTTAAAAGAACTCTCATGCATGAAATCCAGCACTCTTGAAGAACACATGAAGAACACTAGAATTCAAAAAACACACTCACTTGAGAAGGACATCCTGCTGAACCACGATACTCTGTTTTTCAATAGAAAAACCACATAAGGACTCAGAAGTATCTCTACTAAATCCAAGGAGTCCAGAGTTTCCCTGCCAATCACTAGAACTTTCTCAACATTTATATACTCTCTATAAGTGAATTTTTATTTACTATTGAGCAGTGAATTCACTCTATATTTATTTTACACACACACTGTCTCTTGTGCTGAACTAAAGGATACTAAATCCTCATTCCAAACTCCATACATCACACTGTGTCCCACTGAGGATAGTGGTAGAGGTCAAGTGTGACCTGGAATGATTGTGTGATGTTGTCTTCGTTTTCCCACAAAGAACTATGGCAGTGTTCTTAGGACTTGGACAGTATTAAATTATCGTTAACCCCGATCCAGGGTGTGGATCAAATTTATATATAAATTTTAGAGGACTATGTCTCTACTTTAGAATGAACATCTTGGTTATATATGATGTATTTTTTAGTATAAGTTAATGTATAATATATGTATCTTTTATTCCGATTCTATTACTTTGAAAGACATAACTGTCTTAAAGTTACTTTGATAGTTAATTTAACAAGTGTTTATGCTTGTTGTGAACCAGTAGGTCAGCTTCAAAAGAAATTTTTTTCATTTTATTGAATTGACTGAGATCTAATAAATCATTAAGAATCAAATTGATCATTTGAAATCTGTATAAATTTTCTACAATTTAAATTCAGTTTTAAATTGGGGGACTTTAAGAGAAAAATATTTAACAGAAATTTTTAATTTGATCTCAATTCACCCACCTCTTGAGTGTCCACTCCCACCAACAATTGTAATTATTGTCATCACTTAAAACATAATATCTGAATTATCATGACATGCAATTTTTCATGAATTTTAATTATTAAAACATCTTTCTCCGAAAGGGTCCAACAAAATTGTTTAACTATCTTATGTAATAATGTGTATAAATATTATTCCAATACATGTGAATATCATCAATAAATATAGAGTAAAAATATTCATTAATGTCTTATGAGATGGGTCATATGATTACATTAATGTATTATAAACATAAACAATCTCAAAAAGAGAATAGTTTTTTTTGAATTAAATCTAATAAAATGGTATCCTGGGATCATAATATCCATGTATGATGAATAAATTACATGAAACATAAATTATCCTGTAAATAATAAAAATAGTAATATAAAAAGTCATATAGATGTACATACACCTATAAATAGAATTTATGTGCATGATGAAACATGAGTCTCAACGAATAAAAATTGAGACCAAAATATTTCACTGATTTGGTTACTTTTTAATACTCTTCCACATTACAGAAATGTCATAAAATCAATATGTGAATACAAATAAATATAATTATATGGTATATAGAATGTTTTAATGTGTAGTATATAAACAAAAAAAAAAGGAATAACTGGAAAACAAAACATGAATCTGACAGAAATAAAAAGTGAGATGAAATCCCCTTAACTTTGTTCTTGACTATCGTCATACTCATTCAAACCATTTATATATA
Organism: Viscum album; assembly: GCA_963277665.1. NCBI lineage: Eukaryota > Viridiplantae > Streptophyta > Magnoliopsida > Santalales > Viscaceae > Viscum > Viscum album. The sequence continues at coordinate 178,227,099 of OY728165.1, forward strand.
GAAAAAAAATTATTATAAAAAGTTAACATAATAATATTATTATATATAATACCATATATGGTTCTACTTGGACCTTATATTACCCACTTGTTAACCATCTTTTTTAATTATTTTACATCATCTAATATTTGCTTTATTCTTCACATGTGTAATTATTTGATATATCATTTGTCATTATTCCTATATCATGATTTACAGATTATAAAAAAAGAGATATATATAAAGTATATATATTAATCATGAATTATATTAATAAATATAAATATGTATATAATATCATTATGAAACAAAACACACCATTCATAGAGTCGGTAGGTCATACAAATACAAGAATGGTATTCATGTTTAATTGTCATGTTGAATTAAAAAAGTAGAAGATATATATATATATATAATAATTCAAATATAAATATGATATAATATAAATTTTATATATTATATAAAACCAACATTAATAAAATAAATGTAGTGTATGAACAAATCATATTGCATCTAGGGTGGTAGTCCACACATCCTCAAAGAAATAATCATATTTACATAAGTTGGAAAATTTAAAGGTATGTTATAAATTAGAATTATAGAAGTATAAAGACATTATAAATGTAATTTATATCATATATAAACATATAATCCTTCTTAATTGACACCTTGATAGGTGGTAATCAAAAATGAACAGGCATCGCTTGGTGAGTTAGTACTTCATCGAATAGAGCAACAATTGTTCTTTACCCTTTATATAGTGGTGTTTTTAACTTTAGTCGAACCATTTACCTAAAAATTAATTGTATTTTCGAGAATAAATATTTTTTTATATAACCATATAATAAATAGAGTTGTATTGGGATAATAAGTATAATAATAGAAAGGACTTAAGAGAAGACGTTTCCTCATTATTTGGTAACTCATGTTAGTTTGTGCGAAAAGGATTCCACATATTTGCTTCATTACATTGGGAGAATTATATAAGTAAGGTGTGAATTTGAGGAATATTATTTAAAATATATTGGATAAACCTATGGGTTTTTATTGGTGTCCAGATGTGGAGCGATGTTAGCGTTTTATATGGAAGGAAAATAACTCACTTTAAATTTTTGAAAACAATTATCATGTACACAAGTTTTTACATTATAAAAGAGATTAAAAAACATCATAAATAATTAATGAATTGTTTATGGATGAAATATGGATATAAAATGGGTTTTTTAAATGTTTATAGGTCATTGTACACCTATGAATATGGATTAGTATGTAATTAAGCTAAATTTTACCTTTATCACTTAAATTTATTATAATTCAATTTTACTAATCATTTTGGTCAAAAATAATGTTCATCTAATATGAAACTAAATTTTATATACTAATATGTTGTATCTCGTTATTTAGGAATTCATTTCACAAAATTGGGAATATTTGGATTAATGATAATCCCACAGATGAGACAAAATTATGGGGTTTTAAATTAAAAAGAGGTTCAAGAGATTATTAAATTTTATATTCAATGTAAAAGTAAAATTGATTATAATTAAATCATTATATTAATAGATGTATAACTGATATTATATTATCCTAAAACAAATTTAAAATATAATTTATAAGTAATAATTAATTAATCTAAATGGTAGTTTTTAACTAAAAATGTTTGTTTTTCACTATTATTCAAAAAATAATGTATCTCCAAAAAATCCCATAAAAACCACTATATGATATATTCGAAACTCCAAATTAAAAAACGATATTAATTTTATAAAATAATATTTCTAAAATTTTATAAAATTAATTTTATTATTAGAATAGAATTATTAAAGAGAATGGGATTTCTAAACACATATGGGATTTACCAAAAATCAGATATTTGAATATCAATATTTTATATATAAATATTATTATTATTATTTTATAGAAAATTATTTATTACTGCTAATATAACTAATTTTATCCCCTAGGATATAATATTTTAATATATAAATTTATAACAATTAAATGGTGTTTCATAAATACATCAGTGTACCATGTAATGTACTCCATATTGGTGTTGAAAGTAGCACAAGACATGTTTTTATTCATTATAGGGAAATCCAAGTTGGTATAACATGTAGCACTGTAAAGTCAGTATTCTGTTTAGCATAAGACAAGTAATTGTAGTGTGAATAGAATATTTGACATAGTGTATTAATATATATATATATATTGTGTTACGTGAATTTTAAAATATTAAAATGATAAATTATTTCAAAAAATTAATTTCCAAAATCTTACGTTGTTACATTTTAACCCATTAATATAAATTTCACTATTGTAACTCATCCGGGATCTCAATGGTTTAATACTTGAGTATTTAACTCATAAAAACCAGCATCGTAAAAATTAATACTAAAAAGTCCCTTAAAAGGGGAAAGTAGGAAGCATAATGGTTATACGATGTAAAATTTAAATAATTATCCAGATAAGATAACATTGGTGGGAATTGAAAACATGGACATGGAAGAAATGTAAAACTATAAATTTCTTATGTAGAGTTATAGAGAACATGGTTAGGAGAATGATAAAAAACAAAAATTCATTAATCTGAGATGAACTATGGGAACATATGATTCATTAGAAAAAGATGTACTAGTGTAATGTTTTTTGGTTCCAAGTTACTATATCCTAAAGATAAAGAATTTTCAGTAAATGGTATACTTGCATGATTACAGGATAACGTCACACTTTTATTTTCCTTGATCGACTTCAACTTTTTCTTCAAAAATGAAGGTGAGCATTTTTTATTCATGAAGCACTAACATATAATGAGATGACTGATATTCCAACCCATCTATTATCATTTATCATTAAACACTGTTTTTTTATTTTTGGTTACCCAATATTCTAGATTCATTATGTAGTGATATGATCTTTTATTGTCACAAACTTCATCTAATGTCTAAATTACTCATCTCATAAATGGTTATCCATATAACCCTTACAATAGATGAAAAAGAGAAGATTTATAAATAATTTCATTAAATATTATGATCATTTGTCCCCCATATATCACAAAGATCCACTAGTTTTTCACAATATAAACATGTGAACACCCTTATCATATATTCACTAGAAACATGGTAATAACCTTAACTACAATAAATCCTGTTGGAAAACATGAATTCTTCCTTATTCAAGGGATTAATATATATTTTCATTAAATCAATGAATTGTTAAACATCATCTCTGATGACATATAATTCATAGTCAATAATTAGTTCTTGGGTAATCTGTACCATAGAATTTTCTTATTCATATCCATCATATCTTTATCCAAAAATCATTATCACAGCATCAAGAATCAATTAAGGGTAACCACCCCTTAATCCCAATATCACTATTATATGAAATACTTTTTCTATGTTTTCATCATAGTCTAACATTTATTTTTCAATTCTTAATAAATATGTATATTAAAAATAATCATATTTTTCACGATTCATATAAAAAAATATTTGAATTTCAAAACATAAATATTTCATTCGACCAATATTATTCTAATTCCATTACATTTGAATCATCAACTTATTCCATATTCCACATTCCAATAATATGGTATATGAATCAAGTCTTAAGATTACTCATCTAAAAATAGTCAGACTTTTTATGGTTAATGTATTCAACACTGGAAGAGCTTCACATATCATTAACATGTCATTCATGTTATCTTTATCTTAAAATGTATAACAAATATGTGTACAAAATTCCTGATTATTTTTATTATATTTACACTTTGTAGAATAAATTATCATAATTCCAATATATTCTATATTTGAAATATTAAATGTGAACCTTGTTACATTTATTTTACCCCATTGACTAAAACCAGAAGGTATAGTGTGAGAAACATTTATCATGTTTGGATAGTATTTAATCATGAAAAATTACTTATTGGGTACCTAAATCATGATTAAAACATATTTCATTTATGGAATATTAGGTTTATCATAGGTTATTCATAGTCATACTCTATTTAAATCATTCATTATGGTTTGTCCAGACATTATGGATTTATAAAAGCATATCCCTCGAGAGTGTAAAACATGGTGTGCAAAATGCCACATTGTTTTATAAAAGATTACCTCAAGTCAAACCTAGAACATATTGTCAGATTTGTTACCTCTAGGAACATTTTTTCCAGATCCTCATCCACTAGTAGTATCTAGACAGGGATGTATTTCATGGAAACCACCATCTATGTCCTTTACCAAAATTCCATATCATTATCCTAAATGTCGAATCATCATTATACATATCCTTATATACATCCCTAGACATATCATTAGAAATATACATATGGATATCACTATTGTTTTCTCATCCTAGTTTTCATATGTAGACTAAACTATTACTTTTATAAAAACTATAACGACCCACCCTTAACGTATGGTAAATACATTAAATTTGATGAATATTCTGTACATTACAAAAATATATTCATGAGGACTATAATAATTTATTTCATTTAGAAACATGTAATAAAAATATCTTATCCTGGTGAATGATCTAAAACATCTCCTGTGAATATATATAGGTTTAGTACATCTATATAATACCATTCTTCATAAGTTGGGGAAAGGAATAAAAAATGGGATGATGATATGATCAGTAAGTGTTAAAAAGGGAAACATGTAAGAAAAAACAAGAACATGGTGGAATGATAAAATGATCATGACATTAAATTATCATACTATTAATATCAATGATAAAATCAAGGCTTATGTTAAAAATAATGGAATTTCACAAGACAAAATCATATGGAATAAATGGACATAATACATGAAATCATAACTGAGGAATAAGACATTGAATTTGTAAAAAACAACCTATGTATGTACATCAGGATTTGGCTAACAAACTATGTACCATATTAACTTTTTCATGTGATACATACAATGTACCTTATTTTTTTTGTGATTTGACTATAGCATTAATACTCTTTTTCATTTAGGATTGTGCTAAAACTAATGTACCTACTTTTTTGGGATTAGGAAATAACTTGTTTACCATCAGTCATTGAGTCTTGGACTATAGCCCATGAACCATAATTTTTTGAATTGGTATATATCATGTGTATCAAGCTTCATTTATTATAGGGACACAACCCATGTACCATTCTTGATTTCACGATTAGGCTATAAACCATGTACCCTCTTTCATTCATGCTTGGGTTACTACACATGTGCCTTATTTTTTCGAGATTGGGATTTAAACCAGGTACACTATTATATAAAATATAAATTATCCATTCCCAATTAATTGTAGTGATATATAGTACCCAGGAATATCAAAATAAAATCAATCATGAAAGTGAAACGTTATAATTAAACATTCATCATATCATGACCCATAAAAATTGATAGTTTTTATAATCAAAAACTCATAACCAAAGAAATGAAATTTGTGTCATAACCATTTCCACAAATTATAATATATGAAAACAGAAATGTATTGTAGTCAATTCTTGAAGGCATTACCCATTTAAAAATAGTGCATCAAAATCATAAATCCCATGGAAGTAAAATCTGTGTCATATGTATCATTCCCTCAAATCACTAACCATTCAAGAATGAATATGAATGGAACCTTTGGAAAATTTCATAAAAACACTTGAATAACGTTGAATGATTTCATATTATATTGTAAATAACATATAATGATATTTAAAAAACAATCTTCAGAAAACTATAATTTATTATTTCAAATGGCTCTTTATAAAATATATCATTTTTGAAACCAATTTCTTGAAAATAAACAAAATAAATTTAAAAAATATATTTGAAAACCATTTGGAAAAATTATATTTGAAAACATATGAACAGAGCCTGAAATATTTTTGAAAACAATTTCATTGAAAATCTATTTTAGAAATTTTTTATTATAAATTTCCCATTAATCATTAAAAGAAACCTTAAAAGGTTTGATGGTTGATATATATGTACATGTCATACCAGATAAAAAGAACCTTCCATTTCATGGTAAAGACATTCGAATAATGGATCATTTGGAATCTAAAAATAATATTCAATTTAATTCATTTGTTATAGATACAAGGGTAAAAATTTCATTTCACGATCATATGAGATTTGTAGAATATACTCAGAAATCCTTCTTAAAGAACGTGATTTTCCAATTGAAGATTGTGTAATGTCACGATTTTAAAGAATAACTATCTTAATGATATAATATAAGAATGATTAGAAATATGGTTCCGATAAATCAATATATAATTAATAAATATAGGGTATGAAAATTGATTAATTTCAAATGATATGGGTTGTATGATTTCATCAATGGAAGCATAAATACAAACAATCAGGAAAATTGATTAAATTGTTTCAATAAACTGTTATGACTTGGGGACATGGGATCATTATCTATAATAAGAAAAGTAAATTAAATTAAACATGAAAATGATAAAAATAAGTAAATTAAATATATAAAATGTATGATTATAGTATATACACCTATAATTAGAATTTAGGTGCATGAAAACATTAGTATCAATGAAGGGAAAATAAGACAAAAATGTTTTACCGATTTGGTATTTTTTGAAACATAGTACCCATAAATAAATGAAATAAAATGGATATGTAAATACCAATAAATTTATTTATAAGATATATTGAATACAATAATGGTCTGTACATTCCCCGCACAAGTTGAATGAATGGAGAACATAACATGTATCTCACCGAAGTAAAAATTGTGATGAAATCCCCTAACCATGTGACTTGACACACATCATAATCATTCCATAAATATTTATAATTTATATAAATTAATTATAAAAGTCATTAATAACAATATTAATAATATATTACCATATATGGTTTTATTGTGGCATTATATTACACTCATGTTTGTTTCACTTTCGGTAATAATCTATTTATTCTTCACACATGTCATAATTTTTTATATATTTGGTTCATATTAATATATCTATATTTAAATATTTTAAAATATATATATATATATATATATTTTTATATATATAAAAAAATTATATACATTATACTTGTATTATAATAGTATATATTTGACATAATTTATTAATGTACTATACCCTTCATTGGGTGGTAGGTCGTACATACTCATGAACATTATTCCTATTTAATTGTCTTGTTAAATGAAACAATTATAAGACATATATGTGTATAAATATATTTATATTAAATATGTATTATGATATCATATATTTAAAAAATATTCACTAAAACCATCCAAAATACTACCTTGTAGTGTATGAAAAAATCATCTCTTTAATACGGCGGTAGTTCACACTTCCTTAAATGAAAGTATCATATATAAACAAATGAAAAACATAAAGGTATATTCTAAATAAAAATTACAAGAGTATAAAGAAATATTAAATATTATATATATATATATATATATATTCCATCATAATGGAATACCTGATAGGTGGAAATAGAAAATTGAAAATGCATAATTTCATGAGGAAGTAATTCACTGTATACAGAAACGGTATGTTTCATACCAATTATATAGAGTTTTGTGTACGTGTATGTCTACAATAATTAAATAAAAACAACCTAATATATTTACTATACTATTTATGTAATATATTAATATAATAGAAAAAATTTTGGGGAACCTTCAAATAGAAAAGAATAGACCTAAGAGGAGACGTTACATCTTAATATCTAACTACCATTGGTTTGTGAAAAAAGGCCTCATTGGGTTGAATTCTTCTCAAGAAAATGATTCTAGGAGTAATTAAGGAATTTTATGAAGTAAAAATTTTAGATCATGTCTGATCCTAGGTTTTTGGCTAGGTTGGATGATGTGGTATAGGTGGTGGCCGTTTATTGTGAAGGAAAAGGTCACGTTGAGAATTTTTTTTAAAAGGAAGGTGTACACATGATATAACCTAAAAAAAGTCATTAGAAACAATCATAAATAAAAAATGGACGTTAAATGAGCTAAATATATTAATAAAATTGGTTTTGGAAAAGTGAATAGGTCAATTAGGCCTCGATGATTAAGGATTAGTACCAAATTAATATTAATTTACATTGATCATTGTGAGTAATTATATTCCCTTTTAATAGTCATTTTTGTTACAGATTATGTATATTTTAATAGAGTCTAAATATAATATCTATTAAAAATTTATTAGTATGATTGTATAAATTCAAATAATAGTAGTGAAGGAATTAAGGTCAATGCTAGTCTCACTTATGGGATGAAATTACGGCATATTAATGTTGAATGAATTTCAATAGAATATTATTTTTTTATATTAAATTTAAAAATTAAAATGCATATAATAACAGAACTTTTATTAATATATATAATATTGATCTACTATGGTCAAAAAATATTAAAATATAATATATCATTAATAAATATATAAAAAATATAGTTTTTAACAAAAAATTTGTATTTTCACTATTCATCACAATATGATGTTTCTCAGAAAAATATAAAACATTCACCATAAGATAATTTCGCCACTATAAATTATAAAATGAAGTTTCTTTTTGAAATTCAATTTATAAATGTTTATATAATAAATTTTATTACTATAAGTGGTTCATTAATGAAAATTGTGGTTTTAAACATTGAAGGGATTCACCAAAATTCATTCATTTCATTATCAATACATTATATAAATATGAAAATTATTAAACATATTTTAAGGTTAGTTATTATTAATAATATAACTAAATTTAATGGATAGTTAATAATTAGCTAATTTAAAAAGAATTAACAATAAAAATATTTTTCATAGGAACAATAGTATGGCATGTGACATAGGCCATAATAGTGTTGTGGGTAGGGCAATCTGAGTAGGTATTGCATGTAGCACAAGACATGAAGGTATTTATGCATTGAAATAATAGTTTTTATTATGTATAGAACATGTTTCGTAAGTGATGTCTGGATAGAATTTTTGAATTTCTATTTCAATATGTATATATATAATGAACAATTTCTAGTCTCACGTAAAATTTAAAATACCAATAAGATAAATAAATTTTTAAAAAAAGTATTCCAAAAAATCTTAGGGTGTTACATTATACCCCCATAATGATAATCTCTCCCATGAATTATTTTTTGTTATCAAAGTTTTAGAACATAAAATTTTCAATCGTTGAAACCCACATCTTAAAATTGTATAATAAAACTTGACCTAAAAAGGGAATGCTAGAATCATATTGTTTTCCCATTGTAACATACATCAAGTTTTCCAAATAAGAGAAAATAGGTGGGAAGTGAAAAAATGAAGATGGAATAATAATATATCTATTATTTTCAGTTAGAGATTAACATGGAACACAGTATGGAGAATGTTAATGATTAGAAGTCCATAAATCGATGATGAGATATGAGACCATCCGCTTCATCAAAAACTGAGGTACTAAGATAACATTATTGATTTCACAATACATTTTCCTAATGATAAATAATTTTCATTAAAATATATTCTAACATCACTTTAGGACAACCTCACCCTTTTTTCATGATCCACTTCACCTCTTTCTCAAAAAATTAATGTGAATTTGATTTCATCCCAAATGCACTAATATATCATGAGATGAATGATATGGCATATCATATGTCATCATTTAACACTGAAATCATTTTTTTATAAAAGGTTATCCAATATTCTTAAATCCTCAGGTAAAAATATAATACATTATTCTCACAAACATCATCCAAATAATAACTTCAACATTCCATAAATGGTTAACCTTATAACCCATCTGATAGATGAAAATTAAAGGTATTAGTAATAACTTCCATAGAGTGTCCTAACATTGATAAGCCAAATTGAAGATTATACCACAATATTATCAAATTCAAAACATGTGTACACGATGAACTTGTATTCTCTAGAACTAAGGTAATAAAATTAAAAACAATAAGTCCTTTTGAAACACATGCATTCTTCTTAAATTAAATTATTACTGTATCCATTAATTATATACATGATGTTGCAAACCACATCTTTGATGAAATAAAATAATTGGTCAATAATCAGTTTGTTGGTTATCCATACATTATAGTTTAATTACTAATATCCATTATATCTTTAAGAAAACATCATTATCTCAAACATAGGAATTAATTAATGGTAACCTTACCTTAATCAAAATTAAACCATTCCATGATATCATTTTGCTCGGTTTTCATCACCATACAACATGTCTTTTTCATTCCATAATGAAAACGTCTCATGAAAATAATCATATAACTCCTGATTCATATGACATTATTTTGAATTTCCATATATAAATACATCATTATTAATACTTTTTTGATAATCTATTAAATAGGTCATCTAAAATAATTCAATAATACCTATATCATAAAATATAAAATATGAAAAATGGATTATGTATCCTCAACGTCAATCTAATTATGCCTCTAATTTTTATTTAAAAATATACTAGAAGAACATCACATAACTTTCACTTGTTGTTATAGGTCCCTTTATCTTCAAAAGTATAACCAATACATATACCACCATCCTAATTATCTATATGAAATTTCAACATGAAAAATAGATTCACACAATGCCCATACATTCCACATCTAAAATATTAAATGTGAATCATGTAACATTAGTTTCCCTTATTTAACTAAACAAATAATTCATACTATGAGATACATTTATCATATTAGGATACTATATAATCATTATAAAATAATTCAATGGGTGCCTAAATATTTCCACCTACAACATTAATCTATGAAGCCTTACTTTTATCCTAGGTTATTCATATCCATATTCTATTTAAATAATTTATTAGGGTTTTTGAATATATATCCAATTTCAATGAAAATCCACAGGGAGGTTCAAATAAAATGTCCCTCAAGCCACATTTTCATGTACTAGATTACCCAGAGTATGACCCAGAACATCTTTTCAATGTTGATACACCTAGTTATATCTATGCCAGAGTCACATCCTCTTATAGTATCTTTACATATATGTAGAGAAACTAAACAACCAAATCCATCCTTTAAGAACTTTCTATAACATTATAATAAACATTGACTCATCCATATACTTGTTCGAAGAGATAAACCTATACATATCAATAGAAATATACTGTGGGATATCACTAAAATATTCACATGTAGTTTCCAATGGTTTACACTACCATTACATGATTATTAATTATTTTTACTAAGACATTTTATATATTAATATTTAAACCTTTTAGATGATTATTGAGTGCATTAGAGAAATATATACCTGAATTCCATAATAGTTTATTTTCTATAGAGTCATGGTATCTAAATCTATTTTACTAGTGAAATAACTCTATCATCTCCCTTGATGATATAAACCATTAGAAATTATGTCAAAACCCTTTATTAATAACTTGGGTATAGGAAACCGAAATAGTGTTGAGCATAGTTAATCTCTAAGGGTAAATAAGAGAGACATGTAATCATAAACAATAATATATGGGTATGTTAATGTGATCATATCATTAAGAGATTATATCCTACAAATCAAGCATCATATATATGATTTATGGGATACAGACACGAAAGTTCATAATTCATTAATCAAAAATAAATAAATAACATATGACATGCAATTATAATTGAGGAACGCAAAATAGAATTCATGTAATACACATAAGGGTTAAAATACATATGTCAATGATAACTTCTAAGACCTTTATAAAATGTTATGATTGGGAAACGACCTATGTGGTTGATGTGGGAGTGGGCTAACAACACACATACCACATACATTTAAATGTGGGATACATATGAGGTACATTATTGTTTCCATTCTTGGGATACAACCTATATACCTTCATTATTCTAGTCTTGGGATACAACACATATACATTATTATTTTAAGACATGGGCTACAACTGTTTTACCCAATTTCATTTAGGCTAAGTTTACAACCCATGTACCTTCTTGTTTTTTTTCATTTTATAAAAACCATCTACCCTCTTTATTTTGGGGTTGTAACACAACCCATTTACCTTTTTTTAAGGCATGGGATATAACCTTGATGCCCTATTTCTTTCTGTCATGGTCTACAACTGAGGTACCTTCTTGTTTTCATAAATGGGATAAAAGATGTGTAACCTTGAAACAAATATAAAATTTATCATTACTCAATACACTATAGGAAGATATAGTTGCCACCCATTTCATAATAAAATCTTTTATAGATAATCCACAAGATAACCAAAATTTAAACATATCATGACCCATAAAAATATGTGTTTTATAAACATTGAATTATGACCCATGAAATGAAGTGGGAATCATTAAAATATCAACACATAATAACCTATATAAAGTGATAGGTTTCACCATAACATAATAAATGGTTAAATACCAAAATGTAGACGGTTTCAAATGCATAAAACTTTTGAAAGTGAAACGGGTTTCATAAGTGTCCTTTCGTCAAAACATTATCCATTTATGAATGTATAAAAATTAATCCTTCAGATTATTTCTTAAGAGGGCTTCTGTAATATCACTGGATTTCATCATAGTTGGAAAATATTTTGGTAGGATATTGGAATTACATTTTAGAGGTATGTTTTAATAATTATTATAATTTGTTTTAAACATAAAACCATTCGATACCTATTCAATGAAAATAAAATTGAAATCATTTGTAGAAATTTTTAAATTTTTTAGAAAGCATTTTTTGTGAAACAAATATAAAGACATCATTTAAATATTTTGAAAACAATTGATTTGAAAATATATTATAAAAAATTCAAAAAAACAGCTTTTAACATGAATGTATTTCTTCAATGCGTTGATGGATGATAAATCCATACATGACATATGAGGAAAAAAAACATTCCATTTTCACTATAAAAATGTTAGAAAAATAAGTTATTTTGGAAAGAGAAAAAAATATTAATTTCAAAGAATTGGTGAAAGAAAAAATGTAAAAAAATGTCTGTTAATATTTAAATTATATATTAATAATATAGATGGAATCCATTTTTAGAGAAAATTTTTTTCTAACCGAAGAGAGGTTAATGTTAGGATTTAATTAAAACTAATTCTTAACAATCTTATGTACTAATTTGTATAAATATAGTACAAATAAATGAGTATAAAATGAATAAATATATGTTAATAAAAGGAATTAATGTCTTAAGAGATGTTTTTTATGATTTCATTAATGGAAGTAAAAAATATAAAAAATCTCGAAAAGCGATGATATTTTTCAATAAACTCTTATAACATGGTATTATGGAATCATAATATCAATGTTTGAAAAGGGAATTAAATGAAAAATAAAATATCATGAATATATGAAGATTCATGAAAAACCATTTAATACGGACAATAAACACTTCTAATAATAATTTGGGTTCATAATATAACAGTAGTCTCAAAGAAAGAAAATTGGGACAAAACTATTTCCTAGATTTTCTACCTCTTGAAAATCAATCCCCGTGAATGAAAGATAATAAAATGGATTAGTTAATACCAATAAATTTAATTATATGATACATTGAATAAAATCATGGGATGTACATACACCACAAAAAAGTAATGAGTACAGAACATAGCATGTATATCATAGATCAGAAATTGTGAGATGAAATCCCCTTACATTATGTCTTGGAACTCTTTGAAATAATTCAAAATAAATGATTAATAAATGTAAAATTATTATACGTATTTCAAATATCTATATTATTATATATAAAATAATATAATGTTTTAAGGGATACCTTATAACTCCCAATTTTAATCCATCCTATGTTGTGGTTTAACTTTGGTCAATATTCACATTATTTTTTACATGTATCTTAATTTGATATATTTTTTCTTTATGGGTATCTCAAGACATACCGAATTTTCAAAATGATATAAATATCCTTTATATACTATAATAGTTTATTATAATAATCAATAAAAAATATATATGTATGAAACAAAATATATTGTTCCTGGAGATGGTAGGTCGTACGTACGCGTGAACAATATTCCCATTTAATTACTGTGTTTAAAGAGAAAAAAGTCGAAGTCATATATATAAATATACATATATATCATTTTTAATATAAAATTACGATATCATATATATTCCTTAAAATCGTACTTTATACAGTCCATGTAGTATATGTACAATTCATATCACTTTAGGGGGCAGCAGTGCACACATCCTCATATGAAATTACCATTTTTACATAAGATTGAATGCATAATGTTATATCCTAAATTAATTTCAAATAATAATAAACACGTTAAAAATATAATAGATAAATTATATAAAAATATTTTTCGTAATAATTTTACTTTGTTTGGTGGTAATGGAAAAATAATCTTTCATCATTTCATGAGGAAGTAGTTCACCGTAGACAGAAATTGTATGTTTTTTACCCATTAGATGGATTTGTGTGTATGTGTACATAAAAAAATTTACCAAAATAATAATAGTGTTTTAATGATACTATTTATCTTATTTTTAATTGAATAAAGTTAGTTTGAGGGGTGGATAAAGAAAATAAAAGAAATGAGATGAGAGAAGGTGTTGCCTTTTATTTAGATATATTCATTGGGTTTATTCCAAAAGGATTCTTTAGATTGTCTTCTGACCAAATGAATCATTCTATGAGGAATTTAGGGATTTTTGGAAGTGTATTGGGATGATCATTTCCGAACCTATATGGTTTGAGATGTGTGAGGATGTTGTAGTGGAGGTGACATTTTATAGGGAAGGAAATGACTAACTTCTAATATTTGGTAACAGGTTAAGTGTAAACATGTTATTGCCTTAAATAAGTAACAAAAACAATCATAAATCTTTAATATATGGTTTATGGACAAAATAATTCTATAAAATACGTTTTAGATAAGTGGATAGGTCATTTGGGATCCCAAATATTATAGTTTAGTATCGAGTTAAGCTTACTTTGTCCTTAATAGCATTGATTTTTTTTTCATATTTACTAATATCCATGGTATAAAATTAAAATTATATTAAAAGATACTAAATATTATACATATTATAATGGTTTATCTATGTTTTCATATATTCAGTTTACCAGACCAGAAAAAATAATATCAATTCTAATCCCACAGACGTGACAAAATTACATGTTTTTTATGTACAAAGAAGAAGAATTTTTTTAAATTTTTTATATTCAACATCAATGTGAAATGGATTATAAGGACCTAATTGTCTTAATAAATTTATTATATATCTATGTTTACCATTAATAAATTTATAATATAATTAATCATTTACAATTATTTCAATGAAATTTTTTTTAACTAAAAAGTAGAATTTCTCACTATTCTTCACAAAATGATGTTTCTTAGAAGAACCCAAAAAATATACCCTATTATAATTACGACATTCTGAACTCAAAAATGATGTTTGTATTATCAAATTTAATATCTAAATCTATCTAAAATACATTTTAAAACAAATAGTGTTTTATTCAAGAATACATTATTTTTAGACATAGAAGGATTTTCAAAAAATAATATCTTTCAATCTCAATATGTTCTATATAAATATAAAAATTATAATTTTTCATTGAAAATTATATATTTTAATCCATATTTCTAATTTTAATGGAATGGTTGTTATTAACTCAAATATATAAATTATAAGAACAATATGATGATTCATAGAAACATCGGTGTTGTGTGTAACATACACCAATTCAGTGTTGCATGTAGCACAATTAAATTTGGTACTATGTTTAGTGAAATACTAGACAGTAATAAGTGTATAACATTCCAAGTTAGTATTTCATGTAGAAAATTCCATGTCGATGTCATGTTAATTGAATATTTGTTTTAGTGTTTTTATATAAATATATAAATATATATATAACTATTTCAAGTGTCACGTGAACTGTACAATATAGAAAACATAAAATAATTCAAAAATTCCATTGGTGTTACATTTTATGCCACTTAAAATAAATTTCACCCTCTAAATTTTTCTGGGTTATTAACAGTTTAATATATAAATGTCTCATTCATAGATATCCACATCATAAAAATGTATAATAAAACAACCCTTAAAAATGGAATGTTGGAAACATATTGATTACCCAATGTAACATATAACTTGTTATCCACACAGGATATCATAGGTGAAAGGTGAGAACTTGGACATGGATGAAAAATATAACTATTATGTTCATATAGAAAATGAAAATGAACAAGGTCAAGAGAAATTTCATTATTATAATACCAAAAATAATCATATGAACTATGAGACCTTCTAATTCATTTAGACCAGATATACTATGATAAAAAAAAATTTATGTTACATTATTATAATAATATATATTTTTAATGAACAGATATACACGCAATATTTCAGGACAACCTCTCTCTTTTATGTGCCTTAAT
Source organism: Viscum album (assembly GCA_963277665.1). NCBI lineage: Eukaryota > Viridiplantae > Streptophyta > Magnoliopsida > Santalales > Viscaceae > Viscum > Viscum album. Next base: position 178,243,479 of record OY728165.1, read on the forward strand.
CCAATCCACATCTTTCTGGAAAAGGGAACATAATTTTTTTCATTCATAAAACATTAATAGATAATGATATCCATGATATTCCATCCCATATGTCATCATTAATCTTCAAAACCTTGCTTTTATACCAGGTTATCCAATATTCATAAATCCTCATGTGTTAAGATAATACATTATTCTTTTAAATATCATCGAAATACTAAAATGAACATATATTAAATATTTAACCATATAACCCTTTTGAAATATGAAAATTCAAAGAATTAGAAATAATGACATGAGAGTAACGTAACAATGATCTCCTATATATTAAAAGGTTCCATTAGATTGTCATAATCCAAAAATGTGAACACTTATATCATATATTCTCCAATAACATGGAAAAAACCATAACTATAATTAATCACTTTGAAAAAATAACATGATTCTTTAGTCCAATTATTTCTGTATATATTTATTAAATCCAAGATGTTTTAACCATCATCCTTCATGACAGAGATTAATTTGTTAATAATAAGTTCCATAGTAGTTCGTACCATCCAATTTACGTTTTTATATATATTCTATCCTTATTAAAACATCATTATCTCATCATTAGGAAGTAATTTAGGTTTACCTCCCATAAATGAAAAAATTAAATTTCCATTAAATCATTTTTAATTTTTTTTCATCACCAACCAACATGTCTATTTCAATCATTAATGAACATGTATATTGAATATAGTAAAATATATCATGATTCATATTACATAATCATTGAATTTCAAAACACAAATACTTCATTCCAACAACATTATTCTTAATCCATTATGTAGGCCTTAAAAATTATTCTTTAGTTCGAAATTTCTAGAATACGAAATAAGAAAATTTATTCTATTTCCACATCCTCAGTCTTGTCATATATCATATGTTTAATATAAAAAATACTTTAAGAATATCACACACCATTCACATGTCTTTTTAGTTCCATTTATCATCATATGTATAACTAATAAGTATACGACATTCCTGATTCACATTATGAGATTTCATCTTGGGGATGAGATTCTCATTATTCCCATAACATCTATATCTAAAAAATTATATTTCACCCATGATAATTTACGTTCTATCCATTGACTAAAACTAGAATGCATTGTTTCGGAATCAGTTATCATATTGAGATACAGTATAATCAGGAAAATTATCTTATTGAGTGCATAAATCAAGCATCCTACTTCTTTAGTCAATTAAACAATAGTTTTATCATAGGTTGTTCATTTTCATACTCCATATAAATATTTCATGATGACTTTTGAATTGGTTGCGAATTTCTAAAGCATATCCCCTAGGATTGTCAAACCAGATGTGTAGCAAGGCCAAATGTGATTTACATGTTTAAACAGAGTTAGACCTAAAAAATCATGTTAGAGTTGTTACACCTATATACAACTATTTTAGATCACCATCCACTTTCATTATATATATTGGGATGTATTTATACGAAAAACATGCTCCATCCCATACAAAAATTCCAATAAATTATCGTAAATGTTGTCTCGTCCTAACACATATTCCTAAAGACATCCCTATACCTATCAGAAGAATTATTCCTTGGTATCTCACAAATATTTTCTCATACATGTTTCAAATATTTAATTTAATCTTTTCATTTATAATGACTAAATCGAACAAGGTTTAACATACATGTATATGGCATCATTTTAGATGAATATTTAGAACATTACAGAAATACATAACTGGGGACCATTATTGTTTAGTGTATTTGAAATCGTGGAAAGCAACACTGTAATCATAGTGAATGATCTTCAGTATCTATAATAAAAATTGACACCTTTAATTGTTATATATAAAACCATGTCACATACCATAGGGAGGGAAACATAAAAATGTGGGACCATAGTTAATCTGTATGGTAAACAATGGATACAGGTATGAATAAACATGATCATAGGGGTATGAGAACATGTTCATAACATCAGATGATCATTAATTTCATATCAATTATCATAAAAATGAGTTATAGGATAAATATTTGTAGTTCATTAGACATGAATCATATGGAAAAATTGAACAGAACTCATGAAAGCATACTTGAGTAATAATATGTAGAATTTGTGGCATACATATACGAATATACAATCATATATCAAGGTTTCCTACCAAGACCTTTATACCATGTTATACTAGCAATAAAACCCATGTACCTAATGTTGGATTGGGATAACAAACTATATAGCCTATTGAATTCAGGTTTAGTAGAAAACACATGTAGCTACATGTTTTTGGGATTGTTCTAAAACCTATCTTCCATATTTATTTTATTATTACGCTACAACCCATGTGTTTTATTGTTTTTTGGCTTCAACTATAACTGGTGTACCCTCTTTAATTTAGTCATGGGAAACTACCCCTGTAACTTATTTTATTTAGTCTTGGGAATAACCCATGTTCACTCATTCTATTAGGATTGGTCAATAACATCAGTAAATTATTATTTTCATACTTGGGATATATTCAGTTGCCATCATTTTCTAAGGATTATCCTAAAACCAATGTACCTTATTGTTTTCGAGCATGGGATATAACAAGTTTACCCTATGATCTGATATAAAACATATTGTTACAAAATTAAATTAAGAGAGATATAAGTCCCAGTCATCTAAAAATAATATCATTCATACATGTGAATCAAAATAAAAACACTTTCTTCATATCATGACCCATAAAAATAGATTGATTTTATAACCTCAAATCACACCCCATTAAATGAAATGGTTATAATTAAGATTTTGTCACATAGTAACCTATGATCAAGGATAGCTTTCATAATCACTTCATGCATGAAAAATCCATAAAGAAATAGAGTTTCAAAATCATGAAACATGATGAAGTGAAAAATGATTATATGGGTCATTAGCTCCATTCATTATCCATTTCAAAAAGAATTTTAATTGATCTTTTGTATAATTTAATATATTGCATTGAGTAACATAAAAACATTTCATATTAGATTTAAAATAACATTTAGGGAAATTTTGAAACATCTCTTAAGGTAAATATTGTTTCTAATATTAAAAGGCTCTTTAAAAATATATATCATTTGAATTCCATTTTCATGTAAATAAACTTAAATGATTATAAAGAAATATTTAAAAACATTTTGCAACTATTTTCATTGAAAAAATATAACGAGATCAAGAGAATGTTATGAAAAACATAAGTTTTATTTAAATTTCATTTGATAAAAATTATACTTTAAGCATGCTACAAAGAATCAAAATATTGAAGGTGGATAAATCTGTACATGTCATACAGGGTAAAAAAATTCTTTTTCCACAGTAAAATGGTTAAAAAATCACTCATCTATAATTTGACAAAAATATTCCCATGAAATAATTAGTAAAATAAAAAAGGCTAAAAATGTATTTGAATGATTATTTGAGATTAGTATAATATACTCTTTAACTCTTTTTTGGATAAAATGGTTTATCTACTGAAGAGAGTGTAAAATATGGATTTCTTAAATACATATCCTTAACTATCTTATGTGAGAATGTGTAGAAATATGGTACCAATACATGTGTATAAAATGAATCTATATATGGTAAGAAATGTTAGGAAAATATAATTATATGGTTTGTATTATTTCAATAAATAATTATAAACATAAACAATCTCGAAAATTGATGAGATTATTTTAATAAACTCTTATATCATTGTAATAAGTTATTATAATCACCATATAAGAAAATGAAACAACATGAAAAATAAAATATCATTAAAATAATTAAATTCATGATATAACTTGTAATATGTAAGTATATACACCACTAAATAGAATTTATTTGCATAACAAAATATGATTCCCAAAGAATAAAAATTGTGACAAAACTATTTCACTGATTCAGTAACATTTGAAAAATAATACCCATGGAAAAAACATCATAAAATGCATTTGAGAATACACATAATTTTAAATATATGATACATAGAATATGATAATACTAGTTACATAAACCACAAAAAATAAATGAGTGGCGAAGATAGCATGTATCTCACTAAAATAAAAAGTGAGATGAAATTACATTACCATGTGTCTCCACTATCATCGTACTCATTCAAAACACATGTATAATAAATGTAAATTTATTATAATGAATTTAAAAAAATTTATTATTATATATAATAAAATATATGATCTAATTGAGTCCTTATATTATGTTGTTCTTAACCATCCTATGTTTTTTTTACATTGGCTAACATTCGCTTTATTCTTCGATTGTCTCTTGATTTATTATATAATGTGTCCTTATACTTGTATGATGATTTAAGGAATTTGAAAAATTATATATATTTCATTTATATACATTATATGTGTATTATAATAGTCTAAATTATATATAATTATGAAATTGAAAACACCTTTCTTGGAAATAGTAGGTTGTACAAACACATGAACGTGATTCCTGTCTAAATGTCATGTTGAAAGAAACTGAAATTCGATGAAATGATGGTGTATATATATCAATAATATAGTATAATTATTATATCATATATATCATATATGTTCACTAAAACTATCTGTAATACAATCCATGTACGACATGAATGAATCATATCATTTTGAGAGAACGATAGTCCGCACTTTCTCAAATGAAATTATCGAATTTACATTAGCTGGAAAACATAAGGTTATGTTTTAAATAAAAATTTCCAAAGAATAAATAAATTATCGATATAATATAAATCAGATAAATTTTTTTTCAATCATAATGGTAATCATTATTGGTGGTAATGGATAAATGAATAATCGTCATTTCGTGATGTTGTAGTTTTCCTTAAATAGAAACAACATGTTGACAACACATTAAATGGAGGAATTTGTATGATTAGGTTTATACATATACATAAAAACATCCTAATATATTTGGGATACTATTTATTAATATCATTATAAAATAACTAGTGTTTTATGCGGTGGAGAATGAAAATAAAATAAAGGACTTGGGAGAAGACAATACCCCTCAATCTGCTAACTCCTGTTGGTTTTTTAAACAATTCTTCCATTTATTATCTTATTACACAACAATACATCTATGGGTACATTATGGATGATGGGAAGATTATTGGGAAGATTTTTTCTGAACCTATGTTCATTGAGTGGAGTGACTATTTTTGGGAGGTGGGGGCATTTTACAGGGAAGGAAAACAACTAACTTGGAAGTTTTAAAATCTAGTTAGATGTCAAAATTATATTACCTAGAACAAAAAAAAACCATAAAATATAAATATGTATATAATTATGGACATGATAAGTCCATACAATGTGGTTTTTAAATGTTTTTTCTTTATTTGGGCTTATAAGCTTAATGTTTACTCCATAATTAATCAATATTTAACCTCAATCACTGTGATTAAATTTAATCAAATTTACTTATATTAGTTTACCGAAATTATGTTGATATTATAAGAAACTAAATATTATAATAATTAGTATAATTTATTATTGTTTTTAACAATTAAATTTATATATTAGGATGAATTAGTATTAATGCAAATCCTGTTGATGTGACAAATTTATAGGTTTTTAAAGTAGTAATAAGTTCAAAATATTATTATGTTTCTATACTTAATTTAAAAATGAAATTGATTATATGGACCAAAATTGTATAAATAAGTGTATACTTCTTATAATGTGACCATAAAATAAATTAAAGATATAATTTTACAATAATAATTATTTAAAGGAAAAGGATGTTTTTAACTATAAATAATTGTATACTTTTTCTAATCGTGATGCAATGAATTCCCCCAAGAGAAAATTACCATTTTATAGGAACCTCCCCATTATCTAATAGATTCATAGAAAACTATAATATATCATCAATAGGATATTTTTCCAAAATCATTTTGAGAATAGAGATCATCAACTAAATGTTCTCCCAGAACATCCCTCTACTATTCTCCTTGTATACTATAGTAATATGTGTTAATAGTTTAATCAGGGAATTCTCATAGATGGAATCATTTAGATGATTGGTAATTATTTTCATAATTAATAAATCCTCTACCACAATCCTATTATGTGGTGTACAGAATGTTTCATTTTCAAATACATATAGATATTTTATCCAATGAATATAACTAAAATATTTATATTTCAAGGAAAAAATGTATGAATTTATTTGGATGTAATTAGAAAATAAATTTCACCATAAATGGAATTGGTTTTATGATTTCATTTCATACATAACATTCTCTAATGAGAATATGTGGTTTGGGAAATTACATTCAGGTGGTTGGAGTTGTTGACGGAAAACATCTACCATATATTCACCTTATAGTTGCACACACCCCAGACATGTACCTTTTATTTAATTCGAAAGTACATACCCTCATCAATGCCAATGTGAAATAAATGAATGGGTAATATTATACCATTTTGTAATCATATTGAATGGGGTTTAGAATTCTGTAATTAAATCTTACTACACCCAATTTCCTTTGTGAGCTATTATTGGTGAGGGAATATGACATTTTTTTTTCTAAACCCTAGTTATAATATCCTAATTGATATTTGACTCTCATGATAGCAAATACATTAATTGTATATTCCAATGAAATCACTAGTTGTATTTACTCTAGATCAACTGAGATACCCTTAATAACTATCACATGGCCCAAAATTTTAACGACATAGATCTATAAAGTGCATGTCAAGAGTTTCCCAAAATGACAATCATCCCATTGTATTTCCATGAAAATACTCAACTGATCAATGTAATCTTATCAAATGATGATGAAAAAATGATTTTGTCCACAAAAACCATGAAAAATGTGTTTGTATAAATTTTGAACACATTATTCCAATGTTTCATTTATATTATTGGAGTTTTTTTCAAATCAAATGGCATAACCAAATATTCTCTGTGGATATAACTACTTCAAATATAAATCTAAACGATGTGGGATTATCTCTCCCTAACATGATGATATCAAGTGCATAAGTCAAATTTGTAAAACAACAATGACATCATGATCAGATCAAATATATCATCAATTTTGGGAATGTTTTAATTTTTCTGATGTGACCATGATTAATTAATGATAATCGAGAAATAATTGATGAGATTCATAAAACATGCAGGGAAAAATTATTGGTAATTCCCATGGTGATATTCTAAAAATAATAAACACATTAGTTTCGAGTTCTTCTCAAAATATCATTAATTCCATCAACTCAGTTAGGGACATTATTTATAGGGGATGACACATCATTTGTTTCACCATTGTTATATCAATGGTGATATCCACATCCTATGGTAATCCTATAAATTTAAATTGAAAATACCACTACATACACATACACTATGGAATTAAACCCATTATCAGAACCATTCGCTGCATCTCCCAACATAAGATAAAATATATAGAATTCCCTGCTTTCTAGTTCTGAACTCGGATGTCTATCTCACCCTGAATAAGGATCCCATTCTCCTTAAAAAACCTGAGTACACCAATAGGGAGATTTGAACGTCACCAACAAAATATAGAATAATATATAAGGCATGATGTACATCATCCAATTCATTCCTAGAATCTCATCGAATAAGTATTTTTCAAGAACAAGGAAGTTCCATTCTTACTCAACATCAATGAGGGTAAATCATGTGGTTGATATAAAGAAACATGTTTATTTCTATTTATATGATGTTTAAACAAAATCATGGATTCAGAAAATCAATTCATCAATGTCATACAAAAATTCACAATTAAAGTCAATACAAATGAATTAGTATAACACATATCAAATAAATTAATTGCAATGGTTAATGTAATTTGAATAGTACCAAGAAATTTCATGTGTCCCACATCTGATTCCACTAGTGGCTGAGCCATAGTATTAAGGTGCATCAAATATATTTTATAATAGGATTGACTACTAACATAAAGATATACCTTAGGATAACTTTTAGTAGAATAAGATCTATCCCTACCCCAATAACCACCATACCAAGAACCCATGAATCATGATGGATCTGATTGAGCATTTATAGGTAATGTTTTTGAGGATCCAGAAACACTTTGAGACGGTCTCAGAATTCTAAAAATCCAATGTAAATTTATTGTGCTTCCACAGAAATGATACTATCTGGGAGGACCTGAACATGTGGTTAGTGCATCTTCAAGGACCAACCCTAGATGGAACAAGGCAAACCATCCACTGGTAGCTTCTGAAAAATGTTTTTTAGATAAATATCTAGACCATCTACAACCCCAATTATATTACTCCTTATGATTCCTATTATTTTCAGACATACTATCACCGCTATAATTCAGTGCTATAAACACGTCTATTATTCTTGACACATTGACCTGGTTTTTCTCCACCTCCATAGTTTGGTTATCCACATTAGCAGACATCATTATTTTATAAAAACAAATTGGATTTTAACTTTTCCACTACTAACTGTTTTAAATCTATATAGTTTCCAACTATTAATATGGAACAACCACCAATGTGTAACAAAAAATATATATAAATTTATTAACATATTCCTACTCAAAATGTTCTCCATGATCGATATTAATGGTCAAATGGATCATGGGAATAGAGAGCGTCACTGGGGATTATTGCTCATTAATGGTTTCCTTGAATTCCTCACAGCCTATATTTTAATCACATAATGAAAAAAGACCAATTACTATGACTCATGAATGGTTAATTCCATCATACATTTTAAAAAAATTTCATTAATGTCCTTATTAGTCAAAAGGATCACAAAAACCTTACAGATATTATGAATCAGATCGTCTACTCCAAGAAGGTTCATGATTCATTGAATGAAGAGATTATTTTGTAATACCTCTTAAGAATTATCCAATTAAACATTTACCCCAGATTCAAGGAAATTATAATAGGTATATCTCATCCCATGATCCAGATCTCAAATATCCCAAACAAATACCTCCACTAACTCATGTCAACTGATCAGGGATAACTCTCCACAGATTATTTATGTGGTGGAACATGTGTTTATGGGGAGAGATGCTACTAAAAATACTAAAATAACAATAAAACTATCAAAAATTATATGCCAATTAATCCAAATAATTTAATATTTTTAAAATTATCTTGAACAAAAATTATGACAATGAAAATAATGTTAATAAATTTTATAAAGTTCATCATGAATGAGTATCTATACATATTCTTCTGCCTATGAACTATACTAAAAATAGGATTCAATAATAAATCACAACATTCTATGATGTATGATGGTCTATTAGAATGTATAATATCATGAAAATTAATTTATAAATATATTTTTATGACAAGATTATCCTAGATCCAATCTATCCAAAATACCCAAATAGCGTGACCTAATGAATGGAAATCTAGTCCAATACCATTTTTTATGATCCAACCATGTTTTCTATCAAAGCTCACACATCATTTATTCTATGACATGAACCAATGGTTGTTTCCAATCCCTATGAGTATGAAACATGTTATTAGGAATCTAAGAACACCATTGTAAATGGTTTTTCCTCAATTAACATACAAATAATCAACATGAAATGAATGAAAATTAGACTATAATAGTATAATTAAACTGCTAAACTATATTATTACCAATTTGGGAAATAAAAAAAAACTTCATCAATAGTGAATTATTATCCTCATATTCTATGTGATAAATCCATATAATATGTTCTTATACATGATCTATCATATATGTCAAATAATATTTTCTCAGGATTCCTAATGTATCATCAAATTGTTTAGTAATTGTTATAGTGTAGTTCTTTTGGGGAGCCCAAACCAAGGCCCCAGAAACATGACTAGTGAACAAGTCCTTATCCACTCACCTTAGTACCCATTCATCTGAATTTATTTATTCTACCTTCTACTTCATGGAAAATCCATTTCTATATCATAAGTCAACATATCAAAACACAATCATGAATGAACAAAAAATTTGGAATGTAGAAAATAAATGTTATAAATTAATGTCACAAAAAAACCATTAGAAAAAAACACTTTTTCACAAACATAAAAAAATATACAAAGACTATTATAAATAAATTAAAACATATTATTATCATTCAATATTTTCCCGACGTGGATCACGTACTATTTAGTTGAAATAGGAAAAATCCTCTTCGAAATTGAAACATGAATTAAGTAAAGATCTTATAGAGGAATGAACATAACTAAATAATCCTGATCCAACCCAGAGAGAAAATATTAAATCCATTTCAGGTCAAAAAATATTATATAGAAGAGAGGAACCAATAATAGTGAGATGAGATATTATGATAAGGGGAGAAAAGATAAGTGAAGGGTCTTTAGAGGAATAATATTGCAGAAATAAGCTCAAATCCACCAAATAAGCATTCAAATTTTCTCTAGGGGAAGAGGAGAGTCATTTCAAGGGCTAATGGAGGAAAAATTTGGAAAATAAGATGGTTATTAGGAAAACAATTATAGATGGGAATAATTATAAGTTCAATTTTTTTAAGAATATATATGTTTTCATGGTCTTCCAAACCATGTACAACTATGTGACACCATTTTCTAAGATGAGGGGGTGCCTCATGGTTTCCTTGGATGAATTCAATGAAATTTTCCTAAACATATGGCTTTTATAGTTGAAATTTATTACTTTTATGATTTCAAGGGGGGTTAGATAAAAATTTCCCATAAACATGAAAATGATTCTAAAATCCTAATTCTCATGATTATTATTGGAAAATTCATTTAAATGTTGTGGCACAAATGGGATACCATAAATAAAGGATGAATTGCCTCCAAACCACATGAAATGGGAGATAGAATATACAAAAATAAAAAAACATAAAATATCAGTATGAATTAATAAAATGACACTAATATTGAACATAAATACAAACATACACAAATATATTATGTTATTTTGATACAAAAACATTCATTTATATAATGATGAATCAAATATTAAACAATTTCTATTATCAAAATAGACAATTTTTTTATATCAAGAGACCCCTTCCATATATTATATAAAAAATTGAAACAAATATCTACACCAATCTATGTAGACCATGAAGTGTAATGTTCAGACCCGGTTCACCCATGAACTGGGGACTGGACCGGTCAACCCCTAATCTCAATCACATCTCTATGTACGACAGAGGCTGCCAACCAGCAGCGAGGGTCTAAGGATTGTCGTTGGGGATACTATACACTCATATTAGTGTAAATATAGGGGAAAATATTAGCAAATTGATGAAATAGTTTAAATAATGGTAACATAGTGAAAGACATAATTTTATAAATCTCCTATAAAAAATGGACACTCCGTATTTTATACAATTTATGCATGTCATGATGGTACAACAATGAAAGTGATAAATACTAAATTATTATTTACATATAAATAATTAAATATATAAATTATGAATCATGCCCTTAGGGCGATCTCGTCAAGCATCCCAAGCTTCCAATCGGTGCTCTACTCCTATATCACAAGTGTATGCAAACACAAACATCGTGGAACTAAATAGAATCTACCTGGGTTCCCCAATGCAATTGAATCCTATATAGGTTGTGAGATATAAATCTACATAGGTCAGGGCCATCAGTGTCTACCACAAATCAACATAATCATATAATATTTTACACGGTGTGAAGGCATGCAAAAATAAAGTAACCAGTATAATGTAAATATATACCCAAGTACCTGCTTCATCCCTCATCTGGTGTCTGAAACTTCATTAATAATTTTTCCTTCATAAACAATAGTTGTCACACATTAATTTTCAATTATCAAATATTATGTCTTTGTTAAATTATATATTCCATGTAAATTGATATTCTTTATTTATCCGTAGAAATGAATGTGTTCCCTTGGACACCCTGTTCTCAATACATTCCGCAACTGTGCTGGGATCTGAACCATTTTCCATAGTCAATCAAAAACCTTTATACCAAACCGTACTTCATTAAACATTTAATTCTGTTCACATACGACCAATTTGACCCACAATCTAATGTCAATAAATGGGTGGTGAGCGTCATGTTTAGCACCATCTTTTGTATTTAGAGCATCATTCCTCAACTCACAACCCATGGGTATATAGAGCATCACTCCATATCCCATATAAGAATATTTTCATTCAAGAAGGGTGTTAAACACTAGGTCTTTAATGTCGTGATAATTTAGAGTATCATTCCCTGTCTCAAAACTTATTTATCAATCATAAATATATATTTATCAATGGCATAGACTGCCATGTATAAGACCCCAAAACCATCATTTAATTAAGTCAAAAATCAATTATTCAAATATGTTAATTAATTCAACCAGTATTTAACAACATAAAACACCCATCAATTATTTCTATAATTAATTAACCATTAAACATCATAATAGTCAATGATTATGTAACATTTAATTTTTCTTAACCACAGTCAGGTCAACATGATATGTAACCCAAACATTTTATTATACCAATTCCTTAACTAAAAACGTGATAATTAATTTAGAAATAAATTATCCTTATTATATTACTAATCCAATCTATTATTGAAATATACCAAAACATTAAATAATGAAATAATTAAATAAGTACACATTTCCATTAATTAAAACTTCAACTAATTAATCGACAAAACAAATCACATCCCATAATTAATTTTCATAAAAAATTAATTTTCTCAATATGAATCTCAACAATCAATAACTAATTTCTATTAATTTAATTATTTAAATAAATTAGTAAAAATTCACTTAATTAATTAACGATTAATTATGTCTATTTTCCAAAATTAGTAATCAGATTAATTAATTTTTAAAAAGATAAGTTATCATACCATTTCTTTTAAATTAATTCACAATTAATAATATTTTTCAATAAGGTCAACATATATATTTCTGACGCTTTCGTAGGGGCCCACGAGTGTGTTTGTGGGGATGAAAGGCATTGTTTTGTTACCCCCCCCCCCACCATTCCCACTTTCCAAAGGAGGGTGATATACGTTCCTTGTTCAGGCTCGTCTACTCCTTGATCGAAATGGGATGATGGGATGTTGATTCCTCCTTCCATAGATTCGTCCTCGGAGCTCGTCAAATATTCCAAGACTCCCTTATAGATTTTACGATGTTATTTGTTAAACTCTTCATAGTGAAATATCTTCCTGGACATCAGTTAATTATATTACTTCTATTAGGACATTCCAAGGGGTCCGGTCAGGGTAGGAACCTTCTGTTTGCGGAGTAGTCACGTTGGACATCACTAGCATGTCTGGACACTGGGACACTGGCACATCTGAGATTCATCCCCTTACTATAGGTCTTCTCAATGGTGTATAATCCCAAGGCATCCTGCGTCTAATGCAATGAACTATATGTCATTGGCATGTCTCTGAGGTTTTCCTTATCTTCCTAAGTTTAATACATGGTATTCTGCAAGTTTAATGTCAAGAGAAGATGGATCAGATTGATCATAACACTGACTAGAGTGGATCAGATGAGTGTAACCTGTGGAGGGAATTCTGATGTAGCTGGGTTGACATGACCTCACTGGGATGTGGCGGCTTGTGTAACAATCTATATGGATGATGGGGTGCTGAGTGAAATGGGTGTAAAATGGGATGGAACTGCCAGGAGGATGATGGTAATGTTCGTCATGATTCTCAGGGAGACTTCCAATGTATCCTTGTGGCAGGGAATCATAGTCTGTGTAGTTCTCAAGGGAAATGGGACGTCTAAGGAGGAAACCCATGAAAATCTACACGTGGATGGTACCCGGAGGAAGTGGAACCACACGGATGGGACATGGCCTTCTTGAGACACATAGGCTCAAGGGAATGATAAGGAGAAGAGCTTGAATTGGGGTGTACACATTGGACCACAACCGGATGATGTGTATGGGGCTTACGGGGGTTAATAGCCCAAGTTGGTCCGACTCCACTAGAACGGACCAAAAGTGTGGGTCCCATCTAATGGGATTAAAACGGCTTTCCACTGAATTGGAGACGCAACTAATTACCACTAATCATGATATAAATGACATATCGCTGAATGGGGTCACAGCAGCTTACTGCTGATTGATGTCACAACAGCTTACTGTTGGATAAATATGTCAACAACTTATCACTGAATGGGGTCACAAGTTTAATTTCATGGTGGTCAGGGGTGAACCGACGTGAATGAGGACATGTGGTCAAGAATGATGGTGTAGGTGAACCGACGTGAGGGGGGTCAAAATGACCGGGGTGGTGGGCTTGAACCACGTGGAGGATTCCTATGTACCTTTACATGGAAACGATCAAAGTCCATATAGTTCAAGAATTTGGGCATGGTGCAGTGATGTAAATGGGGTTAGAGCGACCAACGGGTGGTGATCTTGGACCTTAGAGAGGCTTCTTATATACCATCTAATTACAAGGATCAAAGACCACATAGTTCAGGTTGGTGTGTGGGGCTTACATTCTAGGAATCCAAAGTGTTTGTGAACCAATTTGAAAGGGGTCAGAGCGACCAATTGGTGGTGGGATGGGACCCCTTTAATGAAACCTACGTACCTTGCCTTAGCATGGAAAAAATTCCATGTAGTGTAGGTTGATGTGTGGGGCTTACACTCAAGTATGCCCATGGTGTTGGTGAACCGACATGAAAGGGGTCCGAGTGACTAATGGTTGGTGGGCATGGACCACATGGACGCTTCCCACGTACCTTTACATGGTAAGGATCAATGACCACGTACATCATGTTAGTGTGTGGGGCTTACACTCTAGGCTGCCCAAGGTGTTGGTGAACCGACGTGAAAGGGGTCAGAGAGACCAATGGTTGGTGGGATTGGACCTTAGGGAGGCTTCCTATGTACCATACATTGGCATGGATAAAATACTATATATTTCAAGTTGTTGTGTTGGGATTACACACTAGGATTCTGAGGAAGGATGTCTTAGTCAGTTCTTGCTCTAAGCCCACGTGAGTCATGCTCGGTGTAAGAAACAAGAGACATCAAAGACCTGACGATCACATCGCAAAAGGAGCATCCGTGGGAAATGGAGTGGGGCTTTCACATGATCACATCCAAAAGAAGAAACCGGGGGTTATGCAAGGATAGAAGCCCTAAGAGGTTGGGACTTACTTCATGATGGATGCTCGGTGGTGACAAAGCCCAGGATGAGAGTTATTTGGGACAGATGAAAGGAGGGGAAAAGATTATACCTCTTGCAAGAAAATCTAAGTGCATACAACAGGATGGTGGCCCTTTCCCAGCATTGCATGCATTGGGGGAAGTCACAGTTTATTGTCATGTGCTGGGGAAGATAGTGCATGGTAGTTAAACATCCTGCAGCTCGGACTAGGGGGGTCCACACCACGCCCCAAGGACATACATTACCAGTACCCATTGCCCCTTAGTGAAGGGATTGCACCGACATTGTCGTGACTGGGGGTGTCGAGAGATGATCTATTTGGGGGTCCACATTATCATGTCTTTGAGAAGATGCAATAGATGTTAGCTTTCCAATGTGAAAATGTATGAGGTGAGGAAAAACAATGTGTAACTTCACCTAGGGGACTTTGAATTTGCATCATGCGAACTATAGAGGTTGCATGGGAGAGGGATTTGTAGAGCAAAGGGGTGTCTGAGTACAGACCTTGTAGAGATCGGGTGATCCATGAAATGTAAGAGAATCATGAAGATGTGGGCTTCTTTATGTGATGTGTCCTTTCCTAGGAATAAGAAATAGGTTCATACAGGAGGTTATTCACAATGTGTAAGGGCATTCGCGAAGGAATGCCCTACGAATCATGGTTGCCTCACGAAGAAAGGTCTTGTAAAGCATTGTGTGTAACACCCTGATATTTTATGAGAAGTATTTTTTTTTTGTCTTATGTTATACGCAACATCAAATTAATCTTTCACTGCACACAACACTATCTTGGCTTGCGTTGCATGCAATCACAGCCTTCCTTGATAGCGTGTGTAGTACGCAATACCGATTTTCACTAAACAACGATATATTATTATAATTTATAAACTAGACATTATGAATATTTTTTACTGAATTTTGAATTTTATAACAATATTATTCATCTTACATATTTTCTGTAACATGTTATGCGAACAAAATAAATATTTCGGTTAAAATAATTATTTTGAAAAAATGCAGTTTTTCCTATTTTTGATGGTGCACCAACATTAAATCTTGTTTTTGAAATATTTATAAGTTTAATTTTACAAAATAAAAGTCTTATTTGGAATCAAGATAAAAAAATTTCTTTGGATAAAATTTTCATATTGTTCTGATAACGTTGATATTTTAATGAAGAGTAAAAACACGCTATATTTTAATTTAAAAAATCATTTTTCATCGTACTAATTTATATGGTTTAATTATAATATTGAATGTTTTTAATTTATAAATATAATATATTCATACCATATTATATAATTTATGCCACTAGCATTAATTTTACCATGAATTCATAGGAAAAAAACATTTCAATTTTGGCAATGTTTTAACTTTTAAAACCCATTTTCTTAACAGTGGGATTAATTTTAAATTAATTACAGCAACAGCAGTGTTTTGAATTTAGAAAAATTGATTACATATTTGGATTCAGTGGGTCCAAATTAGATTAATAGGTTATGTTTATTTTTTTGATATTATTAATAGTAACTATGGTAATTTTTGTTTACTATAGTTAAAGGTAAATCTGGTATTTAAGGGTAAAATAAGATTATAAAATTACCCTAACACTTGAAAAAAACCAATTGGATGAATAAAAGTCGACCCATATCACCTAAGGGTCTGACTAGATTAATTTCATTGACTTTTGACCATGAAATATTATAATTATTATTAAAACAAAAGAAAGTGACAACATGTCACTCTCTAAAATCTTATAAGAGTAATATTTTTTATTTAGTGATAAACATCAAAACACATCGGATATAAATAGTCCCTAGAAATATAATAATATTATATACATCATATGAATTTATTTATAATTTTTTGGTATTATATAATTACCATTATTTATGACACAATAGTGATGTTGAAATTATTTTATTGATTGAATCAGATAAATGATATTAAAACTATTAAAATTAATATTATATGAACTATTTAATGTGCTCCACTAATTTTCTAGAAAAATATTACATGTTATGCATCTATTAAATCTTCTATTTCGAAAATATATTCTGTGTATATTTTATTTAAATTCAAATAAATGAATAGTGTCAGAATTGACATTATTGTTATTTTATAAAAATTACATAATATAAAATCGGTTAAAAATCACAAAAATATTTAAAAATTATAAATTAAAATTTTTATGGTCTAAAATTGAATAAAGTATAAAATTATTGACAATTCATAACATATAAGTAATTATTAATAATTATTTAAAATTTAGAATATTATTACCACAAAAAAAAATTAAATATATTATATAAGGATAAATCATGTTGATAATGTTAAAAATAAATTCCAAACAAGTGTAAATTTTGTTGGTTGATGAGATTACAACCCAATATCATCTAAGAATCTCATTTGAGTCATTTTTGGTGGTTTTTATGTGGGGTTGGAATTTATTATAAGTTAATATTTCTTATAATTCCAAAGGTGCCCCTCTCCTCCATTATAAAAGGCACCTCCTCCCTATCTTCCTCACACAACATTGAGCATTCAAACTCCACCAAACCCTTCCCATTTTCCTTATAAACATCCTTATAAACATAATAGAGGTCCTAGTATTCTCGAAAGTCCAATTTTAGTGCCCTAAGAGGAGGTTTCAAAGAGGCCTATCAAAGAAGAGGTAATATCCGTTACCGATTCTTTCAAATTTATTTCTTCTTCTACTTATTCATCTTTTGTTGTTTCATTATGAAGTAATAACATCAGTGTCACTCATATACTGATATTTTATTATAAATATGAAACAACCCTTTTTCACCTTTTATCCATCCTACTGAAAACGAAATCACCGCGCGTGCGTACGTACAGAATACCTTCTCCACGCCGTGGTGTAATCTATTTTCCACCACCACATTACATGGATGAGTATAATGGTGTAAAGAATAACTATATATGATTATTTTAAATTGATATAAATTATGAAATATTATACATACACTTCAATACAATTCCATGATCATGGGAATGATATCATCGCTCGTGCATACGTACGACCTACCGTCTCCACGATGTGATGCGACATGTTCTACATGATCTTCATTGGATAATGATTATATAAATAAATTTAATGAGTAAATATTATATATATTACACTAATACTATTCTGTAAATGAAGTATCTATATCCTAAATAGAAGAATAAGAATTTATTCGACAAAACACGCCTAAGAACAAAAAGCAATAAACACATGAATTAGAAGTAGCAATGAAATATTACTAATAAGAAGCTAAGAATATGACCATATATGATATCATAACAATGATTATGATTCTGTAATAAGTCAATGACATTATTTAAATCATTATACAGGATGTTTGGACACGTACAAAGCATATTATACCTAAGGTAAGGGAGAATCTCACCATCTCAATTTTTATCTGAGATTGTTCATAATTCGGTAATTCATAGGGAATATTTATCATCCACATCCATGTTTCCTCAATATGTAATATTATTTCTATCCTACAACAATTTTTTAAATCCAATTTTACATATTGGTGAATTTTTAGTAAAATATATGAAATTAATCTTTTGTCGTTTTCAATACGAGATACTTTTTGACTTTTCTGGCCAATGTATGAGAAGATTGTTTTTTATCATATACAGAATTAATGGATTTTTATGATTTCATAGAACATTATTTCAATGAATCATTCTTTACACTTTTTAAATCTTATTTTTAATCAACTTATTTAGTTTACAATTTTATGACATGTTAAAAAAGAAAAAATGATTTTGAAGTAGAAAGGTTATAATCCTCATGAATGGAGCTCAAGTGTTTTATCAAAATTATTTTACATCTAAGATAATATAGGGTTCTGTTTCTATCCCTATTTTTACATTGATTTGATTATGTTTTGATGGGATTATGACCTTTTATCTTATATGGTTTATGTTATGATGTCATGATGTTTATGAATCCCCTTTCTATTACATGGGTTTTGTTATGATGTATGAATTATGATTTTGTGGCTCAAATAAGAATGGTTTCATTATGAAATGGGTGGGACCTATACCTCCCTCTAGTACATTGGTTAAAGATTTATATATCATGAGATAGACATGGCTTGAATGGAAAGTTAATCCGCTCAGTGATACAGGACTGGAACAAGGAGTGAACTTGGTTTGGTAATGGACTTTGTCCGCTATGATGGTCTTGGCAATGAGCCTTGACTAATATGAAATGATTTTCTATGATTATGTGTGTATTCCAGAATTTTTCATGTTTTATGTTATGATTACTGGGATTACATTTCACCACTATGATTTATCCCATGTTAGGATATTATGATCTCTTTTGAAGGATAAGATATTCAAAATGTTATGTTCTTATGAATATGATATGATTGATATTTCTTCTGTTTACCCTTTTTGAGCATTTGAGCTCACCCTTTTATATGTTTTCTTTTCCCCAAGTCCGGAAGAATGGTATTAAGTAGGATATTCCAAAAGGGACTCTAGATATGATGAAATAAATGGGAGACAACGTAGATTATTTATGAACCAGTTTTTTATGTTTCCCAGTTTCTAAAGACTCTATACCTATACGGTCCATTCATGGTTTTGTTATATGTTGCAATATGTATGATTCAATTCTAAAGTAATTACAATGCATATAGAGTATGGGCCATTATAGTTGGTATCAGAGGAAAGGTAATAGTCAACCTTTGGAAACTATGATATGAAAGCCTCAGTAAGAACCATAAGGATATTTCTATGCATAGAACACAATATTAGTATTTTATAAATGGCCATGAATAACCTACGATAAGACCTTAACTATAAAATTTTATTCTTGATTATGTGGTATTCCTATTATGATTAGTGTTTCTCACACTATGCTTATTGGTTTTAGGTAATGGATGGAACCCGAAGGAAACGTGTTAATGCTGAATGTGATGGGCAATGAAATGATTGTCCCCCTGAGAAACCAAACCTTATGGGAGCTGGAATGAAAAATCTAATATCCGTGCCCACACAAATTTCTCAATCTATGAACCATGATGGACTTCCAAATGATCAAAGGAAGGAGCAACATTCTATTGAATCTATCATGAGGCAGCGTTGATCTTCATTCATCAGCTCTTCTAATCCATTAGTGGATGAATAATGGATTAGAACAACCGAAACGATAATTTCAGTTCTACAATGTTCTGAACAAGACAAATTCATCTTAGTATTGTATCGTTTGGAAGGTGATGCTGATCAATGGTGAAATTTATTAATAATACGAGGAAAATAGATGAAATTAAGTCCATGGAATGGGACGACTTCATGAACATTTTTTTCAATATGTACTTCCCTCGTATTCATTGAACAAATATGGAGAAGGATTTTCTTGAACTGAAGCAACAGATGATGAATCTGTTGGAACCTACGAAGCAAATTATACAAGACTTGCAAGGTACGCTTCAGGAATTATTATCCAAACTGAGAGTAAAATTGATCGATTCATTAGAGGCTTAAAACCATGTCTTCTATGGGTGTTATCCATAAGGGACTTCACTAGATACGAGGAAATTGTTCGATGTGCTCTCAATGTTGAGATGGAAATTGGAGTAACCCATCAATAATATGGGTTTGATAAAAAAAGGGAAATAGAATACAAAGGAAAATATAAAGACCACACTGAAATGAAGATGAGTTTTCCTTTATGCTCAAATTGTAGAAAGAAACATGGAGGGAATTGTCTTAAAGGGACAATAAAATTTTTTAAGTTTGGAAAAGAAGGTCATCGAGAAATTGAATGTCGAAATAATGGGAAGAAGATGTCTAATGATGCGAACAAAGAAAAGAATACACAAAACGCATCTCCAACACATAAAATGTTTCATGCGCAAGGAGATGGGGCATTATGCCAATCAATGACCTAATCCAATGTTTGTTGATGATGATAGATGTCAAAAAACTCTTAAGGCCAAAGACAAAGGAATGTCACATGCAATTACTATCGGTGATGTGGAGTATGATAACGAAGTGGTGAAAGGTACACTTACCTTCCACTCTAAAGTAGAAAATGTCTTATTTTATTCTGGATCCACCCACTCTTTTATTTCTTAATAATTTTCTAAGGGTTTGGCCATACTACCTCAACAATTAGATGTTGTGTTAGTTGTGACAACTCTTAATGGCACAAAAGTCGCATCAAAAGTTTACAATTCTTCTCTAGTTTATGTTTGTGGGAAAATGCTTCCTGAAAATATTGTGATCCTTCCTATAGTAGAATTTGATGTGATTCTTGGTATGGATTGACTTTCTTTATATGGAGCTCATATTAATTTCCAAAGAAGGGAAGTCACATTTCATATTCCAGATCAATCTATGATTGTCTATCGATGTGAGGACGAACATAACTTTCTAGTGGAAATGTCATCCATATTATGGGTCTTGATTCCACTAAATGAATGTTATTTATCTAAAATGGCTGGAGAGAAACTCATGATTACGAATATTCCCATTGTACAGGAGTTTGATGATGTCTTTCCGGTGGAATTTCCTGGTCTTCCACCAAATCGTGAAATTGAGTTTTCAATAAAACTCGTACCAGGTGCTTTACCTATTTCAAAGACACTTATAGAATGGCCCCAATTGAGTTGCAGGAATTGAAGAAATAAGTCCAAGAGAATATTGATAATGGATTCATATGCCCTAGTGCATCACCTTGGGGAGAACCTTTTATGTTTGTTAAGAAGAATGATGGATCAATTAGACTCTGCATTGATTATCGAGAACTTAACAAGATGACTATAAAGAACAAATATCCTCTCCCATGCATTTATGACTTATTTGACCAACTACATGAAGCTCAATACTATTCCAAGATTGATATTCATTCTGGGTATCATAAATTAAGGGTCAAAAGGGAGGATATACCAAAGACGGCTTTCCGTACAAGGTATGGACTCTATGAATTTATAGTGATACAATTTGGTCTTACTAATTCCCCTGCTATCTTCATGGACCTAATGAATAGAGTCTTTAGGGACTATCTTGATCAGTTTGAGGTAGTATTTATAGAAGATATTTTTGTCTATTCAAAGAGCTAGGAAGAACATGAAGATCACTTGAGAATTGTATTAAATACCCTGAGGAAGGAGACGCTTTATGCCAAATTTACCAAGTGTGAATTTTGGATTCAAAAAGATTCATTTTTGGGTCACATAATCTCAAAAGAGGAGATGTCTGTGGATCCAGCAAATATAGAGGTTATGAAAATATGGTTGATACCAACAATAGTAACTGAGATCCGATGTTTTCTTGGTTTGGCTAGATATTAATGGAGTTTTGTTAAATATTTTTAGCAATTATCTAATCCACTCATCTAGTTGACCTGAAAATGAGATAAATTCCTGTGGACAGAGGAGTGTGGAGAAAATTTCAAGGAGTTGAAAAGAAGTTTATCACGTTCACATATTCTCACGCTGTGTTTTAGTGTAGAATGGTTTGTGATCTATAGTGATGCATCCATGAAGGGATTGGGGTGTATTCTCATGAAAAAAGATATTGTGATAGCTTATGTCTCACGACAGCTGAAAATCCATGAGTGAAATTACCCAACTCATGATTTGGAGTTAGCTGTGTTAATCATTGCATTAATGAATTGGAGTCATTATCTTTATGGTGGAAGGAGTGATATTTATTCTGATCATAAAAAATTAAAGTATATTTTCACACAAAAGGATTTTAATATGCGACAATAAAGATGGTTGGAGCTTATTAAGGATTGTGACTGCTCAATTCATTACCACACTATGAAAGCAAACATGGTGGCATACGCATTAAGTCGACAAGAACATTCTAGCTTATCTATGATGAGGATCTCAAAAGATCCAATATTTATGGATTTACAAAGGATGGATCATGGAATTATAATGGAAGGGGAAAATCTTATCTTTCTCAAATGAATGTTCAACCATCTATGCATTAGAAGATTAAAGAGGCACAAATAAAAGATGTAGGGATACAAAAGAATGTGAGAAATGTTCCTGAACTCAACCTTGATTGTGATGGGATAATATGGTTCATGAATCGGGTTTGTGTTCCTCCCATCCCATAATTAAAGAAGGATCTACTAGATGAGGCTCATAGTTCTTCATTCCCTATTCATCCGGGAAGCACGAAGATGTATAGGGACCTGAAAGAGTATTTCTAGTGGGACGGTATGAAACGAGATACTGATGAATATGTCTCTCGTTGCTTGGTTTGTCAGCATGTTATAGCTGAGAGACAGAAGTCTAAAGGGATGTTACAAAAATTACCCATACCCTAATGGAAATGGGAAAACATCAATATGGACTTTGTCACCGGACATCCTAAAAAATCCAAAGGCAATAATACTATTTGGGTCATAATTGATCATCTTACGAAGTCAGAAAACTTCATTGCTATTAGAGAAGATTTCTCTATGGATCTGCTTGATAGGATATATACTAAGGAAGTGGTAAGATTGAATGGAGTACCACTTTCCATTATATCTGATCGGGGTCTGAGGTTTTCCTCAATGTTCTGGCGAAGTCTTCAGCATACTCTAGATACAGAGTTGAGTTTCGGCACTGCTTATCATCCTCAAACAGATGGTCATTCTGAGAGGACAATTCAAACTCTAGAAGACTGTTGAGAGCTTGCTCTATGGATTTCAAATGTGGTTGGGATCGACACCTAACTTTGGTGGAATTTTCTTATAATAATTGCTTTTACTCCAGTATTAAAATGGATCCTTATGAAGCTCTCCATGGAAAGAAATGCCGAAATCCAACTTGTTGGAATGATGTTGGGGAACGAAAGATATTAGGACCTAATCTTGTTGATGAGATGGTAGAAAAGGTCTGATCTATTCAACAACACATAAGAGCATCTTAGAGTCGACAAAAAAGTTAGGCAGATAATCAAACAAAATACCTAGTGTTTGAAGTGGGTGATAAAGGGTTCTTACGAATATCTCCTTGGTAGAGAGTAATGAGATTTGGAAATAAGGGAAAGTTGAGCCCTAAGTATATTGGTTCTTTTGAAATACTGGATCGTGTTGGGATGGTTGCTTACCGATTGGCGATTATAGTGAATCTCTCTCAAATTCATGATTTGTTCCATGTATCTCTCCTGAGAATGTACATACCTAATCCTTCACATGTACTAAGCTCAGAAGTTGTACGTCTAGAGAAAGATCTTTCTTATGAAGAACAGCCGATAGAGATTCTAGATCGTAGCAAAAAAGTTCTATGAATCAATACCCCTCATTGGGTTATTGTTTTATAGAGGAACAACCAATTAGAAGAAGCTACATGGGAGCTTGAGGATATGATGAGGGAGAGGTATCCTCATCTGTTTGTTACGAAGTGACGAATTTCGAGGGCAGAATTCATTTTAAAGGGATAGAATGTAACACCCTGATATTTTATGAGAAGTAAATTTTTTTAAGTCTTATGATATATGCAACATCAAAGGAATCATTCCCTGCACACAACACTTGTTTGGCTTGCATTACACGCAATCACAACCTTCCTCGATAGCATGTGTAGTACGCAATACCGAGTTTTACTAAACAACGATATATAATTATAATATTATAAACTATCCGTTATCAATAGTATTAACTGAATTTTTAATTTTATAACATTATTATTCATATTTCATATTTTCTATAACATGGTATGAGAACAAAATAAATTTTTCGGGTAAAATAAGTATTTTTCAAAAAAAATGCAGTTTTGCCGCCTTTTGTTGGTGCACCGACATTAAATCTAGATTTTGACAAGTTTATAAGTTAAATTTGACAAAATATAATTCTTCTTTGGAATCATTATATAAAAATTTACTTTGGATAAATTTTTCCTATTATTCTGATAACTTTCATATTTTAATAAATAGTAAAAACACGCTATATTTTAATTAAAAACAACTTTTTTATCTTAATAATTTATATGGTTTAATTATAATATTGAATGGTTTTAAAGTAAAAATAGAATATATTTTTACCATTTAATATAATTTATGCCATTATAATTAATTTTACATTGAATTCATATTTAAAAACATTTCAATCTTTCACAATGTTTTAACTTTTAAAACCCGTTTGCTTAACAAAAAGATTAATTTTAAATTATTTATTAAAAAATATATGTTTTGAATTTTGAAAAAAGGATTCAATATTTGGATTTAGTTGGTCAAAATCTGGTTAATAGTTTATTTTTATTTATTTAGATATTATGAATTGTAACTACTGTAATTTTTGTTTAGTACAGTTAAAGGTAAATCTGGTAATTAAGGGAAAAAATAAGATTTTAAAAATATCCTTACACTATCCAGAAACCTATTGGATGAATAAATGTCGACTCATATCACATAAGTGTCAGACTAGATTCATTTCATGGACTTTTGACAATGAAATAATATAATTATCATTAAAACAAAAGAAAGCAACAACATGACACTCTCTAAAATATTATAACTGTAATAATTTTAATTTAGTGATAATCATCATAACAATTCAGATATAAATAGTCCCCAAGAATCTAATAATATTATATGCATCATATGAATTTATATATAATTTTTAGGTATTAAATAATTATCATTATTTTTTACACAATAGTGATGTTGAAATTATCTTATTGATTGAAATATCAAATAAATGATTTTAAAACTATTAAAAAAATATTATATGAACTATTTTATGTGATCCACTAATTTTCTAGATTAATATGAAATGTTTTTAATATATTAAATATTTTAGTTTGAACATATCTTCTGTGTATATTTTATTTAAATTCCAATAAATTAATAGTGTCAAAATTGACACTATTGTTATTTTATAAAAATTACATATTTTAAAATTGTGTAAAAATCAAAAAAAAATATTTAAAAATTATAAATTAAAATTTGTTTTATCGAAAATGTAATAAAGTATAAAATTATAGATAATTCACAACTTATAAGTAATTATTTATGATTATTTAAAATTAAGAATATTATTACCACAAAAAAAATTAAATTGGTTATATAAGGATAAATCATGTTGATAATGTTAAAAATAAATTTCCAACTTGCCTAAATTTTATTATTTGATGAGATTACAACACTATCTCATATAAGCTTCGGATTTGAGTCATTTTTGGAGGTTTTTATGTGGGTTTGAAATTTATTGAAAATTAATATTTCTTATAATTCCAAAGGTGCCCCTTTCCTCCCTTATAAAAAGGCACATCCTCCCTCTCCTCCTCACACCACTTTGAGCCTTAAAACTCGGCCAAACCCTCCAATTTCCCTTCTCAACTTCTTATAAACATACTAGAGTTACTGGTCATCTTCAAGAACCAAAATTTAGTGCCCTAAGAGGGGCTTTCAAAGAGGCATGTCAAACAAGAGTTAATATCTGTTACCGATTCATTCAAATGTATTTCTTCTTCTACTTTTTCTTCATTAGATGATTCATTATGAAGTAATAACATCAGTATCACTCATATACCGATATGTTATTGTAAATATGAAACAAACCTTTTTCACCTTCTATCCATCCTACGTAAAACGAAATCCCCGCGCGTGTGTACTTACAGAATACCGTCTCAACGCCATGCTGTAATCTGTTTTTCACCACCATCTTACTTGGATGGGTATAATTGTATAAAGAATAACTATATATGATTATTTTAAAATGATATTTATTCTGAAATATTATACATACACTTCAATACTATACCTCAATCATGGAACGATATCATTGCTCATGCGTATGTACGGCATACCGTCTCCATGATGTGATGTGACTCGTTCTACATGATCGTCGTTGAATAATAATTATAGAAATGAATTGAATTAGTAAATATGATATATATTACACTAATACCATTCTATAAATTAGGTATCTATAACATTAAAAAATAATAAGAATTTATTCAACAAAACACGCACAAGAACATAAAGTAATAAACACACGAATAACAAGTAGTAATGAAATATTTCTAATAAGAAGATAAGAATATGACCATATATGATATCATAACAATGAGTATGATTATGGAATAAGTCAATGTCATTATTTAAATCATTATACAGAAGGTTTAGACACATACAAATCATATCATACCTAAGGTAAGGGAGAATCTCGCAATCTCAATGTTTATCCGAGATTGTTTATACTTTGGTAATTACTGGGGCATATTTATCATCCACATCCATGTTTACTCAATATTTAATATTATTTCTATCCTCCAACAATTTTTTAAACCCAATTTTACCTATTGGTGAATTTTTAGTAAATGATATGAGAGGAATCTTTTCTCATTTTCAGTACGAGATACTTTTTTACTTTTCCAGCCGATGTACGAGAATAATGTTTATTTTAACTTATACGGAATGAATGGATTTTTATAATTTCAAAGAACATTATTTCAATGAATCTTCCATTAAAATATTTCATGTTTATTTTTAATCAACTTCATTTAGTTTAAAATTCTATGACATATTATGAAATAAAAAATGTTTTTGAAGTATAAAGGATATTTTCGTCAAGAATGTAGTTCAAGTGTTTTATCAAAATTATTTTCCATCTAAGATAATATAGGATTCTGTTTCAATCCCTATTTTTAAATTGAATTTATTATGTTATGATGTAATTATGTCCTTTTATCTTATATGGTTTATGTTGTGATGGCATGATTTTTAAGAATCCCATTTTTATTACATGGGTTATGCTATGATGTATGAATTATGATTTTGTGGCACATAGAAGAATGGTTTAATTATGAGATGGTTGGGACCTATATCACCCTCCAATGAATTGGGTAATGATTTATATACCATGAGATAGACATGGTTGAAACGAAAAGTTAATCTGGTTCAGTGATACGGGACTGGAACGAGGAGTGAACTCGGTTCAGTAATAGACTTTGTCGTCTGTGATGGTCTTGGAAATGATCCATGACTAATATGAAATGATTTTCTATGATTATGTGTCTATGCCACAATGTTTCATGTTTTATGATATGATTATTGGGATTACATTTCACAACTATGATTTATCCCTTGTTATGATATTATGATCTCTTTTGCAGGATAATATATTCAAATTGTTATGTTCTTATGAATATGATATGATTGATATTTATTTTTTTTACTCTTACTGAGCATTTGAGCTCACACTTTTGTATGTTTTCTTTTCCCCAAGTTAGGAAGAAGGTTATTAAGTAGGATATTCCAAAAGGGAATCTAGATTTGATGAAATAAATGGGAGACAACGTAGATGATTTATGAACCAGTTGTTTATGTTTATAGTTTCTAAAGACACTATACCTATATGGTGCTTTCATGGTTTTGTTATATTTTGTAATAAGTATGCTTCAATTCTGAAGTAATAACAATATATGTAGATTATGCGTCATTATAATGTTCTTCAAGAGGCACAGTGAATCTGCCTTAAAATTCGAGTCACGTGTGCATGTGTTGTTCTTCATGAAGCATAAATGCTATGAGTTGACCCGAGTCCCCATGGGGATATCCTTCCTTCGTGAAGGCCCTCGTGATTCACGTAAGTCATCCCTCACAAAAGAGGGGGTGAAAACAAAGCAAATGGGAGGATCTTCATAGAGAAAAAGTACCTTGAGCAACTCATGGTTTGTAGAGTAGAAAGTGCATCATGATTTTTAGAGATGAGAAGTGATATGTCATTTGGGCATGGGGGAAGGAAAATATTTACAGTCATGAGACGCCGTAAAGCAGAGATCTGTGTGACGATGGATTCAACTCCACGGCGGGCTCGCAAACATCAAATCGGCAGGTGCAGCATCCCACCACCTTGCTTCGTGGAGGGCTCACGAACATCAAATCTGCTCATAGAGCATCACGCCTCCTTGCTCTACGGTGGGCTAACAAATTCCAAATTGTCTCTTGGAGCATCACACCTCCTTGCTTCACAACGAGCTCGTGAATGTCAAATCGGCTTGTATATCATAACACCTCCTTACTTCACGGTGGGCGTGGGGGCATGGTGCTTTGTGAAAGTGCTCAGGGAGGCAGCTTCATAGACTTTCTTATTATACTTCACTATTCCGATTTTTAGTGCCAAAAAATGCCCCTCCTCAAAAAAGGAGCCGAGGTGAAATAAATGGTCAAAGTATAAGGTTCAATCTCCAAAATTACTCGGCCATTCACGAATCTAGATTTCAAAGGAGGATCAACGAGTGGGAAAGTGATGGTTCAGTTGTGCGTGTTGTGAACTTGCTGTGTTTGAGACGCATCACTACGCTGTGAGGGTTGTAGCCTATAAATAGATGGGATGTATTCTATTTTTTCTTTTCTCTTCTTCTTGATTTTGGATTTTAGCTCTCTCGATTCGTGAAGCTCTGCATATTCTGCGACTGCTCTCTATGAATAAGGATTTCAGCTTCATGGTACATAGTGAGTCTTTGACATCATATCTATGTGCTTCGCGACTATGTGTTTGGAGGTAAAGGCATGACTCCATGAAATTGCTTTGCAAATTATCTCCGCCAATGTGCTTCGTGAATGAACCCAAAAATAGTCCCAACCAAATAAACTGAATGGCTCGTCCAGATGCTTCCCAGGGGGTCCATGATAATGTTGCCTGTAGGGATGAGAAGGTAAACAGTCTGGGTTTAATATAGCTAATTTAGATTCACTCTGAGCATGGTTCTTTGGTGGAGCTGCTATCAGAGAGCCAGAGAAACTACTCGTTTTGTAAGAGGTTGCCTTTGTATGGATTTGGGATGAGGATGGACCCGAAGACCGGATGTATGGGGTTCCGACATATACCATGAAAATGGGAATCAATCCAAATGTAGTTCTTGGGGAATAGTGTGGTCAGATACCCACACTAGTTAAGATAATTCTCTCGGGAGAGGAAACTGACGCATCCCATGATAAAAAAAGGGCATCACGAACATGTTCAGGGTAGAACCATGGTTTACTTAAATGCATTGAGGACATAAATAATCATGCAGTTTAACATCAAATGATAGAAAGTGGAGTGAAATGGATGATCTCTCAAATGGAGTATGTGGCATGGTAGTTATCAACCCGATGTGAATGTGTACATGGATTCCACACTGCACCACATATCCACAGAAGAAACTCTTCTGGTCATGGGACCAAGATTGAGAATTAGGCTGGGACCAATGCTAAGTGGTCGAGCATTCCTACATTCCCCATGAGGATTAGAATAATTACATATGTAGTTCTGAGATAATAGTTTAACATCATGTGGGATGAGGAAAGGAATGTGTGGCAAGGGCTGCACTAGTACACATCCTACCGGAACTACTAATCCCATTTGAGTTTTGCTCAATGTGTGAAACAAGAATTAGTGATGGGGCATTCCATGAACAGGGAGGCACACATTAGGGATTATAATGAATTATAAGAATGAAGTCCCACTGTTGTTGTCCCACATATATAACCCACCTAGATGTGTTTTAGAGTGAATCCTAGCATGTTTCAATTCTATTTGAACATAAGGGGGTGGAAATATGTGTATTATGATGCTCATGATCTAGACCACAATGATGGTTTTGTGATGATAGGTGATAACTATTGACCATGTTCGAAACACAGCATCAATATCCTGTTAGCCTAGAATGGGGATAGAACGATGAGGGTAGACCGATGACCATGTTCGATACACGGGACATGTCACAATTGTCGTCAGGGGTCTTTAGGGATGTTGGCCCAAAATGGTAGGAGAGCCTAAGCGGCATGAGACAAGGCCATGAAGGGGTCCCTTTGGATGTAGATGATGATGGGGATCCAAATGACGGGATCATGAATAATGGACATGGAGAAAGGGGAATGTCCATATGAAAATTCCATACATCATGTTATTTGGCTAAACCCATCTGAATACGACTATAAGACGTATCGAAAATAGGATGTTGAGTCCCCTCCCAAGTACAATGGTCCTGGGGCCACACACATCTAGAATAAGGTCCTTGGGTGGACCATTAAATGAAGGCTTTATTTAATGGACTATGTGCATGGTGGTGAAATAGCCAAACGTGACACACATTTGTCATAGGGATATCTTAGTTTTGGGTCATAGAACATGGACCATGCTGGGAAATGATATGGGAAGCACATGGGGTGGCTATTAAAGGACACAACATGAAACAGAACCTAAGAGGTAATCGCCACCCCACATATTATCAGATGAGTTTGGGCCGAGGCACTGAATATGAAGGGATAGGATTTTTAGATTCATGGGGATGGACCTAGAGACAAAAAATGAATGGGATTTCCTACGTATCCCTTGAGGATGGTAATCATGCCATACATAGTTCTGGAAAATGTTGTGATGTTTAACATCATGCGGCAATGATGTGGAGTGGTCTTAGTTTATGTTCATATAGCATGGACCATTGATGGTAGGAAACAGGAGAGACACATGGTGGGATGATTATAAAACCCAACATGAATAGGAAGCTGGGGTCCCAACCAGCACGTGTTCTATGGGATGGTTTTAGGGTCGAGGGACCAAAAACGATAATTATGCTGGGCCTGGGGAAAAGTGCACATGCATTATTACGTATCCCATCAGATTGGGAATGAAGCCAAACGTAGTTCTTAAGATAGCACAGTGGGATACCATTTATTGGTATAATAAGGTAGTGCGGGTCTGTCACTTACACCAAAAGAAGCTTTAGTTGATACATATTTTTTGTCCTTTAGGATTAATTAGTGTTATTTTGTGATGTGATGGACCTGATATGACCACTGGAATCAAGCCACACATAGGCATTGAAAAATGGTATGGTGTGTACCAGATAAATAACATGATTTCCCCATGGGTGAGGACATCATAATTCATTGTTGTTTTTCGTCCTATGGCTAGGATGATAATATCATAGTTCAGGGTCATGTGATGGGACCAACCATGAACTTTTAACGTTCTTTATAACGGATGAAACCATTCAATGTCATGTGGGACTTGGACTCACAGTTTAATTTCATATGGATCAGACGTACATGAGAGATTAAGTTCTAAAGGGGATGCACGCGGCGTGATAAAGTGTATCTGACGTGAATGAGGATATTATCCACACTGTACCGTGTGCAATTCCAAGGAAGAAACCTCATGATGAGGTTCCAGGAAAGATTCTAGGAAAATGGGGGAGTAGAAAATATATCTCAACTGAGAAGGACCCAAAAACGAGTCATTTGAGTGTTCCTACGTATCAAATGATGATGGATATCAAGTCGAACGTAGTTCTAAAATTGATCTTTGTTTATGGTCTTAGAGCTTAGACCATAGATGGGAGGATTCCTAAAATGTAAGTACAGACCTCAACCTGATTCCTAAGCCCACGTGAGGGGTGCTCAATGTGCGAAATAATGGTGAAAGAGGTTTCTTTGCAACACCTGGATTGCTAACTATAGGGGAAATCAGTGGAGCCCCTAATAATTACCTTATCACATCTTTTTCCTCCAAATGTGTAAATGTAGGCTGAGGAACAACCCAAAGAGTCTCAAAATTCTACTTGGACATGATGCGTTGGAGAAGGATGTGAGTCATGTATCCAAAATATTGGGCTTAATGAGGTTGGTGTGACAATGAAGGATGACTGTTGACCGTGTTCAAAACAGAGCATCCATATCGTGTGACCTGAGGTTGGAACAATAAACAAGCGTTGACCGCTGACCAAATTCACAACGCGGAAGATGTATCAATTTGTTGTTCTAAAACCTTGAAGACATTGGCCTGTAATGGTAGGATGACCCTTGGGCTGATTATCAATGTCATTCGAGGGTCCCTTTTGATGTGAATGGTTTTGGGAGCCCAAATGAAGGGGAAAACAAAGCCTGAGAAATGGGTGAAAGCATGTACGGGTAGAATCCGAAATTCCAGGTTCTATACCAGAGCACCCTTGGGAACATTAGTGAATCACCAATGAGAACCTGAGGGGATCATCTTGAGAGAAGACAATTTGAAAAATTACTATAGCACAACGGGATGGAAAACTCTCAGGAGGAGTTGGTAAATTTCATGGTTGTTAAAAAAAACTGACGTCAATGAGGAAATAATCCCATACCACACCATATAGACCTCTCCCTGGGGGAATGCAGGACAAGGTTTCAAGGTGAAAGTGAGATTTCTAAGAGATGGTGTTGGACGAGAAGTACAGACATTCATGCGGTCCTACATATCTCATGAGGATGGGATGCATACCACACATAGTTCTTGAAGGGAGTATTGTGAAATTTTTCATCAGGTGGTAAGGATGCAAATGTGTAAGATACCCCACATACAAGAGGTGTACGAAATGTGAATTATCCTGTTGAGAATGAGGACATAATACCATACCACACCATACAATCCTGTAAGAATTAGAACTTTGGCTGTGGGCCCAAAAAGGCCATGTGGCCTGAGGCTAGGCCTCAGACAGAAAGGCCTGACTAGTTTGCAGTTTAACATCTTACAGTGAGGACGAACAAAGGGATAAGATTCCCCAAACAAGGGATTTGTATAGTGTGGTGAGTAACCCTACGTGAATGAGGACATAATCCCATACCACACTGTATCATCACTTAAGATATAAGGATTGGGATGGGGGCCCGAGATTGGGCATGCGAAGCGCGGTAGGGACCGTTCTCGTGATATGGATGATAAATAACTTGGTGGATGTATCATGGGGATATGTGTGGCATGGATAAAAATTCCATCATGAGTGAGGACCAAAGTCCTCTGTACACCACCCATCCCTAAATGAGAACTTGGTCCAGGGACTAGAAAAGGCCAAGGGGCCAAAAATGTAAAAACCAGAGATTTTATGAAAAATATTTTTTTTAATTTCGTTGATGTCTTATTTTGTACGATCCACCAAAATGAGTTTGCACAACACACATCCCTGACTTGGGTTTAATTACATGCAATCACGACCTTCCATGATAGCGTGTGTTGTAAGCAATACCGAGTTTCACTAAACGAGATATTACTATAATATTATTATTAACAAGCCGTCATGAATAATAATCCCCTCTTTTTGAAATTTTATTATTCAAAATGGACTTTATTTTTGGATTCCGAATATCAAAATTAGCCTAGGATGAATTTTTGGTATTTTTCTGAAAACATTCAATTTTTTATGAATATTGAAAACACTAGGTTACTATTTAAAAATAGACTTTATATTTAAATAATTATTTATATTATTTAAATTTATTTTAGGTAAAAATTGATACATAATGCCGTTATAAGTTCAATGTAATTCATTAGAGTCAATTTATAATAATTTTAGATATATGAAAATTTTATTGAACTTTTCACTGTCTTTTACACACCTCCTAGGATAACTTGAAAATTTACATAAAACATAATTTTACCACTTCTGTGAGTGGAATTTCGAAAATCCGAGAGACACGGTTAATATCAAGGAGTAAAATGTGCTTCAATAAGATAAAAATAATTTTTGGTGAAGAGTAACTTTTTACTTTTATATACCACGGTTAAAAGTAAAGAGGGTAATTAAGGGTAAAAGTGATATTATTATTACCCTAACACATGTACTAATTGTATTGGATAAGTTTCTTTTGACCATAAACAACCTTAGGAATAAAATATTACTCTTTAGGTCCACAGGGATTAGATTTGGACATTTATTATTATTTTATTTAAAAAAGAGTTATAATAGTTAAAATTGAAGTTTAATAATGAAATCATTTTTAATAAAGGGGTATAAATAAGATAAATTAGACTATAAATATTCATTAAAGAGATAATAATCTATCCTACCTAATGGTATTTTATTTATAATTTGTATACATCAAAAAATTTAATTTATTTATGACACAAGGGTGATGCAGTAATAACCTAAATAATGAAATATTAAAGTAGTTATATTTTAAATACCCAAACAAATGTAATTTGAGACTTTTTATGAATTAAACTAATTTTCTAGGTTAATATGACATGTTAGTATTGATGTAATTAACTTTTTTCGAACTAATCATTCTTTTAGGATTTTTAGAAAAATCACGTACCAAATAGTGTAAAAATTGACATAAAATAGTTTTTAGAACAAATATTATATTATTAATTGTTATTTTATTTAGAAAAATATATGATTCAGCCAAATGACTTAGATAAGGATATATATATTAAAAATGATCCACATGGGGTTGTTTGTCTTGTTATAGTATGTTTATTAACCATATAGTGTAAGTAAACAAAAAGACACGGTAAAAGTTAAATTATTTAACTTAGAGTTAAATTTAAATGATAAGGATACAATAGTAGCCAAATCTTGTCTAAAACATATTGGTTGAGAGGATTTAGACCCATCCTCACCTTATATTCGAAATAAATCATTTTGGATCTATTTAAAACCGACTATTACTTTATAATAAAATAATATTTTATGTTTTTCCAAAGGTGCCCCTCGTCTCCCTTATAAAAACGGCACCCCTTTCCTCTTCGCTTCACACCATTTTAATCCTTGAATCTCTGCCAACCCCTGCCAATTCCTCTTCTCAACCGCTCTATTTATATCATAGAGGTTCTGGTCTTCTCAAAAGTCAAACTCTTGTTCCCTATGAAAAATTTTAAAGGAGGTGCGTCGAAGAAAAGGTATTCTCTTCTAACGATTCATTCAAGTTTCATTCTTCTTCAAAATCATATTCTTTTGTTGTTTTATTACAAAGCAATAACATCATTATTAATTATATACTGATATTTTATTATAAATATAAAACATCCCCATTTCACCTTCTATCCATCCTATGGAAAACTAAATCACCGCGCGTGTGTACGTACGGAATACCGTCACCACGCCGTGGTGTAATCTGTTTTTCCACCACCACCTTACCCGGATGGGTATAATGGTCTAAAGAATAACTATATATGATTATTATAACATCATACTGATTCTATGATATTATATCATTCACTTTAATTCCATTCAATAAATATTGGAACGATATCATCGCTTGTGCGTACGTACGGATTAGAGTCTCCAGGACGCGATAAGATTCATTTCCCATGTTAACAATTAAAGAATGATTTTAAAGTATATATAATAAGTAATAATGAAATATATTACATAATAATGCTATTGGATTTATGTATATATATATATATATGAATGTCATCTACTTAATTCCATTCATGTCAATAAGGAATAGAAAACAGCATTAATGCGTACGTACGACCTACCATCTCCATGAACCGTGTATTTCATTTCATTCATCTATCTATTATATTTATATATATACAGAATATATATGATATATAAATCATGATTTACATTCTGGATGTAGGTAAATCCTGATATAAGTAATAATAATATCAAAAACAACAAATCAAAACACATACGATAAATGAAACGATTTTACCCAAAACGCTGATTTAATTTGGAATTTATAAACGAACGGGTATTATAAAGTCAAAATTGAACCATATATGCTATAATAACAATGAGTATGATTCTGTAATAAGTTAATTACATTTATTTTAATCATTATACAGGAGGTCCGGATACATATGAAGCATATCAAACATAAGGTAAGGGAAACTTTTCCAATCTTGTTTTTATCCGATAATGTTTATTCGTAAGTATTTACTGGGGTTATATTTATCATCCATGTCCTTATTTTCTAAAAATGGTTTCATGTATGTTTAAAATCCTTTTTACCCATTTTTGACTTTTACTACTTGGTATGTGAAGAATCTTTCTTTTTTTACCATACGTGGACCTTTTTGTCTTTTCTGGAAAAGGTACGAGAAGAATGTTTCTTTTAACTTATACGACGTGAATGGATTTTTACGGTTTCATAATGACATATTCCCATCAACCTTACTCAAAAAAATTTCATGTTTATTTCAAAAAAAAATCCTCTTTTTAAAATTTCATGGAATTTTTTAGAAAATAAGATTATTTTTGAAGAATAAAGGAGGTTTTCCTCAAGAATTCATTTCAAGTGTTTTGTCAAAACTATTTTACATCTAAGATAAAATTATTTCATATGTGTATGTTTCAAGTATAATTTCTCTATGATTTACATGGTTTCACTTTTCTTATGATGAAATGATATCTATTTGTTTTATATAGATTATGGTATGATGGGATGATGTTTATGAAACCCATTTTATTCTTTGGGTTATGATGAATGATTTATGTTTATTTTGTGGCACAAGTAAGAATGATTTCATTATGAGATGGGTGGGACCTATATCTCCCTACAATTCATTGGTTAATGATTTATATCTCATGAGATAGGCATGGATGGCATGGTAAGATAATCATGTTCAGTTATACAGGACTGGAGTGAGGAGTGAACTCGATTCAGAAAGGGACTTTGTCCACTAAGATGGTCTTGGAAGGAATTCCTTGGATACTATGGAAATCATATAATTTGATTAATGTTTTTCCATAATTACAGATTTTATTTCCAAGCTATTTTATCATGATTGATGTTCCATTATGATCTATGCCTTACATACTACCATGTTTTATGTCATGATCAAGATTTCCATGTTTAATCATTATGTTCATGTTTTTATGTTCAAATGTATATGGTTTGTTATATTTTCTCCATGCTTACCCTTACTGATCATTTGAGATCACCCTTTATATGTTTTCATTTCCCTAGGATATAAAGAAATGTTCTAGGTATGAATACAAAAGGGGAAGATCTTTATGGGAGATGTTAATGTTCTTTTACCATGATTAGAAGATTATTTTTTGAGTATCCAAAGACAATAATCTATTACCATCCATCGGTGTTTGTTTTTGTTATCAATTAAGTATTCTGAAAAAGTAAGGTATTGTCCATGTACATAAAGTTTTGGGTCTCTATAGTCGGTATCAGAGGTTTGGTTCTGTAATACATTGAAAACTAGGATGAGAGAACTTTAGTGAGATCCCTAAAGATATTTCTAAGGTATGTCTAGGGATGTCCCTAAGGTTATGTAAAAGTATAGGTGATAATACTAGAATTATTGAAACTATATTAGAATTAAACCTAAGATGTTAGATATTGAAGGTAATACCCCTTGATTATGTTTTTTTTCCTCTCACACTATTTTTTTGGGTTTTAGAAAATGGATGGAAATAGGAAGAATCACGATAATGGAGATATGATGGAAAATGTAATGATATTCTTTATGAGAAACCAAAACAAAAGGGATTTGGAATTCCAAACATCGTTATTATGCCTAATCATAAATCTCATAATATGATCAATAATCTCAACTTTGATAAGTATCTTGACTCATCTTATATGAGAATGATGGAGTTTCATGATGATCATTGAGGAAAGAAAGTTCAATTTCCCTCATGTAAATCATGTGGGAAGAGGCATCAGGGAGAATCATTCAATGGAACTGGAAGATGCTTTGGGTGTGGAAAAGAAGGACACAAAACCAGAATGTGAAAAGGAAAAGGTTCAATTAACACCATGGACAAGGATAATGGTATTGCTACAACATCAACAATGATTAAATGTTCCAATGTGGAATGTATGGGAATTATGCAAATCAATGCCCTAAGGGAAAGTCTCATGAGGAGAATCAGCATGGTCATATGGGTAGTATTTATGTTGATGATGATGAAGAGACTACAGATGATATGTGAGATGAAATATTAGTTGAATCTCAGTCAATTGTTTAAGAATGTAGTGGAATTATTTATATTTTTCAAGAGTTATGTTGTATAGGTAATGGTACTATGGAATAAAGACACATCAAATGATTTTTACAATATTGTTTTTTCTAAAGTATTTGAAAGTATATGTTGAATGGTACCGGTAACCATGAAACTTTATTCAAATATTTTTGGAAAGTAGATGATATGTGCATAATTAAGGGATAAGATGATAATGAGATGTTTGATTGTATTCATGAGCGCATGACTGATACAAGGACTAAGTGATACTATGTTTTGAGTATATTGAATTTTTGGGATTATGGTATGTGGAAAGATTTAAATTTTGACGACATTCATGTATTCACTAAGGTTCAATGGGTAATCATTTTTCAAGAGAATATATGATTAAGGTATTCACATGTTTTTAATTTGACCAAAAAGATATATCGTATGATATATGTGTGATTAATTATGGTATTCACATGCTCGGAAGATGACATTTCTAGTAATTGTTTTCTTTATACTATGAGCTCGGACAGAAGTATTTTGGATAAGACTAAAGATTGGAATGGATTATGTTGGACATAAGTTATTATTGTTTAAGGATATAACTTTTTCAATATTATTTATGGAATGTTATAATAATGTATTTTTAGAAAAAGGACAGCCTGCTGGACGGGCGACAACCCATCTCGTCGGACAAGGATATGGGAATCGAACCCACAACCGAATTGTGACATGCCATTATTTCCTACCACTTGCCTACAGGAAGTCCCTGGTTAGTAGAAACTAGTTCTATTAAGAGGTATGATAGATGAATTATAAGTCCATTTTAGCAACCATATCCGATTAATCTCACAATAGATGGACTTATGTATATTGAAAAAATTGTGCTAAACTTTTTGCGATAGAAATAGATGGAATGACCTATCATTCAATCACATGATCTACTAACACTTCACGAATGACAAATTCAACTTCATTTCTTTAAGAGATGAAGTGGAAATTGTTCAAGGCACAGAAAATTGGTGAGATTGTGCTGAAATAAAGTAATTATTTCTTCTAATTCAAATTCTTCAACATTATGGAAATCATCTAGAAAAACAAAAATGTTGTCCCAGTGCCCATATATCCGATAAATCAGATGGTACTTTAGATCATCCCAAATTTATGGCTTTGTGATTATTGTGTTTTTCATATCAATGTTCTCAACCACTCTCCATCAGAACATGATGGTTAGATCTCTCTTCCATATCTATATTTTCACCTATGTTCTTTTATGTGTAAACCCAGTGATTAGTTAATTTGGGTAACCGTTACATATCATATTTTAGTTTTTAAAGACAAGTGTTGGTAATCCTTTATACGATGTGAGTTTCTATTAAGACTTTTGTGTAGTAAACCATTTATAAACCCTAAAAATTTCGAGGGAGAAATTCATTTTAAAGGGGGGGGGGGGTAGAATGTGACACAACGAGATTTTATGAAAAATATTCTCTTTAATTTCATTGATATATTCTTTTGTACGCTACACCAAATGTATCTTGTACTACACGCATCCCTGATATGGCTTTCATTACACACAATCGCGACCTTCCACGATAGCGTGTGTTGTACGCAATACCAAGTTTCACTAAACGAGATATTACTATAATATTATTATGAACTAGCCATTATGAATAGTAATACCCACGTTTTGAAATTTTATTTTTCAAAATGGAATTCATTTTTGGATTCTGAATATCGAAATTAGCCTAGGGTTAGTTTTTGTTATTTTTTATGAAATCTTTCAATTTTTGATGAATAGTGAAAACACTGGGAAACAATTTAAAACCCAACTTTTTATTTAAATAATTATATATTTAATTTAAATTTATTTTGGGTAAAAATTGATTCATAATACCTATTTATGTTAAATTTAATTCATTAGAGTCATTTTATAATAATTTTAGATATATGAAAATTTTATTGAACTTTTCACCGTCTTTTACCCACCTCCTGGGAGAATTTGAAAATTTACATAAAACTTAATTTTAACGCTTATGTGAGTCGAATTTAGAAAATACGAGAGACATGGTTAATATCAAAGAGTAAAATGTGGTTCAATAAGATAAAAATAATATTTGGTGAATAGTAACTTTTTACTTTTATTTACCATGGTTAAAACTAAATTGGGTAATTAAAGGTAAAAATGATATTATTATTACCCTAAATGATGTCCTAATTATATTGGATAAGTGTAAATCGACCAAAAAACCTTAGGAATAAAATATTACCCTTTAGGTCCAATTGGATTATATTATGACATTTATTATTATTTTATTTAAAAAAGAG
The DNA here is from genome assembly GCA_963277665.1 of Viscum album. Lineage (NCBI taxonomy): Eukaryota > Viridiplantae > Streptophyta > Magnoliopsida > Santalales > Viscaceae > Viscum > Viscum album. Next base: position 178,284,603 of record OY728165.1, read on the forward strand.
TTAAAATAGTTAATATCAAAGTGGAATTATTAAAAAAATTAATATAGGGATATACATAAGATAAATTCTACTATAAATATTAATTAGAAATATAAAAATATTTCCTACATAATTGCAATACATTTATAATTTTTAGATTTTAAATAATTTAATTTTTTTATGATACAAGGGTGATTGAGTAATTACCTAAATAATGAAATATTAAATTAATTGATAGTATAAATACCTAAATAAATGTAATTTGATACTTTATAGGAATTAAAATAATTTCATAGGTTAATATTACAGGTTAGTATTGATTTAATTAACTTTATTCGAACTAATAATGTTGTTATGATTTTCACAAAAATCAAGTATCAAATAGTGTCAAAATTGACATAAAATAGTTTTTAAAACAAATATTATATTATGAATTGTTATTTTATTCCTAAAATTCTATGGTTCAGCCAGAAGACTTATATAAGGATATATATATCAATACTGGACCACGTGGGGTTCGTTTGGCATGCAATAGTATGTTTATTAACCATATAATATAATAAATCATAAAGACGCAGTAAAAGTTAAATTATTTAACATAGAGTTAAATCTAGATGATAAGGATAAAATAGTAACCTAAACATGTCTAAAACCTATTGGTTTATAGTATTGAGACCAATACCCACCTTATCTTCGAAATAATTAAATTTGGAGCTATTAAGAACTGAATATGACTTTATTATAAAATAATATTTTATGTTTTTCCAAAGGTTCCCCTCTCCTCCGTTATAAAAAGGGCACCCCTTTCCTCTTATATTAACTCTCTTTTGAGCCTTGAAGCTCAGAAAAACCCTGCCAATTACTCTTCTCATCCTCTATAGTTATATCATAGAGGTTCTGTTCTTCTCAAAAGACAAACACTAGTGCCCTATGAAGAAGTTTAAAGGAGGTGCGTTGAAGAAGAGGTAATCTCTTCTAACGATTGTTTCATGTTTCTTTCTTCTTCAACTTCTTATTCATTAGTTGTTTCATTATAAATTAATAGAATCAGTATTAATTATATACTGATATATTATTATAAATATGAAACAACCCCATTTCACCTTCTATCCATCCTACGGAAAAAGAAATCACCACGTGTGCGTACGTATGGAATACCGTTTCTACACTGTGGTGTAATCAGTTTTTCCACCACCACCTTACTTGGATGGGTATAATGGTGTAAAAAATAACTATATATGATTATTATAACATCATACTGATTCTATGATATTATATCATCCACTCAAATTCCATTCAATAAATATGGGAATGATATCATCGCTCGTGTGTACGTACGGATTACCGTCTCCACGATGCGATAAGATTCATTTTCCATGTTATCAATTAAAGAATGATTATGAAGTATATATCATAAGTTATCATGAAATATATGAAATAATAATGCTACTTGATTTATGTATATATATATATATATATGTATGTCATATACTTAATTCCATTCACGTAAATAAAGAAAGTAAAACATCTTTCATGCGTACGTACGACCTACCGTCTCCATTAACGGTGTATTTCATTTCATTCATTTATCTATAATGTATATATATATATATATACTGAATATATATAATATATAAATCATGATTTACATTCTTAAATTAAGTAAATTATGATATATTTAATAACAATATCAAGAACAATAAATCGAAACACGTACGATAAATGAAACGATTTTACCCAAAACGTTGCTTTAACATGAATTTATAAATGAATGGGTATTATAAAGCCATAATTGAAACATATATGATATCATAACAATGAATATAATTCTGTATTTTGTCAACTAAATTATTTAAATCATTATACAGGAGGTCCAGATAAATACGAAGCATATCAAACATAAGGTAAGGAATCAGTTTTCCAATCTCGTTTTTATCCGAGATTGTTTATTCGTAAGTATTTACTGGGGTTATATTTATCATCCATGTCCCTATTTTCTAAAAACGGTTTCTTGTATGTTTAAAATCATTTTTACCCATTTTTTACTTTTACTACATGTTATGTAATTAATATTTCTTTTTTTACCATATGAGGTACTTTTTGACTTTTTTTGAAAAAGAACGAGATTTTTTTTTTAAACTTGGACAGCGTGAATGGATTTTTACAGTTTCATAAAGACTTATTTCAATGAACCTTCCTATAAAAAATTTCATGATTAATTTCAGAAAAAATCTTCTTCTTTTCAAATTTCATGTCATTTTGATAATAGAAAATTATTTTTAAAGAATAAAGGATATTTTATCCATGAATTAATTTCAAGTGTTTTGTCAAAACTATTTTACTTCTAAGATAAAATTATTTCATATGTGTATGTTTCAAGTATAATGTATCTATGATTTACATTGTTTCACTTTTCTTAGGTTGAAATGGTGTCCATTTGTTTTATATGGATTATGTTATGATGGGATGATGTTTATGAAACCCATTTTATTATTTGGGTTATGATGAATGATTTATGTTTAGTTTTTGGCACAAGTAATAATGATTTCATTATGAGATAGGTGGGACCTATATCTCCCTCCAATGCATTGGGTAAAGATTTATATCTCATGAGATAGACATGGCTGGAACTATAAGGTATTTCTGTTCAGTGATACAGGACTGGAACGAGGGGTGAACACGATTCAGAAAGGGACTTTATCCACTAAGATAGTCTCGGCAGCAATGCCTTGTCTACTATGGAAATCATATAATGTGATTAATGTTTTTCCACAATTACATGTTTTATTTCCAATCTATTTTATCATGATTGATGTTCCATTATGATCTATGCCTTACATACTACCATGTTTTATGTCATTGATCATGATTTCGATGTTTAAACATCATGTTAATGTTTTTATGTTCAAATGTATATGGTTTGTTATATTTTATCCATGCTTACCCATACTGATAATTTGAGCTCACCCTTTATATGTTTTCTTTTCCCTAGAATATAAAGAAAGGCTTTAGGTATGACATCTGTTGTGCCCATGTGATTGCATTTGTTGTCAATAACATGTCACTATGTGTCAACTAATGAAGTAGAGCTTGAAGACTAATGGTTGGAGATGCATCATTACATCAGACGATTGTTGATCCGCTCTTTGAGTTCCAAGAACTTGTATCAAGTAGATACAATGTCACCACATTTTTTGAAGACCATGAATTGTACTGACAATGCATGAGGAGATGAAGAGAGCCATCCACAGCTTCTATGTGGATGAAGTGAGCTAAAGAAGTCCATGTACTATCACTTAGTGCATGTGAATTAGAAGAAGAACCAATTTGATCCTTGTTTAGATCAACAAAGAACATGGAAGAAATTATGTGATTAAGGAGCTCGGTTGAAGATGAAGAACCTTCGATAATTCCATTCTTATATGTTGAAGAAGAATGATAAATTCTAATGAAGAAGAAGACAAGAAATATAGAAGAATAAATGGCTTAGAGGTTGAAGTGGCATTTGGCATTGGAAACTTGGTTACTTTGTTTTATACAAAGTCCTCTGATTTCCCCTTAGAAAAAATATGGGCCACCAAGGAGGCCAGACGAGGGTTAACACCCAAGGCTCTTGTGAGACTCAAGGTCACCACGCCCGTGGGGAACCCTCAAAGCCAAGGCAGCAGCCCTGAGATAGGGACTCACCCGCAGGACGCAGCGTAGGCGCCAGGGGCACACCCGGAGGAGCGCATGGTGGGTGCATATCGCACCCGTGTGTGCATAGTGGGCGCCAGTGGCGTGCCCGAGTGGCAGGGGTGGGCGCAAGAGTGCACCCGCAGAGAACACGGTGCGGGGCGGCACCATGGAGGGAGAAGATACAATTGAGGAGAGGCGGGGAGCGCAAGTTTGATAAACTGTGTGGAAACCGGCCGCCGATTCGATGTGGGATCAAAAAATTCGGTCAGGATCTAATCCTGGCCGTCCGAGCCATCGCGCATATGATCTCGACCGCTGATCACATCTGCGGAGCCGCGATCTAATCTCGGCCGTCGAAGTTCAATAAACTCCCGATCCGACGGCTTTCAAGCTTGTCTCCTTCCTTGAGCTCAACCGAAGCTCCCCGCGCATTCCTACATAACCCGAGGCACCCGCGATGTCCCCGCTGAATGAGTGACGCCTCCGAGCACTGGATTTCGAGTTCCCGGCCACCATTGCTGAAAGTAAAGTGTCAAAGGTGATCGTATGGCCATAACGAACATATTCATGCATTAAAATATGCATGCATGCAATGAGATGATGAATTCGGTCGAGGCCGAGGTAAACGAAGCTGCCGAGGCCACGCAGATTCGTGCTTTGCATTGATGGGCCTAAACAGAAGGCTTGCCTGCCTTCGAAAACGCATGCACGTGAAGGAAACCGAAAAAGAGAAAACCCGCATTAAAACCGAGAAGAAGAACGAGGTATGCGGAAGATATTTAACGCATTTGATGTTTTGAAAATGCCGCAGATCTCGGGCGTTCGAGTTTTGGATCCCACAGACTCTATTCGCACTCCTCGTCTATAAAATGAGAAGTCCAGCGCCCTTGGAATGCTGCTGATCCTTTGAGAACTCGAGAGTCCCGCGAAGCCATCCGAGCTACTTGAAGTACCTCTGCGCAGCCTCTTGCGCGACTGAGAATCCCAGAACCACCCGAGGCCCCGAGGAAGTCCCCTGCGCGCTACCTCTTGCACGACAGGAAGAAGAGCTCGGGCAGTGTACTTGCGTGCCCCGTGCTTGGTTACACCCTGCGTGCCCACGGGTGTCACGCCCTGCGCGACAGAGGCCGTCCGCACACCTTGCGCGGCTATTGAAGAAGTGAGGCCGCACCCTTTGCGCGCCTCTTTTGGTGTTTGAGTTTGGGTGAAGCATATACAACACTTGGGCATGTGTGTGCAAGGAGGAAGACCCAAGTCTTAGCCTTGTGTGTTCACAAGTGAAGAAGACCAACCTTGAGAAGAAGAGGAGTACACACTTAAGTGTGTGAATGTAAAAGAAATGATCATTCTATGTGATTGTTTTTTTTGGTGAGCAAGACCAACAAGATCTTTTGAAGACTGTTGAAGCTACATGAAGTTTTGAACAACACCTTTTAAGATGTGAAGTGGAGCCATGATAAAGATGATGCTGTGGAGTTGGGGGGGTTTAACCAACTTGTAATTGTGGGGTATAACCAATTACTATGTAAACATCTTTTGGCATAGTGAAGAATCCGCGTTGGGGGGTGTAACCAACACGGCAAGGAGTAGGTCTTTGTACCGAACATTGTAAATCTTTGTGTTCTATGGTTTCATTATCACTAAACCAGTAAAAGAGTAGATCTAGGATTTAACCAGCTGCAGAGGTTGAATTTATAATTCAAAGGGATCAATTCGTAAAAAGATAAACTTATCACGGATTCACCCCTCCCCTCTCAGTGATCACAACCGATCCAGGCATTTCAAGTGGTATCAAAGGGAGGTTGCCTCTGTTAGGATCTACTTCTGGGAAAATGGACAATATAAATTCTGTTAATAGTAGGGGTGTCCCTACATTTGATGGAAAGAATTATCACTGCTGGAAAAATCGGATGTTGCCCTACCTTCTATCTCACGGCCTTGATGTTAGAGATGCAGCCTTATTTGGATTCCCTCCTCTTGATAATGAAGCTGCTATGACACAAGATGAGAAAAGAAATATGGAAGTTGATGTTGAAGCTCAAAATTACATTCTTATGTCACTCTCAGAAAAGGTATACACAAAAGTCATGGGACTCAAGAATGATAAAGAAATTTGGGACAAATTGGAAAGTAGTTATGAAGGCAACATGAAAGTCAAGGAAGCCAAATTACAAATTTGGAGAAGCAAGTTTGAAGATGTCAAGATGGGAGAAGAAGAAAATATTGATGATTATTTCACAAGAGTCAATGAAATTTTCAGTAACATTCGGGGCTTTGGAGAAAAGTTGGAGGACTCCACTATTGTTAAAAAACTAATGAGGAATTTTCCTGACAGGTTTGACCCCAAAGTCTCAGCATTAGAAGACAGAGATGATCTCTCTCTTGATGAACTACACAACATTCTCATAGCATATGAAATGAGGAAGATCCCAGTATTCAAGAAGAAGATCAAGGATGAGATGGCTTTTGAGGCCATGAGACAACTCAAGATAAAAGATGACGAAGTCCTACAATCAAGTGATTCTGACAATGAAGAAAAGGATGAAGATCTCAACACGATTATTTCACTTTTTACTAAAAGGTTTGGAAAAACTAAATTCAGGGGAAAATGGAAATCAACATCGAGATGTTTCAATTGCAATAACATTGGACACTTTTCTGTTAACTATCCTAAGAAAAGATCTAGTGCTACAGATATTGAAGATGATAAGTCACAAAAGATGAAATGGAGTAGATACCCAAGAGAAAGAAACAGATCTGGTTCAAGAAAGAAAAGGATCATTCATGGTGAAAGAAGAAGCTATGTAAGAAAAGAGGAAGAATCAGACTTCACTTCAGCCAGTCAATCAGAAGAAGAAACGAATTTTATGGCTTATATGGAAAAAGGGTTTGACACTTGCAGTAGTGAAGATGATGGAAGTGAACGAACAGAGCTCGAACACATATTGAAAGATGAACTAGTGTCTTGTCTTGAACAGAACACTGAACTCAAGAAAGAGAATAGATTGTTACAAAAGGAAACCAAAAGGATAACTGAGGAGTTGGAAGAATGTATGAAGAATGAGACAATGTACATTGATGAAATCAAGAGACACAAACTGAAGTTAGATGAGCTGGACAAGATAGCAAAAGATCTTGATGAGAAACTTCACCTCAAAGAAGAAGAGAAATCAGTGACACATTCCAAGTGGATTGAAGCACAGAATAGCTTGACAAAGATGAGAAATTATTTCAACAAGGCTGTTGAGGTCATGGCAGAATCATCTCATGCTGGTGCTCAGAGGCAAGTCAATTTACCACTAATTAAATCTCTAAATACATCTGTTATTTCTAACAATGCAGGTTCAAAGATAAAATTGAGACAAACATGGCATGAACAAACCTGTGTAAAATCATCTTCAATGGAAGAAAGGAAATCCTCAGGAAGGACTACTCAAATCTTTGACAGAAAATTACAACATGACTCTTATCAACAAAGAAGGTCAAGGTTCAGAGGCTACTGCTGGTGTTGTGGTGTGTTTGGACATAAGGCCTATGCATGCTGGTATAACATGTCTCTTCCAAGCATGAGGCATGATCCAAGGGGGAGACATCCTGAAACCCAGAGTGTTTTGCAGAAAGCATCAAAACCTCCAATTCAGAACACATTTGACTGCCTGAGTGAAGCTTGTGGAAGATGTGACCAACAAGGTCATAGAGCTGATAAATGTATGACAACTCTTCTTGAACAAAAAGTCAAAGACATGAAAGGGAATGTCATTCAAGAAACCAATGATGAAATCACATGCTTTGCTAAAGTGGCTCTAAAAGCCAGCAGTAAAACCAAGTCATTGATTCTTGATAGTGGATGCTCATCCCACATGACTGGTGATAGAAAAATTCTAAGCAACATTGAAAGTCATGAGGGAGGAACTGTGGTGTTTGGAAATGATTGTTCTCTGAAAATCAAGGGAGTTGGAAAGGCTATGATTGAAACAACAAATCTAAAATCCAATGATGTGTTGTTTGTTGGAGGATTAAATCACAACCTACTGAGTGTAATCCAATTATGTGATGATGGACATGAGGTGTTGTTCCAGAAGGATTCAGGCATCATCAAGAGATCAAAGGATGGAAAAATCATCACTCAAGGAAGAAGAACCACTGGAAACCTATTTCAAATTGGTGAGTCCATCAATTCTTGTTATCATAGTTCTAAAGATGAAAACAATCTTTGGCACAGAAGACTTGGCCATCTAGGTCAAAGAAGTATGAGTAAAATTTTGAAGTACAATATTGTACGAGATCTACCCAAATTAAAGAGAGAAAGAGATGAAATTTGTGACACATGTCAGAAGGGAAAACTGACCCATAGTTCACACAAAGGAGTAGATATCATGTCTACTGGGCCTCTTGAACTCATTCACACAAGAATATGTGGACCGATGAGACAGAAGTCTACAAGAGGAGATCTCTATTTTATAACCATCATTGATGATTACACTCGGATGACCAACTTCATGTTTATGAAACACAAGTCAGAAGCAATCATGATGTTCAAAAACTTCAGGAGGCAGGCTGAGAAAGAACATGGAATCTGTATCAAGAAAGTGAGATCAGATAATGGAAAAGAATACACTTGTGATAATTTTAAAATCTATTTGGTCAAGCATGGAATCAAGCATCAGTACAGTACACCATATACTCCACAACAAAATGGTGTGGCTGAAAGGAAGAATCGAAGCATAGTTGAAATGGGGAGGACTATGTTGGCTGAGCAAAATATCTCTAAGTTTTTTTGGAGAGAAGCAGTATGCACAGCTATACACATACAAAATAGATGTCCCCTAAGACCAGAAACACAAATGACAACTTATGAAATGTGGTTTAACAGAAAACCAACTGTTATGTACTTCAGAGTCTTTGGCAGTCCATGCATCATCAAGATTAAAAACATTAATCTGGGAAAGTTTGAGTAAAAAGCAGAAGAAGGAATCTTCATGGGCTACCTACCTGATGGAAAAGGATACAGATGCTGGAATAAGAGGTTGAACAAAATTATTGACTGCAGTGATGTCATAATAATTGAAAACAACACCAAACCATACACTGTGGATAATGATGACTCAGTGAATGTCACAACCTTGGAACAAAAGAATGAAGAATTAACTTAGCCAACACCAACTGCTGGTGAGATCAACTCTGAACACACCAGTGATGAAGAGGAAGGTAATGAAGATAGAAGAAGGAGATACAATAAATTGAAGAAACATGTCGACATAGAAAATGTCCTTGGTAACCCACAGTCCTCAGTAAAAACTAGGAGAAGATTGAGATTGTAAGATCACACTGCATTGGTTTCTCAAGTGGAACCTCACACAGTGGCTGAAGCAGTTGAACATGAGGAATGGATACAAGCTATGCGTGAGGAACGCAATCAAATAGAAAAGAACTACACTTGGGATCTTGTGATAAGGCCCAAAAATAAAAATGTAATTCGTACAAAGTGGGTTTTCAGAAACAAACTCAATGAGAAAGGGGTAGTTTCAAGAAATAAGGCCAGACTTGTATGCAAAGGGTATTCACAAATGGAAGGAATCAACTTTGAAGAAACGTTTGCACCAGTTGCAAGACTGGAGACTATCAGAATGTTCTTGGAAGTTGCATCACACAAGAAGTACAAGGTTTATCAGATGGATGTGAAATCTGCATTCCTAAATGGAGATCTTGAAGAAGAAGTGTATATAGAACAACCAGAGGGATTTATTCTACACAAAGATGGTAGCGTGGTATGCAGATTGAAGAAAGCATTGTATGGGTTAATGTAGGCTCCCAGAGCCTGGTACTCCAAGTTGGATGGTTGTCTTAAGAGCATGAAGTTTGTCAAAGGAACAGTTGACAATAATCTCTATGTCAGAGAATGTCCACTGGTACTCTCATAGTCATTATCTATGTGGATGATATTATTTTTGCTGGTGACAAGGAAGGACTATGTGAAGAATTCGCTGAGAAGATGAAGAGAACCTTTGAAATGTCCATGCTTGGTCAAATGACATATTTTCTAGGATTTTAGGTGGAACAAAGGAAAAACTCTATATTTCTTTCACAAGAAAAGTATGCAAGGGACATAGAGAAAAGGTTCGGAATGGAGAATGCAAAGGAAGTCTCAACACCCATTTCTGTTGGAACCAAACTATGCAAGGATGAAGAAGGCAAAAATGTTGATCAGAAAGAGTTCAGGAGAATTATTGGCAGTCTCCTTTATCTCACGGCCTCAAGGCCTGATATAACATATCCAGTGACTTTGTGTGCAAGATTTCAATGTGACCCAAAAGAATCTCACTTATCAGCAGCTAAAAGAATCTTCAGATATGTGAAAGGAACCCTCAACTATGTACTCTTATACAAACACAGTACAAACATAACGTTGTTGGGATTCACTGATGCTGATTGGGCTGGTGATTGCACTGATAGAAAATCCACATCTGGTGGAGCCTTCTTTTTGGGAGAAGGATGTGTTAGTTGGTATAGCAAGAAACAAAAGTCTGTAACATTTAGCACAACCGAAGCAGAGTATGTGGCAGCTACACATGCATGTACACAAATGATTTGGATGTAGGTGCAGCTAGCAGATTTGAGAATTAAAGCTGAAAAACCATTGAGGATCTTATGTGATAATCAAAGTGCAATTGGCTTGTCTATGAATCCTATACAACACTCCAGATCAAAGCATATTGATATAAAATAACATTTCCTCAAAGAAAGGGTCACCAGTGGAGACATCAATCTCGACTACATTTCTACTCAAGATCAGGTGGCAGATATTTTCACCAAAGCTATGCCTACAGAAAGATTTGTTGAGATAAGGCTGAAACTTCATGTTCAGCCTTCTCCTCTCACATGAGGAAGAGAAAGGTCCCTCCTTATTCCCTAAATTTATATGTTTTTGTACTGACATGTAGGTAATTGAAGGAGATGAGTGCATCCCTTGAGGGGGAGCATTAGTTGCTGAGTCAAGCAGTTATGCATTTTGGGAATGACTTCCTATTCATCCCTTTGCATTTGTTGGCCAATAAGGGGGAGAAATAATCAGCACATACACATTGTGACATTCTTCAAAATGTGCTTCAGAGTATTGACTACCAAATACAAAGGGGGAGATTGTTGTGCCCAAGTGATTGCATTTGTTGTCAATAACATGTCACTATGTGTCAACTGATGATGTAGAACTTGAAGACTAATGGTTGAAGATGCATCATTACATCAGACGATTGTTGAGCTGCTCTCTGAGTTCCAAGAACTTGTATCAAGTAGATACAATGTCACAACATTGTTTGAAGACCATGCATTGTACTGACAATGCAGGAGGAGATGAAGAGAGCCATCCACAACTTCTAAGTGGATTAAGTGAGATAAAAAAGTCCATGTACTATCACTTAGTGCATGTGAATTAGAAGAAGCACCAATTTGATCTCTGATTAGATCAACAAAGCACATGGAAGAAATTATGTGATTAAGGAGCTCGGTTGAAGATGAATAACCTTCGGGAATTCCATTATTATATGTTGAAGAAGAATGATGAATTATAATGAAGAAGAAGACAAGAAATATAGAAGAAGAAATGGCATAGAGGTTGAAGTGGCAATTGGCATTGGAAACTTGGTTACTTTGTTTTATACAAAGTCCTGAGATTTTCCCTTAGAAAAAATATGGGCCACCATGGAGGCCAGCCAAGGGTTAACACCCAAGGCTCTAGTGGGACTCAAGGTCACCATGCCCGTGGGGAACCCTCAAGGACAAGGCAGCAGCCCTGAGGCAGGGGCACACCCGCAGGACGCAGCGTAGGTGCCAGGGGAACGCCCGGAAGAACGCATGGTGGGCGCATATCGTGCTCGTGTGTGAATAGTGGGCGCCAGTGGCGCGCCCGAGTGGCAGGGGTGGGCGCAAGAGCGCGCCCGCAGAGAAAACGGTGCGGGGAGGAACCGTGGAGTGAGAAGATACAATTGAGGAGAGGCGGGGAGCGCAAGTTTGATAAACCGCGTGGAAACCGGCCGCCGATTCGATGTGGGATAAAAAAAATTCAGTCAGGATCTAATCCTGGTCATCCGAGCCATCGCGCATATGATCTCGACCACTGATCGCATCCGCTGCTCCGCGATCTAATCTCGGCCGCCGAAGTTCATTAAACTCCCGATCCGACGACTTTCAAGCTTGTCTCCTTCCTTGAGCTCAGCCGAAGCTCCCCGCGCATTCCCGCATAACACGAGGCACCCGCGACGTCCCCACTGAACCAGTGACGCCTCCGAGCACTGGATTTCGATTTCTCGGCCACCATTGCTGAAAGTAAAGTGTCAAAGGTGATCATATGGCCATAACGAACATATTCATGCATAAAAATATGCATGCATGCAATGAGATGATGAATTCGGTCGAGGCCGAGGCAAACGAAGCTGCCGAGGCCACGCACATTCGTGCTTCGCATGGATGGGCCTAAACAGAAGGCTTGCCTGCGTTCGAAAACACATGAATGTGAAGGAAACCGAAAAAGAGAAAACCCACATTAAAACCGAGTAGAAGAACAAGGTATGCAGAAGATATTTAATGCGTTTGAATTTTTCAAAACACCGCAGATCTCGAGCGTTCGAGTTTTGGATCCCACGGACTCTATTCGCACTCCTCATCTATAAAATGTGAAGTCCAGCGCCCTTGGAATGCTGCTGATCCTTTGAGAACTCGAGAGTCCTGCGAAGCCATCCGAGCTACGTGAAGTACCTCTGCGCAGCCTCTTGCGCGACTGAGAATCTCAGAGCCACCCGAGGCCCCGAGGAAGTCCCCTGCGCGCTACCGCTTGCGCGACAGGAAGAAGAGCTCGGGCAGTGTACTTGCGTGCCCCGCGCTTGGATACACCCTGCGTGCCCACGGGTGTCACGCCCTGCGCGACAGAGGTCGTCCGCACACCTTGCGTGGCTATTGAAGAAGTGAGGCCGCACCCTTTGCGCGCCTCTTTTCGTGTTTGAGTTTGAGTGAAGCATATACCACACTTGGGCGTGTGTTTGCAAGGAGGTAGACCCGAGGCTTAGCCTTGTGTGTGCACAAGTGAAGAAGACCAACCTTGAGAAGAAGAGGAGTACAGACTTAAGTGTGTGAATGCAAAAGAACTGATCATTCTAAGTGATTGTTTTTTTTGTTGAGCAAGACCAACGAGATATTTTGAAAACTGTTGAAGCAACTTGAAGTTTTGAACAACACCTTTGAAGAAGTGAAGTGGAGCCATGATAAAGATGATGCTATGGAGTTGGGGGGGTTTAACCATCTTGTAATTGGGGGGTATAACCAATTACTGTGTAAACATCTTTTGGCATAGTGAAGAATCCGTGTTGGGGGGTGTAACCAACACGGCAAGGAGTAGGTCTTTGTACCGAACCTTGTAAATCTCTGTGTTCTGTGCTTTCATTATCACTGCACCACTAAAAGAGTAGATCTAGGCCTTAACCAGCTGCAAAGGTTGAATTGATAATTCAAAGGGAACAATTCTTAAAAAGAAAAAGTTATCACTGATTCACCCCTCCCCTCTCAGTGATCACAACCGATCCAGGAATTTCAAAATCAAAAGGGTAATATCTTTATGGGAGATGTTAAAGACCTTTTACCACGATTAGAAGATTATTTTATGAGTTTCCAAAGACACTAAACTATTACGGTCCTTCAGTGTTTGTTTTTGTTATGTATTATGTATTCTGCAAACGTAATGTAATGTCCATGTACGTCAAACTTTGGGTCTCTACATTTTGTATCAGAGGTTTAGTTTATTAATCATTTGGAAACTAGGATGCAAGAACATTAGTGAGATCCCTAGAGATATTTCTGAGGTATGTCTAGGGATGTCCCTAAGGTTTAGTAAATGTAAAGGTTATAGTACTAGAATTACGGAAACTATTTTAGAATTAAACCTAAGATGTTAGATATTGATGGTAATCCCCCTTGATTATGATTTTGGCCTCTCACACTACTCTTTTTGGGTTTTAGAAAATGGTTGGAAATGGGAAGATTCACGATAATAGAGGATATGATGGACAATGGAATGATATTATTCATGAGAAACGAAATGAAATGGGATTTGGAAGTCCAAACATCGTTATTATGCCTAATCATCAATCTCATAATATGATCAATAATCTCAACATTGGTTAGTATCCAGACTCATATAATTAGAGAATGATGGAGTTTCATGATGATCATAGAGGAAAGAAAGTTCAATTTCCCTCATGTAAATCATGTGGGAAGAGTCATCAGGGGGAATGTTTCAAAGGAACTAGAAGATGCTTTGGGTGTGTAATAGAAGGAAACAAAGCCAGTAAGTGGAAACAAAAAGGTCCAGTTAACACCATGGAAAAGGATAATGGTATTTCTTCAACATCAACAATGATTAAATTTTTTCAATGTGGAATTTATGGGTATTATGTAAATAAATGCCCTAAGGGAAAGTATCATGAAGAGAATCAACATGGTCATATGGGTAGTATTTATGATGATGATGATGAAGAGACTACAGATGATATGTGAGATGAAAAAATTTGTTGAAGCTCAGTCAATGGATTAAGAATGTAGTGGAATGATTTATGTTTATCAAAAGTTATGTTGCATAGGTAATGGTACTATGGAATAAAGACACATCTAAGCATTGTTACACTATTTTTTTTCTAAAGTATTTGAATGTATATGGTGAATGGTACCGATAACCATGAAAGGTTATTTAGATATTTTTGGAAACTAGGTGATATGCGCATAATGATGGGATAACAAGATAATGAGATGTTTTATAGTATTGATGAGCTCATGACTGATATAAGGACTAACTGATATTATGTTTTGAGTATATAGAATTTTTGGGGTTATGGTAAGTGGAAAGAGTTAACTTTTGACAACATTCATGTTTTCCATGTGGTTAAATGGGTATTAATTTTTCAAGAGAAAACATGATTAAGGTATTCACATGTTTTTAAATTGACCAAAAAGATATATTGTATGATATATGTGTGATAAATGATGGTATTCACATGCTCGACAGATGAAATTTCTAGTAATTGTTTTCTTAATACTATGAGCTTGGACAGAAGTATTTTGGGAATCAAACCCACATTCGAAGTGTGACATGCCTTCATTTCCTACCACTAGCCTACAAGAAGTCCCTGGTTAGTAGAAACTAGTTTTACTAAGAGGTATGATAGATGAATTATATGTCCATTTTAGCAACCATATACGATTAATCTCAGCATATATGTACATATGTATATTTAATTTATTGTGCTAAACTTTTTGCGATAGAAACAGATGGAATGAACTATAATTCTATCACATGATCTGCTAAAACTTCACAAATGACAAAATCAACTTCATTTCATTAAGAGATGAAGAGAAAATTGTTCAAGGCACAAAAAAACGGTGAGATTGTACCAAAATAAAGTATGTATTTCTTCTAATTCAAATTCTTTAACATTAGGGAAATCATTTTGAAAAACAAAAATGTTTTCCTAGTGCCCTTATATCCGATGAATCAGATGGTACCTTATATCATCACAAATTTATGGCTTTGTGATTGTTGTGTTTTTCAAATCCATGTTATCTACCACTCTCCATCAGAACTAGATGGTTAGATTTCTCTTCCATATCTATATTTTTACCTATGTTCTCCTACGTGCAAACCCAGTGATTAGTTAATTTGGGTAACCGTTACATTTCATATTTTATTTTCTAAAGATAAGTCTTGGTATTCCTTTTTACGATGTGGGTTTCTATTAAAAAATTCATGTAGTAAACCATTTATAACCCCGACGAATTTCGAGGGAGAAATTCATTTTAAGGGGGGTAGAATGTGACACCCCGAGATTTTATGAAAAATATTCTTTTTAATTTCATTGATGACTTCTTTTTTGTGCTACACCAAAAGGAGCTTGAACTACATACATCCCAGACATGGATTTCATTTCACGCAATCGCGACCTTCCATGATAGCATTTGTTGTACGTAATACTGAGTTTCACTAAACGAGATATTACTATAATATTATTATGAACCGGCCATTATGAATAGTAATACCAACTTTTTGAAATTTTATATTTCAAAATTGACTTCATTGTTGGATTCGGAATATCGAAATTACCCTAGGTTGAGTTTTTGGTATTTTTTTTCAAAAACTTTCAATTTTTGATGAATAGTGAAAACACTAGGATACTATTTAAAAAAAGAATTTTTTTTTAAATTTATTTTAGGTCAAAATTGGTTCATAATACCTATATAAGATAAATTTAATTCATTAGAGTCATTTTATAATAATTTTAGATATATGAAAATTTTATTTAACTTTTCACCGTCTTTTACCCACCTCCTAGGAGAATTTGGAAATTTACATAAAACATAATTTTATCACTTTTGTGAGTATAATTTTGAAAATACTAGAGACATGGTTAATATCAAGGAGTAAAATGTGGTTAATAAGATAAAAATATTTTTTGGTTAATAGTAACTTTTTACTTTTATTTACCACGGTTAAAAGTAAATAGGGTAATTAAGGGTAAAAATGATATTACTATTACCCTAACACATGTCCTAATTCTATAGGATAAGAGTAAATCGACCAAAAGAAACCTTAGGAATAAAATATTATCCTTTAGGTCCACATGGGTTAGATTAGGACATTTATTATTATTTATTAAAAAAAGAGGTAAAATAGTT
This sequence comes from Viscum album, assembly GCA_963277665.1. Taxonomy (NCBI): domain Eukaryota; kingdom Viridiplantae; phylum Streptophyta; class Magnoliopsida; order Santalales; family Viscaceae; genus Viscum; species Viscum album. The sequence continues at coordinate 178,300,971 of OY728165.1, forward strand.
AAAATCAAAGTGGAATAATTAAAAATAATTAATATAGGGTTACACATAAGATAAATTCTACAATAAATATACATTGGAACTCTAAAAATATTTCCTACCTAATGGAAATTTATTTATAATTTTTAGATTTTAAATAATTTAATTTATTTATGACACAAGGGTGATGCAGTAATTACCTAAATAAAGAAATATTAAATTAATTGATATTATAAATACCTAAATAAATGTAATTTGAGACTTTTTAGTAATTACACTAATTTTTTAGGTTAATATGAAATTTCAGTATTGATTTAATTAACTTTATTCGAACTAATAATGCTGTTAAAATTTTCACAAAAATCAAGTACCAAATAGTGTCAAAATTGACATAAAATAGTTTTTAAAACAAATATTATATTACTAATTGTTATTTTATTCATAAAATTATATGGATCGGCCAAATTACTTAGATAATGATATATATATTAATAATGAACCACTTTGGGTTCTTGTGGCTTGTTATAGTAAGTTTATTAACCATTTAATGTAAGAAAACAAAAAGACACGGTATAAGTTAAATTATTGAACTTAGAGTTAAATCTAAATGATATGGATAAAATAGTAACCTAAACATGTCTAAAACCTATTGGATTAGAGGATTGAGACCCATATCTACCATATATTCGAAATAAATCAATTTTGAGCTATTAAATACTGAATATGACGTTATTATAAAAAAATATTTTAAGTTTTTCCAAAGGTGTCCCTCTCCTCCGTCATAAAAAGGGAACCACTTTCCTATTCTATTCACACCCATTTGAGCCTTGAAGCTCATCCAAACCATACCAATTCCTTTTATCAACCTCTATAGTTATATAATAGAGGTTCTGGTATTCTCAAAAGTCCAACTCTAGTGCCCTAAGAATCAGTTTAAAGGAGGTGCGTTGAAGAAGAGGTAATCTCTACTAACGATTCTTTCATTTTACATTCTTCTTCAACTTCTTATTCTTTAGTTGTTTCATTATAAATTAATAACATAAGTATTACTTATATACGGATATGTCATTATAAATATGAAACAACCCTATTTCACCTTGTATCCATCCTACGGAAAACAAAATCATCGTGCGTTCATACGTACGGAATACCTTTTCCACGCCGTGGTGTAATTAGTTTTTCCACCACCACCTTACTTAGATGGGTATAATGGTGTAAAGAATAATTATATATGATTATTATAAAATGATACTGATTCTATGATACTATATCATCCACTCAAATTCCATTCAATAAATATGGGAACGATATCATCGCTCGTGCTTACGTACGGATTACTGTCTCCACGACGCGATGAGATTCATTTTCCATGTTAACAATTCCAGAATGTTTATAAAGTATATGTCATAAGTAATCATGAAATATATGAAATAATTATACTACTAGATTTAGGTCTATATATATATATGTATTTCATATACTTAATTCCATTCAAGTCAATAAGGAAAGGAAAACATCGTTCATGCGTACGTACGACCAACCGTCTCCATTAACGGTGTATTTCATTTCATTCATCTATCTACTATATATATATATATACTGAATATTTATGATTTATAAATCATGATTTACATTCTGGAAGTAAGTAAATCATGATATAAGTAATAATAATATCAAGAACAATAAATTGAAACACGTACGATAAATGAAACGATTTGATCCAAAACACTTCTTTAACAGGAATTTATAAAAGTACGGGTATTATAAAGTCATAATTTGACCATATATGATATCCTAACAATGAATATAATTCTGTAATAAGTCAATGACATTATTTAAATCATTATACAGGAGGTCCAGATACATACGGATCATATCAAACATAAAGTAAGGAATAACTTTTCCAATAACATTTCTATCCGAGATTGTTTATTCGTAACTATTTATTGGTGTTATATTTATCATCCATGTACTTATTTTATAAAAATGGTTTCTTGTATGTTTAAAATCCTTTATAGAAATTTTTTACTTTTACTTCATGTAATTTAAAGAATCTTTCTATTTTTACCATATGACGTACTTTTTTACTTTATTGGAAAAAGTACTAGAAAAATGTATTTTAACTTATACAGTGTGAATGAATTTTTACAGATTCATAATGACTTATTTCAATGAACCTTCCTCTAAAAAATTTCATGATTATTTTCACCAAAATCCCCCACTTTTAAAATTTCATGGCATTTTGAGAAAATAAAATGATTTTTAAAGAAGAAAGGATATTTTCCTCAATAATTAATTTCATGTTTTTTGTCAAAAATATTTTACTTCTAAGATAACATTATTTCATATCTGTATGTTTCACGTATAATGTCTCTATGATTTACATGGTTTCACTTCTCTTATGGTGAAATGATATCCATTTCTTTTATATGGATTATTTTATGATGGGATGACGTTTATGAAACCCATTTTATTCATTGGGTTATGATGAATGATTTATGTTTATTTTGTGGCACAAGTAATAATGATTTAATTATGAGGTGGGTGGGACCTATATCTCCCTCAAATTCATTGGGTAATGATTTATATCTCATGAGAAAGATATGGCTGGAATGGTAAGTTAATCCAGTTAAGTGATACAGGACTGGAATGAGGAGTGAACTCGATTCAGAAAGGGAATTTGTCCACTAAGATGGTCTTGGAAGTAATGCCTTGGCTACTATGGAAATCATAACATGTGAATAATGTTTTTCCACAATTACAAGTTTTATTTCCATGCCATTTTATCATGATTGATGTTCCATTAAGATATATGCCTTACGTATTGTCATGTTTTATGTCATTGATCAAGATTTCGATGTTTAAAAATAATGTTCATGTTTTTATGTTCAAATTTATATGGTTTGTAATATTTTCTCCATGATTACCCTTATTGAGCATTTGAGCTCACCCTTTATATGTTTTCTTTTCCCCAGGATATAAAGAATGGTTTTATGTAAGAAAACAAAATGGGAAGATCTTTATGGGAGAAGTTGAAGATAGTTTACAATGATTAGAAGATTATGATCTGAGTGTACAAAGACACTAAACTGTTACAGTCCTTTGGTGTTTCTTTTTGTTATTTATTAATTATTCTGAAAAAGTAATGTAATATCCATGTACATAATGTTTTGGGTATCTACAAGAAAAGTCCAAGGGGCATGAGGCTAGGTGTCCTGGCCAATGGAAGACATATCACCTCTTGTATGGATACTGCCACGTCATTGATCTTAATCCCACATCAGAAGATATTGGTGTGGGAAACAAGGAGAGGGACTAGGCTATCCCTCTCATATAGCGGTCTAATAGCTGCATTGCCCGAAGGGAGTTCATCGCTTGGAGATACAATGAGGCATAATGGATCACAACACTCATTGTTTGGGACATCGTGGGGTGGCACTATGACAAAAGATAGTTGTGGACCATTTTCAAAACATATCATCCCCATAGTGACATGGACTGGGAAAAATAAATGAGCATCAACCGTTGACCATATTGGAAACAAATAACTTGTATTAGTTTGTAGCTCAACATCCTGAAGGGTTTCGGCCCGAAGCAGTAGGAGAGCATTTGGGCCTAGCATCCCTGCCATTCGAGGGCCCTTCTAGATGGAAAAGAATTTGATGTCCCAATCGAAGGAGTGCGTGAAGCATAATTGTACCCATCTGTGAATGAGGCGACCACCTACGGGGAGTGGGACGTATGGAAGGATCAATATGAGTTCCAAGTTAATAGGGGAAAAAGTATGCACCACACCATATTTTTCGTCCCATGGGTTGATTCTGTAATTTGGGCTTGGCCAACAGAAGGAATGTATGAGTGTTCCTATGTATCCAATGGGTATGGGAATCAATCCATACGTAGTTCTTGAAGGCCATACAGTTTAGCATCAAATGGCAACGACATGAGAGGATTGTAGAATTTGGAGTGGGCACATGGTGTGATCAACATAATTTTGACATGAGTGGGGCAATGGAAGGCTATACTACATCATTCATGGACCCTCTGAGACAACTATACACAAAATGGATAGTCAAATAGATGTGTTTGGGGGTTGGGCTCAAGAAGTGATTATTGAGCATTCTTATATATCCCATGTGGTTGGGAATCAAGCCACACATATTTCTAAGTGTGTAGTTTAATGTCATTGAGGATGACATAATGATTAATGTCAGGCGGGACGAAGTAGTTTAGGGTCATGTAGGACCCAACTTTTTAGGGTCTTGCTGGGCTGAATAGTTTAGGGTCATGTAAGACCAGAAAATTTGTGGTTATGCCAGACCCGACAATTTAGGTTGATGCAGGACCATGTTGCTCTGGAAAATTATTTCTTGAGAAACTTGGCATTGGTGGGAGGAGTTACACACTCACCATCCATGGTCACCAGTAAGTATGCTACATTGGGGTAAACCCTATGAATTATGTATTTTCCTTCTTATTAGGGCACCAACTTGGGTGGTTTCCTACCAGGTATCATTTCTATTTACAGGGCCAATACCCAATCACCATGTAGGAAAGATCAGAGGAAAACCTTTTTGTTGAAGGATCTAGATATCTTATATGGATTCCTTTCTAGATTGTGTGTGGCATGAATCCTATTCTTGTAGAGTGCTTCTATTTTATCGAGATGAATTTCGGCTACCTTATCTGGCGTCTTCTCTTCATAGACCACTGTGCGTAATGGAACCAGCTAGATCTCGATGGGTATGATGACCTCAACTCTATACACCAGAGAATAAGGGGTCACCTGGGTGGTATTATGATTCATCATCCGATAATCCCAGAGGGCATTGCAGAGTTTTTCTAGCCAACTATTCTTATTCTAACCAACCATTTTCTGAAAAATATTAGTGTGGGTTTTGTTGAATGCCAAAATCGGTCCATTTTTCTGCACATAATAGCGGGAGTTATGGTTCTAATGGATATTGAACATAGCGTAAAGCATCTTCAACTCAGCTATGCAGATGTTGGTACCATTATCGGCGAGGACAGCTTAAGGGAATCCAATTTGGTAGATGATATTCGAGCTCATGAAGTAAACTATAGAATGGTCCTTGACCTCCCTTTGTAGAATTCCGTTTGCCCACATGGAAGAGAAATCAGTAGCGTTCAGGATGTAACTACACTGGCGAGCTGTCACCAGTGGATATGGTCCCATGACATCAGGTCCCCACACAACAAATGGCCATTAGTGCATGGTGGAGTAGAGAGGTTCTAGCAGCTGATGTATGAAGATATCATGAATTTGGCATGCATGTATTCTCATGGAGAACTCGATGCAATTATGAATCATGGAGGGCCAAATGTAACACCCCGATATTTTTTGAAAAGTATTCTTTTTAATTTCAATAATGTCTTGTGTTGTACGCTACACCAAAAGGAGCTTGCACAACATGAATCCTTGACTTGCCTTGCATTACACGCAATCATGACCTTCCTCGATAGCGTGTGTAGTACGCAATAATGAGTTTCACTAAACAACAATATGCTATTAAAATATTATTAAAACTAGCTGTTCAGAATAGTAAGAACAAATTTTTGAAATTTTGTAAAATTTATTTTTCAAAATGCAATTCAATTTTGGATTCGTAATATCTAAATTAGCTTAGGGTGAAATTTTCGTACTTTTTGGATAACTTTCATATTTTGATGAATAGTGTAAATTACTAAATTTTAATTAAAAACAAATTTTTCAATCGAAATAATTAATAGTGATAAATTATTAATTTGAGGGGTTTTAAAGTATATTTAGAATATATATTTACAATTTAATACAATTTTGGTCATTGGATGTAATTTCACATTTAAACAAGACATAAACAAGTGTCAATCTTATGATAGTTATTATCTCTTAAGAACACGCTATTTGTTTTGACGACGGGAATTAATTTTTAAATTAATTAATGCAACTGATATGTTTTCAATTTAGTAAAATAGACATCATTTTTGAGTTCATAATATCAAATATATCTTAGGCCTAATTTATGGTATTTTCTGGAAACTTTCATTTTTTTGATGAATAGTGAAACCACTATGTTGTAGTTTAAAAAAAATAAATTTTTCATAAAACTTAATTTTACCGCTTCTGTGAGTGGAATTTCAAAAATCCGAGAGACACGGTTGATGTCTATACGTAAAATGTGGTTCAATGAGATGAAAATAATTTTTGATGAATAGTAGCTTTTTACTTTTTTTTACCACGGTTAAAAGTAAATAGGGTAATTAACGGTAAAAATGATATTATTATTACCCAAACACATGTCCTAATTCTATTGGAAAAGTTTAATTCGACCAAAAACAACCTTAGAAATAAAATATGACCATTTAGTCCCACTTGGATTAGATTAGGACATTTATTATTATTTAATTCAAAGAAGAGTTAAAAGAGTTAAAATCAAAGTTTATTTACTAACACATTTTTAATATAGGGTTATACAAAAGATAAATACGATTGTAAATATTCATTAGAAATATAATAAGATTTCCTACATAATGAGATTTTATTTATAATTTTTAGACATTAAATAATCTAATTTATTTATGACACAAAGATGATGCAGTAATTATCTTATTAATGAAATATTGACATAATTGATGCAATAAATACCGAAATAAATATTATATGAGACTTTTTATGAATTCCACTAATTTTCTAGGATAATATGACATGTTAGTATTGATTTAATTAACATTATTATAACTTATAATTCTATTATGATTTTCAAAAAAATCAATTACTAAATAGTGTCAAAATTGACATAAAATAGTGTTTAAAACAAATATTATTTTATTAATTGTTATTTTATTCCTAAAAGCCTAAGGTTCGGCCAAATGACTTAGATAAGGTTATATATATTAATAATAAATAACTTGGTGTTCGTTTGGTTTCATATAGTATGTTTATTAACCTTATAGTATAAGAACACAAGAAGACACGGTAAAAGTAAAATTATTTTACTTAATGATAAATATAAATGATAAGGTTAAAATAGGAACCTAAACTTGACTAAATTATATTGGATCAAAGGATTTCAACCCATCCCCACCTTATCTTCGAAATTAATCAATTTGGAGCTATTTAAAACCGAATTTTACTTTATAATAAAATAGTAGTTTTAGTTATTCCAAAGGTGCCCCTCTCCTCCCTTATAAAGTGGAACCTCCTCCCTCTATTCCTCACACCACTTCACGCTCGGCCAAACCCTGCCAAATTCCCTTCTCCACTCCCCTAGAAACATCCTAGAGGTTCTGTTCTTCCTCAAAGACCAATTTTAGTGCCCTAAAATGAGAACTCAAAGAACCACTTCAAAGAAGAGGTAATGGCAGTTACCAATTCTTTTATCTTTATTTCTTCTTCCACTTCTTCTTCGTTAGTTTTTCATTATGAAGTAATAACATCAGTATAACTCATATAATGATATGTTATTATAAGTATGAAACAACCCTATTTCACCATCTATCCATCCTACGGAAAACGAAATCACCGCGCATGCGTACGTACGGAATACCGTCTCCACGCCGTGGTGTAATCTATTTTCCACCACCACCTTACATGGATTGGTATAATGGTGTAAATAATAACTATATATGATTATTTTAAAGTTATATTTATTCTGAAATAGTATACATACACTCCAATACAATTCCATGATCATGAGAACAATATCATCGCTCGTGCGTACGTACGGACTACCGTCTCCACGACGCGATGAGATTCATTCTCCACATTAACCATTCATGAATGATTATAAAGTATATATAATAATTAATAATGTAATATATGACAAAATAATGATTCTGGATTTATGTGTATATATATGTACGTTATCTACTTAATTCCATTCAACTCAATAAGGAAAAGAAAACAGCGTTCATGCGTACGTACGGTCTACCGTCTCTATGAATGGTGTATTTCTTTCCATTTACTGATCTAATATATATATATATATATATTCTTAATATATATTATATATAAATCATGTTTTATATTCTGAAATTAATTAATCGTGTTCTAAGTAATCAAATGAATAATTACAAGTCAAAACACAGACGACAAATGAAACGATTTTACCCAAAACGCTCTTTATCATGGAATTTACAAAAGAATTGGAAATATAAATCCATAAGTGAACCATATATGATATCATAACAATGAGTATGATTCTGGAATAAGTCAATGACATTATTTAAATCATTATACAGGAGGTTCGGACACATACGAAGCAAATCGGTCCTAAGGTAAGGGGAAATATCACAATCTCATTTTTATTTGAGATTGTTTATAATTTAGTATTTACTGTGGTGTATTTTATCATCCACATCCATGTTTCCTGAATATGTAACATTATTTCCATACACCTATAATTTTTTAAATCCAATTTTACCATTCGGTGAGTTTTTAGTAAAAGATATGAAATGAATCTTTTTTCATTTTTCATACGAGGTACTTTTTGACTTTTCCGAAAAAAGTACGAGAAGAATGATTTTTTAACATATACGGCATGAATGGATTTTTAAAATATTATTTCCCAGAAGCTTCCTTTACAAGTTTTCAAGTTTATCTTTAATCAACTTCTTTTAGTTTAAATTTTTTTGACATGTTAAGAAAGGAAATTGTTTTGGAAGTAGAAAGGATATTTTTCTCAAGAATGGAGTTCAAGTGTTTTATCAAAATTATTTTCCATCTAAGATAATATTGGGTTCTGTTTCTATCCCTATTATTACATTGATTTGATTATGTTGTGATGGAATTATTTTTATGAATTCCTATATCTTATATGAATTGTTTTATGATGTCATGATGTTTAAGAATCCCATTTTTATTACATGGGTTATGCAATGACGTATGATTTATGATTTTGTGGCACACATAATAATGGTATCATTATGAGATGGGTGGGACCTATATCTCCCTCCAATGCATTGGGTAGAGAATTTATATCTCATGAGATAGACATGGTGGGAATGATAGGTTATACAGGTTCTGTGAAACAGGACTAAAATGAGGAGTGAACTCAGTTCAGAAATGGACTTTGTCCACTAAGAGAGTCTTAGAAATGAGTCTTGACTAATATGAAATGATTATCTATGATTGTGTGTGTATGCCACATAGTTTCATGTTTTAAGTTATAGTTATTGGGATTACATTTCACTACTATGATTTATCCAACGTTATGAAATTATGATCTCTTTTGCAGGTTAAGATTTCCAAAAGATATGTTCTTATGTATATGATGTGATTGATATTTCTTTTGTTTACCCTTACTGAGCATTTGAGCTCACCCTTTTTTGTTTTCTTTTCCCCAGGATATAAAAAACTGTTTTTGTTAAAAAAATGGATGATCTTTATGGGAGTTGTTGAAGATCTTTCACCACGATTAGAAGATTATATTTAGATTTTCCAAAGACACTAAACTATTACGGTCCTTGTGTGTGTGTGTTTTTGTTATGCACAAAGTATTCCGCAAAATTAATGTAATGTCCATGTACGTTAAGCTTAGGGTCTCTATAGTTGGTATCAGAGGGAGGTTTAGTTAACCATTGGAAACTAGGATCTGAAAACGTTAGTGAGATCCCTAGAGATATTTCTAAGGTATGGCTAGGGATGTCCCTAAGGATATATATACGTATAGGATACAGTCCTAGAACTACGGTAATGATCATATAATTTATCCTAAGATTTTAGATATTGAAGGTACTCCCCCTTTATTATATTGTTTTCTGTTGTGTGATTTTTTCCTATCACACTATTCTTTTTGGGTTTTAGATGATGGTTGGAACCCGAAGGAACCATGTTGATCAATGTAATGGACAATGCAATGACTGTCCTCTTGCACAAATCAATGTTATGGGAGATGGAGTGAAAAATCTTATTTCCATACTTATACAAGCTATGAACCATTCTGGACTTCCATATGAGCAGAGAAGGGAACAATATTCTATTGAGTCCTTCATGTGGCAACGTCCACCTTCTTTTAGTGGGTCTCCTGATCCACTTGTTGCTGAACAATGGATCATTACCACTGAAAATATATTTTCAGTTCTTCAATGTTCTGAACATGATAAAGTCATCTTATCAGTATATCGTATGGAAGGTGAAGCTGATCAATGGTGGAATCTTATCATGAATACGAGGCAAAGAGATGAAACTGAGTCCATTGAATGGGACGAGTTCAAGAACTTATTTTTCAATAAGTACTTCCCTCATATTCTTCGAACAAAGATGGATAAGGAGTTTCTTGAACTAAAGAAAAAGGATGATGAATCTGTTGGTATATACGAAGTGAATTTTACAAGGATTGCAAGGTATGCATCTGGATTTATCATCTAACTTGAAAGTAAAGTTGTTCAATTCTTCAGTGGCTTAAAACCAAATCTTCGAAGGGCATTAGCTATAAGAGACTTCAGTAGCTATGAAGAAATTGTGCATTGTTCTATCATGTTAGAAATAGAAGTTGGTGTTACTTATCCATATCATAGTTTTTACAAGAAACGAAAGATGGAGTTCAAGGAGAAATCTCATAATAATGGTGAAAAGAAGATGAATGTTTCCTTATGCTCAAAGTGTGGAATGAATCAAGGTGGATATTGTCTTAAAGGGACAAGAAAATGTTTTAAGTGTGGAAAAGAAGGTCATCGAGAAGCTGTGTGTCGAAGTAATGGAAAAAGGGTTTCTAATGATGTGAATAAAGAAAAGACTGCAGAGAATGCACCACCAACACTTCAATGCTTCAAGTGCAATGAAATGGGGCATTATGCTAATAAATTCCCTAATCAATGAGTTAGTGATGATCGACATGAGCAACCACTTAAGGAAAATGACAAAGGGAAGTCGCATGCGTTCACCATTGGAGATGTTGAATATGATAACGATGTGGTGGAATGATTAAGTGTTTATGTAATGTAATTCAAAAATAATGTTGTATATAGTATCATGGAATATTGGAATATTTATGTATAGGTCTGTTGTGGTTTTCAATAATTTTATGGCATCAGTAACCATGAAAAGTGATTGAAATATTTTTGGAAAGCAGATGATATGAACATAATGAAGGGACAAAGAGAATCTAATATGTTTGATAGTATTCATGAGCTCATGATTGATATAAGGACTAAGTGATATCATGGTTTGAGGATATAGAATTTTGAGGATTTTGGTATGTGGAAAGTGTTATCTTTTAACTGCATTCCTGTTTTCACTAAGGTTCAATGGATATTCATTCTTCAAGAGAATACATGATTAAGGTATTCACATATTTGTAATTTGACCAACAAGATATATCTTATGATATATGGGGGATAAATGATGGCATTCATGTGATCATTTTCTTTATACTATTAGCTTGGACCGAAGTATTTTGGATAAGCCTAAAGATTGGGATGGATTATGTTGGACATAAGTTAGTATTTTTTAAGGATAAAAGTTTTTTCGATATTATTTGTGGGTTGTTATAGTAATTTTGTTTTAGAAAAAGGACAACCTGCAGGATGGGTGACAACCCATCCTGTCGGACAAGGCTGTGGGAATCGAACCCACAACTGAAGTGCGACTGGCCTTTTTCACCTACCAATGGCCTACAGGAAGTCCATGTTTAGTAGAAACAAGTTTTATTATATTAAGCAGTATAATATAAGAAGTATAAGTCCATTTTCAGAACCATATATGATTAATCTCACTATAGATGGACTTATATATTTTTTGATAACTTTTCTAACCTTTTGTTTGAGACAGATGGAATGAACCATCATTCTATCACATGATCTGCTAACACATCACGAATGGAAAATTCAACATCATTTCTTTAAGAGATGAAGTGGAAGTTGTCCAAAGAACTACAAACGGTGAGACTATACCAAAATCACTAAAGTATTTCTTCTAATTCCAATTTCATCAACTTTAGGGAAATAATCTTGAAAACCAAAAATGTTGTCCTAGTGCTCTTATATCTGATGAATCAGATCGTACCTTAGATCGTCACAAATTTTTGGCTTTGTGATTGCTGGATTTTCCATAGCCATGTTCTCTACCACTCTCCATCAGAAATTGATGGTCAGATTTTTCTTCCATATCCATATGTTCACCTATGTTCTCCTACGTGGAACCCAAGTGATTAGTTTATTTGGGAAACTGTTACGTTTCATACTTTTGATTTTAAAGATTGGTTTTGGTATTCCTTTTTACGATGTGGGTTTCTATTGAAGAAACTTTTGAGTAGTAAACCATTTATAACCCCGATGCATTTTGAGGGCGAAATTTATTTTAAGGGGGGTAGAATGTAACACCCCGATATTTTTTGAAATGTATTCTTTTCAATTTCATTAATGTCTTGTTTTGTACACTACACCAAAAGGAGCTTTAGCAACACACATCCTTGACTTTCCTTGCATTACATGCAATCATGACCTTCTTCGATAGCATGTGTAGTACGCAATAATGAGTTTCACTAAACAACAATATGATATTAAAATATTATTAAAACTAGCCATTATGAATAGTAATAACCACTTTTTGAAATTTTGTAAATTTTCTTTTTCAAAATGGAATTTATTTTTGGATTTGTAATATCAAAATTAGCTTAGGGTGAAATTTTGGTACTTTATGGATAACTATCATATTTTGATGAATAGTGAAAATTACTAAATTTTAATTGAAAACAACTTTTTCAATCGAAATAATTAATAGAGATAAATTATTAATTTGATTGGTTTTAAAGTATATTTAGAATATATTTTTACAATATAATACAATGTTGGTCATTGGATGTAATTTCACATTTAAACCAGATATAAACAAGTGTCAATCTTTTGATAGTTATTATCTCTTAAGAACACGCTATTTGTTTTGACGACGGGAATTAATTTTTAAATTGTTTAATGCAACTGATATGTTCTGAATTTGGTAAAATAGACATCATTTTTGAGTTCATAATATCAAATATAGCTTAGGTCTAATTTTCGGTATTTTTCTGGAAACTTTCATTTTTTGATGAATAGTGAAACCACTAAGTGGTAGTTTAAAAAAAATAAATTTTTCATAAAACTTAATTTTACCACTTCTGTTTGTGGAATTTCAAAATTCCGAGAGACGCGGTTAATTTCAGCAAGTAAAATGTGGTTCAATGAGATTAAAATAGTTTTTGGTGAATTGTAACTGTTTAATTTTTTTACCACGGTTAAAAGTAAATAGGGTAATTAAGGGTAAAATTGAAATTATTATTACCCTAAAACATGTCCTAGTTCTATTGGATAAGTGTAATTTCACCAAAAACAACCTTAGGAAGAAAATATGACCATTTAGGCCCACATGGATTAGATTAGGACATTTATTATTTTTTAATTCAAAGAAGAGTTAAAAGAGCTAAAATCAAAGTGTATTTACTAAAACATTTTTAATATAGGGTTATACATAAGATAAATACGATTTTAAATAATAATTAGAAATATAATAAGTTTTCATACATAATGATATTTTATTTATAATTTTTAGACAATAAATAATTTAATTTATTTATGACACAATGATGATGCAGTAATTATCTTATTAATGAAATATTGACATAATTGATGTTATAAATACCCAAATAAATAAAATTTGAGACTTTTAATGAATTACACTAATTTTCTAGGTTAATATGACATGTTAGTATCGATTTTATTAACTTTTTTCGAACTAATCATTATGTTATTATTTTCACAAAAATCAATTACTAAATAGTGCAAAATTGACATAAAATAGTTTTTAAAACAAATATTATATTATTAATTGTTATTTTACTCATAAAAGTTTAAGGATCGGCCAAATGACATATATAAGGTTATTTATATTAATAATAAACAACTTGGGGTCAGTTTGGCTTTTTATAGTAAGTTTATTATCCTTATAGTATAAGAACACAAGAAGACACGGTAAAAGTAAAATTATTTTACTTAATGTTAAATCTAAATGATAAGGTTAAAATAGGAACCGAAACTTGTCTAAATTCTATTGGATTAGAGGATTTAGACCCATCCCCACCTTAACTTCAAAATGAATCAATTTTGAGCTATTTAAAATATAATTTGACTTTATAATAAAGTAATAGTTTTAGTTATTCCAAAGGTACCTCTCTCCTCCCTTATAAAAGGGCACCTCCTCCCTCTCTTCCTCACACCACATTGAGCATTCATGCTCGGCCAAACCCTACCAAATTCCTTTATAAACATCCCTAGAATCATATTAGAGGTTCTGGTCTTCCTCAATGACCAATTGTAGTGCCCTAAAAGGAGATCTCAAAGTAGCACTTCAAAGAAGAGGTAATGTCCGTTACCGATTCTTTCATCATTATTTTTTCTTCCACTTCTTCTTCTTTAGTTTTTTCATTATGAAGTAATAACATCAGTATCACTCATATACTGATATGTTATTATAAGTATTAAAAAACCCTATTTCACCATCTATCCATCCTACGGAAAACGAAATCATCGCACGTGCGTACGTACGGAATACCGTCTCCACGCCGTGGTGTAATCTATTTCCCACCACCACCTTACATGGATTGGTATAATGGTGTACATAATAACTGTATATGATTATTTTAAAGTGATATTGATTCTTAAATAGTATACATACACCCCAATACAATTCCACAATCATGAGAATGATATCATCGCTCGTGCGTACGTACAGACTACCGTCTCCACGACGCGATGAGATTCATTCTCCACATTAACCATTAATGAATGATTATAAAGTATATATATTAAGTAATAATGAAATATATGACATAATAATGATTCTGGATTTATGTGTATATATATGTATGTCATCTACTTAATTCCATTCAACTCAATAAGGAAAAGAAAACAGCGTTCATGCGTACGTACGGTCTACCGTCTCCATGAACGGTGTATTTCATTCCATATACTAATCTAATATATATATATATATATATTTTGAATATATATTATATATAAATCATGTTTTATATTCTGGAATTAAGTAATCATGATCTAAGTAATCATATGAATAATTATAAGTCAAAACACGGACGACAAATTAAACGATTTTACCCAAAACACTCTTTAACATGGAATTTACAAAAGAACGGGTAATATAAAGCCATAAGGGAACCATATATGATATCATAACAATGAGTATGATTCTGTAATAAGTCAATGACATTATTTAAATCATTATACAGGAGGATCGGACACATACGATGGAAATCGGACCTTAGGTAGGGGGAAATATCACAATATCATTTTTATCTGAGATTGTTTGTACTTTAGTATTTACTGGGGTGTATATTATCATACACATCCTTGTTTCCTCAATACGTAATATTATTTCCATCCACCTACAATTGTTTAAATCCAATTTTACCATTCGGTGAGTTTTTAGTAAAAGATATGAAAGGAATCTTTTTTCGTTTTTCGTATGAGGTACTTTTAGACTTTTCCAACAAAAGTACGAGAAGAATTTTTTTTAACATATACGGCATGAATGGACTTTTAAAATATTATTTCCAAGAATATTACTTTACAAGTTTTCAAGTTTATTTTTAATCAACTTTTTTTAGTTTAAAATTGTATGACATGATAAGAATGGAAAATGTTTTTGAAGTAGAAAGGATATTTTCCTCAAGAATGGAGTTCAAGTGTTTTATCAAAATTATTTTCCATCTAAGATAATATAGGGTTCTGTTTCTATACCTTTTATTACATTGATTTGATTATGTTGTGATGGAATTATTTTTATTAATTCATTTATATTATATTAATTGTTTTATGATGTCATGATGTTTTAGAATCCCATTTTTATTACATGGGTTATGCAATGATGTATGATTTATGATTTTGTGGCACACATAAGAATGGTATCATTATGAGATGGGTGTGAACTATATCTCCCTCCAATGCATTGGGTAATGATTTAATATCTAATGAGATAGACATGGCTGGAACGGTAGGTTATAACAGTTCAATGAAACAGGACTGAAACGAGGAGTGAACTCGGTTCAGAAATGGACTTTGTCGACTAAGATAGTCTTGGAAATGAGTCTTGACTAATAAGAAATGATTCTCTATGATTGTGTGTGTATTCCACAATGTTTCATGTTTTATTTTATGATTATTGGGATTACATTACACTACTATGATTTATCCCATGTTATGAAATTATGATCTCTTTTGCAGGTTAAGATTTCCAAATGATATTTTCTTATCTATATGATGTGATTGATATTTCTTTTGTTTACCATTACTGAGCATTTGAGCTCACCCTTTTATGTTTTCTTTTCCCCAGGATATAAAGAAAGGTTTTAGGTAAAAAAAGGGATGAACTTTATGGGAGATGTTGAAGATATTTCACCACGATTAGAAGATTATATTCCGAGTTTCCAAAGACACTAAACTATTACAGTACTTGTGTGTGTGTGTTTTTGTTATGTACAAAGTATTCTGAAAACGTAATGTAATTTCCATGTACATTAAGCTTAGGGTCTCTACAACAAAAGTACCCTAGTCTATGGATCTGGTAAGATAACTTTAGCCCAGTCTGGTGGACGTCATAGGAACTGGCGTGAACCACTTACATGACCTGAGAAATCTCAACTCCTTGGATGCAGTTGAAGAAAAAACCATCGAAGTTGCACTTGTAGAGGGTGTGCTCAAGACTGGGAACACATTGGATGGTAAAATACAGTGCACGGCATCAGATTCACCTATGCCCGGCTCGAATAGCTGGGAGATAACCATTTTGGAGATAATTCAAAAAGGGGGCTCTCCAGTCATGAGTCACATCAACCACTGTATCTGAGGAACCTGGGGGTAATGAAGTGGAGGCTTTAGGGGTAAGATGTCTTATCCGTAAGCCATAACCATCATCTGGGGTGACGGGAGCAATGACTCACTGATGTGCCATGTGTATAATCTGATCATCCTTCTCGAGATCTGCAAGTGATGCAGCCATACTGACCAGGGAATCTGCTCGACCGTTCTGAGATCGAGGGACATGAGTTTCATCTGACTAAGATTGGAACTAGGTCATTAACTGGAGAGTGTGCTCCAATAATGGTATGATCTCTAGCTTTTTGACCATGTATTCATCATTTATTTTCTTGATGACTAGTTTGGAATCCACTTTCAAATGAAAATGGGGCACATCGAACTCAAGGGCCAGCTCGAGGGCAGTGATAAGAGCCTGATAATCTTCCTCATTGATGGTTCAACCTTCTAACAATAATAATGGCCATGGAAGAATGTCTTGTTCTGGTGTAATAAAGAAAATAACCTCTCCTACCCTATTGAGACTGGGATCATAGATCCTCCTGCTAGTGGGACTGTAGTAAGAAAAAATAAAGTGAATATGGCAACATTGAATGGAATGATCTACTAAGAGTATTTCCTCATCAGGAAAATCGAGATCCAAGGAATGGTCAGCCGGATCTAGATGGTCAGTAAGGAATTCTACCAATGCTTTCCCCTTAATTGATTTCTGATGGAAAAACCTTATATCTAATAGGTGAAAAATCACTTCCCACCATGCTAGACGACAGGTCAACATGGGTCGGTTTATAATATACTAACGCAGGTCTTCCTGAGACACAAGTTGTACCTCGTGGTGTTGCATTTAATGTTTCAATTTCTCTACTTAAAATACCAGCGCAAGGCATCTCTTTTTGATGGGGGAGTATCTGGTTTCTGTATCGGTGAGCATACGACCGAGGTAGTAGTGTTTATTTTTTGTCCCCTCATTGTTCTTCTGGGCATGAAGGGTGCCAAGAGATCGTTCCTGGGATGTAACGTACATGATCAGTGGTTTTCTTGAGATAGGTGGCATCAAGACCAAAGGCTGGAGGAGATAATTCTTGATTTCCTCGATCATGGTTTGACACTCTTCGTCACACTCGTAGGCATAGCCTTTCTTCATGAACCGTGAAAAAGGGCTTACAATTGCTAGACAAGTTCACAATGAATCAATGTATGTAGGCTATGTGGCCTTAAAAACCTCAATGCTTCATAATATTGCTCGGTGGAGGCATCTAACAGATGGAATTGATCTTATCTTGGTCAATCTTGATGCCTCGGTACCTAACAACGAAGCCGAGGAACATCCTAGAGGTGACCCTGAAGGCACATTTCAATGGGTTAATCTTCAGGTAGCAGGAACTTCATAATCTGAACACATTGTCAAAGTCCTTGAGATGGTCCTGGCGCTTGTGATATTTGAACACAATATCTTCTACATATCATTCCACCAATGCCCCGAGGACTAGATTGAATATGCGATGCATGACCCGTATTTAGGTTGCACCAGCATTCTTTCAGCCAAAGGGCATGACCTCATAACAAAATGTACCATATGATGCCTTTAATTTTGTGTAATTCTCATCCTAGGGGGCCATTTGGATCAGGTTGTATCTGGAGTAACCGTCCATGAAGGAGAGGGCTTGGAAACTATCCATTGCATTGATAAACAATTCTTTCACAGGAAGGGAAAAATCATCCATCGGACAGTGATAGTTGAGATCATGGAAGTTGATGCAGACTCTGATCTATCAGTACTTTTCATAACTAGAACAATTTTTTCTAGCCACATGGGGTATTATACATCCTTAATGATGTTGTCAATCATGAGCTTTTTAACTATGGCCTCTACCATGAGACCACGATAAGGGTGCATCTTTCTGGGAGGATGCTTGAACCCACGATGATTTTTCATAATACCGATCTGGTGGATGACTACATGAGGTTCTAATCTGAGAATCTCATTGTAACTCCATTAAAACATGTCACGGTGTTATTTTATGAATTCCACGTACCACTGCTGCTCCTCAAGGGACATGGCGGCACTGATCAATGTGGGTCTCTCATATGCCTCGCTACTGAGGTTCACCGGTACCAATTAATCAACCGTGGCAGAGACGTTCTCTTCAAAGGTCATGGGTGCATCCTCTAAATCTTTTTCTTCTCTTATGGAGGATGGATCCCCAGTAGGAAGAGCATCCCTGGGTTCGAATTCCCCCTGTGAGAGGCTGGTACCAGAATGAGCGGTAGTGGACATCATATCTGGAGATGCATGTGTTGTTGAAACCAAAGCAATGAAGGTTGTCGATCCAATCCAGTCTTGTCTCCAGCCCAAGGGTCAACACATGATGATATATATGCAATTATGGCATGTTGCCTTGACTCGGTTAATTCCACCCCTACGAAATAGGCACGTATGACATAATATTGTTTCCATTTGGCGGACGACCAGATACCTTACAGTGGTAGGAGGCTCTAAGATCACCTAAGTATGCTTTTTGTAGGAGTAGACGGTGATTATATGTCGTCTCATGGACATGGGAATATTATTCTTCATTTTACCAGAGACAACAAAAAATTTCCCCATGTCGGGGGTCATGGCCTCCAATCGATGGATTGGGAAGACATAGGTGCCATCCAGACGTACCTCAGGTTAGTTGAAACCACGACAGGTTCAACCTCACATGCCTGAATCTACATCTCCATACTCTTCTAATATTCGGCATCTAGGTAGTGGTCTTCACAATAGTAAAAAGGAGACGCATCACCTTGGAGAACTCCCACTCGACCATTGAGGGATTACATGAGGCACTCATGATACAACGAGGGGACTGTTGTGTGCAGGTGGAGTCATGGGGTTCCCATCAATTCATTGTTTGTGGTGTCTTGGGAGACAACCATAATCTCAGTGCTTGAAACTAGGCCACTAACCTGGGACATCAAACAGATCATTCGAACTGGGGCATGCTTTGTCCTATCGTATCCTAGGATTCATAAATTGGAGGGATTTAGGTCATATTTGGATAACCCCAACATATATAGTGTCTGTGTCCGGATATGGTTAATCCTAGATCCATTGTCAACTAGACAACAGTGAACATCCACACCATTAAATTCGCCGGTGATGTAAAGTTGGCGGATGTTCCCCTTTATGGGAGAGGCTTCATCTTATCTAGAGAATGAGATAATGTCCTGGCATTCAGTATTCTCAACTTCTTCTGCATGAAAAGAATCTATGGCCGCCAGCTCCATCTTAAACTAGAGGGGGCTTCATAAAGCCTCAGCGAGGGCCTCACGCATATGTGTTTTAGCCTACAGAGTAGCTACCAGATGAGTTACAAATGACTGAGATCAGTCTATTGCTAGGTGAGGATTGTCATGACATGGTCGATGTAGTAATTCCAATCCAGCAACAAAAACGACAGTGGAGGTGGGCATGATGACACTGGATGAAAAGGCTCCTCATGATGAGCTATGCACTGGGCATGCGGTCTGGTCTCAGTGGCATGCATTTCCTGGATGGATGTTCCATCTGATGTGCCCGGACGACCCTTATGGTTGCGGTGTAGCTGACGTTGGCATCAGCTGTGGATGTTTGGGAGGTGCGCCTCGTTCTCCCCGTCATCGGGTGTCATATAGGGATTTACCAACTCCACGGTATTAATCGAAGAATACCCTTGACTATCACATGAATATTCATCCATTACTGGGCATATGCTGGGAGGAATACCCATCTCTGGAGGCATGAAGTCTCCAAGAGTGTGGGACAATAATGGCATTGGGGGGGGGGGGGGGGTCCTTCCCTTGGGTCGTCGATACTTTCTCTTCTGGGAAGAGGTCGGCTGAGATGAAAATACAGAAGTAGCGGCTGCAGCTTCTGATGTCTCCGACGGAATTTTTTAATGCACGAATGATACCATGGGCATGAGGAACTATTTTTTGAACCATACAATCATCATAATTCATAGACTCGTGGTTAGAAACATGCTTCCGCTCGCCCTCGTCGTTGCTGCTACATGCTTTATGATGATGCATGACACTAATGCCTTAGCCAAGCTTAACATGACTATGTGTTTATCGACCTGGTCATGAAGCAAGTATTTGAACACAAATCACTACTTTAGGGTGTTCCCCTAGATCTGATGATAGGGGTAGTAGTTGAGGCAATCAGTGAGGTTCGACTCTTCTGGCCATCTGCACATAGGCAAACATATAATCCCATGTTCCAAGGCACATATGAAATAACCAGGAATCTGATTCTCATTGAATGAGTAGGTTCAGTTTTTTCTTTCCAAAAAGGGGGGCCTCAGAGCATGGCCATGATGAGGAGCTAAAGGATCATGTTGAGGTGGCATTCCCTGGTTGTCCCACCTATGCGATGGCGGTGCATTTCACAATGGCACCAACTGATTCTGAGGAAGCCACTGCTGGGCTCGAGGCTGCACCTATGGTAGCGGTCTTCTACGAGGCTAGGGAGGTGGCTCCACTGGTAATAATTCAAATGTATGTGGTCCCTTATTTGGGCCACTATGGTAGACTTTGCTCTAAGAGCCTTTCTCATGAGAATTGTGGGAGGCAACAGACGTGACTGGTTGGCCTGTTGCTGGTATTTTTCCAGGCCATGGGCCTTATCAGAGATGTACTGAAATCCCATGCGGTAGTTCAGGGTAATCATAGAGGGAACTAGTTCCATATTGACATTTTTTACACAAATCATCAGTAATTGTTATTGATTCAGTGGCATGTCAATAGAATGTGTATTTCGTTTCCACCGAGCGATAAAGTCCATGACATGACCATCAAGCTTTTGTTTGCACTTGAAGAGATCTGTGATGCTCATTTTCTTGCGTGGTGGAGCTGATTTATTAGAGGAATTTCCTATGAAGGTCCTCCTAGCTGGTAACAGATCTGTTGGGAGGCTGGCTGTACCAGAAGAATGTAGTCCCCTCTAATGTCTAAACAAAACAACAGAGCTTGGAAGCCTCCTGCTGCAGTGGAGTCCCTAACATGGTCCCACACCTTGAGTTGAAGTGAGCCAGGTGCTTCGGCGGGTCCCTAACTAGTTAACAGGGGAGAAGTTGGGATTCCTAAAATCCAAAGGTGACGACATATCATCCACCCATGCTTGATATGGATTTCAATCTGGCAGGATTGCCACATGTCGTGTATCCAATGCCTCAAGCTAGGTAATGAGTGCCACCATCAGATCAACTGGTCGGTGGTCCCTATCTTGACATGTATCCCTAACCACGATCACATTGGCAGTTTTTTCAAAATGGTATGCTGGCCCAATAGCTCATGGAGCGGCTAGCAACACAAATATCAGGGCAGCTGATGGAGCCTGAGCCAGGTCCCATGGATCTTTGCGCCATTTTGGAGGGTTTAATAAGACATTCTGTGCACTTTTTTTTATGTTTCACCCTTAACCCTGTATACGAGGGTAGGGTGGTCTGGGTCTCCTGAAGGCAGCTCGCCGAGTGGATGTTGTTCTTGCACCAACTATACTGGTCTAGGACAGTCGTAGTCTGGCCATCGCTCTACAACATGTCCATTCATGAGTTCATCGACCAACTTCTTCTTCTTGGTATGTTCTTGGCACAATGTGGCCTTCTCAGAGTCTTCCTCCATCTTCTGCACTGAGTCGGATGGGTCAGCGTACATGTCAGCTCTGAAGTTCTCTTTACTGTTACCGGAATTCCGACAGAGTAATAATGCCTCGGTGGGAGCATGGAGACATAGTAGGTACCTCTTCTTGCAAGTAACTCTCCCTGATGGTTCCAGTAGTGGTGGCACTCCCTCGGGGGATAATTCCCTATCAAGAAGCTCCAATTGATCCTCTTCATCCACTATGTGGTCCAAGTTTACCGAGACCGTTCTTGGGGGCATGTTCTCATTATTGTCTTTCTAGTCAGGATGCCGCTGTATATGACTGAATAGGAGTGAAGAATACTGCCTCTAGACACATATTGGGGTATGGAGGGAATCCTCCTCATTGATCTTACATAGTATCATGAAAATCTGAATGCATTGGGGTTGGATGACCGTACAACGACCTGGTGATTTGAGGCGCTAGGCCATAGGGAGCACTAACCAGATCGACTAGAAGACATTGTTAGCCAATGTCTTCAAGATGCTCTTGGATCCTAAGATAAACTAATCGCTGATGATGAAGATGAAAGTGTGTTTCCCAGAGGTTTTGGTGGAAATATTAAACCTCATCTGGGATGAGGTATTCTGGAATGTGAATATTTGCCACTACCACGGGCTAGAAAATCTCAAAGAAGTGATCCACTATGAGGATGTTCCATAAGCTCCATGGATTGGATTTAGTGTCTGGCCTTTGATTTCCACATTCTTCGACTGGGGTGGCTGGGGAACTAGAAGTGTTATTGAGTCGTACCACTGGGACAGAAGGGTGGACGATGGAGAGTACGGCGAGCGTGCTGACTAGCTGCCTAATCTCAGGTTGTCTCCTGATGTCTGCAGTAACCTGGCCTCCAAATCACGATAGGATAGGCTGAGGGCTACAATTTCAGGCTCATGGGCATGGGCTACTAACGATCGGTTTCACTACTACCCGCCCGTGATTGGTCCCCAGAATAGCCCTCTATGATCTCTTGTTGTGGTAGAGAGGGATTCTAGTGACGACGATGGTGATTGCACGACTGTGACCTCTGGGGTTGTGAGATTTTCATATTCCTTGATATACATTCGGAGGGAGGAGGTAATCCGATGGACATCACATTCCGGGAGTATTAGTCTCATGTGCATTCCCCTGCCCTATCCCTTTACTCGGATGAGCAAGGGGAGGGATCCCTAGCTGAGTCGTATTCTGCTTCAGAATATTAGAAGCGGGCTGGTTTGATCTATGTCCGGAACTTCTCAAAATTACTTTTACAACTGCAATGACCTACCTTACTACCCCTGGGTGGCTCTTCGGGACAGGGTTGATTTCTGCCACAAGGTCCTTGGGCTGCACTAGTGCCGGGGCAGAGAGGGTTTCCACATGAGAAATCCAGGGTGCAAGGAGCACTATGACAAATGTCAAAGAGGACATGGGGAGGACCTTCATGGGTAGTGCGGGAGTGGGCAAGACATATGCCAGAAACTGTAGAATAATGGTGGGGACAACCAGGTTTGTTTCCTCTGGTGACCTCAGTATGAGGAGGGTCTTTGTAGCAGTCAAGGTGAACCGGGTAGGACCTCCGTGTGGGGTGCTTGTGAGGCAAGGCTGGCCTACACCACTCTCATTGCTGAGGTGAGGGGAAACTTCACATGTTGCTAAGAGGACATAATGAGTATCCCCACCTTGAATAGTGACTGGATGCGTGACATCTCCATACCTGATGTCTATGGCGGGAGGAATGATTCCATATCTAGTGTAGTGGGCACGAGAGTGCCTTCCGTGATGATCTTCATTGTCTTGGGGAGGAACCTCATTTGGACTAATGGTGGCATATGGAATACCATCATTCCTTTTTTGGAAGCAGGGGAGGCATGTGCTCTCCTGGGTAGTGGTACAAGGAGGGACTCCATTTTGTGTGGCATCACTGCAGGTAAGCTCATGGCGGGCAGTGCTTGTGCCAGCGACCAAGAGAGTCGATTTAGCCTGCCCGTGGGGTGGTTGGGGCCTCAATCTTAGTCGGGCATATAGGTTCCCCTACACAGTGTAATAATGGAACTGATGATATGCCTCAAATTTGGATTGGGTTATAGTAGTCGTCGATGTTGACGCTGATTGGTGTGTGTCCTCAGCTTGAGCCCTACATTGGCGTCGTGTTTGACGAACCAGAGACGGTTGTGCAGGTATGTGGCTTACCACCTCCTCATCCAGCAAGATCAGGCATCGGTTTTAATGCGGCTGGGTGGGAACCCTCACTGGGAGCCCCTGTAATCGAACAATGACTGGGTTGGGATGGATGTCACTGACCTCATCAGCGTACGGCATGGAGTCCTCAAAGAGTTCCGGGGAGAGGCTCTCGAAACGGTTATACGTCAGCATTGACAGTAGAGGCTCCGTGCACGGCCCTCAGGGGTGGCATTGACGATGAGGCGTAGAGGCCTCCAGATATAGGCAGGACATATCCCAAGTCCAGATTATGCCCTCCTCCTCATAACGGCGCACAAGGTCGTTGATTACCCTCCACTGAATAACCTCATATGGGAGATGGGTCATGGGCGCCCCATTGCTATGGGTGTAGAGGTTGTCGTAGAAGAGGTGGAACCGTATGGAACTATCGCATTGGCACTGCCCCTGCCCCTACATCAGTATTCATGCGTTGATCGCATTCTGGATGCAACAACCTGATTCTTGAGGGGTGGGGAGATTAACTCATCAGTGCTAAAGGTAAAGGAATTCGACGACCAATTTCCTAGCATCAATACATCTTCCATGACCGGTAAGAGAGAACCACACTAACAATGTTGTAGAATGGGATGTACAACATTCTATAACATCAACATCTGGTGAGTTTCATGCCATGCCTGCTATTTTCCTAGGACCCGTCGTCAGATAACAGGATCTGGTGACACGCTAGTCCATTGATGCCTCGAGTGCTACTGATCTTCTTATTTTGGAGAAGAATTTCACGTCATGTTTACCATTCGTATTTATGATGCTTTCATGGGGGAACACACATCTGTCTATGGGGATGAAAGGCGCAGTTTGGTTGCCCTGGATTCCCTCTTTCCAAAGGCTAGTGGCATGCTTTCTATATTTTGGGACGTCTCCTCCATGATCAAAATTTGATGATGGGATGTCAGTTCCTCCATCCCTGGATTCCTCTTCAGAGATTGACACATATATAGATACTCCCTTATAGATTTAAGATTTTGTTCGTGAAACTCATCATAGTGCTATATCGTCATGGACACTAGTTAATTACACTGCTTCTGTCAGGACATTCCAAGGGGTTCGATAAGGGAAATAACCATCAGTTAGGGGAGTAGTCATGTTGGACATCACCGGCATGTCTGGACTATAGGAAACTAGTGCATCTAGGTTTCATCCCATTACTATATGGCTTCTCGAGGGCGTGAAATCCTAAGGTATCCTAGGTCGAATGTGAGGAATTATATTCCATAGGCATGTCTCTGAGGTTTTCCTAAGCGTCCAGTGATTAATACAGGGTATGCCTCATGTTTAATATCCCACAGAGATGGATCAAATTGATCTAAACACTGACTAGAGTGGATCAGATGTGCGTAACCCCTAGATGACATGCTGATGTAAGTGGGTTGACATGACCTCATCGAGATGTGGTGTCCCATGTAATAATCAATATGGATGATGGGGTGCTGAGTGAAATGGGTTTTGAATGGGATGGAACTGTTTTGAAGACGACAGTAATGTTGTGCTTTAGTCTCAGGTAGACTTCCTACATATCCTTGTGGTAGGGAATGAATGTCCATGTAGTTCAGGAGGGTGATGGGACATATAAAGAGGCGACCTATGAAAATGGACGCATGGATGGGATACGAGGGAAGTTGAACCACTGGGTTGGGAAATGAATTTCATGAGAAAAATAGTATTGTGGGATATATCAGATGATGTGCTTGAATTGGGGAGTACACATAGGACAACAAGCTGATGATGTGTTTGGGGCTTACGTGTGGTTAGAAGCTCGAGTTGGTGTGATGCCACTAGGATGGAAAAATGTGTGGGTCCCTCTTAAAGGGATTACAATGGCTTTGCCACTAAATAGGAGACACAAAGGCTTACCGTTGATCGAGATATCAATGACTTATCACTGAATGGGGTCACAATGGCTTATCATGGATTGATGTCACAGTGGCTTACCTCTAAATAGGTATGTCAATGAATTATTGTTTAATGGGGGGAAATATTTTAATGCCATGCAGGTCTGGGGTGACCCGACGTGAATATGGGCCTGGGGTCCAGATACATGGGGTTGGCGAACCAACACAAATTGGGGGGGGGGGGGTGGAACGACCAGGGTGGTGAGTTTAAACCTCATGGAGGCTTCTTACATACCGTTCCTTGGCTAGAATTAAAGAAAATGTAGTTCCGAATGGGGGCTAAGTGAACCGATGTAAAGGGGGTTGGAGCGACTGATGGGTGGTGAGAATGGACCTCAGGGAGGTTTCCTACAAACCTTGCCTTGGAAAGGATCGAAGACCATGTAGTTTAGGTTTGTGTGTGGGGATTACACTCAAGGTAGCCTAGGGTGTTGGTGAACCGATGTGAAAGGGGTCAGAGCGACTAAGGGGTGGTGGGCATGGACCTCAGGGAGGTTTCATACGTACCTTGCCTTGGCATGGATCAAAGACCAAGTTGTTCAAGTTGTTGTGGGGAGATTACACTCTAGGCTTCCCAAGGTGTTGGAGAATAGACGAGAAAGGGGTCAGAGAGACCAATGGGTGGTGGGCTTGGACCTCATGGAGGCTTCCTACGCACCTTTCCTTGTAAAGGATCATGTACTATGTAGTTTAGGTTGGAGTGTGGGGCATACACTATTGGATACCAAGAGTGGATGCCATGGTTGGTGCTTTCTCTATGCCCACGTGAGTCATGCTCGGTGTGGGAAACAAGATATAGGAAAGACAATATGATCATGCCGCGAAAGATGCATATGTGGGAAATGGAGTGGATCTTAAACGTGATCACATCCCAAAGAGGAAACATGGGATTATGCATGGTTAACAACACCAAGAAGATGGGACATAATCACGTATGGAGGCCTGGTGGTGACAATGCCCAGCGGGAGATGGATTTGGCACCAATGAAAGGAGGGGTCGGGATGCTGCCTCATGAATGAAAAGATTGGGTCTCACATGTAACACCCCGAGATTTTATGAAAAATATTATTTTTAATTTCATTAATGTCTTGTGTAGTATGATACAAAAAAAGAAGCTTGCACAACACACATCCGTGACTTTCCTTGCATTACACGCAATCGCGACCTTCCTCGATAGCGTGTGTAGTACGCAATACCGAGTTTCACTAAACAACGATATGCTATTAAAATATTATTAAAACTAGCCGTTATGAATAGTAATAACCACTTTTTGAAAGTTTGTAAATTTTATTTTTCAAAATGGTCTTCATTTTTGGATTCGGAATATCGAAATTAGATTAGGGTGAAATTTTGGTACTTTTTGGATAACTCTCATTTTCTGATGAATAGTGAAAATTACTAAATATTAATTAAAAACAACCTTTTTAATAGAAAAAATTAATAGTGATAAATTATTAATTTGAGTGTTTTTAATGAATATTTAGAATATATTTTTTCAATTTAATACAATTTTGTTCTTTGGATGTAATTTCACATTTAAACCAGACATAAACAATTGTCAATCTTTTGATAGTTATTATCTCTTAAGAACACACTATTTGTTTTGATGACGGGAATTAATTTTTAAATTAATTAATGAAACTGATATGTTTTGAATTTGGTAAAATAGACATCATTTTTGAGTTCATAATATCAAATATAGCTTTGGCATAATTTTTTGTATTTTTATGGAAACTTTCATTTTTTGATGAATAGTGAAACCACTAAGTGGTAGCTAAGAAAAATGAATTTTTCATCAAACATAATTTTACCTCTTCGGTGAGTGGAATTTCAAAAATCTGAGAGACATGGTTGATGTAAGTATGTAAAATTTGATTCAATGAGATGAAAATAATTTTTGGTGAATAGTAACTTTTTACTTTTTTTTACCACGGTTAAAAGTAAATAGGGTAATTACGGGTAAAAATGATTTTATTATTATCCTAATACATGTGATAATTCTATTGGATAAGTTTAATTCGACCAAAAACAACCTTAGGAATAAAATATGACCATTTAGGCCCACTTGGATTAGATTAAGACATTTATTATTAATTTATTTAAAGAAGGGTTAAAATAGTTAAAATCAATGTTTAATAAGTATATCATTTTTAATATTGTGTTATACATAATATAAATTGTACTATAAATATTCATTATAAAGCTAAAAATCATTCCTACATAATGACATTTTATTTGTAATCTTTAGATTTTAAATAAGTTAATTTATTTATGAAACAATGATGATGCAGTAATTATCTTATTAATAAAATATTGACATAATTGATGTTATAAATACCCAAATAAATATAATTTGAGACTTTTTATGAATTACAAAAATTTTATAGGTAAATATGACATGTTAGTATTGATTTAATTAAGTTTTTTTCGAACTAATCAGTCTTTTATGATTTTCACAAAAATCAATTACTAAATAGTGTCAAATTTGACATAAAATAGTTTTTTTAAAAAATATTATATTATTAATTGATATTTTATTCTTTAAAATCTAATGATCGGCCAAATTACTTAGATAAGGTTATATATATTAATAATAAACAAATATGGGGTTCGTTTGGCTGATTATGGAATGTTTATTAACCTTATAGTATACGAACACAAGAAGACACGGTAAAAGTAAAATTATTTAACATAATGTTAAATCTAAATGATAAGGTTAAAATAAGAACAAAAACTTGTCTAAATTATATTGGATGAGAGGATTTAGACCCATACCCACCTTATCATAGAAATATATCAATTTTGAACTATTAAAAACCTAATTTGACATTATAATAAAATAATATTTTTTGTTATTCCAAAGGTGCCCCTCTCCTCCCTTATAAAAGGGCACCTCCTCCCTCTCTTCGTCGCACCACATTGAGCCTTCATGCTCGGTCAACCCCTGCCAAATTCTCTTCTCCACTTCCATAGCTACATCCTAGAGGTTATGGTCTTCCTCAAAGACCAATTTTAGTGCCCTAACAGTAGATCTCAAAAAGGCGCTTCAATGAAGAGGTAATGTCCGTTGCCGATTCTTTCAACATTATTTCTTCTTCAACTTCTTCTTCTTAGGTTTTTTCATTTTGAAGTAATAACATCAGTATCAATAATATACTGATATGTTATTATAAGTATGAAACAACCCTATTTCACCATCTATCCATCCTACGGAAAACGAAATCACCATGCGTGCGTACGTACGGAATACTGTCTCCACGCCGTGGTGTAATCTATTTTTCACCACCACCTTACATGGATGGATATATGGTGCAAATAAAAAACTATATATGATTACTTTAAAATGGTATTAATTCTCAAATAGTATTCATACAATCCAATACAATTCCACGATCATGAGAACGATATCATCGCTCGTGCGTACGTACGGACTACCGTCTCCACGACGTGATGAGATTCATTCTCCACGTTAACCATTCATGAATGACTATAAATTATATATAATAAGTACTCATGAAATATATGACATAATAATGATTCTGGATTTATGTGCATATATATGTATGTCATCTACTTAATTTTATTCAACTCAATAAGGAATCGAAAACAGCGTTCATACGTACGTACGGCCTACCGTCTCCATGAACGGTGTATTTATTTCCATTTACTGATCTATTATATATATGTATATTCTGAATATATATTATATAAATAATGTTTTATATTCTGGAATTAAGTAATCATGATCTAAGTAATCATATGAATAATTACAAGTCAAAACACGGACGACAAAGGAAACGATTTTACCCAAAACGCTATTTAACCTGGAATTTACAAAAGAACGGGTAAAATAAAGTCATAAATGAACCATATATGATATCATAACAATCAGTATGATTCTGGAAAAAGTCAATGACATTATTTAAATCATTATACAGGAGTTTCGGACACTTACGATGCAAATCGGACCTAATGTAAGGGAAATATCACAATCTCATTTTTATCTGAGATTGTTTATACATTGAAATTTACTGGGGTGTATTTTATCATCCACATCCATGTTTCCTCAATATGTAATATTATTTCCATCCACCTAAAATTGTTTAAATCCAATTTTACCCTTCGGTGAGTATTTAGTAAATGATATGAAAGGAATCTTTTGTCATTTTTCGTACGAGGTACTTTTTGACTTTTTCGGCAAAAGTACGAGAAGAATGTTTTTTTAAATTTATACGGAACGAACAGATTTTTACTGTTTTATAAAGCCTTATTTTCATGTAGCTTCCTCCAAAATATTTCATGAATATTTTCAAAAAATCCTTTTATTTTGAAATTTCATGACATTTTGTGAAAAGAGAATGATTTTGAAGAAGAAAGGATATTTTCCTCATGATTTCATTTCATGTGTTTTATCAAAACCATTTTCCATCTAAGATAACATTATTTCATATGTGTATGTTTCAAGTTTAATTTCTCTATGATTTACATGGATTCACTTTTCTTATGATGAAATGATATACATTTCTTTTATATGGATTATGAGATGATGAGATGATGTTTATGAAACCCATTTTATTCTTTGGGTTATAATGAATGTTTTAAGTTTATTTTGTGGCACAAGTAACAATGATTTCATTATGAGATGGATGGGACCTATATCTCCCTCCAATGCATTGGGTAAAGATTTATATCTCATGAGATAGACATGGCTGGAACGCCAAGTTAAACTGGTTCAGTAATACAGGACTGGAACGAGGAGTGAACTCGATTCAGCAAGGGACTTTGTCCACTAATATGTTCATGGAAGAAATGCCATGGCTACTATAGAAATCATATCATGTGCTTAATGGTTTCCACAATTACATTTTTTATTCCCATTATATTTTGTCATTATTATTGTTTATGATATATTCCTTACGTACT
Source organism: Viscum album (assembly GCA_963277665.1). Taxonomy (NCBI): domain Eukaryota; kingdom Viridiplantae; phylum Streptophyta; class Magnoliopsida; order Santalales; family Viscaceae; genus Viscum; species Viscum album. The sequence goes on from OY728165.1 coordinate 178,332,453, forward strand.
TCCATGTTTTATGTCATTGCTCAAGATTTTTGTAACACCCCGACCCCAGCTACCCAGAGTCGGTGCATTACTTCGTAACATTTGCATGATCACAAAAGATCAAGTCTCGAATGACCGATTAGTTTAGTAGCCTTGGGAACACTAGATACATTCGTAAACGTTACATTACATCATAAAGTGAAAAACTACAATAACAAAGTCTCCATAGTCCACACTCATATCCTCTTCTGACAATCCCTGCAGGTCATTCATAAAATACTTCTTCACATCCTGGAAAATATTAAAACATTGAAAGGGGTGAGCTCACATGCTCAGTAAGGATAACAATATTGCGGAAGGTTTCATAAATAAACATTAACATTTAAGGCAATGTATATCTAAAACAAAAGTGTTTTTAAACTTGAACTTCAGAATAATATGACAAAAATAAAATGAGATAATGCCATCCACTTCTCCACATGGATATTCTACTTGTCGAATAATCACATGCAATATCAATAACCACTTTCATAATTAGGGAATGTATAATGCCAGACATTCTAAAACATTTTTTCAAGGCCTCGGCCAAGACGTCTAAAATGATTAAGGCCTCGGCCAAAACCATAAATCAAATTGGGAAAGGGCCTCGGCCAATTCCACGTCTAGTTGTCTCATGAGACCTACCGATGCATCGAGGAGCTATAGCGGGCTCCACCCGTCACATATTAAGTCCAATACATTTCTCATATGAACAGGTTTAAAAATCTCATAAACAATAACATAATCGTATCACATAAAACATGCATAAAGGAAACATAACATTTCCACATTTCAATCACAAGATATCAATACAACACATTGATATAATAAAAACACTTTCAAAACCATTTTCAATACCAAAATAAAAGAAAAGTATAACATGGTATTTATTCTTCATTAAAAAAAGGGTATGGCTTATAGAGGAAGCTGAAACTCAAATAGTGGTCACGACGGCGAAGAAGTCATTGTCGTCGCATACGTACGATAAAATCATTCCCTTTTTTCGTTTAGTAAACGCTTCGTATAAAAAAGATTCCTATTGAATAAACGTAAAAGTCAAAGTGGTTTATACACCGTATAAAAGAAATTTGTGTATAAAACCAAATATGCCTCAATGAAAGGAGATTGAGACGAACTCCTTAAAAAGATCATTTTAAAAATAAAATAGATATATTATGTGTATTCACTATAGGTACACATAAAGAAAGTAAAAATACAAAATTAGACATAATAATATCATGACATAATTTGAAAGTAGTAGATTAACCCAATGAATAGAAATTGGGTTAAGAAGTTCCCTTACCTCGTGTCTGACTTGACTCGACCGTTCTTTAACCTCCTGAATAATAAACTAGAGTTAATTTCTATTTACTTAAGAACCTTATTAATGTTCATTATTCCATTTATATCACTTATTACCTTGTTATGAACATTATTTAATTATTTAAGTTAATAACGGTCCTTTTGTCAATCTTTGGTACTTGAGTAAAAAATAAACTTCTTATAATTACAAGTTGTTCATGTGGTGAAAAATCCATTATATCCAGAATTATATTCATGATGTAGATATCATATATATCATATATATACAGTATATACATTCATTCATAATGTCACTTAATATTTAGGGGTAAGAAATGAAATGCACCGTTCATGGAGACGGTAAGCCGTACGTACGCATGAATGCTACTTTCATTTCTATTTCCTATTTAATGGAATGAAATCATAATGATATAAATTTATAATATAATTACAGTATAATATAGTGTATAATACCATTTAATCCATCCTTTATACATCCCACATATGGCATTAACGATTCAAATCACTTTGAGGGGGCGGTAGTCCGCACTTCCTAAAATGAAATTATCACGTTTTACCAATAATGGAAATCAAAAAGTATGCCATAAATGAGAAATACAAAAGCATAAGTAAAACATAAACATATTTTATATCATATATAAATATAGTGACATCTTAATGGCCACCTTTGAAAGTGTTATATGAGTGTTGAACAATCATCGTTTCGTGAGGCAGAAATTCGCCATCCACAGAAACCGTATGTTCTTTAACCATTAGATTTAGGTGTGTGTAAGTGTAGCTCGAATCCTTCTTATAACAACATCCTAGTATATTGAGGATACTGTTTTTGTTACAAAATAAATGAATAAAAAGAGTTTAGGTGGTTGGAGATGAAAAATAAAACAAAACAACATTAGAGAAGACATTACCTCAAAATCGGGTAACTCTTTTTGATTTGAGCCAAAGGCTTCCTTGGGAAGAGTTCTGCCCAAAGTGAGGCTTCTAGGAGTAAGAGGGGGAAGTTGGGAGAGTATTTGGGCAGAGTTTGGCCGAGCCAAATGGTTTGACGGTGTGAATAAGGTGGGAGAGGTGGGGGCCTTTTATAAGTGGAGAGGATGGGCACTCTTGGAAAGTAGAGAAAAGTCACTTTATTATAAAATGAGTTTCGGATTTTAGAGGTCCCACACTTATATAATTCGAGGATAAGATGATAAGTGTTCGAAATCTACTCATCCAATAGGTTTTTGACAAGTGTACGCTTTGGAGTTTACATTATCATTCCATTTTACTTAAATCGTTAAATAATGAGGTCATCGCTGCATTATCATGATGTCATAAATAATTTAATTTATTTAATGTCTAAAAATTAAAAAAAAATACTATGATGTAGGAAATCTTTTTATATTTCTAATGAATATTTATAATCAAAATTTGGACTTGTGTAACCCCACATAAAAATATTTTAGTAAAACAACTCATGTTTGTGTCAATTTAATTTTAACATTAAATAAATATATATTAATGTCATTTTCCAACCAAAGTGGCTCCATGGGGTCCCCAAGTTGACCCATGGGTTGTATTGGTCGGCCATGACTCATCCAATAGGAGTAGGACAAGTTTCAAGCTCATATCATATTATTAAAACATTGTTTTTACTTTAAACTACACTAATTACCTCTAATCGCGATTAAGAACTTAAAAGTTACTATTCACCAAAAATTATTTAAATCTCATTGAACCACATTTTACTTCTTAATGACAACCATGTATGTCAGATTTTTTAAAATAAAACCACAGAAGTGGTAATATTTCATTTAAACGAAAAATCGGTTATTTAACTACCACTTAGTGGTTTCACTATTCATCAAAAATTGAAGTTTTTCAGAATAATGCCAAAATTTCACCCTAAGCTATAATTGATATTCTGAATTCAAAAATGATGTCTATTTTAAAAATTCCAAACATATAAGTTGCCTTAATTAATTTTATAATTAATTCCCGTTGTCACAACAAATAGCGTGTTTTTAAGAAACAATTTATATCAAAAGACTGGCAATTGTTTATGTCCAATTTCAATGTTAAATTAATTATAATGACCACCATTGGATAAAATGGTAAAAATACATTCTAATTATACTTTAAAACCACTAAATAGTATAATTTATCACTATAAATTATTTTGATTAAAAAATTTGTTTTTAGTATTTTTCACTATTCATAAAAAAATTGGAAGTTCTCAGAAAGTTACAAAAAATTCAACCTAGGAAAATTTCGATATTACGAATACAAAAATGAAGTCCATTTTGAAATATAAAATTTCTATAATTTTAAAAAGTGGTTATTACTATTCATAACGGCTACTTTGATTAGTCGCGGTGTTTTAGAACTCGAAGTTGCGTACAATGCAAGCTATTGCATTATTGAATGAGAAGCGTATCGTGGAAGCTCGGGGTGTTACATTCTCCCCTCCTTCAATAAATTGCGTCCTCGCAATTTGAAATTTTTCTTTGAAAATAAAAGGTTTAAAAGAGAAAATACCTTTGAGGAAAACCCACATCAGAAATAAGGTTAATAAATATATAACATTAAAAGAAAGCAAGATAAGTACAAAGGTCACCCGATATAGCCCATTATAGGATTCTATGAAAATATGGATATGGAGGAGAAACAAACCATCAGGGTCTGATGGAGAGTTATAGAAAACAAAATTAAGAGAAATTTTAACCACAAGGAAGTCACAAACTTGTGATTGGTTAAACGGTCATTGAATCCCCAGTTAGAAAAGTTAACCGACAACATTTTTGTTTTAAGTTACCTTTTATAATGTTGAGGAATTTATTTAGGAGATTTACTAAGAACGTAAGGGAATATACATACTTGTTATGTATACTTTCATTCGTTAATAAATTTTTACCACAAACCAAACTTTTACTCCAAATGGTAACGGAACTCAAATATATTCTATTTATCCTAATTGTATAAGGTTCCAAATGTTAACACATACCATTTAGATTAGTAAAATTATTTTGTAATAACCAGGGACTTCCTGTAGGCTAGTGGTAGGTAATAAAGGCCTGTCGCACTATGATTGTGGGTTCGATTCCTGCAGCTTTGTCCGACACGATGGGTTATGCGCCACCCTGCAGGTTGTCCTTTTCCTAAAACTATAGTATCATAATATTCCAAAAATAATCTTCATAAATTTTTTAACCTTAAACATTACTATCCAAAGATCAACTTAATCCACTCCAACCTTTATAGTTATCCAAAATACCTCTGTCCAGACTTTCTCTAAAAGGTCTCTTAATTCCAAAATCAATTTATCAGATTCCCCAAACAATGTAAAGTTTCACTTATTGTCACATACTAAAAATATAATTACCTTCCTCATATTAAAACCTTACTGAAATCAACAAGTACTGCAGTACAATCCTTATATATATATCACATTATTCTAATAACCAGAATATAATCCATGAGTCCAAAAGCACCATTACATTAGTTATTCTGCTTCAACTGTAGTAACGGCATAAGATTGTCCTTGATCCCTTGGCCTTTTCTGAGGTAAGTTTCCCTGACGCTTAGGACATTCATTTGCATAATGACCCATTTCTCTACAATTGTAACATTCAACTTTGATAGCCTCTTTCTTTCCCTTGCAGTCACGAGCTTGGTGACCCTTTTCTCCACATTTATAACAAACTCCCATTCCTTTTAGGCACGTACCAGGGTGATTCTTCCCACAATTATCACATAATGGAAAATCCTTCTTTCCCTTTTTCCCTTTATCTGTCTCTTGTTCCCCCGTTCTCTTCTTCTCTTACTTTACTTTGTTGTCATAAGACTTAGAGAATTCCTTTTCTGTCTAGATAGCACTCGAGACAATATCTTCGTATGATGAGAAGGATTGTGATACTAAAGCTCGACGAAGAAATGGTTTTAACCCATCAAAGAAACGATCAATATTACTCCTTGGGTTACGTATATAATCGACAGCATGCCTCGCTAACCTTGTAAAGTTAGCCTCATACTTTGCGACATTCTCATCCTCCTTCTGCCTCAAACTCAGAAATTTCCTTTCCATATCTGCTCGATGGTCACGAGGAAAGTATTTTTCTAAGAAAAGCTCTTTGAACTCCCTCCATTCCTTATTCGATACGTCATCATCTTCCTTTGTGTTTTGAATCAGTGACCACCACTGATCGGCATCTCCAGTGAGGCGGTAAACTGCCATGACAACCTTCTCCCTTTCACTACTCCCCAAGGCATGGAATATTTTCTCTATGGAATTTATCCATTGATCAGCTACTATAGGATTTTTACTCCCATTGAAGGTTGGTGGTTGTTGCCTCATGAAACGGTCTAGCATTGATTCTCCACGTTGCGGATCAGGGTACTCCATACGAGTAAGGTTATTATTCATAACCTGATTGAGTTGTCCGAGTATGGTAATAAGTTGATCAGCACCAGTTGTATCTCCAGATCCACAATAATTATCTTGAGCAGGAGGGAAATCCCTACACGGAGTTCGTGCATTGATACAGTTTCCATTCCTTCCACTAGGCGCCATTTCTAAACAATGTCATAAACTAGATTAGTTTATGAATCAAAATACATAATTCCATACTTGTAAAATACTTAAAATAAATTGAACTCTTTATGGATATAATCCATAATCATAAAAAGGTTTTATTTGAGGAAGTATATACTCATAACCGTTCATAGTGGTTTGTAAGGAAAATGAGAATTATCCTAAGCATATCCCTCGGGAGTGTCGTAACCAAGAGTGCAGCAAGGCCCGTTGTCGTGCACCAGTTCCCGTTAGAGTCTAGCTCAAAGCAGTGTTTTCAGGTTTTACCCCTAGGTACATCTGTGCCAGAGCCACCTCTACCTGCTCGTATCCAGACAGGGATGTATTGCTCGGAAAACTCACAAAATCTCTACAACAACAAAATTCTAGGAAGTTATTCTATACTAATCCTCAATGTCTATCTTTGGGCTATGTGCTCTAATCAGAGTTTATATAAATCTAGATTCCAAGGTTAGTACTAAACTGCCTCTGATACCAACTATAACCCCCTGACCGTAGCTTCCCAGAGTCGGTGCATTACTTCGTAACATTGGCATGATCACAAAAGATCAAGTCTCGAAAGACCGATTAGTTTAGTAGCCTTGGAAACACTAGATACATTCGTAAACGTTACATTACATCATAAAGTGAAAAACTACAATAACAAAGTCTCCATAGACCACACTCATATCCTCTTCTGACAATCCCTGCAGGTCATTCATAAAATACTACTTCACATCCTGGAAAATATTAAAACATTGAAAGGGGTGAGCTCAGATGCTCAGTAAGGATAACAATATTGCAGAAGCTTTCATAAATAAACATTAACATTTAAGGCAATGTATAACTAAAACAAAATCCTTTTTAAACTTGAACTTCAGAATAATATGGAAAAAATAAAATGAGATAATGCCATCCACTTCTTCCCATGGATATTATACTGGTCGAATAATCACATGCAATATCAATAACCACTTTCATAATGAGGGAATGTATAATGCCGGACATTCTAAAACATTTTGTCAAGGCCTCGGCCAAGACGTCTAAAATGATTAAGGCCTCGGCCAAAACCATAAATCAAATTGGGAAAGGGCCTCGGCCAATTCCACATCTAGTTGTCTCATGAGACCTACCGATGCATCGAGGAGCTATAGCGGGCTCCACCCGTCACTTATTAAGTCCAATACATTTCTCATATGAACAGGTTTAAACATCTCATAAACCATAACATAATCCTATCACATAAAACATGCATAAAGGAAACATAACATTTCCACATTTAAATCACAAGATATCAATACAACACATTGATATAATAAAAACGCTTTCAAAACCATTTTCAATACCAAAATAAAAGAGAAGTATAACATGGTATTTATTCTTCATAAAAAAAAGGGTATGGCTTGTAGAGGAAGCCGAAACTCAAATAGTGGTCACGACGGTGGAGAAGTCATTGTCGCCACATATGTATGACAAAAACATTCCCTTTTGTCGTTTAGTAAACGATGCGAATAAAAAAGAATCCTTTTGAATAAACGTAAAAGTCAAAGTGGTTTATACACCGTATAAAAGAAATTTGTGTATAAAACCAAATATGCCTCAATTAAAGGAAATTGAGACGAAGTCCTTACAAAGACCATTTTAAAAATAAAATAGATATATTATGTGTATTCACTATAGGTACACATAAAGAAAGTAAAAATACAAAATAAGACATAATAATATCATGACATAATTTGAAAGTAGTAGATTAACCCAATGAATAGAAATTGGGTTAAGAAGTTCCCTTACCTCGTGTCTGACTTTACTCGACCGTTCATTAACCTCCTGAATTATAAACTAGAGTTAATTTCTATTTACTTAAGAACATTTTTAATGTTCATTATTCCATTTATATCACTTATTACCATGTTATGAACATTATTTAATTATTTAAGTTAATAACGGTCGTTTTGTCGATCTTTGGTACTTGAGTCAAAAATAAACTTCTTATAATTACAAGTTGTTCATGTGGTGAAATATCCATTATATCCAAAATTATATTCATGATGTAGATATCATATATATCATATATATACAGTATATACATTCATTCATAATGTCACGTAACATTTAGGGGTAAGAAATGAAATGCACCGTTCATGGAGACAGTAAGCCGTACGTACGCATGAATGCTACTTTCATTTCTATTTCGTATTTAATGGAATGAAATAATAATGATATAAATTTATAATATAATTACAGTATAATATACTGTATAATACCATTTAATCCATCCTTTATACATCCCACATATGGCATGAATTATTCAAATCACTTTGAGGGGGCGGTAGTCCGCACTTCCTAAAATTAAATTATCGCGTTTTACCCATAATAGAAATCATAAAGTATGCCATAAATGAGAAATAAAGAAGCATAAGTAAAATATAAACATATTTTATATCATATATAAATATAGTGACATCTTAATGGCCACCTTTTAAGGTGTTATATGAGTGTTGAACAATCATCGTTTCCTGAGGCAGAAATTCGCCATCCACAGAAATCGTATGTTCTTTAACCATTAGATGTAGGTGTGTGTAAGTGTAGCTCGAATCCTTCTTATAAAAACATCCTAGTATATTGAGGATACTGGTGTTGATACAAAAGAAATGAATAAAAAGAGTTTAGGGGGTTGGAGAAGAAAAATAAAACAAAACAACATTAGAGAAGACATTACCTCAAAATCGGGTAACTCTTTTTGATTTGAGCCAATGGCTTCCTTGGGAAGAGTTATTCCCAAAGTGAGGCTTCTAGGAGTAATAGGGGGAAGTTGGGAGAGTATTGGGGCAGAGTTTGGCCGAGCCAAATGGCTTGATGGTGTGAATAAGGTGGGAGAGGTGGGGGCCTTTTATAAGTGGAGAGGAGGGGCACTCTTGGAAAGTAAAGAAAAGTCACTTTATTATAAAATGTGTTTCGGATTTTAGAGGTCCCACACTTATATAATTCGAGGATAAGATGATAAGGGTTCTAAATATACTAATCCAATAGGTTTTTGACAAGTGTACGCTTTGGAGTTTACATTATCTTTCCATTTTATTTAAATCGTTAAATAATGAGGTCATCACTACATCATCATGATGTCATAAATAATTTAATTTATTTAATGTCTAAAAATTATAAAAAAATACTATGATGTAGGAAATCTTTTTATATTTCTAATGAATATTTATAATCAAAATTGTGACTTGTGTAACCCAAATTAAAAACTGTTTTAGTAAAACAACTCATGTTTGTGTCAATTTAATTTTAACATTAAATAAATATATATTAATGTCATTTTCCAACCAAAGTGGCTCCATGGGGTCCCCAAGTTGACCCATGGGTTGTCTTGGTCGGACATGACTCATCCAATAGGAGTAGGACAAGTGTCAAGATCATATCATATTATTAAAACATTGTTTTTACTTTAAACTACACTAATTACCGCTAATCGCGATTAAGAACTTAAAAGTTACTATACACCAAAAATTATTTTAATCTCATTGAACCACATTTTACTTCTTAATGACAACCATGTATGTCAGATTTTTGAAAATCAAACCATAGAAGTTGTAATATTTCATTTAAATGAAAAATCAGTTATTTAACTACCACTTAGTGGTTTCACTATTCATCAAAAATTGAAGTTTTTCAGAATAATGCCAAAATTTCACCCTAAGCTATAATTGATATTCCGAATTCAAAAATGATTTCTATTTTACAAAATTCCAAACATATAAGTTGCATTAATTAATTTTATAATTAATTCCCGCTGTCACAACAAATAGCGTGTTTTTAAGAAACAATTTATATCAAAAGATTGGCAATTGTTTATGTCGAATTTCAATGTTAAATTAATTCTAATGACCACCATTGGATAAAATTGCAAAAATATATTCTAATTATACTTTAAAACCACTAAATATTATAATTTATCACTATAAATTATTTTGATTAAAAAATTTGTTTTTAGTATTTTTCACTATTCATAAAAAAATTGGAAGTTCTCAGAAAGTTACAAAAAATTCAACTTAGGATAATTTCGATATTACGAAAAAAAAAATGAAGTCCATTTTGAAATATAAAATTTCTATAATTTTAAAAAGTGGTTATTACTATTCATAACGACTACTTTGATTAGTCGCGGTGTTTTAGAACTCGAAGTTGCATACAATGCATGCTATTGCATTATTGAATGAGAAGCGTATCGTGGAAGCTCGTGGTGTTACAATTTTGATGTTTAAACATTATGTTCATGTTTTTAAGTACAAATGTATATGGTATGTTTTATTTTATCCATTATTACCCTTACTGAGCATTTGATCTCACCCATTTAATGTTTTCTTTTCCCCATTATATAATGAAAGGTTTTAGGTATGAAAAAAGGGAAGATCTTTATGGGAGATGTTGAAGTTCTTTCAACATGATTAGAAGATTTTATTCCGAGTTTCCAAAGACACTAAACTATTATTGTCCTTGTTTGTGTTTTTCTGTTATGTACTAAGTATTCCGCAAAAGTAATTTAATTTCCATGTACGTTAAGCTTCAGGTCTCTATAGTTGGTATGAGAGGAAATGTTTAGTCAACCTTCAGAATCTAGGATGCGAAAATGTTAGTGAGATCCCTAGATATATTTCTAAGGTTTGTCTAGGGATGTCCCTAAGGATAAGTATACGTATAGGATAAAGTCCTAGAACTACGGTAACGATATTAGAATTTAATCTAAGATGTTAGATATTGAGGGTGCTCCCCCTTTACTATGTTGTTTTCCCTAGCATGATTTTTGCCTCTCACAATATTCTTTTTGGGTTTTAGAAAATGGATGGAAATAGGAAGATTCATGATAATGGTGGATTTGACGGACAATGGAATGATATTATTCATGAGAAACCAAATGAAATAGGATTTGGATGTCCAAACAACGTTATTATGCCTAATCAGCAATCTCATAATATGATCAATAATCTCAACTTTGGTAAGTTTCCCGAATCAGATAATAAGAGAAAGATGGAGTTTCATGATGATAATAGAGGAAAGAAAGTTCAATTTCCCTCATGTTAATCGTGTGGGAAGAGGAATTGAGGAGATTGTTTCAAGGGAACTGAAAGTTGCTTTGGGTGTGGAAAAGAAGGACACAAAGCCAGTAAGTGCAAAGAAAAGGTTCAGTTAACACCATGGATGAGGATAATGGAATTGATACGACATCAAAAATGGTTAAATGATTTAAATGTGGAATGTACTAGAATTATGAAAACCAATTCCCTAAGTTAATGTCTCATGAAGAGAATCAGTACGGTCGTATGGGTAGTATTTTTGTTGATGATGATGAAGAGACTACAAATGATATGTGATATGAAAGAATTTTTGAATCTCGGTCAATGGTTTAAGAAGGTAGTGGAATGATTACATGTTTATCAAGAGTAATGTTATATATGTAATCTCATGGTACTATGGAATAAAGAGACATCTAAGGATTGTTACACTATTGTCTTTCCTTTAGTTTTGAAAGCGTATGATTAATGGTACCAGTATCCATTAAAGGTTATTCAGATATTTTTGGAATATAAATGATATGTGTGTATAATGAAGGGATCAGGAGAAAATGAAATGCTTGATAGTATCGATGAGCTCATGATTCATATAAGGACTAAGTGATATCATGGTTTGAGTATAATGAATTTTGAGGATTTTGGTTTGTGGAATGTGTTATCTTTTAACTGCATTCATGTTTTCACTAAGTATCAATGGGTATTCATTATTCAAGAGAATACATGATTAAGGTATTCACATGTTTGTAATTTGACCAACCAGATATATCTTATGATATATGGGGGATAAATGATGGCATTCACGTGATTGTTATGGTACATTTCAATTAATCATTTTCTTTATTCTATGAGCTTGGAATGAAGTATTTTAGACAAGACTAAAGATTGGAATGGATTATGTTGGAAATAAGTTAGGATAGAAATTTTTTTGATATTATTGATGGGATGATATAGTAATATTGCTTTAGAAAAAGGACAACCTGCAGGACGGGCGACAACCCATCGCGTCGGACAAGGCTGTGGGAATCAAACCCACAACCGAAGTGCGACTGGCCATTAGCGCCTACCACTGGCCTACAGGAAGTCCCTATTTATTAGAAACTAGTTTTATTATATTAAGCAGTATGATATATGATGTATAAGTCTATTTTAGGAACCATATATGATTAATCTCTCTATTGATCGACTTATGTATATTTAATAACATTTTCTAACCTTTTGTTTGAGACAGATGGAATGACCCATCATTCTATCACATGATCTGCTAACACTTCACGAATAAAAAATTCAACATCATTTCTTTAAGAGATGAAGTGGAAATTTTTCAAGGCACAAACAACAGTGAGATTGTACCAAAATAAATTAGTATTTATTCTAATAAAAATTTATCAACTTTAGGGAAATGATCTTGAAAACCAAAAATGTTGTCCTTGTAGAGACCCGAAGCTTGACGTAGATGGAAATTACATTAGTTTTGCGGAATACTTAATAGAGTGAGAGGAAAAAATCACACTAGGGAAAACAATATAATAAAGGGGGAGTACCTTCAATATCTAACATCTTAGGTTACCGTAATTCTATTAGTATAACCTACACTTATACTTGACCTTAGGTACATCACTATACATACTATAGAAATATCTATAGGGATCTCACTAATGTTCTCGCATCCAAGTTTCCAAAGGTTGACTAAACCTTTCCTCTGATACCAACTGTAGAGATCCGAAGCTTGACGTAGATGGGCATTACATTAATTTTGCGGAAAACTTAATACATAAAAAAAACAGATACACAAGGATCGTAATAGTATAGTGTCTTTGGAAACCGGGAACGTAATATTCTAATAGTGGTGAAATATCTTCAACATCTCCCATAAAAATCTTCCACATTTTGTTTCCTTACCTAAAACCTTTCTTTTGATCCTGAGGGAAAATAAAACATAAAAAGGGTGAGCTCAAATGATCAGTAAGGTTATGCATGGATAAAATAAAACATACCATATAAATTTGAACTTAAAAACATGAACATAATGTTTAAACATCAAAAAACTTGAGCAACGACATAAAACATGGAAGTACATAAGGCATAGATCATAATGGAACATAAACCATGATAAAATAGCATGAAAATAAAACATTTAATTGTGGAATCCATTAAGAACATGTAGTGATTTACATAGTAGCCAGGGCATTGCTTCCGAGACCATCTTAGTGGACAAAGTCCCATTCTGAATCGAGTTCACTCCTCATTTCAGTCCTGTAACACTGAACCAGATTAACTTACAGATCCAGCCATGTCTATCTCATGAGATATAAAATCATTACCTAATGAATTGGAGGGATATATAGGTCCCACCCATCTCATAATGAAATCATTCATACTTGTTCCACAAAATAAACATACATCATTCATAATAACCCAATAAATAAAATGGGTTTCATAAATATCATCCCATCGTTACATAATACATATAAAATAAATGGATATGATTTCATAATAAGAGAAGTGAAACCATGTAAATCATAGTGACATTATACTTGAAACATACACATATGAAATAATGTCATCTTAGATGAAAAATGGTTTTGATAAAACACTTGAAATGAATTCCTGAGGAAAATATCCTTTTTTCTTCAAAATCATTTTCTTTTCACAAAATGTCATGGAATTTTAAAAGAAAAGGATTATGTTGAAAGTAGTCATGAAGTCTTTTGGAGGAAGCTTCATGAAAACAAGGCTATATAAAACCGTAAACATCCTTTCATTCCGTATAAGTTAAAAAACATTCTTCTTGGACTTTTGTCAGAAAAGTCAAAAAGTACCTCGTACGAAAAACGACAAAAGATTCCTTTCATATATTTTACCAAAAACTCCCCTAAGGGTAAAATTGGATTTTTTAAAAAAATGTGGGTGGATGGAAATAATATTACATTTTGAAAAAAACATGGATGTGGATGATAAAATACACCCCAGTAATTACGAAAGTATAAGCAATCTCAGATAAAAATGAGATTGTGATATTTCCCTTACCTTAGGTCTGATTTGCTTCGTAAGTGTCTGAACCTCATGTATAATGATTTAAATATTGTCATTGACTTATTCCAGAATCATACTCATTGTTATGGTATCATATATGGTTCACTTATGAATTTATTTTACCCGTTCTTTTGTAAATTCCATGTTAAAGAGCGTTTTGGGTAAAATCGTTTCATTTGTCGTCTGTGTTTTGACATGTAATTATTCATATGATTACTTAGATCATGAATACATAATTCCAGAATATAAAACATTATTTATATATAATATATATTTAAAATATAAATATATATAATAGATCAGTAAATGGAAAGAAATACACCGTTCATGGAGACGGTAGGCCGTACGTACGCATGAACGCTGTTTTCGGTTCCTTATTAAGTTGAATAGAATTAAGTAGATGAAATAAATATATATACACATATATCCAGTCTCATTATTATGTCATATATTTCATGATTACTTATTATATATACTTTATAATCATTCATGAATGGTTAACGTGGAGAATGAATCTCATCGCATCGTGGAGACGGTAGTCCGTACGTACGCACGAGTGATGATATCGTTCTCATGATCGTGGAATTGAATTAGAGTGTATGTATACTATTTCAGAATCTATATCACTTTACAATAATCATATATAGTTATTATGTAAACCATTATACCCATCCAAGTAGGGTGGTGGTGGAAAATAGATTACACCACGGCGTGGACACGGTATTTTGTACGTACGCACGCGCGGTGATTTCATTTTTAGTAGGATAGATAAGAGGTGAAATAGGGCTATTTCATATTTATAATAACATATCAGTATATGAGGGATACCTATTTTTTTAATTCATAATGAAAGAACCTAAGAAGAAGAAGTGGAAGAAGAAATATTGTTGAATGAATCGGTAACAGACATTATCTCTTCTTTGAAGCGCCTCTTTGAGATCTTTTTTTAGGGCACTAAAATTGGTCTTTAAAGAAGACCAGCACCTCTAGGATGTATATAGGGAAGTGGAGAAGTAAATATTACAGGGGATTTCCGAGCTTGAAGGCTCAAAGTGGTGTGAGTAAGAGAGGGAGGAGGTGCCCTTTTATAAGGGAGGAGAGGGGCACCTTTGGAATAACTAAAAATATTATTTTATTATAAAGCCAAATTCGGTATTAAATAGCTCCAAATTGAGATATTTTGAAGATAAGGAGGGGATGGGTCTAATTCCTCTCATAAAATAGAATTGGGACATGTTTAGTTCACTATATTATCCTTATCATTTAGTTTTAACTTTAAGTTAGATAATTTTACTTTTATTGTGTCTTTTTGTGTTCTTACACTATATGGTTAATAAACTTACTATAACAAGACAAAAGAACACCAAGTTGTTTATTATTAATATATATAACCTTATCTATGTCTTTTGGCCGATCCTTAGATTTTTAGGAATAAAATAACAATTAATAATATAATATTTTTTTAAAAACTATTTTATGTCAATTTTGACACTATTTAGTAATTGATTTTTGTGAAAATCATAATAGAATGATTAGTTCGAAAAAAGTTAATTAAATCAATACTAACATGTCATATTAACCTAGAAAATTATTTGAATTCATAAAAATACTGAAATTACATTTATTCGGGTATTTATAACATCAAATTATATCAATATTTCACTAATAAGATAATTACTGCATCATCTTTGTGTCATATATAAATTAAGTTATTTAAAGTTTAAAAATTACAAATAAAATATAATTATGTAGAAAATATTGTTAGCTTTCTAATTAATATTTATAGTCGAATTTATATTATGCATAACCCTATATTAAAAATGATTTTCTTATTAAACCTTGATTTTAACTATTTTAACCCTTCGTTAAATAAATTAATAATAAATGTCCAAATCTAATACATGTGGGCCTAAATGGTCATATTTTATTCCTAAGGTTGTTTATGGTTGAATTACACTTATCCAATAGAATTAGGACATGTGTTAGGGTAATAATAATATCATTTTTACCCTTAATTACCCTATTTACTTTTAACCGTGGTAAATAAAAGTAAAAAGTTACTATTCACCAAAAATTATTTTCATCTCATTGAACCACATTTTAATTACTGACATCAACCGTGTCTCTCAGATTTTTGAAATTCCACACACAGAAGCAGTAAAATTATGTTTTATGAAAAAATTCAGTTTTTTAACTACCACTTAGTGGTTTCACTATTCATCAAAAAATAAAAGTTTCCAGAAAAATACCAAAAATTAGGCCTAAGTTATATTTGATATTATGAAATAAAAATGATGTTTATTTTACCAAAATGAAAACATATCAGTTACATTAACTAATTTAAAAATTAATTCCCGTCGTGAAAACAAATAGCGTGTTTTTAAGAGATAAAAACTATTAAAAGATTGACACTTGTTTATGTCTGGTTTAAATGTGAAATTACATCCAATGAACAAGATTGTATTAAATTGTAAAAATATATTCTAAATATAATTTAAAACCACTCAAATTAATAATTTATCACTATTAAATATTTTGATTAAAAAGTTTTTTTAATTAAAATTTAGTAATTTTCACTATTCATCAGAATATAAAAGTTATCTGAAAAGTACCAAAATTTCACCCTATGCTAATTTCAATATTCCGAATCCAAAAATGAAGTCAATTTTGAATGATAAAATTTATAAAATTTCAAAAAGTGGTTGTTAATATTCATAATGGCTAGTTTTAATAATATTTTAATAGCATATCGTTGTTTAGTGAAACTCGGTATTACGTACTACACACGCTATCAAGAAAGGTCTCAATTGCGTGTAATGCAAGGCAAGTCAAGGATGCGTGTTATGCAAACTCCTTTTGGTGTAGCGTACAACACAAGACATTAATGAAATTAAAAAAAATATTTTTCATAAAATCTTGGGGGGTTATAGTCCTAGTGCTCTTATATCTGATGAATCGGATGGTACCTTAGATCATCACAAATTTATGGATTTTTGATTGCTGGATTTTCCATTGCCATGTTCTCTACCACTCTCCATCAGAAAATGATGGTTAGATTTCTATTCCATATCCATATTTTCACCTATGTGGAAACCCAGTGATTAGTTTATTTGGGTAACCATTACATTTCATACTTTTGTTTTTAAAGATTGGTTTTGGTATTCCTTTTTACAATATAGGTTTCTATTAAAGAAACTTTCGTGTAGTAAACCATTTATAACCCCGACGAATTTCAAGGGTGAAATTCATTTTAAGGGGGGTAGAATGCAACACCCCGAGATTTTATGAAAAATATTCTTTTTAATTTCATTAATGTCTTGTGTTGCACGCTACACCAAAAGGATCTTGCACAAAACACATCCTTGACTTTCCGTGCATTACATGCAATCACGACCTTCCTCGATAGCGTGTGTAGTACGCAATATCGAGTTTCACTAAACAACGATATGCTATTAAAATATTATTAAAACTAGTCCTTATGAATAGTAATAACCACTTTTTGAAATTTTTTAAATTTTATTTTTCAAAATGGACTTCATTTTTGGATTCAGAATATCGAAATTAGCTTAGGGTGAAATTTTGGTACTTTTCGGATAACTTTCTTTTTCTGATGAATAGTGAAAATTACTAAATTATAACTAAAAACTACCTTTTTAATCGAAATAATTAATTGTGATAAATTATAAATTAGAGTTGTTTTATAGTATATTTAGAATATATTTTTACAATTTAATACAATGTTGTTCATTGGATGTATTTTCACATTTAAACCAGACAAAAACAAGTGTTAATCTTTTGATAGTTATTATCTATTAAGAACACGCTATTTGTTTTGATGACAGGAATTAATTTTTAAATTAATTAATGAAACTTATATGTTTTGAATTTGGTAAAATAGATATCATTTTTGAGTTCATAATATCAAATATATCTTTGGCCTAATTTTTGGTATTTTTCTGGAAACTATCATTTTTTGATGAATAGTGAAATCGCGAAGTGGTAGTTATGAAAAATGAATTTTTCATAAAACTAAATTTTACTACTTCTGTGAGTGGAATTTCAAAAATCTGAGATACAGGGTTGATGTCAGTAAGTAAAATGAGATTCAATGAGATGAAAATAATTTTTGTTGAATAGTAAATTTTTACTTTTTTACCATGGTTAAAAGTAAATAGGGTAATTACGGGTAAAAATGATATTATTATTACCCTAACATATGTCCTAATTCTATTGGATAAGTTTAATTCGACAAAAACAACCTTAGGAATAAAATATGACCATTTTGGCCCACTTGGATTAGATTAGGACATTTATTATTAATTTATTTAAAGAAGGGTTAAAATATTTAAAATCAAAATTTAATAAGTATGAAATTTTTAATATTGGTTTATACATAAGAAAAATTCTAATATAAATATTCATTAGAATGATAAAAGTATTTCCTACATAATGATATTTTATTTTTAATTTTTAGACATTAATTAAGTTAATTTATTTATGATACAATGATGATGCAGTAATTATCTTATTAATAAAATATTGACATAATTGATGTTATAAATACACAAATAAATATAATTTGAGACTTTTTATGAATTAAACTAATTTTATAGGTTAATATGACATGTTAGTATTTATTTAATTAACTTTTTTTGAACTAATAATTCTTTTATGAGTTTTACAAAACTCAATTACTAAATAGTGTCAAAATTGACATAAAATAGTTTTTAAAACAAATATTATATTATTAATTGTTATTTTATTCCTAAAAATCTAATGATCGGCCAAATGACTTATATAAGGTTATATATATTAATAATAAACAACTTCGGGTTCGTTTGGCTGATTATAGTATGTTTATTAACCTTATAGTATAAGTACACAAGAAGACACGGTAAAAGTAAAATTATTTAACTTAATGTTAAATCTAAATGATATGATTAAAATAGGAACATAAACTGGTCTAAATTCTATTTTATTATAGTATTTCGACCCATCCCCACCTTATATTCGAAATATATCAATTTTGAACTATTAAAAACCGAATTTGACTTTATAATAAAATAGTTTTTTTAGTTATTCCAAAGGTGCCCCTCTCCTCCCTTATAAAAGGGAACCTCCTCCCTCTCTTCCTCACACCACTTTGAGCTTTCAATCTCGGCCAACCCCTGCCAAATTCTCTTCTCCACTTCCATAGATACATCCTAGAGGTTCTGGTTTTCCTCAATGTCCAATTTTAGTGCCCTAAAAGGAGATCTCAAAGAGGCGCTTCAAAGAAGAGGTAATGTCCATTACCGATCCTTTCACCTTTATTTCTTCTCCACTTATTCTTCTTAGGTTGTTCCATTTTGAAGTAATAACATCAGTATCACTAATATACTGATATGTTATTAGATGTATGAAACAACCCTATTTCACCATCTATCCATCCTACGGAAAACGAAATCACCGCGTATGTGTACGTACGGAATATCGTCTCCACGCCATGGTGTAATCTATTTTCCACCACCAGCTTACATGGATGGGTATAATGGTGAAAATAAACAACTATATAATATTAATGTAAAGTGTTATTAATTTTGAAATAGTATTCATACACTCCAATACAATTCCACGGTCATGAGAATGATATCATTGCTCGTGCGTACGTACGGACTATCGTCTCCATGACGTGATGAGATTCACTCTCCAGGTTAACCATTCATGAATAATTATAAAGTATATAAAATAAGTAACCATGAAATATATGACATAATAATGATACTGGATTTATGTGTATATATATATGTATTTCATCTACTTAATTCCATTCAACTCAATAAGGAAATGAAAACAGCGTTCATGCGTACGTACGACCTACCATCTCCATAAACGGTGTATTTCATTCCATTTACTGATCTATTATATATATGTATATTCTGAATATATATTATATAAATCATGTTTTATATTCTGGTATTATGTAATCATCATCTAAGTAATCATATGAATAATTACAAGTCAAAACACGGACGACAAATGAAATGATTTTACCAAAAACTCTCTTTAACATGGAATTTAAAAAAGAACGGGTAAAATAAAGTCATAAGAGAACCTTATATGATATCATAACAATGAGTATGATACTGGAATAAGTCAACGACATTATTTAAATCATTATACAGAAGTTTCGGACACTTACAAAGCAAATCAGACCTAAGGTAAGGGAAATATCACAATCTCATTTTTATCCGAGATTGTTTATACTTTGAAATTTATTGGGGTGTATTTTATCATCCATATCCAAGTTTCCCCAATATGTAATATTATTTCCATCCACCTAAAATTTTTTAAATCGAATTTTACCCATAGTTGAGTTCTTAGTAAAATATATGAATTGAATCTTTTGTCATTTTTCATACGAGGTACTTGTTGACTTTTCCGGCAAAGTTACGAGATGAAAGTTTTTTTAACTTATACGGCGCAAATGGATTTATACTGTTTTATAAAGACTTATTTTCATGAAGCTTCCTCCAAAATATTTCATGACTATTTTCAAAAAAATAATTCTATTTTAAAATTGCATGACATTTTTTGAAAAGAGAATGATTTTGATGAAGAAAGGATATTTTCCTCAAGAATTCATTTCAAGTGTTTTATCAAAACCATTTTCCATCTAAGATTACATTATTCCATATGTGTATGTTTCACGTTTAGTTTCTCTATTAATTACATGGTTTCACTTTTCTTATGATGAAATGATATCCATTTCTTTTATATGGATTATGAGATGATGAGATGATGTTTATGAAACCCATTTTATTCTTTGGGTTATGATGAATGTTTTAAGTTTATTTTGTGGCACAAGTAAGAATGATTTCATTATGAGATGGGTGGGACCTATATCTCCCTCCAATGCATTGGGTAAATATTTATATCTCATGAGATTGACATGGCTGGAACGGAATGTTAAACTGGTTCAGTAATACAGGACTGGAACGAGGAGTGAACTCGATTCAGAAAGGGACTTTGTCCACTAAGATAGTCTTGGCAGCAATGCCTTGGCTACTATGTAAATCATATCATGTGCTTAATGGTTTCCACAATCACATGTTTTATTCCAATTCTATTTTATCATTCATAATGTTTCTTTATGATATATGCCTTACGTACTTCCATGTTTTATGTCATTGCTCAATCTTTTGATGTTTAAACATTATGTTCATGTTTTTATGTTCAAATGTATATGGTATGTTTTATTTTATCAATGCTTACCCTGAATTAGAATTTGAGGTCACCCATTTTATGTTTTATTTTCCCCATGATATAAAGAAAGGTTTTAGGTAAGAAAAAAAGGGATGATCTTTATGGGAGATGTTGAAGATATTTTACCATGATTAAAAGATTTTATTCCGAGTTTCCAAAGGCACTAAACTATTACGGTCCTTGTGTGTATGTTTCTGTTATGTACTTAGTATTCCGTAAGGTAATGTAATGTAGATGTACGTTAAGCTTCGGGTCTCTACATTACACCAGTGTGGTTTCCGTTTCCCTATGTAGGATGCATGGGGTGATGTAACAGGTTAACAACATGTTTTGAGGATGACAATGCATGGCAGTTTAATATCTTGCAACTCGGACGAGGCAGGTTCACTCCACATCCCAAGGACTTACATAACAGGCACCCTCTGCACCTTGGTGATGGGAATGCACCAGCAATGTCGTGACTGGGGCTATTAAGAGGTGATCCAATTAGGGGTCCACATAAGCGTGGATATGTGATGAAGTAGTAGCCATTAGCATGACTATGTGAAGAAGAATATGGTGAGGCAACACAATGTGAAATCTCTCCCAAGGGACTTTGAAGTTGCTTCGTGCGATCCAATGAGGTTTCATTAGAGAAGAAGTTGTCGAGAAAAGCGGATTAAGAGTAGCGGCCTTGTAGAGCTCTGGTGCTCCATGCAATGGAAGGGCATCATGAAGATATGGCCTTCGCGAAGTGAAGTTTCCAATCCAAGGCATAGGGCATAGGTTCATTCAAGAGGTGGTTCATGAAGTGGAATGGAATTCATGAAGCAAAGCCCTACAAATTATGGTTTTCCCATGAAGTAAGGTCCTGGAAAGCAATGTACTTCACAAGGCATTATGATTATGGATTTACATTCTAGTCACATGTGTATGGGGGGTGCTTTATGAAGAAGTGATGCTTTGTGTTGACCTGAGTCCCCATGAGGATCTCCTTCGATCATGAAAGACTGTGGAATTCACGAATGGCATCCCTCTCAATATAGGGTGTGAAAACTAGGCAAAGGGGGGAGATTTCGCAGAGCAAAAGTACCTTGAGTAGATCATGGTTCGTAGAGCCGAAAGTGCATTGTGATTTCAGAGCTGAGAAGGAGAAAGGTTGAATGATTCGTCTTTTGGGCATATGGGATGGCTGGTATTTATATGCAAGAGGTGCTGCGAAGTACATCTTGCTCAGCATGAAGATGGATTCCACTTCACAGGGGGCTTGCGAAAGTTAAATCAGGTCGTGGAGCATCCTGCCTCCTTACTTCATGGCGGGCTCACGGAGGTCAAATCGGCTCGCAGATCATCCCGCCACCTTGCTCCGCGATGCGCTCGCAAATGAAAAAATGACTTGCAGAGCATCCCACCACATTGCTTCGCAGCAGTCTCGTTAACGTCAAATCTGTTCGTGGAGCATCCCTCTTCCCTACTTCGCGACGGGCGCGAGGCCATGGCACTCTACGAGAGGGTTCACGAGCCAGCTTCAGAGACATTCTTATTATCCTTATCCCTTCCTATTTTTTCCACCAAAAATACATTAATTAATTCATTAATAAATTAACACTATTCAAGAGCCTCATCATCGCATGATTAATTTATGATTCAAATATTCATTCAACGGAAGAAACCCGTCATATTTCAGTACTAACATAATGATATATGGAAAATTCCAAACACAAGAAAATATGAGATAACATTTCCACCACTTCTTGGATTGAAGTCAGTGCAACTCGATTTAGAGGTTTTATTACAAAAACCTGATATTACATGTCTGTAAAATCACTTAAGAAATTTTTATTTTAAAATCATTAAACATGATAAATTCACATTAAGAGGCATTCAATATAAATACATCACTACATGGATTTTATTTCTAATAAATGTGAAGCAATACATTTATTAATTCATTTATAAAATCAAGGACTTGGAAAGGGACCAAACATAGGGGTGGAACAAATTCATTACTCAACTGCTTGAAATACGATGAAAACCAATCCACAATAGGTCTACTATCTCATGCACACACACCTTCACACACACACAGACACACACATATATATTCATGCATGCATGTATGTATGTATGTGTTGTTGTCTCTGAAACAATGTGGATGAACTGAATCAGCCCGAACCACCTCTCCTTCGGCTACGGTTGTCAGAAGGCGAAACAACATGTCTCAAGAACCTTGTTTAACAACCATGATGAGGTGGAAAAGACGCATGAAGGCGCTGAAAGAGTCTGATCTTGTGAAGAGTAGCCGACAAGGGGGGTGTAGTGCACCTCATAGGGGTTGGGGGCATGGTATGTGTCACTTATCCTATAGTGCGCCTCCTCCTTCAATCTCTCTCAATCTACTAATTAAAACCCTAATAAACAAATATATATAATATAATACTTATAAAATTTATTATTCTCATTTAATTTAACTTTTCTGCATTAATTAACATTTTAATAAATGTTTCATAACTAATTATGAATTCCTCCATAAATCAACCAGTTAAATTCCTGAACCATTTATTTTACTGAATAAATTAAATATTGATAATAAAATAATAATTATTATTATTATATATTTATTTTATATAAATTTAATAAAAAACAATTCAAAAACAAGTTAACTGTATAGTTAACCCTTATGGTTTGACTGACTATACACAACCCAATTACACCCAAATACTCTTTTACATTTCTTTTTATATTACCCTTTATTGATAAACAATAACTATTTATTAAAAAATTATTTAATAAAATTCAATCACAAAACATAATTAAATAATTCCCCACATCATGTTATTTAATTAAATTCTTCTAACACAAATAATTTTAATTAAAAACTCCATCTCTCCTTTACTTAATTAATTCTATTCACACGAATTATATGAGTAAAACATCCAATTTGAAGGTATAAATTAAATTCAAATTGAACATTAATTTAATTAAATGATACCCCCAACAAATCATTCAATTAAATTCATTTCAACCAAAAATTAAATTAATTATACCAGTATAATAATAAGCATCATTATTTTTGTCATCTAATAAAAGAGTTCATTGGTTAAACCCAAAAATCCCTATAACACATCATTTAATTAAATTCCATTTAACTTAATTTAACGAAATGAAACCACAATTTCGCAATAATTAATTAAATATCACATTTCCATAGATTTATATAAAAAACCACAACATCCATTATTATTATTCTTCATAATAAAAATAACAACCATAATTAATAATTATTATTATAGTCATAAAACCATAGAAATAATAATCCCACTATTATTATTATTCAACCACAGATAAAACCCAACACCACTATTAAATAAATGTGCTTCGTTATTAATTTTGAAACTCCTAATTTAATTATACAGAACTCCATTAAATATAAAACTCATCATTTAATTTCACATAACAGTTAATCCTCATATAATAAAATTATTCACTAAGATTCCAAAAATCCTCATTAATTTCAAGAAACATTTACACTCCATTAATCATGGAATTAATTTTTTTTAACAAAAATGACACACCACATTAATCCTACAACTAAAATAATTTTACATAAAAATAATTATTAATATTTGATAATATTAAGAACATTATTATTATTATCACATTTATCTATTTAAACAAAAATCTCCAATTTTCAATTATTTAACTAAAATAAATAAAATATTAAACTAGGTAAGCTACACGGGTTGGACTGTAACCATTTCTAGCCCATGGAAATCCATTAATGTGCTCATTTCCAGATCTGGTGCTCCCAAAAAATATCTCGAAACTTGTTAAAATGATCGTGTATTCACCCAAATTGAAAAAAGCACCATTAATTATTTCAATACTCAAAATAATGGTCTTGAGATCGATATAAAAACCAACACGTAAAAACATAAAAACAAAATCGATAAAATTCATAATTTCAACCTTGTTCAAAAACACTTGAATTTACATTCAACCCACCATAAAAACATCTTTTTATTGACAAGTCATCAAGTACTACAACATCTTATAACCCACCATGGTCGATATGTTTTGTTTGAATAAATATATTAAGTTTCTAAATTCCAAATTCACTACTAACAAAAACATAATTTTGAATTTTTAATTCATTAGAATCTGATCCAAAGCTCACTAAAACTGATAATTTATCTAAAGCCATTAGCGGGGCCTCATGGAATAAAAATATAGAATCTAAATCGAACAATAGAAAATGGTTACACATGAATTCCTAGAATGACTATACGGACCCAAAACTCACACACACCCTTTAACTGATAATGTAATTTTTTAAACGATTCCCTCAATAAACACATGTACATACAAGTCATTAACTGAACTACGAAGACATTAAAAAGTCAGTACAATTCATGGATATTAAAAAAAGCATTCCCTAACATAAATTAAGGCATTCCCCAATGAGACCTCACATCTCGTTTACTACCAAGTTAACAAACACTCATCAAACCCTACAACATTTCAATCTTTAATGCAGCGTAAGACCAATGCTATCATAGTGTCTCCATGATTAGGTCAAGATATAGGGAATGATTGAATCTTTCAATATATCATTCTATGAGAAACCTAAGGTCACCAAAAATATCAGTCAAACTACTACCAGATTACTATATTCAAAACACATAGCATCACCTACAAACAAGTTTACTGAAATTGAGGAGACACTATTCACCTTTAGATTGTCAATGAAGTCGAAATAAAATATCATCTCCTCAGAAGTGTTCTATTTCAGAAAACCTTAATGCATATCTGTCACATTCCTCGAGCCAGAACCACCATCCTAATCATTGATCATAAATTCCATAACATAAACATATTGACGTGTCCAAAACACTCGAGTCCCAAAGAAGTCATCCTGAGTAGTGGGAAAAACATAACATAACGCCCCAAAAATTATAATGGTACAACCCACCATGGGGTAGCCCATTATAAAACATAATCAATGAACTTTTCTCTTGGTAATAGAAAATAGAATCAATTGGTTCAAAAGACCCCTTTTAATTTTAGCAGTTTTAAGTTATTCAATTAATCCTTTCAAAATTTTAATGAATTTCAACAAACACAAACATAATTTTTCATAACAAGTATTTTTATTTCATTCAATAAATACCCCACAAGATAACTTTACATGATATAAAACAAACACTTTAAACATTTAAGGTTTAGGGTTATCAAATTGAATTAGAAATTTTAGCATCTAAATTCCTTTTACCGAAATGGAAACCTTCAAAGGTCCCATTTATTTAATCCGAGTTCATCAAAAAGCAACACAAAAAAAGTTCATTACAATAAAAACTCAGAAGTTTTAATATCATAAACATTTTCAAACATACTACGGTTATATGGTTCAGTCCCATGGGTGTTAATCTACTAGTTTATAAGGCACCCATACACCCTACCACTGACATTTGGATCCCATTTATTATATCAAATTTTAATTTAACATTTTAACTTAATCAACCCTCTTTAATTGTTTTAATACAAGGGTAACACTTTTTCACATTTATAAGGCTATCACATACAATAAAACTGAAAATAATTTCCCTCATAATTGCATCCAACTAAATTTATCAAAAGTTAATAATAATTTATCAGCAAGCTAAAATGTGATGACATGTTGCTATCTTAGATCAACATGATGAAATCACTAAAATATTCTATAACCTAGAATCATGGAACCAAAGAAATTCATATTATCACTCAATAATTATGATTATAAAATTGAAACATTAATTCTAAAAAGGATTACGTACAAGACATGCCATATATTTAAGGAACCCAATCATTATTAGCAGGAATACAACTATTTCAACTACAAGACATGGCATGTATGCATGGCATGTTAAAATCTAAGTGCCTAATATGATGCATGTAATGCAACTTCATTATCATATCATGACAAGGTAGATTTTTCAAAATCATATAATCAATAAGATGTAGAAAATACACGTCACTAATAGTGATATCATACAAAGTGTAATATCGAAATGTATGAACATCAATTCGTAGCCATGGACACTTGGCCATTCCCATAAATGATGTGAAGAATCCCCAGATTGGTTATTAATCCAATTGAAATAACAGTCCTAGTCTCCCATCATCCTCCCCAAAACAAAAAGAAAAAAAGGAAAAAAACCCTTCTAATACCACAATGTAACGTCCTGACGCAGCTCACCCCTGAACCGGTTGTAAGACAAGCAGCCACAAGACCTGAAGCGCTTCTTCCTATTAACCAAATGGGGCATACTAGCATTTAAGGACTATCGATAATCATTTGGGATACTTTACCCCCTTATTATTTTAATAACAGGTGATAATATCAGCCAATTGTTGAAAGAGTGTGAATAACAATAATGCATCAGAATACATAATATTATAAATATTGTATATAATAAAATGGCCAATGCCAATTTTAAACAATTATGGCATGTAATGATGGTAAAACTATGAAAGTGATAAACAATACATTATTCTTTCCATATCAATAATATAGTAAATAAATTAGTACTCAGAAAGTGAGAGTGATCTCTTTGAGAATCCCAAGCATCTGCTCGATCCTCGGCTCTTATCTCCCATATTTATACAAACTACACAATCCTGAAACCAAATAGAATATTCTGGGGTACCCTAGTGAAATGGAAGCCTGATTATAGTGTGAGATATAAATATCAGTAGGCTAGGGCCATCGTTGTCTACTCCAATTTGAGGTAATCAATAAATAATTGAAATACTATGAGGTCATGCATAAAATAATGTAACCAGTACAATGTAACTATATAGCCATGTACCTACTTCATCCCACATCTGGTGTATGTACCAACATTATACGTATCTCATGAATACAGAATAGTCATCACTCATTCCGTTTCTATTATCAAATATTAAATCATCGATATATTATATAAGAACTGTAAAATTATATGAGCCTCTTTTAAGGATATTCTTAATTTAACAGCAAAATCCATGGCATCCCCTAGACTCCCATATCTCAATGCCTACCCCAGCCATGCCAAGATATGAACTATTTTCCATATTAAATCACACATCAATACATCAAACCATAATTCATTATCCCTTTAACTCAGTTCATGCATGACCAAATGGACCCAGAGACTAATGTTAGTTAATGGGTGTATAACGTCATGTTTATAACACTAGTGAGTATTTATAGCATCAATCATTGTCTCACTACCCATTTGTATTTGCAGCATCATTCATTTTCCTATAAAAGAATATTTTCATTCTTGGTGTGTGTAGAATGGAATTTCATTCACCTTGTGAGTATTTAGAGAACCATTCCCTATCTTAAAATCCATTTATGAATCATACATATATATTTATCATTGTTGTAATACGCCATGTCTAACATACCAAAGCCATCCATCAATCAATTCATAAATTTATTTATCAAATCTCTTAATTAATTAAACTACATATTGACTACATAAAACTCCCATCAAATAATTCCACCAATAATTAACCATTCAGCATCATGATAGTTAATAATTAATAAACAATTATTTTTTCGTAAACACGTGAATGACAACCGGATAATTAACAAAACATTTAATTATCCCAATTCTTTAACAAAAAGAAAGATAATTAATATACCAATAAATTATCTATATTCACTAATGAAACAATTTAATAAAATTATATAATAATGATATCAATAAAAATTTAATATATATATATATATATCTTTATATTTATATTTATATTCAATATGTATTTTAATTTATTTAAAAATTTTATTAACATCTATAATACTATGTATTTAAAAATTTAGATGATTGGTAATGTCATTTCCCTACATATGAAATATAAAATAAAATTGAAAAATATTTAAATCAATACTCATGAATTATATCTAATATAAAATGATGATTTTTAATTAAAATTATTCTTGATAATATTTTTAACATTTATCATGAAGCATTATGTGTGTTGTGATACACAATAGAAATATTATATCAATGTAACTTTTATAAAATACTAGTTCAATTTTAGATATAAATTGGAATAAAAAATTATATAAATTGGTCATAATGATTATTTATTTTTTAATACATTTTAAAATGTACTAAATTTTAAGAAAAGTCACTCTATGCTTCGAAATTAATTGGTTTTTCAGAAATTCTTTTTATTGCATTTTGTTTTGTAAATTACAATTAATATAAAAATATTTTTTAAATTTTATTCAATATAAGTAAAATTATTTTGAATTTTTGAATTTCATAACTATCATCGGATGACGATTTTTTAAAATTTTAAATTAATTTTTTATGTTAATAGTTTAAAGTGTCTATTTTTAAGAAAGATTCATTTATTTTTTGTTTATCAAGTAATATAAAATAATTGCTTGGATTTTAATTTTTAGATAATATATAATATTCACAATTTAATTATAAATAATATATCTAATTATAGATGAATATTTATTATACCTAAATTTTTTATATGTATACTTTTATGTTATAAAAGGCTTATTTGGTTAAAATGTTTTCCATCACGTTTTGTTATGGTTTTTTAATATAAATGGAAAAACATGAAATTTAACAAGACAAATTTGGAAACAAAATTGGAATATTAATTAATTGTTTTATGATACTAATTTCATTTTTGTTCATTAAGAATTGTAACAAGGTTGAAAATTAATATCATTGTAATTGTTTAAATGGATTTGATAGGGAATAAAATATAAATATGTGAATTAAAATTTCATAAAAACATTTCCAAATAATATTTTATCTCAATATTTATATTCTATATCATACTCACATCATAAAAATTATGTTTTTCAGAAACATAACTTGTGTAATACATTAATAAATTTTAAACAATCGAAAAATTACTATTTTTTCCAACCCCTCACTTACAATTGGACAAAACTTCTCTTATCTACTTTAGAAATATTGATCATAAAGATCAAATATTTATACGCAAAGACCATCTCAATATCCATCCCCATGATATTCATGTCATTTTTATCAAAGTAAAAATAGTAGAAAGATTCATAAGTATGGGAAAGAGGTTGTACAAAAACGTATAGCTATTAACTAAGAAATTACATCTTATTTTATAAATCATTTTATTATTTCCCACAATGATATTTTAATAAATTAAGTATCTAAGATGTACTATGATTTTATTATGTTTATTTTAAAACATTTATTTTCTTCCTTCTACATCTAAATGAAAAGAGTATCATTCTCAATGCTTATATTTGGACAACCGACCCATGAAGCATTGTATTTAGTATATCATCACGATCATTCATGGATGGTTATTATGATAGATTAATTTTTATATATTATTTTTGTGAACTAATTATTATTATATAAAAATAATAAAACATAATCCTTCTTATCCTTGCATCCATTAAAAATAATTACATCACCCACGCGTACATGTGGAGTACCACCGTTGTGAAGTGATGTGATCTATTTTTTTGTACACATTTCATAAATTGTAATAAATATTTATATAATGAATATATATGACAATTATAACTTTATTATGATTACTTATATTATATTACATGAACAAGATACAAGTATTGAAACTATTGAACACAAAAATTAAATAAAAAAGAAAACACATAACACTCAAAATGATGATTTAATAAGAAAATATTAAAAAATGAGTGTTGGAATTTAATAATTGGATTATATTACATGATAAAATTAATTATATGGTTATTTTAATGGGTTATAATAAATATAAATTTACTATATAGGTGGTTGGAAGGTCATATGAAGCATTTCAGACCTGAGGCAATGATCTTTAATAATAATATTTATTTTTTATGAAATATGTAATTTTATATTCATATTTCCTTTTATGAGATGTATATACAACCCCATAGACATCTTATTTTATAGATATTTCATGATTTATGGTTTTTAATTTATAATAAAAAATATTTTACCTAATAATATTTTATTTAAATGTTACCCTAGGGGTAAGTTATTATTTAATAATATCTTCTTTTGATAGGATTTATTATGTCTACAGTTCAGTTGGGGGATTTATATTATAATTATATCATAAAAACTACATATTTTTTAGAAAAATAATATTTCTATAAATAAAATTATTTCATTTCATTTTTCTTTCTATATGTACTAAAAATCCAAAATTAATGTTTTTTTGGAAAACAGAATTTTTTATTTGTATTCTTTTGGGCCTATTTTCGATTAAAGTAATTTTTTTAAAAAAATATGTTAACGAATGATTTTAGTATTATCTATTGATTTATTACAATAATTTCTAAATTTTTATATATAATAATTCATAAATGGAATTATCTTTTCATATTCTCAAGGACAGACTATAATATTTGTTTAAACATACATCGCACTAATGAATTTTCGAACAATAATAAATAATATTTTAATAGAATATTTTTATTTTATTTAACAAGGATCTATAAAATAAAATACTTTTCTTAAAATTTTGGATATTATTTTATTTTAAATAAGTTATTTCAAAATGAAAATTTATTTTTAGCATGATATGTTTCAGTGATCATTAAAAAGTATTTTCATATATATTAGTATCATTTGAATAATCATTATATTTAATGCGTTTATACTCTGTTGAAGTTTTACACTATATATTTATAGATTAATTACAATTACATTGAGCATGGAAATTATTTAAATTCTTTATTATAATTGTACCATTACATATTTTTATTATATATTATGGAATTTTTATTATGTTACACTTTTTAGACATTTGATGAATTCATAAGACATATTGATAGATGGTTTTGGGATCAAAATAGCATTTACCCTTGTCATATCTATTGGCCATGTGATTAAAAATATGTTGGTAATTTTTAATATTTCTTACCCATTTATGTATGATGTCTTGGCATGAGGCTATGATCATTTTTGTGACATATTGAAATAAGTTCTTCATGTATGTTTAATAAGAAAAAAATAAAACATTCTGTAAATATGGAAATATTTAATAAATATTGTATTAAAATTAAATTAATTTCAATATCCTTTTAAAATTTTCTATCTCATATGATTATTTATATGAAATTATTTGATCATATTTTATTCCTACAATATTATTCATGCTTTTATTATTATATAATTTTGTCATATATATGAATTCCATTGCTAAGTATCTATGTTCTTTATTTGTATCATTTCCATAGGAATGTATGAAGTGTTCTATGATTGATAAATAAGGATATCCTTGAGCGAATAATAATGATCCCAATGAATAAAAAATTATTTTATATTTTAATTAGTAATTCGATATTAAAAAAGGAATCAAGCATTCAAAAATATATAAAATATTAGGTTCATTGGAATATGGTCCCCTGTAATGTTTATCAATGCCACAATATAATCATTTCCTCTAGGTTTCTGATGGATGGTGTTAATTGTTTTTCCGATCAATCTTATTATAAACTATGTTAACTGAATTTAGGACGAAATATATTGGAGAAAATAATATAAGGATATAATCTATGGATCTGTCTATGTATATAAATATATGATGAAATTTTGATATGATATACAATTCAATGTCTCCTAGAAAAAAAAAATCTTTCATGAATAATATAAAGTTTAATATTTAATGTAATAGATTCTCTAATTATTAATAATGATAATTGGGAAGATTGGGTATTAAATCAATCATCATTGGTGCATGATGACTCAAATTAAGGCTAAAAACAATGTTGGATACTCATAGAGATATTCTTTCCTTATTAAAAAATTTCATTATAAATAATTATGGTCGATTTGAAAAGATAATGAAAATGGATTAACAAGTTTAATCTTATGGTTTTAGTTATGGAAAAGAAGGATTCAATATTTATATAACTTAGTGATTATTTTCATGATTATATGATTTCTCCCAATGATTAGTTTTTCACAGACAATTATTATTGTAGTAGTAAATGGTTGGAATAAAGAAAATTCAATATTAATTGGGATGTACATGAAATAAGTATCCTCATGAGAATCTAAATGAAATGGGGCATATAATGTGAAATGATACTGTTTTGACTAACAACATATCTCGACATATGAATAAAAAAAAAAAAAATAAGTCAGTTTCCTAATGAAACATATGGTTAAAAAATAATTTTAATGGTGTAAGTGTCTTACATAATATTATGTTATCAAATGTCTATAATGTGCGAAGATGAACATAATAAAATTTGTCAATAGAAGGATAATATTATTCAGGTTGGAATATAAGCACATAGAGATTGTAATTTCTAGTGAAAAATTATGAAATTAATCTAGGTAAAAAATGTATATATATTTGTACCGTTGTTAGATTCATGTGTTTTGTTTTTAAAACATGGTAATTCTCAATGTTAATACCTAATCCTATTGCTAACACCTAGTACAAGGAAGTCCTTATTTCTATGAACCATTGATGTGAAATTAATAATTTTTTATATATTGGGATTCAATAAATAATATTTTTTATATTTTTTATATACGTTATTTTAGTTAAAATAGTCATGAATGTTCTAAGGATTTCACTGCATTAGTTTTTAGTAATAATATTAAATCAGAATTTGAAGGGTAAAGATAACCTAGAAATTTTATTCAGTCATAACGATTTATTTTTGGGAATGAAATTATATATGGATTAATAACACTTACCAGGTGCATGATTAACATAGAATAATTTTTAAATGGGTTAAAGATATGATTAATAGTTATAATTTAAAATTTATAACATTATTTACCATTAAATGGACTAATAATTTATGGAATAATTAATTTATATCATAAATTATTATTTCTATTTAAATATAAAATATTTGGAATATTTTTTATAGTATAGGGTTATATTTATGCAATTGTGATTGTGTTATTATTTGAAATAAATTATATTTTCCTTGATATATTCTAGTGTTTAACATTATTATAATTTTATATTTATGGTTTCGACATGATTATTATGTTAAATTTATAGATACATTATATCTTATGGGGAACAATGTTCGGTTGATTTTTCAAAATTTTGGGACATCTTTTCAAAACGTTTTTGGTTTTAAATAATTGCTAAGGATTTTTTTTGTGGAGTTCTGGAATATACCTATTTGGGAAAATAATTAAGTATATATATTGTTATTATAAGTTAAATATTTAATTGAAATTGTTCAAATGATTGTTTCATTATATTATTTATCAAACCATGTAATATAAAGATATGGGTTTAGTAACTATATAGACACAAAATGAATATCATTTCATCATTTTATAGATTTTATTATCTATGAGAAGCTTACTTCTAGGCTTTATTCATGAGAAACACATACATATAATTAAAAATTTTAATATGGTATGAAAATAAGTGAAAAAGAGCTAAAGCATTCAACCAAATTGTCAAAATATATTTATGGATTTGATTATATAAACTACATAAACTCTAATTTTTTATGGTAATATAATTCCGTAAATCTAAGAATTGTATTTGGAATCTAATAATCATTTTATTCATACAATCATTTAATTTTCATTGATAATCATTTCACTTGACATTGATTATTGGTATTGTGGTCATTAACAGTCGCATTATTATATTCTCTATAATTCACTATTTTTCATACAAAATTTTATTTAATCAATATATATATATTCCCTTACCTCTAATATTATTCTCAGCATATGAATCCAGACTGTTTTTTATTTCAGGTATCATTTATGTTCCCACTTCTTCAATTCAAATGAATCAATGTTGTCAGTTTTTCGGCTTGGGGTTTTTAAAAAGGTATTTTCAAATATTTATCCCCTGATAAAATTTTTAACAATTCAATTTGTGAATTTTATTTGAATTTGGGAGATCACAACACCACCCATATAATGTTTAATATAGTAATAAACTCAATATCCTTTTTATAACTCAATATCGAGTATTAAGTGTCTTACGATATGCGATAACACAATTATTTACTATGAAAAATATAACATATCCATTAAATTGCATGTAAAAAATCAAAAATATCAAAAATATGTATAATGGATTTTTATTATAAAAATTTACTTATTAATTCACAATAATGTATTACCAATGTTTCAGTAAAAACATTTTATGCTTGAAATTTTTTTATTAAATAATTGATTTCATTACATTTTGAATTCCAAAATTAAAATTAATTAATACAACGTTTTAAAATTTAATTTTCAGGGATTAATTTAATTTTTTAATCCTTCATGTCAATATTATCTTTAGGTGGGCTTTTATTAGTTTCTTGTAAATATCAATTGTTGCATGATTAATGAAAAAAATTCATTCTTAAAAAATTTAATTTAAGTTCATAATATGAAATAATTTACGAGTATCATAATGATATGAATTTGACTAGAAATTAATATAAGACAATAATACATAGAAATAATATCTATAATTTAAAAATAATCTTTGTTTTAATTGACTTGGTAGATTTTTATTTTATGGATTAAAAATCCATGTTTATTAAAATGAAATTACCCTTGAATTTTTTAGGATTGTTTATATGTCTAAATATTACACATATAGAAACATCATTATATCAAATTGAAAAAAAAATTGGTAATGTTTTTTATGTGATCACATTCATTTTCTATCATTATTAACAGTGAACCTGTAAATAATCAATACTACGTAAATGGAAAAATCGATTAAGGGTGTTTTAATAAAAAATGATAATTGTTAGTGTTATATAAAATCATTTAAGGCTCAAATATAATATCTACATTTTCATCGAATATATCCATCCTTTCTAAAATATTAGAATCTGGGAAAAAATGTATTGAGTAGGATAAAAAAATATTTTAATATTTTTGAAAATTTATAATTGTGTCATATACAAGTATTATAAAAGGACACCACCTCTCCAATAATCCTCACACCTAATGATCCATATAGATCTTATAAAAACATCCCATACTAATTCATATCATCCCACTCCTGGATCTGATGGTCCGACACTGATCTATATACCAACCTTATAATGACTGTGGTGTATTGAAAAAGATTTTATCCACATAAGGGGTATGTCTATAAACCAAATTTTTTCATGTTATTTAAATGTATATCTCATTAAATTATTTGAAAAATATATTGATATAATAACATCTATATGAACTATATAATTAGATTTTTTATGGAACAACCATTATTCATCTCCATCTCCCTTAAATGAGGAAGTAAATCATCGTTCAGGTTTACGCACTTACTACCACAACACAAAATTAGGAATTTAATTTTTAATATTCACTATTAATGGATGGATAATATTATGAATATAATTTTTATATACTAAATTTATAAAAAATTAATATTATTCTTATATAATATTTCATTATACTTCATATTCTTCCATCCATTGAAAATTCATAACATTGATTGTTCATTCATGTGGACTACCGCTCACAGGAAGTTTTGTGATTTCATTTTTATGTATGACTTCATATAATTAATATAAATATGAATATAATCAATATTCATGATATATATATAATTTTTATCATACCATAGATTATGGAACAATGAAAAATAATTAAGAACTGAATCTGAAAAACTCAATCATGCAAGGAAATTGAAATAATTTACTCTCAGAAAAGATGAAATTAATAATTATTATTGATAAACATGTACCTAAATGTAATAATTGGATCATGTAAAATATTTTACATTTTTATATGTTTATTCTATAGAATTATAATGAATTTAAATTTATTATATTCGAAGTTATAATCACTTATGATTAATGTGGTACATGATGAATGTTTTCATCATCTCAATAATGAAATGATAATATACATATATAAATTCATTAATAAGGAAAATGTTTTAGAAATCTTGATAAATTAATTTTTATCATATAGATTGTATGAATATTTATTTCTGTCCAATAATTAAATGAATTTATCTAGATAACTATTTTTGAAACATAACATTATTTTATATGAATTTTTATATCCATTCTACTATATAGTGGAAAGTGTCGGTTACTTATGGATGATTTTATATTTTTTTATATAATCACCCACTGTATATGAATTTAGTTTCACATGAATATTTCATATATCATGACATGTGGAAAATTATTAAATCATAAGTCACCATTGGGTATTTTTTTCCCTTGGTTATTAGTTGATGGATTTTATAAGTTGTCTGATGTTATACCCCTTTGGGGTAGCACTTTTTTAATTGGGCCTTTGTGTCTTTTAAATTTATAAATTTTTCCATTGTATTTTAAATTATTATGTTACTCTAATTTTTCAATTTTCATTGATTTTTATTTATCTTCTTTACATACATTCATCATTTAATATATATTTTTAATATATTCTAGTTATATTCTTCTACTTTTATTTTTGGACATTGGAATTAATTTTTTATTCATTATTGTTTTTTGGGTGTTTTGAATTGTTTTGGATATGATTGATAGGTTTTAAGACTAGTAAATAGTTAAAGGAAAACATGTGGAATAATTAGAGTGTCTTGGAGGACATTCCTAGTTTGTGTAAATTTAGTGTAAATCTTGTATATTTCCATTGAAAATGATTTACTTTGGATAGAGTTATTTTATATGGTTGGTGCATGATATATCTAATTTTTTTGCACTACAAAAATGTTTTTTTGACATAATATTTTTTTCCAATCATGTGTCTTACTCATTCAAAATAATTTATTGAATTTGAAACTTTTATTTTTTTTAACACGAACTGATTCATAAAAACCTACTTCATCTTTTATTATTCAATGATTTTAATCCACATGTATTATCTTGGTGTTTTTGTTGATTATCTTCATCGAAAATCCAATATTAATTGAAACATTATCTTTTAGAGCTATATAATCAATATAAATCTCTTGATTCACCTTATATATCAAGAAAACATTGATCCCTCATTGGAAGAATCATAGATAAAATATTTTTATTCCTTTACCAATGGGTTAGGTAATATTTTTTTATGGTTTTATTGAGATTTTCTGATGGGATCAAATTGGTTACTACCACCTCCAATGATTATTAATTATTTTTTAATGTATGACAACCCTGCATTTTAATACAATCTTTAATATGATTTATTACATAAAAAATCACTTGATACAACAAAGAAGATTTAGATGTTTAGTTTCATTGGGGATTATGATCATTACATAAAAATTTAAAACGTGAAATACAAAATATTTATTGAAAACATCCTTTAAATGACTACTACATTCCCTCTTACTTAGCATTTCATGGGATAACCTGAGGAAATGCATAAGAAAAGGGTGAGCTATAAAGCCCAGTAAGGGAGTCCACATGGAATATCATGAGGAGAACAATAAATTTTAGGAAATAGGCATATTAGTAGAGTATAATAGAAACATGAACATAAAGGCATGATAAAGCATGATAATCATAACATGGAAATCTTGCAACAACACTTAACATGGAATTAGCATGAGCCAAGTCTCATTGTACATGGAGAATGAGTAAATCCCCATTGCACATAAATCATGAGTAAACCATATATGCACTTGAATTAGCATGAGTCAACAGTCATTTCACATGACGTATCATGATACTATACTTTACCCAATGCATTGGAGCGCTATAAGGGAGACCCTTTCTTAAACATTTCATTTCATGCATAAGTGTGCCACATGGATCATAAAATATGGATTCATAAAACATAATAATTTATTCCATGATAAAGGAATGTGGAATTCATTCATGTATCTTTATAATCAATAATTAAATGTTCATAAAGGTGAATACCCTTGATGGAGAAATGAGCATGGTATTCACTATACAATGGAATTGGCTTAGAAAATCGGTGCAATTTCGGCAGTGCAACGACATGACATAAGAATTCATAAAAATGGATGATGAGACGGAAAAGGGATTCATAATAATATTTAAATTTAATGAACAGTAAGGTGATAATATACATACATGTCCCAACAATTGTAATGTAATTTAGATTCCTGATACAAAAGTAATGCTTCAATGTAAATGAAGAGAGTGAAGTTCCATTCGGAATTTCGGCATAGTAACGGGTGTAAATGGGAGGCATCTAATGAGAGAGAAATGGGTCTCCCATAATTCAAACATAAATAGGGAAGTATTACTGAGGTGTGAAACCATACGCCAACATTCATAATTTAAAATAAAAGGGAAAAACAACTTAAAAAAAAATTGGACAAAAATTAGAATGGAAGAAAAATACCCTTTCATGGAAGTTTATTTCAAAAGGCTAGATATAGGCCTGTGAGAGGATTCTTTGGAACTTGGGGCACCTTGGGATGATTCAATAGAGAAAAGGGTAGAGGATAGACGAACTCAGAAGGCTTTGAGTGAGGAGGAAGTGGGAGCTTGGGTGGGTTTATATAGGAATGGTGAGGGAATTCTTCATTATTTAAGTTTGGGTCCCCTTACATTAAATTAATCCAAACCACAAACCATCCCTTGGTTTTTGCCCATGGTTTTTGGAAAAGGGAAGAGGGAAAAAATATTTTATAAGGCCAAAGTACGAACTTTTTAAAATAATAAGGTTGCCTATGTGGAGGTGAGTCATACTCCCATGGAAATTAATTTAAAAAGACAAGGTGTTTAATAAGTCATCAGGGGTACATTAATGCTTTGAAAAATAATCCAAAAAACCCCAAAACCACATTATTTTAATGGTAAAACATATATAGGCCGAACATAAAGATTATAGTATTTTATTATATCACTATTGGGTCATTATGATGTCATAAAATAGATTATATATTTAAACGGTATTTAATTTTTACACAGAAATTTGACTGTCTCAGAAAATTATGAAAAATTCACCATCGGAAAATTTTGACATCCTGATTCCAAAAATAAGATTTATTTTATCTAAATAATTTTTCATATATGTTAATTTTCACTTTAGAAATAAAAACTGACATTTATCGAAAATTCACAGGTTTTGAAAAAAATGGCTTTCAAACCTTAATAAAAATTATAGTTGCATTCATACAATTAAATGATCATTTATATATAATAAAATTAATCTAATCAAAATAATAATAATATTTTATTAAAATATTATTTAATTAAAAAATCCCTTAATTTAATAAAATATATATCTTAATTAAATAATAACTAAAAGAACCATTTGTAATTTAAAAACTATTTACAATGTATCAATATTGACAATAAATTAACTTAGTTATTATATAAAAAAATAATGTACATGAACATATTAATATCGATTAGTTACATAACCCCTTAAAACAGCCGCATAAGACCTAATGGTACGGTGTGTGATGGTGACAGACTCTTGGGGTAGCTCGGATAATATCGCTCGGGTGGTAATCTCTATCAACTTCCACTTTTCCCGTAGATGGTCTCGTTCGAGCTTGACATGATGAAGCTCAGCTAGGCCTTGGTCATGAGTGAAGCCCAAGGACACCACCACTTTTTCGAGCTCTGAAAAATGGGATTGTATGGAGCAATTCTACTGGATGAGGCCATTGCTTCCTTTGTCTGAGTAAATTTGGATTTTTTTGAAGCCCTATATTTATACTAATCATGTGATCATTGTTCAACGACTATATTAGCAACGGTTAAAATTCATAACATAAAACTGATGAAGTTGAAATTTTATATAAACATAAAGTGACATTTAATTAGATCAAGAAGGATTTCCATTAATGAAACTTTGGGTTGTTACAATATTCCCCCCTTAAGAAATTCCTCCCTAGAAATTTTCCTTTTCCCACACTATAAAAGATGTAGGTAACTCAGCTTCATCATTTCCTCTGATTCCCAAGTTGCCTCATCAAACATGTGGTTTCTCCATAACACCTTGATGATGGGCATTGTCTTATTTCGTAGAAATCCGTCTCTATGATCTAGGATCTTCATTGGTTGCTCCTCATAAGAAAGATCGTCTTCCAATTGTACCACCTCATAAGAGAGTACATGTGAAGGGTTCGGTATGTTCTTCCTTAAGAGGGATACATGAAAGACATAATTTTCATTGGCCATGGTAGGTGGAAGTGCTAGTTGATTGGCCACAGCCCTGACATGATCAGGAATCTCGAAGGGGCCAATGTATCTTGGACTTAACTTCCCTTTTTTCCAAACCTCATGACCTTCGTTCATGGATATATGCGTAGAAAAATCATTTCTCCAACTTTAAACTCAAGGTCTCATTGACGATTATCTTCATAACTCTTTTGTAGACTCTGGGATGCCTTGATATACTACTGAATGGTTTTCACCTTCTCCACCATTTCATTGACCATTTCTAGTGCAAGAAGCTTACATTCACCAACCTCATCCCAACATGCCGGTGTTCTGCACCTTTTCTCATACAGGGATTTATATGGTGCCATTTGGATGCTCAAGTGGATACTTTTATTATAAGAGAACTCAACCAGAAGAAGATATTGATCCCATCCTCTTTTAAAGTCCATTTAGCATGCTCTCAACATATCCTCAAGTGTTTGTATAGTCCGATCGAATTGGACATCAGTTTGAAGATGATAGGTTGTACTGAAGTTCAATTCAGTATTCAGAGCATGTTGAAGACTCTTCCAAAACATAGAGGTGAATCTTGGATTTTGGTCAGACACAATAGATATTGGTACTCCATACAACCTTACCACATCCCTGATATATATCCATGCCAGTTGATACAATGAGAAATCCTCCCGAATAGCAATGAAGTATGTAGTCTCTGTAAGACGATCGACAACAACCCGGATTGCATTGTTACCATTGGATGTCCTCGGAAGTCCAGTGACAAAGTCCATGGTGATGTTCTCCAATTTTTATTCTAGTATGGAAAATGGTTGCATCCTCACCTTAGAATTTTCCCTCTCTGCCTTCACTTTCTGGCACACTAGGCACATGGATGTATATTCAGCGATCTCCTTCTTCATATTATCCCACCAAAATATTTCTCAGAGATCTCGATACATCTTTGTGCTCCTCGGGTGAATAGAGAAATTAGAACTATGTGTATCATCCAAAAGTTCCTTATTCATCTCCGAACTTTATGGAACACATATTCTTTTCACAAACTGCACAATTCATGCTTAATTAAAATTGAACTCCTAGGATTTCAATTTTTCGATAGCTTCCACTTTTTCTTGAATTCCCACATCATCTTTTTGAGGGTCCATTAACCTTTCCAAAAGAGACTGTTGGGCAATCCTTTGTGAAAGTATTGATGATGTTCCCTTCTCTATGATTCCCATGTCCATCTTCATCAAGTCAAAGAAGATTGGATCCTTCTCAATTATCATCATTGATAGAATCGCTAGATCCTTTCAACTTTTGACATCTTCCACCTTGTTCCCTTTCCCAGGGTGGTAATGGATTGAACAGTCACAATCCTTGATGAGCTATATCTATCTTCTGTGGCACATATTATGCTTTTTCTGTGTGAATATATATTTAAGACTCTTGTGGTCAGTATATATCACACATTTCTCGCCATAGGGATAATGCCGCCAGATTTTCAAGGCAATGATCAATGCCACCAACTCCAAATCCTGCGTTGGATATTTTATCTCATGTATTTTTAACTTCCTTGATGAATAGAATATAACTATATCATTATTCATCAGCACACAACCTAATCCCTTCCTTGAAGCATCACTAAAAACAACAAAAAGTTCCCCACTTGTGGGTAAAGTGAGGACGGTCGCAGTGATAAGCCTCCTTTTCAACTCCTTGAAGCATTCTATGAATTCATCACTCCTAAAAAACTTTACTCCCTTTCGAGTTATCTCAGTAAGAGAGTTGGACAATCGTGAGAAATTTCTCACAAATCGTCAATAATATCTAGCTAACCCCAAGAAGCTATAGATATCTTTTACCAATGTGGTCCTCAGCCATCCCTCAATATCATCTATTTTGGAGGGATCCACCGATATGCCATTTCATGTGATGATATGGCCCAAGAATGAGACTTCCTTTCACCAGAACACACACTTACTGTGCTTTTCATAGAGCTTATCCTTGAGAAAAGTCTCCAGTACAGTTCTTAAATGCTCCTCATTATCCTCCTTGGTTTTGGAGTATATTGGAATATCATCTATAAAGACTACCACAAATTTGTCGAGGTAATATTTAAATACACTTTTCATTATGTTCATAAAGATTTCTAGAGCATTAGTGAGTCCAAATGGCATTACTATGAATTCATAGTTCCCATATCTTGTGTGAAAAGTAGTCTTGGGGATATCATCCTTCTTCACCCTTACTTGATAATATCCCGACCGCAAGTCCACCTTGGAGAAGTATTGTGCTCCACATGGCCAATTGAACAAGTAATCAATTTGTTGAAGAGGATACATGTTCTTTATCGTGATTTTGTTGAGCTCACGATAATCGATGCAATGGCTCATTGACTCATCTTTCTTCTTGATGAAGAGGACTGGTGCACCCCATGGTAAAGCACTTGGGCGTATAAACCCTTTAACTAGATTCTCCTATAGTTGTTTCTTTAGAT
Organism: Viscum album; assembly: GCA_963277665.1. NCBI lineage: Eukaryota > Viridiplantae > Streptophyta > Magnoliopsida > Santalales > Viscaceae > Viscum > Viscum album. The sequence goes on from OY728165.1 coordinate 178,376,204, forward strand.
CATTAACCTCTACAACAACCATTATATATAGAGTCTTGTATATTGTTAAATCCCCGGGTATATGTTCAATTGAGAATTCAACATCACTTCTATGAGGAAGACCAGGCAGTTCCTCGGGAAACACTTCTACGAATTCCCTCACAATAGGCATTTCTTAAAGGATGGTTTCTTCCTTGGACTCAATCACCTGATCCAGATACGCATGCTTATAGGTTAGTAATATCCATGCTTGAGATGATGGAGCTAAAGGAGATTCATCTTCCTCCTTACACTTGTAAGGAATTGGGGGTCGATTCTCCAAATGCAGTGTGATTTCCCTCTCCCGAAAATTTATGTTGGATCTATATAATGAAAGCCAATCAATGCCATGAATTGCATCAAATTCTACTAGAGGGAGTATGATGATGTTTTCCGGTAAATTCAATTCAAAGATTATAATAGGAGAGGACTTATATTCTTGGGATACAATGATTGCCCCATTTTCCGTACTCACTGACATCTTCACTTCCATGATTTGTGGTGGTGTTGGGATTGATCTACTAAATTTAGAGATATAAAAGAATGTGTAGAACCTGAATCAAAAAGTATGTTCTCTATCCTTGAATGAATAACCAGTGTACCTATCACCACTTCATTTTCGGGGTTCACTTCGGTAGAAGTGATGGAAAAAAGATCTTCCTTTCTGTCTTGGAGGTTGTTCGTTGGCTCCAAAAACCCTTACATTAGGGCACTGATTTGTAAGATACACTTTTTCTTTGCATTTTTAGCAATTAACAATGAATTGAGGTTCGAATGGAGTGTTCCCCTCCTCTGTCACAGTTGCGGGTCTTTCTTGCAGACAGTTAACAGCTAGGTTCTCTTCTCTTCCACACCTGAAGCATTTCCTCATCCCCTTAAGGAAATTTCCAGGGTGCATCTTTTCACACATTTGGAAAGTGGGGTGCTGGATCTTCTTAGCATCATTGGATTTATCCATCAGACCACCAGCATTGAATTCCACCTTATGCTTCTTATCACCATTATACCCCTATGATTATCTGATCTCTATTTCGACCTTGAGGGAACATCGGACAAATTCCTCATACCTGTCGATGTCACTGATCACTAATGCATTCCGCAGGCTAGGCATCAGCCCATCAAAGAAGTGGTCAACTTTTCATTTGGGGGTAACAACAAAGCCGGAAGCGTATCATGCAAGCCCTGTGATGTTTTCCTTGTATTCTCCAATATATTATTCATCTTTTTTCTTGAGGTAATGGATGTCCCTTTTCATCTTAAGCTGTAGGGTAAAGGGAAAAAATTGATCGAAAAACATCTTTCAGAAATCCTCCCATTCCAACGCCTCGATCTCCTCCTCAAGCTTCATATTTTTGATCAACATCCACCATCGATTAGATACACCCTCCATACGATAAGCCTCCAGGAGAACCATCTATTGTTCAAACATCTAAGGATGAAGAATATCATTTCAATGGAGTTGATCCATTGTTCATCGATCGTGGGATCAGATAATCCACTAAAAGTAAGAGGCCTTTGTATCATGATGCTCTTGATAGAGACTTGTTCTTTCTTAGGGGGGGTGAACGTTCCTCTTGACCAATGTTTATAATCAAAACATGAGTTATCTGAGAGAGAAGTGTGACAAAGTTCGCGATAAATCCTCCCTTTGGATTGGGCATCTCATTAGTAAAATCATCACACTAATCTTCACAATGGTTTTTAGGCCGAGTCCTCCTATTACCAGCCATTGGATGAAATAAAAGGAATGTTAGGGGTAACACATAATGTGTAATACAAAGACAAGTGTTGATGACTTATAAATAAACTTTTATGTCCTTAACTCATGATTCTATTCTCTTCAATCTTGGCTTTTCATTATCTACTTTCTAACATATATTCTTAGGCTTTTTTAATTCCATTAATAAGGGTTCATACTAAGCTTGTGAGTTTATCAACACATATCCCTAGAGAGTGTCATAACTATGAGTGAATAATGGCCTGTTGTCATGCACCAGTTCCCGTTCGAGTCTAGCTCAAAGTGGTGTTTTCGGGTTTTACCCCTAGGATACATCTGTGTCAGAGCCACCTCTACCTGCTCGTAACCAGACAGAGATGTATTTTCTTGATAACCCACTTAAACAATACTCACCAAAAATTAAGGATGTTTTTATTGTATTTATTCTTGTCTCTAAGGATTTACTAGGGTTATCTAATCCTAATCCCAAAAATAACTAAACCTATCCTCTGATACCAACTATGACATCCATGCTTTTTAATACAAACTTATACATGATTTATTATATAAAACTTCACTTAATACAACCATGAAGATCCATAGGTTTAGTGTCTTTGGGTCTTATGATCATTACATAAAAACTTAAAACATTAAATAAAACATCTTTTTTGAAAACATCCTTAACAAGACCACTACATTCTCTCGTACTTAGAATTGCATGGGATAACCTAAGGGCATGCATAAGATAAGGGTGAGTTATAAATCCCAGTAAGGGAGTAAATATGGAATATCATGAGGAGTAATATACATGTTAGAAAATAGGCATATCAATATAGAATAAGAGAAACATGAACATAATGTCATGATAAAGCATGATAATCATAACATGGAAATGTGGCAACAACACATAACATGGAATTAGCATGAGCCAAGGATTACTGCAAATGGAGCATGAGTAAATCCTCATTGCACATAAATCACGAGTATACCCTCATTACACGTGAATTATAATGATTCAACCCTCATTTCACATAACGTATCATGATATTATACTTTACCCAATGTATTCGAGCGCTATAAGGGTGCACCCTTCTTAAACATTTCATTTCATGCATAAGTGTGCCACATGGATCATAAAACATGGATTCATAAAACATAATAATTATTCCATGCTAAAGGAATGTAAAATTCATAAATGAAACATTATAATCAAAAAGTAAAGTTTCATAATGCTGAATACCCTTGATGGAGAAATGAGCAAGGTATTCACTACACAATGTCATTGGCTTAGAAAATCGGTGCGATTTCGGCAGCGTAACGGCGTGACAAAAGAATTCATAAAAACGTTTTATGAGAGAGAAAAGGGGTTCTTCATCATATTTAAATGTAATGGACATTAAGGAGGTCATATTGATACATTTCCCAAAAATTTTAATGGAATTTAGATTAATGATACAAATGTATTTCTTGAATGTAAATGAGGAGAGAGAAGTTCCTTTCGGAATTTAGGCATAGTAATGGGTGTACATGGGAGGCATCTAATTAGAGAGACAGGGATATCCCATAATTCAAACATAAAGAGGGAAGTATTAGGGAGGTGCAAAACCATACCCCAACATTCATAATTGAATATAAATGGGAAAAACATCTTAAAGAAAATTGGACAAAAATGAGAGAGGAAGAAAAAAAACCCTTACTTGGAAGTGTGCTTCCAAAAGAAATAGAGAGGCTTGTGAGATGCTTCTTGGGAGCATGGGGCAACTTGGGAGGATTATAGAGAGAGTATGGCATAGGTTGGACGAACTCCAAAGGCTTTTAGTGTGGAGGAATTAGGATCTTGGGTAGGTTTATATTGGAAAGGTGAGGTAATTCTTTATTATTTAGGTTTAGGTCCCCTTACATTAAATTAATCCAAACCACAAACCATCCCATGGTTTTTGCCCATGGTTTTTGGAAAAGGGAATAGAAAAATAGTATAGTAAATGGCCAAATTCTGAACATCTTAAAATAATAGGGTTTCTTATCTGGAGGTGAGTCATACTCCCATGGAAATTATTTTAAAAAGACAAAGTGTTTAATAAGTCTTGAGGGGTCCATTAATGCTTTGAAAAGTAAGCCAAACAAACCCAAAATCACATTATTTTAATGGTAAAACATATATTGACAGAAAATATAGATTATATTATTTTATTACATCACTATTGTGTTATTATGATGTCAAAAAACACATTATATATTTACACAGTATTTAATTATTACTCAAAAATTTGACTGTGTTAGAAAATTATGAAAAATTCACCGTTGGATAATTTCGACATCCTGATTCCAAAAATAACATTTATTTTATCTAAATAATCTGATAAATATGTTCATTTTTAATATTATAATAAAAATTGAAATTTATCGAAAATTCATGGGTTTTGAGAAAAATGGCATTCAAACTATAATTAAAATTATAACTTCATTCATGAAACTATATGATCATTTATATAAAATAAAATTAATATAATAATAATAATAATATTTTATTAAAATATTATTTAATTAAAAAACCCTTTAATTTAATAAAATAAAATTCTTCATTAAATAATAACTAAAAAAACCATTTGTACATTAAAAACAATTTACAATGTATCAATATTGACAAGAAATTATATTCATTATTATATGCAATAATAATGTATATGAACATAGTTCTATCTATTAGTTACATAACCCCTTAAAACAGCCACATAAGACCTAAGGGTAATGTGTGCGATGGTGACAGACTCTTTGGGTGGCTCGGATAACATCGCTCGAGTGGTAATCTCTATCAACTTCCACTTTTCCCGTAGACGGTCCCATTCTAGTTTGACATAATGAAGATCAAATTGGGCTCGGTCAAGAGTGAAGCCCAAGGATGCCACCTCTTTTCCGAGGTCCGATAAAAGGGCATCTGATGGAGCAATTCTACTAGATGAGGCCATCGCTTCCTTTGTCTGAGTAAATTAGGATTTGTTAAAGCCATATATTTATACTAATAATGTGATCACTATTCAACGGCTATGTTAGCAATGGTCAAAATTCATAACATAAAACCAATGAAGTTGACATTTTATATAAACATAAAGAGACATTTAATTAGATCAAGAGGGATTTCCATTAATAAAACATTGGTTCATTACATAATGAATTATTTTCATTGAGTGGTTGGTGGTTTTTTACACTCACTCTACTTATTCTAAAATCCAATCGCTTTGGATTTCTAAAATTAATGTTTTTTATTTTTTTGGGAATACACTAGATGATATATTATTATAATTCTACGTTATTATATGGTTTTAAAACACTTGTTTTAGAAAGATACACCCAATGGATTCTCATAAAATCCGTGAGTTTACATTGTTTAATAAATATAATTTTTTAGATAAACATTGACATTTATGGGTTGGTTTGTGATTATGATTTCATTAATAGGGACCTTGTTGAACTCCACCATGAATTTATGTACTAATTATGGTACACACGTTTAGGACCAATTTCTTACTTTGTAGGGAAGATGAGCTTCAACTCTTGAGTATTGTAATTTTCATCTTAGACTAATGCATGTGTGAGAGAGTATATATAATGTGAATAAAATTAATATAAAATGGACAATATAATTACAATAAATTTGTGTTTAATACATTTTCTTTATAAGTATTTTAAATTATTATATTTTCTAATAATCATTTGAGTTTTTCATTTATGAATATTTCATATTAATTACTTATAATAACTATTTTTTCATAATTCTTATTATTATATAAAAATCATGTTGTCATTTTATTTATGAAGTTGGGTGTGTTGGAATATTTTTTTGAATTCCATACTATATTGTATACATAAACCTTTCATATTCACATTTTTGTCTATAAAGACTATTTATCATGATCTACATAATGATATGATTTATTACTTCTCTAGTGGATCCCCTTGATGTTATAGACGTTAGTGGATGGGGTTGAAATGTTGTCCAGTATTACAGTATGATGACATATCAATTTTCTAATAATTTCATGTCATCGATTGTATATGGATAAATTTTTATTCTATTTTACATCCAACTAATAGCCTAATTAAACATTTTTCTTGGTTTTGTAGTTGTATGATAAATTTTAAAGCATCAAATAGTATAACAGGTTTCTCATATTATCATGTAATATAATAATACTTGGGATGTTTGAAATCTATTAATTTATTGTGATTAATATTTAGTAGTTTCAAAGAAGTTCATATATGTTTTGGTATTTTTAAAGAGGATTCAATATTAAAACATTATTAATTTATGTTGTATCAATTTCCCAAGTAAACATTTTGATTATCAACATATTTTGGAAATATGTAAAAAATTGGGGAATGCTAAAGCTAAAATGTTTTTGCTTTCAAAGAAATAATAAGCATATGATAGAGTCATATCCCAAAAAATTTTCATGGAATATCAAAATGTGAAAAAATAATTATGAAACTAGGGGGTTTTAATATCGTGGTACCCATAAAGATGGGACACAATATTATATACAATGATCATTATCAATGTGATGTAATTAATTAAGTCACAAAATCTTATTTTAACTGAATAAGACACATGAAAGAATAATTATTTCTCTATAATCCTAGTCTATTGAACTAGATGGCTCCTCTTGGAATTTTTAGCAATTCTCTTTGATCTATATATATGGTAATTCATGATTCAGGATGAATTAGATGTGGACATTCAAGATACATTCATATTACCCATTTGCGTTCAAAATATATCCATTTCACATGATGTTATTCCCTATAAAATCACTCATAAGTTCATATATATGTGTTACAAAATGTTTTTATGTTGGATTCTTGTGTATTTTTTATGGCAAGGCTGGAGGAACATTCATCTACTGAGATCCTTTTGTTTTTTGTCACAAAAAATTCTTAATATGTTGTAGGTGGATTATCTCATTCTCGTATTCATCTAAAACATATATGATTTTGATTTTTTTAAACCCTTTAAACGTATTTTTAGTCGTAAGACAATGATGATAGATTTTTTGAATCAATAATGGTTAATTTATTTTAAAATAATGTAATTCTGAATATATACACAATGTTTTCACTTAAATTTCTAAAAGTGAAATTATTTAATGGTATATATTTTGATATAACCCTTATTATACATGGTTTTGAGTGTGATTATTATTTCAATATTTATGAGGTAGTAGTGTTTGATCAATGTTTCCAATCATAATTCTGGCTACCAAGTTCATGTCCAGGAAATGAAACAATTTTGATGATTAGTTACTACCATTGAGTATTAGAATAATTATAATGGATAAATTCTTGTGTGGGTTTGTATTTAGAATTTGTATACAAATATAAAATAATGTATAATATTCTTATAAAAAATTCATGACTAATTATCTTATTTTAGATTGATTTATAAATTATGATTTTTTATAATGTTTTTGATTTTTTTAATTCATATGAAATTATCATAATCATTGTTTTTATTACATATAATTATTTTATATGATTTATGATAACATTTCATGGATGTGTTGGCATTTATGGGGATGTTTTGGTTGATTTTGTGATATGTTGTATACTCACTCCCCACATATTCAAATTGATGAAAAACTATACTTATTTATCTTATTATTAAATTATAAATGGATGATTTTGTTCATATAAAATTTTTCACTTGAGGATATTGTTATTATTGGATAGACAATTGTGGTTTACAACATTAAGTTAAATATAGTACAATTTTGGAACTTATATCTTGTGATCCATTATATTTTGGAATGTAATCATTGTATTATACTTCATGTTGCTACTATGATTTGTCTTTTATCATATATTTCCAGTTGTCATGTTTACTCACATGTATCATTCAGTAACACAAAATTTTTATATTGTTTCCCCTTCAATTTTTAAGATAAAAGATAAATTATCACCCATATATCTTATAATTCAATGAAGTTTATTTATATCAATTGAAATTTATGTAAAATTACCAAAGGCTGAAAATAAATGCACTTATTCTCATTAGAATGAGTATGAGATATATAAAAATAGAATCATTATTGTCTATTCCATCTATTATTATGGTCATTATAGATATCGTTTATCTCGAAAGATGAAATATATATAATAAAAAGGTGTAAATAACCACCTCATATTGAACATCAGGTTAAAAGCGGGGATCGAGTACTAACGTTGTTCATTCATACAAGTATAAGTGTTGTCACCTCATTATCATTGTATTAGATGAATTTTTTTGGATATCATTAATTAGGGGAAGGAAAATCATTTAATAGTTTATTTATAAATTTTTAATTTATGACTGTTGGAAATTTCATATAATTATTATTCTTATTATTATCTGAAATATCCTAATAACTATTTTTAGTCATAATGAGGTTATTATATATATATTAAATATGTTTATAGAGTGATGGAACAAATAAAATGATTGGGAAATCAATATGAGGATATGGGTGGAAATATTATTAACCTTGAACTGTAGGATAATCAATATTCCACCCAGAGAACATGTTAGTCATTTCAATCTATTGATAAGGGGAGTTAAATTATTCAACAATTCAATTAAAATAATTTATTGTAATTTTATAAGAAGAATCCACAAATACAATAAGGTTTTTAGGAATCAATAATTTGAAGGCAAGCCTTCATTGAATTCATAAAATGTTTAGTTTTGGGGAACACTACCTCAAACCAGTTTAATACGAGTGTTAAAATGCTAGAATACCTTGAAAATATATGGTGGGATATGGTTGTTCAAGCTAGACGAGCCCGGAAACATACTTATCACATTTTTTGGAGTATTTTTAAAAAATAGACTACCCTAAAATAGGCAAGATTACAAATTTAAAATATTTCATTACTAAGATTTAAGAAAAATCACCCTTTGAAGTTTAACATACCTGGTAAATAAAGAATATGACATTTTCATATTTATTAATATTTGTGAATTAGATATTAATATTACTTTAAAAGGAAACGTTATGTTCAATGGCGTACCCAATACTCAACAATGAGTTTCTTTGAAATCTTACGTTGCACACTGATAATATAATAATATTATTTTAAATGATAGTTAACTCCTTACCATTGTAATGGTGGGAATGAACATAAATAACTACAAAATTATTATATATTCTTGTCAAATATTTTTGCATTTTTCCAATAAATATTATAGGCGTAAAATTAAAATGAATCCAATTTTAAGCATAAATCTTCTAAAATTCTTTAAAAGGTCGATTAACCGCCTTTTGAAAGAGATCCCTTTTTAAATATTCTTTTTGAAAATTTTATATATTATATTTGAAAAAATAATATCCTTCTATATAATCGTGGTACCAAAATTTACATTGTGTATTTTTTTGTTATTTTTCTGATAAAGTTCATTTTGTAATGAATAGTGAAAATGTTGTATTTTAATGCAAAACCACCTTTTAATAAAATTTATTCATATGGTTATATTATAATTTTAATTGGATTTAAAGTTTAGTTAAAATACATTTTTACCATTTAATTTAATAGTGGGTATTGGAATTAATTTAACTTTGAAATTGGACATAAACAAGTATCAATCTTTTGATAAATATTGTTTCTTAAAAACATGTTATTTGTTTTGACAGCGGGAATTATTTATAAAATTAATTATTGAAAACACTAGATTTTGAATATGAAAAAATAGGCATTATTTTTGAATTTGGAATATCATGTATATCTTAGGGTGATTTTTTGGTATTTTTCTGAAAAACCGCAATTTTTGATGAATAGTGAAACCACTAAGTAGTAGTTAAAAAACTGATTTTTTGTTTAAATGAAATTTTACCACCTCTGGGAATTGAATATCAAAAATACAACATACATGGTTTTCATTAGGAAGTAAAATTTGGTTCAATGGGATTACAATAATTTTTTGGTAATAATAACTTTTAAGATTTATTAACCGCGATTAGAGGCAATTAGGACAATTTAATGTAAAACTAATGTTATAATAATATTAAAATACCTTGAAAATTGTCCTAACCTTATTGGATGAGTCATTTATGACCAATAAAATCCATGGGTCAATTTTTGGGACCCCATGGAGCCACTTGTGTAAGATAATGACATTAATACATTTATTTAATGCAAAACAAATGTCACAAACATGAATTGTTTTACTAAAACAATGTTTACATGGGTTTATACAAGTCATATTTTTTACTATAAATATTCATTATAAATATAAAAAGATTTACTACAACATGATATTATTTTTATAATTTTTAGACATTATATAAATAAATCTATTTAAGACACCATGCTGATGTAGTGATTACATCATTAATGAACGAGTTAAATAAAATGAAAAGATAAGGTAAAATATAATACATAAACTTATAAAAAACCTATTGGATGAGTGTATTTCAAACCCTTATCACCTTATCCTCTTAATATTTATTTTTGGGACCTTTAAAATCCGAAAAGCATTTTATCATAAAGAAACATTTTATAACATTCCATGAGTCCCCTCCTCCTTCTTATAAAAGGCCCCCACCTATACCCCCATACCCATACCTCTAAAGCCTTTGTCTCTACTAATATATGCTCTTTTTATCTCTCCAAATCCCTCTCTTAATCCTAGAAACCTTACCTTAGGCAGAAAGCTCTTCAAGAATACCTTTTGCTTCAAACCAAAGGGAGTCACCCGATTTAAAGGTAATGTATTCCCTTATGTTCATTTGTTTAATTTTGATTCTCCAACTCCTTAAAATATTTTTATTCCTATTTTTTGAAACAAAACCAGTATATTGATTATACTAGGAGGTTTTTATGGGATGTATTCGAGCTACACTTACACACACATTTACCTAATGGTTAATGAACATATTATTTCTGTTGGTGGTGAATTACTACCTCACAAAATGATGATTGTTCAGTCTTCTTTTAACACATCTCGTGGTGGCCATTATGATGTCACTGTATATGATATATGATATATAAGGTATTTATGATTTCTATATTATTATTTATTTTATATTTAAAAATTACCTTTATTCTTTTGATGTTCTGAAAATGTGATAATTTCATATGAGAAAGTGCGTACTACTGCCCCCTCATGTGATGTGACTCATTCATGCAATACATGGAATGTATAAAGAATAAAATTAAGGAAATTATGTAACCTATACAAAATATATATTATACTCGAATTATAATATATATATATATATCTCATTTATTTTTAATTCCATTAATATGACAAAGAAATGAAATTAGCGTTCATGAGTACGTACGACCTACCGTCTCCCTGAACTGTGCATTTCATTTCTTTTTGTCTAAAAATGTTATCGAATAGTATAAAATGAATATTTGGTGGATATATATGATATTTAAATCATTAATACTATTCTGGAGATGGTGTACTTATAACTTCATGGACATTTCTTTTCGAACAAGTATATTTTTGACTCATGTACCAAACATCGACAAAAACATCCGATATAAACTCACATAGTTAAATAAATATTATAACATTATAATATGTGATATGAATTGAATAATAAAATTTAAAATATTTCCTTAAGAAATTATAAATTGAAAAAAGTTTATTATTCAGAAATATAAATAAACGAACAAGACAAGGCAGACTTGAGGTAAGGGATCCTACCTCTCTCTTTCTTTTTAAGTACTCTCTTTTATGTCATTTAATTTATGCTCTTATTTATTATGTTGTGGGATATTCTATTTTATTCCTCTTATGGTAATTATTATTTTAATGTGATTAGATTCCCCATTTTATTTTTTCAATCAATTATTTGGATGTTTTAAGTGGCGTCGTTAGGATGCCGAATTTTCATAAGGGATTTCTTAGCTCACTTTTAATTCCATGAGATTTCTATTATTCACCACTTATTTATATCATGTGGTGTACTGTGTACTAACAGTTGATATATATTATCATGATTATATTTATATTAATGGTATTATGTGATTCAATTTATGTATATTAACTTTTCGTCATACGATTTGATTGACCACGACGAGGTAAGGGGTTTTTATCTCAATTTTTGTTCCCGTGAGATTCATGCTACATTTTCCACTATTTCCTTTTTTACGGTGTATGTACTTCCAATGATAGTATTCTTTCTGTAATATGCTCTAACATATGGGTAATTACATCTTAATTGTATGACCCTTCTTTCAAGGGGTGTACGTTTCAAAAGTTACCCAAATCGGTAAGGGAACCTTTCACCCTCCTCTTTTTAAAAGAATTATTTTGTTATGTCTTTTAATTAACATATTATTATGTTGGGATATGTTCTTATATATCATTATTGATTTAAATTTTATGTCCAAGTGATGAGATTCTATTTTCTCTCTCATCAACCCTTTTTTGTGGATTTTAATATGACGTCGTTAGGCTGTCAAATTTCTATAAGGAAACTTCTTAACCCAATTTCAATTCTTAGGGTTAAACATCTAATTATTGATTATGTCGTGATATGAATATGTGTTGATGACCTATGATTTTTTTACACTTAATATCCACTTATATGGGGTGTATTTATGTTTTTCATACATATTTATGTAATTGATTTATCCTTAATCTAAGGATACAGTCATGGTAAGGGACTTCGTCCCAATCTTCTTTCATTGAGGCATATTTTGTTTTATATGCAACTTTTGTTTATAAGGTGTATAATCCCCTTTGACTTTTACTTTTATTAAAAAGAAATCATTTTCTACGAATAGTTTTACTAAATAAAAAAAGGGAATGTTTTTTTCTTATGTATGCGGCGACAATGACTTCTCCGTCGACGTGACCATTATTTGAGTTTCGACATCCTCTATAGGCCATAACATTTTTTTAAATAAAAAATATATACCATGTTTTACTATTATTTTATTTTGGTTTTTAAAATGGTATTGATAATGTTTTGATATAACAATGTGTTTTTGATATCTTATTATTGAAATGTGGAAATGTTATGTTTCCATTATGCATGTTTTATGTGATACGATTATGTTATGGTTCTTGGGAATTGTTTATGAAGACCGGTGGTTCCATGATAAACTAAGGGCGGGTGAGCCAGATATAGTTCTCCAATGCATTGTGTAATGCAAATGAGTTAAACACTATGGTTTCTCCAAAGAGATTTAAGGAATATACTATGATGGGTATTCCAAACGTAACCATGAGGGTTACTTACTATGTTAGAATGTTATGAATCCCTCAAGTTACCTTTATGTCTTATGATTTCTACGAGTTATACATAAATATTATGATTTCATAAGGTATTTTATGATTGAAATTTATGGTTTCATTGATTTGTATATATTGTCTGGTTAATGTTTCCTTCCATTATGTTATAACCCTTACTGAACTTTTTATACTCATCTGAGGATTTTGAAATATTTTTCTTAGGTTATAAAGAAGGGTAAGAGAAAAGAAGAATTCAAGAAGATTTATATCAGGAAAAGAACCCAAGTTTATTTAAGGATTTTTATTATTGTTGTGAAAAATCTTTTATAGTAGTAGTGTCTACTTTGTAATCCTTTGAGATGTAATAGTTATGTACTAAGTCTCTAAATCTCCAAACCTGAAAAGATCCTCAATGTGAATTAATCATTTAATTCAATATTAAGTAATGTTTTAAGGTCGGGTCCTTATATTTGGTATCAAAGGTCGGTTTAGATAACTTTAGAGGTTAAGGTATTATATAAGCATAAGTGATATTACAATAATGGTTTGGATTTCAGAAAGATACATATTTTTTTGATAATGTGAGTGATATTCAGATGACATGAATAATTTTATCTTAGTATTTCCATCCTCATAATATATTATATGATTATTTTTCTAATATAATCACACTAACCCTTTTGGTTTAGTAAATGGATGGATCTTGCACGCACCAAAGTGACAATGGTTTTGAAGGAAACTGTGGTTATTCCCTGAATAAGAGACTGGATGAAATGGGGGATTCAATGAGAATTCTCATGGTTATTATAAACCAGCTATCAGGAGTCATGATTAACTACTTGAACCTTTGTGAGTTCCCTAACACATCATGTAAGAGGGAACCAACTCGATGTGGATGTTCAGGTAATAATTATAAAGGTAACCATTTGGGTTTATATGATCCTTACTTTTGAGGTAATTAATGGTTACTATATGTTATGATGGAAAATGAAAGGAATGAGATAAACAATTGAGGTTAAATTATAGTATAGTTATTTTTTAAGATTTTATATCTTCTTGGAGAATGTTATAAGAATTATATAGTTTTGGAAGACAGACAACACGCAGACCGTGTGACAACCCATCACATCAGGCAAAGCTGCAGGAATTAAACCCACAACCAATATGTAACTGGTATTTATTGCCTACCACTGGACTATGTGATGTCCCTGGATAGTATGAAAAATTCTTTTTAGTTAGATGATTTTATGAATCATGAATAATTTGATTTTGGGTTATCTAGGAAATTATTGACCTATCATGGAGGATATATGATTAGGTTAATTACTTTTCAATATAAGACTTTAAGATAAAATGATGTTATTTGGAGATAAATGGTATGATTTACCATATAAGACAATGTGATTAAATCCCTTAGATATTTGGGGTTCAATTTTAGTTTGGTTTACATTTAAAAATTTTATGGACAATTGTATATCGAATCATCTTTGTATAAACTTTGGGTTTTGTTGTACAAACAACGGAGATCAAGAATAGATTTTCATTTTATAAAGGATTATACTTTTTGAGGATTATCTAATCTTGTACTTACTTTTTTTTGTTATTATTTTTTTAAAGACATGGTAAATATATAGTTCTGTTTTGTGGATTAGGTGATTCTCTAGAAGTTGATTATAGTGCTCTTAATGTGAACAAGTCATCCTAAATACTCATCTCTTGAAGAAAATATGAGTTTGTGTAAGAAATATATAAAGAGATGAAAGTCCACACGACAAGTAAGTATGTTTCATTCTGTTTTATTTAAGCTCATAAATGAATTTCTAAATTAAAATTAACTTAAAACAAAATTGTTGTCTGTTATTTTTTCCAACAGGGTAATCAAATACCGTTTAACCCATCACAAGTTTGTGATTTTCTGGGGGTTAACTTATCCTAAACATGTTTTCTATCACTCTCTATCAGAACATGAGCCTTTGTTTTCTCTTACATATCCATATTTTCCAACATAGAATACTAGTATGGTTTAACTCAAGCGACCTTTTTACTTTTCATTCTTTCTTTTAAAGTGATTGTTTAATTTACTCCTTTTCCGATGTGGGGATTTCAATGAAATTTCCAAGCCCAATTTTAAAATTATGAGGACACAATTCCCAAAAAGGGGGAAGGATGTAACAACCCAGGTATATAAAGAATATTAAATTTTCATATTTATTAATATTTGTGAGTAAAATATCAATATTACTTTAAAGGTAATGATAAGTTCAATGGAGTACCCAATACACAATAAAGAGTTTCTTTGAAATCTGAAGTTGCATACTGATAATATGATAATATTATTTTAAATGGTAGTTAACACATAACCATTGTAAAGGTGGTAATGAATAAAAATAACTACCAAATGATTATATATTCTTGGAAAATATTTTTTCATTTATCCAAAAAATGTTAGAGGCTTAAAATGAAAATAAATCCAATTTTAAGTATAAATTTTCTAATATTCTTTAATAGGTCGATTAACTGCCTTTTGATAAAAAACACTTTTTAAGTATACATTTTGACAATTTTATATTTAATATTTGACAAAATAAAATAAATCTTTATAATCAAGACATCAATATTTACTTAGTGTAAAGTTTTGTTATTTTTCTGATAATGTTCATTTTTTAATGAATAATGAAGATGTTGTATTTTAATGAAAAAAATCCTTTTAATATAATTTATTAATATGGTTATATTGTCTTTTTAATTTTTTTTAAAGTGTAGTTAAAATATATTTTAACAATTTAATCCAATGGTGGTCATTGGAATTAATTTCACTTTCAAATTGGACATAAAAAAGTGTCAATCTTTTGATAGGTATTGTTTCTTAAGAACATGTTATTTGTTTGGACAACGGAAATTAATTATAAAATTCATTAATGAAACATATATGTTTTAAATTTGGTATAATGGTCATCATTTTTGAATTTGGAATATCATGTATAGGTTAGGGTGAATTTTTGTCTTTTTTCTTAAAAACATAAATTTTTGATGAATAGTGAAACCACTATGTGGTAGTTAAAAAATTGATTTTTCATTTAAATGAAATTTTACCACCTTTGTGAATTGAATTTCAAACATCCAACATACATGGTTGTCATTAGGATGTAAAAAGTGGTTCAATGGGACGAAAATAATGTTAGGTGAATAATAACTTTTGAGTTTTTTTAACAGCGATTAGAGGCAATTAGGGTAATTTAAGGTAAAAATAATGTTATAATAATATCAAAATACCTTGAAACTTCTCATACCATTATTGGATGAGTCCTGTACGTCCTATAAAATCCATGGGTGAATTTTTGGAACCCCATGGAGACACTTGTGTAAGATAATGACATTAATACCTTTTATTTAAAGTAAAAAAAATGTCACAAACATGTATTATTTTATAAATCAATTTTTACATGGGGTTATACAAGTAATATTTTTTAATATAAATATTCATTCTAAATATAAAAATATTTCCTACAACATGATATTTTTTTTATAATTTTTATAAATTTAATAAAAAAATTTCTTTATGACGCCATGATGATGCAGAGATTACATCATTAATGAACGATTTAAATAAAATGAAATGATAAGGTAAATTATAAGACTTAAACTTGTCAAAAACCTATTGGATTAGTGTATTTCAAAACCTTATCACAATATCCTATAAATATATCTTTTTTGGACCTTTAAAATCATAACATAATTTTATAATAAAGTAACATTTTATAAAATTCCAAGAGTGCCCCTCCTCCCTATTTTAAAAGGCCCAAACCTCTACCTCCTTACCCACACCTCTCAAGCCTTTTTCTTGACCAATCTCAGCTCATTTTATCTATCCACATCCCTCTATTCATCATATAAGCCTTAACTCAGGCAGAAAGCTCTTCAAGAAACCATTTTGGTTCAAACAAAATGGAGTTACCCAATTTAATGGTATTGTCTTCTATTATGTTCTTTTGTATTATTTTGCTTCTCCAACTCCTTAAAATGTTTTTATTCCTTTATTTTGTTACAAAACCAGTATCTTAAATATAATAGTATGTTTTTATGAGAATTATTTGAGCTACACTTACACTCACCTCCGTCTAATGGTTAATGAACAAACTGTTTCTGTGGGTGGCGAATTATTGCCTCATGAAACGATGATTGTTCAATCTTATTTTAACACCTCTAATGGTGGCCATTATGATGTGACTTTATTTTATATATGATATATATTGTATTTATGATTTTTATATTATTCTTTATTTTATATTTAAAACATACCTTTATCCTTTGCATGTTCTGCAAATACAATAATTTCATATGAGAAGTGTGGACTACCGCCCCCTCAAGTGATGTGACTAATTAATGAAATACATGGAATGTATAAATAATAAAATTAATGAACATATGTGACCTATATAATATATATATTATTCTGGAATTATAACATATATATATCTCATTTAATTTTAATTCCACTAATATGACACATAAATGAAAGTAGCGTTAATGCGTACGTACGGACTACCGTCTCCATGAACGGTGAATTTCATTTATTTTTATCTACAAATGTTATGGAATAGTATAAATTGAATATATTATGGTTATATATTATATTTAAATCTTTAAAGCTTTTCTAGTGATGGTGTACTTATAACTTCATGGACAATTCATTTCGAACAAGTTCATTTTTGACTCATGTACGAAACATCGACAAAAACATCTGATATGAACTCACATAATTAACTACTTACTATAACATTATAATATGTTATATGAATTTAATAATAAACATTAAAATAGGTCCTTAATAAATTATAAATTTAAATGTGTTTATTATTTAGAAATATAAAGAAACAAACAAGACAAGGCAGACTTGAGGTAAGGGATCATACTTCTCTCTTTCTTTTTAATTACTCTCTTTTATGTCATTTCATTTAAGCTCCTATTTCTTATGTTGGGGGATGCTGTATTATATTCCTATTACTGTAATTTTTATGTTAATGATATGATATTACCTATTTGATCTCATCGATCTAATTTTTTGATGTTTTAAGTGGCGTCGTTAGGCAGTCGAATTTTCATAAGGGATTTCTTAGCTCACTTTTAATTTCATGAGATTTATATTGTTCACAAAATATTTATTTCATTTGGTGTATTGTGTACTTCCATTTGATATATATTATCATGATTATTTTTATATTCATGGTATTATGTGTTTCAATTGATGTATACTATCTTTTGGTCATACGACTAGACTGATCACGATGAGGTAAGGGATTTTTAACTCACTTTTTATTCCCGTGAGATTCATGCTACATTTTCCACTATTTCATTTTTTGTGGTGTATGTACTGATCATGATTGTATTTTTTTTGTAATATATTAAAATTTATGGGTAATTACATATTCATTGTATGACCCTTCTTTCATGGGGTGTACATTTCGAATGTTACCCAAACCGGTAAGGGAACCTTTCACCCTCCTCTTTTTAAAATAATTCTTTTGTTATGTCTATTAATTTACATCATATTATGTTGGCATATGTTATTATATATCCTTATTCATGTATATTTTATGTCCAAGTGATGAGATTCAATTTTCTCTCTCATCAACTCTTTTTGTGAATTATATAGTGACGTCGTTAGGCTATCAAATTTCTTTAAGGAAACTGCCTAACCCAATTTTAATTCTTTGGGTTAAACCTCTAATTCATGATTATGTCGTGATATGAATATCTGTGGATGACTAATTATTGGTTTAAACATAATATCCACTTATATTGGTTGTATTTATGTTTTTCACACATATTTATGTAATTGATTTATCCTTAATCTAGGGATACCGTCTTTGTAAGGGACTTCGTCTCAATCTCTTTTCATTGAGGCATATTTTTTTATACACAACTATATTTTTTAAGGTGTATAAACCCCATTGAATTTTAATTTTATTCAAAATAAATCTTTTTATACGAATTGTTTTACTCAATGAAAAATAGAAAAAAAAATTCTTACGTATGCGGCGACAACGACTTCTCCGCCGCCGTGACAATTTTTTGAGTTCTGACATCCTCTACAAGCCATAATTTTTTTAAAAATGAAAAATATATTCCATTTTTTTTCTCTTATTTTGGTATTTAAAATGGTTTTGATAATGTTTTGATATAACAATGTGTTTTTGATATCTTATGATTGAAATGTGGAAATGTTATGTTTCCTTTATGCATGTTTTATGTGATACGATTATGTTATGGTTCTTGGGAATTTTTTATGAAGACGGGTGGTTTCGTGATGAACTAAGGGTGGGTGAGATCGATACAGCTCTCCAATGCATTGGGTAATGCAAATGAGTTAAACACTAAGGTTTCTTTGATGAGATTTATGGAAAATACTATGATAGGTATTCCAAACGTAACCATGAGGATTACTCCCTACGTAAGAATATTATGAATGCCTCAAGTTACCTTTATGTATTATGATGTCTATGACTAATACATAAATATTATGATTTCAGATGGTATATTATGATTGAAAGTTATGGTTTCATTGATTTTTATTTATTGTTGGGTTAATGTTTCCTTTCATTGTGTTATATCCCTTACTGAGATTTTTATGTTCATCCCAAGTTTTTGAAATGTTTTTCATAGGTTATAATGAAGGGAAAGAGAAATGAAGTATTCAAGAATATTTTTATCAGGAAAATAACTCTTGTTTTATTTAAGGATTTTTTTATTGTTGTGAAAAATCGGTTATAGTAGTAGTGTCTACTTGTAATCCATTAAGATGTAATAGTTATATCCAAATTATCTAAAACTCTAAACCTAAAAAGATCCTCAATGTGAATTATTCATTTAATTCAATATTAAGTAATGTTTTAAGGCTGGGTCCTTATGGTTGGTATCAATGGTCGGTTTAGATATCTTTAGAGGTTAGGGTATTCTATAATCATAACTGACATTACCATAATGGTTTTGATTTCGGAACGAGTCATTGTTTTTAGATAATGTGAATGAGTTTCAGATGACATGAATAATTTTATCTTAGTATTTACCCTCCTCATAAGATATTATATGATGATTTTACTGATATAATCACACTGACCTTTTTGGTTTAGTAAGTGGATGGATCTATCAGGCACCAAAGTGACAATGGGGTTGAAGGAAACTAAGGTGGTTCTCTGAATAAGAGACTGGATGAAATGGGTGATTCAATGAGAAATCTCGTGGTCATTCTAAACAAGCTCTCAAGAGTCATGATTAACCACTTGAACCTTTTTGAGTTTTATAATTCATCATGTACAAGAGAACCAACTCAATGTGGACGTTTAGGTAATAATTATAAAGGTAACCATTAGGGTTTATATGATCCTTACTTTTAATGTAATTATGGGTTACTCTATGTTATGATGGAAAATGAAAGGCATGAGATAAACCATTGAAGTTAAATTATGTCATCGTAATTTTTGAAGATTTTAACTTTTTTTGGGGAATGTTTTAAAAATTATATAGTTTTAGAAAAAGGAAAATACGCAGACCATGTGACAACCCGTCGCGTCAGACAAAGCGGTGGGAATCGAACCCACAACAAAAGTGCGACTGGTATTTATCGCCAACCACTAGACTACGTGAAGCCCCTAGTTTGTATGAAAAATTATTTTTAGTTAGATGATTTTATGAATCAAGAATAAGTTGATTTTTGGGTTATCTAGGAAACTATTGACCTATCATGGAGGATATATGGTTAGGGTAATTAATTTTCAATATAAGACTTTAAGAGAAACTGATGTTTTTTGGAGACAAATGTTAAGATTTTACATGGAAGACTATGTGATTATATCCTTCCGAGATTAGGGTTTCAATCTTAGTTTGGTTTACATTGATAAATATTATGGACAATTGTTTATCGAATGGTCTTTGTTTGAACTTTGGGTTTTGTTGGAAAAACTATGGAGGTCAAGAATAGATTTTCATTTTATAAAATATTATCCTTTTTGGGGATTATCTGATCTTGTACTAACATTTTTTTTTGGTTTTGGTCTAAAGACATGGGAAATATATAGTTCTCTTTTTTGGATTAGGTGATTCTCAAGAAGTTGATTATAGAACTCTAAATGTGAATATGTCATCCTAAATACTCGCCTTTTGGAGAAAATATGATTTTGTGTAAGAAATGTAGTAAGAGATGAAAGTCCACATGACAAGTAGGTATGTTTCCTTATGTTTTATTTAAGCTCATAAATACATTCTTCAATGAAATGTAACTTAAAACAAAAATGTTTTCTATTAATTTTTCTTACTGAGGAATCAAATACCGTTTAACCCATCACATGTTTGTGGTTTTCTTGGGGTTTACTTTCTCCTAAACATGTTTTATATCACTCTCCATCAGAACATGACCCTTTTGTTTTCTCTTCCATATACATATTTTCATACATGGAATCCTAGTATGGGTTCACTCGGGTGACCTTTTTAGTTTTATTTCTTTCTTTTCAAGTGATAGTTTAATTTACTCCTTTTCCAATGTGGGGATTTCAATGAAATTTCCAAGCCCAATTTTAAAATTGCGAGGACGCAATTCCCAAAAGGGGGGAAGGTTTTAACATCCCAGGTAAATAAATAATATGAAATTTTCATATTTAATAATATTGGTGAATAAAATATTAATATTAATTTAAAGTGAATTCTATGTTCAATGGTGTACCCAATACGCAACAATGAGTTTCTTTGAAATCTTACGTTGCACACTGATAATATAATAATATTATTTTAAATAGTAGTTAACGCATAACCATTGTAATGGAGGGAATGAACAAAAATAACTACTAAATGATTATATGTGATTTCAAAATATTTTTTCATTTATCCAATAAATGTTAGAGGCTTAAGAAGTAAATGAATCCAATTTTATGCATAATTCATCCAATATTCATTAAAAGGTTGATTAACTACCTTTTGAAGGAGAGCCCTTTTGAAATTTACTTTTTGTCAATTTTATATGTTATATTTGAAAAAAATAAAATACTTCTTTAGAATCAAGACATCAAAATTTACTTTGTTTAAATTTTTGTTATTTTTCCGATAAAGTTAATTTTTTAATGAATTGTGAAAATGTTGTATTTTAATGCAAAAAATCCTTTTAATATAATTTATTCATTTTGTTATATTAAATTTTTTATTGGTTTTAAAGTTTATTTAGAATATATTTTTACCATTTAATCCAATGGTGGTCATTGGAATTACTTTTACATTGAAATTGGACATAAACAATTGTCAATCTTAAAATAGATAGTGTTTCTTAAAAACATGTTATTTGTTTTGACAGCAGGAAGTAATTATAAAATTAATTAATTCAAATTCTATGTTTCGAATTTTCTAAAATGGAAATCATTTTTTAATTTGGAATCTCATGTATAGCTTAGGGTGAATTTTTGGTATTTTTTTGAAAAACATCAATGTTTTATGAATAGTGAAACCACCAAGTGGTAGTTAAAAAACTGATTTTTCTTTTAAATAAAATTTTACCACCTCTGTGAATTGAATTTAAAAAATCTTACATACACGGATATCATTAGGAAGTAAAATGTGGTTCAATGGGATTAAAATAATTTTGTTGAATAGTAACTTTTGAGTTTTTTTAACCGCGATTAGAGGCAATTAGGGTAATTTAAGGTAAAAATAATGTTATAATAATATAAAAATACCTTGACACTTGTCCAAACCTTATTGAATGAGTCATGTATGACCAATACCATCCATGGGTCAATTTGTGGGACACCATGGAGCCACTTGTGTAATATAATGACATTAATACCTTTTATTCAAAGTAAAAATAAAACTGACACAAACATGTATTGTTTTACTAAAAAAACTTTTACATGGGTTTATACAAGTCAAATTTTTTACAAAAAAAATTCATAAGAAAGATAAAAATATTACCTAAAACATGATATTTTTTAAAATTTTTAGACATTTAATAAATTAATTTATTTATGATACCATGATGATGCAATGATTACTTCATTAATGAACCATTTAAATAAAATGAAAAGATAAGGTAAAATCAAAGAAATAAACTTGTCAAAAACCTATTTTATATGTGGATTTCAAACCCTTATCACCTTATCCTAGAAATATATCTTTGTGGGACCTTTAAATTTCGAAAATCATTTTTTAATAATGTAACATTTTATAAAATTCCAAGAGTGCCCCTCCGCCCTCTTTTAAAAGGCGCCCACAATTACCTACTTACCCACACATCTCAAGCCTTTGTATCGACAAATATATGATCATTTTAACACTCCACATCCCTATAGTAACCCTAGAAGCCTTAACAAAGTCATAAATCTCTTAAAGAAACAATTTTGGTTCAAACCAAAGGTAGTTACCCGATTTAAAGGTAATGTATTCTCTTATGTTCTTTTGTTTTATTTTGCTTTTCCCACTCCTTAAACTATTTTTATTCTTTTATTTTGTGACAAAACAAGTATATTAATTATACTAGGATGTTTTTATGGGAATTATTGGAGCTAACCTTACACACACATCCGTCTAATGGTTAATGAACGTATTGTTTCTGTGGGTGGTGAATTACTACCTCACAAAACGATGATTGTTCCGTCTTTTTTTAACACATGTCGTGGTGGGTATTATGATGTCACTGTATTTTATATATGATATATATGGTATTTATTATTTCTATATGATTCTGTATTTTATATTTAAAACATAAATTTATTCTTTTCATGTTGTGCAAATGCGATAATTTCATATGAGGAAGTGTGTACTACTGCCCCCTAAAGTGATGTGACTCATTCATGCAATACATGGAATGTATAAATAATCAAATTAATGAACATATGTAACTTATATAAAATACATATTATACTCGAATTATAATATATATATCCCTCATTTATTTTTAATTCCATTAATATGAAAAAGAAATGAAAGTAGAATTCATGAGTAAGTACGGCCTACCGTCTCCATGAACGGTGCATTTCATTTCTTTTTATCTAAAAATGTTATAGAATAGTATAAAATGAATATATAGTGGATATATATGATATTTAAATCATTAATACTATTCTGTATATGGTGTACTTATAACTTAATGGACAATTCTTTTCAAACAAGTATATTTTTGACTCATTTACCAAACATCGACAAAAACATCCGATATGAACTCACATAGTTTACTAATTATTATAACATTATAATATGTGATATGAATTGAATAATAAAATTTAAATGAGGTCCTTAATAAATTATAAATTGGCAAAAGTTTATTATTCAGAAATATAAAGAAACGAACAAGACATGGCGGACATGAGGTAAGGGATCATACCTCTCTCTTTCTTTTTAAGTACTCTATTTTATGTCATTTCATTTATGCTCCTATTTCTTATGTTGTGGTATGTTTTCTTATATTCTTCTTATAGTAATATTTATTTTAATGTGATTTATTCCCTATTTTATTTCATCAATCAATTATTTGTATGTTTTAATTGGCGTCGTTAAGATGCCGAATTTTCTTAAGGGATTTCTTAGATAACTTTTAATTCTATGAGATTTCTATTGTTCACTACTTATTTATATCATGTGGCTTATTGTGTACTACCAATTGATATATTTTATAATGATTATATTTATATTAATGGTATTATGTGATTCAATTGATGTATTTTAACTTTTGGTAATACGACTCGATTGATCACGACGAGCTAAGGGGTTTTTATCTCAGTTTTTTTCCTGTGAGATTCATGCTACATTTTCCACTATTTCCTTTTGTATGGTGTATGTAATTGCAATGATAGTATTCATTGTGTAATATACTCTAATTTATGGGTAATTACACCTTCATTTTATGACCCTTATTTCAAGGGGAGTATGTTTCAAAAGTTACCCAAATCGGTAAGGGAACCTTTCACCCTCCTCTTTTTAAAAGAATTATTTAGTTATGTCTTTTATTAACATATTATTATGTTGGTATATGTTCTTATATATCATTATTGATTTAAATCATATGTCCAGGTGATTAGATACCATTTTCTCTCTCATCAACTCTTTTTGTGGATTTTAAAATGACGCGGTTAGACTGTCAAATTTCTGTAAGGGAACTTCTTAACCCAACTTATATTCTTATGGTTAAACCTCTAATTCTTGATTATGTCGTGACATGAATATGTGTGGATGACCTATTATTTTTTTACATGTAATATCCACTTATATTGGGTGTATTTATGTTTTTTAGACATATTTATGTAATTGATTTATCCTTAATATAAGGATACCGTCATGGTAAGGGACTTCATCTCAATCTTCATTCATTGAGGCATATTTTGTTTTATACACAACTTTCATTTATAAGGTGTATAATCCCATTTGACTTTTACTTTTATTCAAAAGAAATCATTTTATACGAAGTGTTTTACTAAATGAAAAAAGGGAATGTTTTTTTTCTTCGGTATGTGGCGACAACGACTTCTCCACCGACGTGACCATTATTTGAGTTTCGACATCCTCTACAGGCCATAACATTTTTTTAAATTAAAAATATATACCACGTTTTACTTTTATTTTATTTTGGTATTTAAAATAGTTTTGATATAACAATGTGTTTTTGATACCTTGTTATTGAAATGTGTAAATATTATGTTTCCATTATGTGTGTTTTATGTGATACGATTATGTTATGGTTCATGGGCATTGTTTATGAAGACGGGTGGTTCCGTGAAAAACTAAGGGCGGGTGAGCCAGATATAGCTCTCCAATTCATTGTTTAATGAGAATGAGTTATACGCTAAGGTTTCTCCGAAGATATTTAAGGAATATACTATGATGGGTATTACAAATGTAACCATGAGGGTTACTCCCTATGTAAGAATGTTATGAATGCCTCAAGATACCTTTATGTATTATTATTTCTACGAGTTATACATAAATATTATGATTTTAAAATGTATGTTATGATTGAAATTTTTGGTTTCATTGATTTATATTTATTTGCGGGTTAATGTTTCCTTTCATTACGTTATTACCCTTACTGAGCTTTTTATGCTCATCCCAGGTTTTTGAAATTCTGTTTATAGGTTATAAGGAAGGGAAGGAGAATGGAGGTATTCAATAAGATTAATATCAGGAAAAGAACCCTTGTTTTATTTATGGATATTTATTATTGTTGTGAAAAATCGGTTATAGTAGTAGTGTATACTTTGTAATTATTTTAGCTGTAAAAGTTATTTCCTAATTCTCTAAAACTCCAAACCTAAAAAGATCCTCAATGTGAATTAATCATTTAATTCACTATTAAGTAATTTTTTAATTTCGGGTACTTATAGTTGGTATTGACATTCGGTTTAGATAACTTTAGAGGTTATGTTATTCTATAAGAATAAGTGACATTGCCGTAATGGTTTCGATTTCAGAGAGATTCATATTTTTTAGATAATGTGAATGATATTCAGATGACATTAATAATTTTATCTTAGTATTTACCCTCATCATAATATATTATTTGATGATTTTACTGATATACTCACACTAAGCTTTTTGGTTTAGTAAATGGGTGGATCTATCACGCACCAAAGTGACAATGGGTTTGAAAGAAACTATGGTGGTTCCTTGAATAAGAGACTGGATGAAATGTGGGATTCAATGAGAAATATCATGGTTATTCTAAACCACCTATCCGGAGTCATGATTAACCACTTGAACCATGGTGAGTTCTCTAACACATCATGTACAAGAGAGCCAACTCGATGTGGAATTTCAAGTAATAATTATAAAGGTAACCATTTGGGTTTATATGATAATTACTTTTGAGGTAATTATGGGTTACTCTATGTTATGATCGAAAATGAAAGGCATGAGATAAACCATTGAGGTTAAATTATAGTATGGTTATTTTTGATTATTTTATCTCCCCTTGGAGAATGTTTTAAGAATTATATTGTTTTGGAAGAAGGACAACACGCAGACCATGTGACAACCCGTCACATCAGACAAAGCTGTGGGAATTGAACCCACAACCAATGTGTGACTCGTAGTTATTGCCTACCACTAGACTATGTGAAGTCCCTGGATAGTATGAAAAATTATTTTTAGTTAGATGATTTTATGAATCATGAACAAGTTGATTTTGGGTTATCTAGGAAATTATTGAACTATCATGGAGGATATATGAATAGGTTAATTACTTTTTAATATAAGACTTTAAGATAAAATGATGTTATTTGGAGATAAATGTTAAGATTTACCTTAGAAGACTATGTGATTAAATACTTTAGAGATTAGGGTTTCAATCTTATTTTGGTCTAATTTTAAAAATTTTATGGACAATTGTTTATCGAATGGTCTTTTTTTAAACTTTGGGTTTTGTTGGACAAACAATGTAGATCATGAATAGATTTTCATTTTATAAAGGATTATCCTTTTTGAGGATTATCTGATCTTGTACTAACTTTTTTTTGTTTTGTTTTTTGTCTAAAGAAATTGGAAATATATATTTCCCTTTTTTGGATTAGGTGATTCTCTAGAAGTTGATTATGGTGCTCTTAATGTGAACAATTCATCCTAAATACTCATCTTTTGATAAAAATATGAGATTGTGTAAGATATATATCTAGAGATGAAAGTCCACATGACAAGTAAGTATGTTTCATGATGATTTAGTTAAGCTCATAAATTCATTTCTCAATTAAAATTAACTTAAAACAAAAATTTTGTCTGTTAATTTTTCCTACTGGATAATCAAATACTGTTTAACCAATCACATGTTTGTGATTTTCAGGTGGTTAACTTCTCCTAAACATGTTTTCTATCACTCTCTATCAGAACATGACCTTTTTTATCTCTTCCATATCCATATTTTCCCACATGGAATCCTAGTATGGGTTAACTCATGTGACCATTGTACTTTTCTTTCTTTCTTTTAAAGTTATAGTTTAATTTACTCCTTTTATGATGTGGGGCTTTCAATGAAATTTCCATGCCCAATTTTAAAATTACGAGGACGCAATTCCCAAAATGGGGGAAGGATGTAACAACCCAGGTAAATATAGAATATGAAATTTTCATATTTATTAATATTTGTGAGTAAAATATTAATATTACATTAATGGTAATGATATGTAAAATGGCGTACCCAATACACAATAATGAGTTTCTTTGAAATCTTATGTTGCACATTGATAATATAATAATATTATTTTAAATTGTAGTTAATGCATAACAATTGTAAAGGTGGGAATGAACAAAAATAACTACCAAATGATTATATATGCCTGCCAAATATATTTTCATTTATCAAATAAATGTTAGAGGCTTAAAATGCAAATGAATCCAATTTTAAGTATAAATCTTCTAATATTCTTTAAAAGGTCAATTAACTGCCTTTTGATGGAGAAAAAATTTTAAGTATACATTTTTAAAATATTATATTTTATATTTGACAAAATAAAATAATTCTATATAATCAAGAAATCAATATTTACTTAGTGTAATGTTTTGTTATTTTTCTGATAAAGTTCATTTTTTAATTAATAGTGAAAATGTTGTATTTTAATAAAAAAAACTCCTTTTAATATAATTTATTTATATGGTTATATTATCTATTTAATTGGTTTTAAAGTGTAGTTAAAATATATTTGTACAATTTAATCCAATTGTGGTCATTGGAATTAATTTCACTTTGAAATTGGACATAAAAAGTGTCAATATTTCGATAGATATTGTTTCTTAAGAACATGTTATTTCTTTTCACAGTGAGAATTTATTATAAAATTAATTAATGGAATATATATTTTATGAATTTGGTATAATGGACATCATTTTTGAATTTGGAATATCATGTATTTCTTAGGGTGAATTTTTGGTATTTTTCTTAAAAACATAAATTTTTTATGAATAGTGATACCTCTAAGTGGTAGTTAAAAAACTGATTTTTCTTTTAAATGAAAATTTACCACCACTGTGAATTTAATTTCAAAAATCTAACTTACATGTTTGTCATTAGGAAGTAAAAATTGGCTCAATTGGATAAAAATAAATTTTGGTGAATAATAACTTTTGAGTTTTATTGACAGCAATTAGAGGCAATTAGGGTAATTTAAGGTAAAAATAATGTTATAATAATATCAAAATACCTTGATACTTGTCTTAACCTTATTGGATATGTCTTGACTGACCATGAAATGGGTCAATTTTTGGGACCCCATGTAGCCACTTGTGTATGATAATTTCATTAATACCTTTTATTTAAAGTAAAAATAAAAATGTCACAAACATGTATAGTTTTACTAAAACAATTTTTACATGGGGTTACAAAAGTATTATTTTTTACTTTAAATATTAATTAGAAATATAAAAATATTTCCTAAAACATGATATTTTTTTTAATTTTTAGAAATTGAAAAAAAAAATTCTTTATGACACCATGATGATACAGTGATTACGTCATTAATGAACGATTTAAATAAAATGAAATGATAAGGTAAAATCTAAGACTTAAACAGGTCAAAAACATATTGTATGAGTGTATTTCAAACTATTATCACCTTATACTTTATATATATCTTTGTGGGACCTTTAAAATCTGAAAAAAAAATTATAATAAAGTAACATTTTATAAATGTTTAAGAGTGCCCCTCCTCCCTCTTTAAAAAGGCCCAAATATCTACCTCCTTACCCACACCTCTCATGATTTTTTCTCGACCAATATCTTCTCATTTTATCTCTCCACATCAATCTATTAATCATAGAAGACTTACCGTAGGCAGAAATCTTTTCAAGAAACCCTTTTGGTTCAAAGAAAATTGAGTTACACGATTTAATGGTATTGTCTTCTCTTATTTTCTACTGTACTATTTTTCTTCTCCAACTCCTTAAAATCATTTAATTCCTTTCTTTTGTAACAAAAACAGTATCTTCAATATACTAGAAGGTTTTTATGAGAAGTATTTGCGCTACACTTACACACACCTCTGTCTAATGGTTAAAGAACATACTGTTTCTGTGTGTGGAGAATCACTGCCTCATCAAACGATGATTGTTCAATATTATTTTAACACCTCTCATGGTGTCCATTATGATGAAAATTTATTTTATATATGATATGTATTTTATTTATGATTTATATATTATTCTTTTTTTATATTTAAAACATACCTTTATCCTTTTCATGTTGTGAAAATGTGATAATTTCATATGAGGAAGTGTGGACTACCGCCCCCTCAAGTGATTCGACTCGTTCATTAAATACATGGAATGTATAAATAATGAAATTAATGAACTTATGTGACCCATATAACATATATATTATTTTTTAACTATAATATATATATCTCATTTATATTTAATTTCATTAATATGACAAAAAAATGAAAGTAGCGTTCATGCGTACGTACGGACCACTGTCTCCATGAACGGTGCATTTCGCTTCTTTTTTTCTAAAAATGATATGGAATAGTATAAAATGAATATATAATGGTTATATATTATATTTAAATCATTAAAACTATTCTAGATATGGTGTACTTATAACTTCATGAACAATTCATTTCAAAAAAGTTCATTTTTGACTCATGTACGAAACATCGACAAAAACATCTGATATGAACTCACATAATTAACTAATTACTATACCATTATAATATGTGATATGAATTTAATAATAATATTTAAAATAGTTCCTTAATAAATTATAAAATGAAAAATGTTTTTTATTCAGAAATATAATGAAACCAACAAGACAAGGCGGAACTAAGGTAAGGGATCATACCTCTCTCTTTCTTTTTAAGTACTCTATTTTTTGTGATTTCATTTAAGATCCTATTTCTTTTGTTGGGGGATGATATCACATATTAATATTACTGGAATTTTTATGTTAATGTTATGAGATTCCCTATTTGATCTCATCAATCCATTTTTTTTAAGTTTTATGTGGCACCATAGGCAGCCGAATTTTCCTAAGGGATTTCTCAGCTCACTTTTAATTCCATGAGATTTCTATTGTTCACCACTTATTTATTTCATTTTGTGTATTGTGTACATACATTTGATATATAATATCATTATTATTTTTATATTCATGGTATTATGTGATTCAATCTATGTATATTATCATTTGGTCATACGACTAGATTGATCACGACGAGGTAAGGGGTTTTTATCTCACTTTTTGTTCCCGTGAAATTCATGCTAGCTTTTACACTATTTAATTTTGTGTGGTGTATGTCCTGATTATGATAGTATTATTTGTGTAATATAGTCAAATTTATTTGTAATTACATATTCATTGTATGACCATTCTTTCATGGGGTGTACGTTTCGAAAGTTACCCAAACCGATAAGGGAACCTTTCACCCTCCTCTATTTAAAATAATTATTTTGTTATGTCTTTTAATTAACATCTTATTATGTTGGGATATGTTATTATATATCCTTATTGATGTATATTTTTTGTTGTTGTGATGAGATACCATTTTCTCTCTCATCAACTCTTTTTTTTTTGAATTTTTATGTGATGCCGTTAGGCCGTCAAATTTCTTTAAAGAAACTGATTAACCCAATTTCAATTATTTGGGTTATACCACTAATTCTTGATTTTGTCATGATATGAATATGTTTGAATGACCTATGATTGGTTTAAACATAATATCCACTTATATTGGATGTATTTATGTTCGTCACACATATTTATGTAACTGATTTATTGTTAATCTAGGGATACTGTCTTTGTAAGGGACTTCATCTAAATCTCTTTTCATTGAGGCATATTTTTTTCACAACTTTCTTTTATAAAGTGTATAAACCCCATTGAATTTTAATTTTATTCAAAAGAAATCTTTTTATACAAAGTGTTTTACTAAACGACATATGGGGTTTTTTATTTCTTAGGTATGCGGAGACAACGACTTCTCCGCCGCTGTGACCATTTTTTGAGTTTCGACATCCTCTACAAGCCATAACATTTTTTAAAATGAAAAATATATACCATGTTTTTATTTTATTTTATTTTGGAATTTAAAATGGTTTTGATAATGTTTTGATATAAAAATGTGTTTTTGATATCTTGTGATTGAAATGTGGAAATGTTATATTTCCTTTATAAATGTTTTATGTGATACGATAATGTTATGGTTCTTGGGAATTTTTTATGAAGTCGGGTGGTTCCGTGATGAACTAATGGTTGGTGAGACCGATACAGCTCTCCAATACATTGGGTAATGCAAATGAGTTAAATTCTAAGGTTTCTTCGATGAAATTTATGGAATTTACTATGATGGGTATTCCAAACGTAACCATGAGGGTTACTCCCTACGTAAGAATGTTATAAATGCCTCAAGTTACATTTATGTATTATTATGTCTTTGAGTTATACATAAATATTATAATTTCATATGGTATGTTATGATTGAAATTTACGGTTTCATTGATTTGTATTTATTGGTGGGTAAATGTTTCCTTTCATTATTTTAAACCCCTTACTGTGCTATTTATGCTCAAACCAAGTTTTTGAAATGTTTTTCATAGGCTATAAGGACGGGAAAGAGAAATGAAGTATTCAATAAGATGTATATCAGGAAAATAACTCTTGTTTTATTTAAGGATTTTTTTTTATTGTTGTGAAAAAACGGTTATAGTAGTAGTGTCTACTTTGTAATCCTTTGAGAAGTAATAGTTATGTCCAAATTATCTAAAACTCTAAACCTTAAATGATCCTCAATGTGAATTATTCATTTAATTCATGATTAAGTAATGTTTTAAGGCTAGGTCCTTATAGTTGGTATCAAATGTCCGTTTAGATAACTTTAGAGGTTAGGGTATTCTATAAGCATAAGTGACATTACCTTAATGGTTTTGATTTCAGAAAGAGTCATTGTTTTTAGATAATGTGAATGAGTTTTAGATGACATGAATAATTCTATCTTAGTATTTTCCCTCCTCATAAGATATTATATGATGATTTTACTGATATACTCACACTGACCATTTTGGTTTAGTAAATGGATGGATCTATCAGGCACCAAAGTGACAATGAGGTTAAAGGAAACTATGGTGGTTCTTTGAATAAGATACTGGATGAAATATGAGATTCAATGAGAAAACTCATGGTCATTATAAACAGGATCTCAGGAGTCATGATTAACCACTTGAACCTTGGTGAGTTCTATAATTCATCATGTACAAGAGGACCAACTCGATGTGGATGTTTAAGTAATAATTATAAAGTTAACGATTAGGGTTTATATGATCCTTACTTTTGAGGTAATTATGGGTTACTCTATGTTATGATGGAAAATGAAAGGCATGAGATAAACCATTGAGGTTAAATTATGTCATCGTTATTTTTGAAGATTTTAACACTTTTTGGGAAATGTTTTAATAAATATATAGTTTTGGAAAAAGGACAACACGCAGACCGTGTGGCAACCCATCGCATCGGACAAAGCTGTGGGAATCGAACCCACAACAAAAGTGTGACTGGTATTTATCGCCTACCACTAGACTACGTGAAGTCCCTAGTTAGTAAGAAAAATTATTTTTAGTTAGATGATTTTATGAATCAAGAATATGTTGATTTTGGGTTATAAAGGAAATTATTGACCTATCATGGAGGATATATGAATAGGGTAATTAATTTTCAATATAAGACATTAAGAGTAACTGATACTATTTGGAGACAAATTTTAAGATTTAACTTGGAAGATTATGTGATTAAATCCTTCCGAGATTAGGGTTTCAATCTTAGTATGGTTTACATTGAAATATTTTATGGACAATTGTATATCTAATGGTCTTTGTTTGAACGTTGGGTTTTTTTGGAAAAACTATGGAGATAAAGAATAGATTTTCATTTTATAATTGATTATCCTTTTTGGGGATTATCTGATCTTGTACTACAATTTTTTTGGTTTTTGATTTGGTTTAACGACATGGGAAATATATAGTTCTCTTTTGATAATTAGGTGATTCTCAAGTAGTTGATTGTATCACTCTTAATGTGAACAGGTCATCCTAAATACTTGTCTTTTGGAGAAATTATGAGTTCGTGTAAGAAATCTTGTGATGACCTAGACTCTCATGGTCCTTCTATTTCCCAAAATTCAGGTACTAAAGGGGTGGCGTCTCGGTGAGACCGATCGGCACGACGGATCGGTGAGACCGATCAGCGCGACTGATCGGCGCAACCGATCGGCGTCACCCGGCCATGTCAGGGTTTTTCCAATGGCATTCCTCCTTGGGCAATTAGGGTTTTAAACCCTATTTTGACCTGTTTGAGCGTGTTTTGAAGACCCATAACGTGCATAATAGTTTTAATTAAATTCATAATTAATTAATGAGTTGGTTTAAACCACCTGACCCCCCTTAATAACATGTGGAGCCGCATGGTCAACCCACGACCCCCGTGCCTTACGCGGTTCAGCGTTTTAATCTCAACCGTCCGTAGCTCTTATAAAATAAGGGTTAGCCATGGGTCCTCCTTTCCTCGATCGTAGCTTTTCACAAATATCTTCTGGTGCATCAGGCGCGCCGCATCTTTATCTGTAAAGTTCTGCGCCCAGCCCAAGCATCGATCATCTATCAACAAGTAGGTAATTTTTCCTTCGCCTATCTCTTTTGTGTATCATGTGGGGTGGGCGTGTTACTATTCTGTATAATTAGATAAACTAGACCTAAATGAAGATAATTAACTGGATTCTATAATGAAAGGGGGGATGTGATCGTTGATGTTGTTTATATTATGACCATCTTTCTGAGTTGTGTTGGCATACACGTTTCTGAAAATCGAGGCCATTGGTGGTCATTGATTGTGTACTAATGAACCCTTGCTGATGTTTTAAATGGCTTGTTTGTGGTTGTGAACTCCTGCTGTTAAAAATGTTACAGGTTAATCATGTACACCCGGCTAAGTGAATTGAAAGCACCAAGATAAATCCTTCTGTGATAACCCCCGGTTAAAAGACATTAAAATTGAAATCATGGAGTGTGTTAAGTAATTTAAATCTGAAAATACCGGCATGGACCTGACTTGTGTTGGTGGTGGGTGTTAGTTGTTTTCTTTTCGGGCCGATTGCTATAAATGTGGGAGGGAATGTGATCCCATGTCTTATACTCTTGGTG
Organism: Viscum album; assembly: GCA_963277665.1. Taxonomy (NCBI): domain Eukaryota; kingdom Viridiplantae; phylum Streptophyta; class Magnoliopsida; order Santalales; family Viscaceae; genus Viscum; species Viscum album. Next base: position 178,411,297 of record OY728165.1, read on the forward strand.
GTTGTGTGAGTTTGGGGTGGGATCCTCTGTTGTTGAGAACCAGGTGTGGGCGTTATGGTTGATGCATGACTGTTTACTTTCCTAGAATTGTGCCTATGCTTTCTATTTTCCCAGTAGTGCTTAAACTTAAACATTATCACTGAACTTGAAACAAGAATAGGGAAAATGGGTTTTGTTGTCGAAAGTCGTGACTTGGGACTTGGACGCAGTGGTGTTGTGTTCTGTAGGCTGGTTAGAAAAACCTAGGCTTTGGGTGAGTGCTTGTTACCTATATCTATACTTGTTGTTTTGTGTTTCTTATTCGTGCCCATCCAAGTCGAGCACTTAGTGACGTACACCGCCATTTCATGAGGGAGGGTGTTTTTCCCAACACTATTCTTAGTGGCTCGTTATTACCTCCTTTTCTGCTCCCTTTCACGGATAGCCCATGTATCTTCGGGCAGGCTAGGATGGCCTAAGGTCCATTTTTAGCCCATGAACCTTCTGGAGGGGTAGTGTGGTGGTTGGCCAGGTGTGTGCGGCAAGTGGATTCCCATGTATCTTCGGGATGAGTTCCAGGTGTCTTCGGGTGTGGTAGTGAATGCTATGTTCAATGGTGTACCCAATGCGCAACAATGAGTTTGTTTGAAATCTTACATTGCACACTGATAATATAATATTATTATTTTAAATGGTAGTTAACGCATAACCATTGTAATGGAGAGAATGAAAAAAATAACTACCAAATGATTATATATGCTTGAAATTTTTTTTTCATTTATCCAATAAACGCCAGAGGCTTAAAATGAAAATCAATCCAATTTTAAGCATAAATCGTCTAATATTCATTAAAAGGTCGATTAACCGCCTTTTGATGGCGAACCCTTTTTAAATATAATTTTTGACAATTTTATATGTTATATTTGAAAAAATAAAATACTTCTTTAGAGTCAAGACAACAAAATTTACTTTGTTTAATTTTTTTTTATTTTTCTGATAACGTTCATTTTTTTAATGATTTGTGAAAATGTTGTATTTTAATGAAAAAACTCCTTTTTATATAATTTATTCATATGGTTATATAATATTTTTAATTGGTTTTAATGTGTAGTTAAAATATGTTTTTACCATGTAATCCAATGGTGGTCATTGGAATTAATTTCACTTTGAAAATGGACATAAACAAGTGTCAATCTTATAATAGATATTGTTTCTTAAAAATATGTTATTTGTTTTGACAGAGGGAATTAATTATAAAATTAATTAATACAACCTCTATGTTTTGAATTTTCTAAAATGGAAATCATTTTTGAATTTCTAATATCATGTATAACTTAGGGTGATTATTTGGTATTTTTTGGAAAAACATCAATTTTTTATGAATAGTGAAACCACCAAGTGGTAGTTAAAAAACTGATTTTTCTTTTAAATTAAATTTTACCACCTCTGTGAATTGAATTTAAAAAATCTGACATACACGGATATCATTAGGATGTAAAATCTGGTTCAATGCAATTAAAATAATTTTGTTGAATAGTATCTTTTGAGTTTTTTTTAACCGCGATTAGAGGCAATTAGGGTAATTTAAGGTAAAAGTAATGTTATAATAATATGAAAACACCTTGACACTTGTCCTACCCTTATTTAATGTTTCATGGACGACCAAGACAATCCATGGGTCAATTTTTGGGACCCCATGGATCCACTTGTGTAATATTATGACATTAATACCTTTTAATTAAAGTAAAAATAAAAATTACACAAACAATTATTGTTTTACTAAATCAATTTTTACATGGTGTTATACAAGTAATATTTTTTACTTTAAAAATTAATTAGAAAGATAAAAATATTACCTAAAACATGAATTTTTTTTTAAATTTTAGACATTTAATTAATAAATTTATTTATGACACCATGATGATGTAGTGATTACTTCATTAATGACCGATATAAATAAATTAAAATGATAAAGTAAAATATAAGACATACACTTGAAAAAAAAACTATTGGATGAGTGGATTTAAAACCCTTATCACCTTATCCTCTAAATATATCATTGTGGGACTTTTAAATTTCGAATAGATTTTTATAATAAAGTAACATTTTATAAAATTCTAATAGTGTCCCTCCTGCCGCTTTTAAAAGACCCCCACCGCTACCTACTTACCCACACATCTCAAGCCTTTGGATTGACTTATATCTATTAATTTTATCTCTCCATATCCCTCTATTCATCATAAAAGCCTTAAAATAGTCATAAATCTCTTCATGAAACCCTTTCGGTTCAAACAAAAGGGTGTTACCAGATTTAAAAGTATTGTATTCTCTTATGTTATTTTTTTTATTTTGCTTCTCCAACTCCTTAATACAATTTTGTTCCATTCTATTGTAACAACACTAGTATATTCAATATATTATTATGTGTTTATGAGTGGTTTTTGAGCTACACTTACACACACCCCCGTATAATGGTTAAAGAAAATACTGTTTCTGTGGGTAGCGAATTACTGCCTCATGAAATGATGATTGTTAAATCTTATTTTAACACCTCTCATTTTGGCCATTATGTTGTACCTGTATTTTATATATGGTATATATGGTATTTATTATTTCTATATTATTCTATATTTTATATTTAAAACATACCTTTATACTTTTCATGTCGTGCAAATGCGATGATTTCATATGAGGATATGTGGACTACCTCCCCCTCAAGTGATGTGACTCATTCAAGCAATAAATGGAATGTATAAAGAAGGAAATTAATAAAATTATGTGACCTATATATCATATATATTATACTGTAATTAATATATATATATATATCTTATTTATTTTTAATTCCATTAATATGTAAAATAAATTATAGTAGATTTCATGCGTACGTACGGCCTACAGTCTCCCTGAACGGTGCATTTAATTTTTTTTATCTAAAATTGTTATGGAATAGTATAAAATGAATATATAGTGGATATATATGATATTATAATCTTTAATACTATTCTGGAGATGATGTACTTATAACTTCATGGACAATTCTTTTCAAACAAGTTCATTTTTGACTCATGTACCAAACATCGACAAAAACATCTGATATGAACTCACATAATTAAATAATTATTATAACATTATAATATGTGATATGAATTGAATAATATAATTTATAAGTGGTCCTAAGGAAATTATAAATTAAAAAAAGTTTATTATTCATGAATACTAAGAAATGAACAAGACAAGGCGGACTTGAGGTAAGGGATCTTACCTCTCTCTTTCTTTTTAAGTACTCTCTTTTATGAAACTTCATTTAAGCTCTTATTTCTTATGTTGGGGAATGTTCTATTATATTCCCTTTACTGTAATTTTAATGTTAATTTGATGAGACACCGTATTTTATCTAATCAATCCATTTTTTGGATGTTTTAACTGGCATCGTTAGGCTGCCGAATTTACGTAAGGGATTTCTTAGCTCTATATTAATTCTGTGAGATTTCTATTGTTCCCCACTTATTTATTTCATGTGGTGTATTGTGTAAAACCATTTGATATATATTATCATGATTCTATTTATATTCATGATATTATGTGATTCAATTGGTGTATATTATCTTTTGGTCAAACGACTCGATTGATCACGACGAGGTAAGGGGTTTTTATCTCACTTTTTGTTCCATTGAGATTCATGCTACATTTGCACCTATTTCCTTTTTTGTGGTGTGTATACTTCCCATGAAAGTATTCATTGTGTAATATACTCAAATTTATTGGTAATTACATCTTCATTGTATGACCCTTCTTTCATGTGGTGTATGTTTGAATGTTACCCAAATCGGTAAGGGAAACTTTCACCCTCCTCTTTTTAAAATACTTCTTTTGTTATGTCATTTAATTTACATATTATTATGTTGGGATATGTTCTTATATATACCTATTGATTTAAATTTTATTCCCATGTGAATAGATACCATTCTCTCTCTCATCAACTCTTTTTGTGAATTTTAAAGTGACTCCGTTAGGCTGTCAAATTACTGTAAGGGAACTTCTTAAACCAATGTCAATTCTTTGGGATAAACCACTGATTCTTGATTGTTTCATGATATTAATATGTTTGGATGACCTCTTATTGTTTTAAACTTAATATCCACTTATATTGGGTGTATTTATATCTGTCACACATATTTATGTAATTGATTTATCCATAATCTAAGGATATCTTCTTTGTAATGGACTTCGCCTCAATATCCTTTCATTGAGGCATATTTTGTTTTATACAAAACATTATTTTATATGATGTATAAACCCCATTGATATTTTTACTTATATTCAAAAGTAATATTTTTATACGAAGCGTTTTACTAAACGACAAAAGGGATTGTTTTTGTCTTACGTATGCGGCGACAATGACTTCTCCACCGCCATGACCATTATTTGAGTTTCGGCATCCTCTACAGGCCATAAAATTTTATAAAATGAAAAATATATACCATGTTTTACATTTCTTTTATTTCGGTATTGAAAATTGTTGTGATAATGTTTTTATATAACAATGTGTTTTTGAAATCTTCTGACTGAAATGTGGAAATGTTATGTTTTCTTTATGCATGTTTTATGTGATACGATTATGTTATGGTTATTGGGAATTGTTTATGAAAACGGGTGGTTCTGTGATAAACTAAGGGCGGGTGATCCCGATATAGCTCTATAATTCATTGGTTAATGCGAAGAAGTTAAACGCTATGGTCTCTCCGAATAGATGTAGGGAATATACTATGTTGGGTATTCCAAATGTAACCATGAGGGTTACTCCCTACGCAAGAATGTTATGAATGCCTCATGTTACCTATATGTCATATGATTTCTATGATTTATACATAAATATTATGATTTCAGAAGGTATGTTATTATTGAATGTTATGGTTCATTGATTTGTATTTATTGGTTGGTAAATGTTTCCTTTCATTATGTTATTACCCTTACTAAGCTTTTTATGATCATCCCATGTTTTTGAAATGATTTTCAGAGGTTATAAGGAAGGGTAAGAGAAAGGACATATTCTAGAAGATTTATATCATGAAAAGAACTCTTGTTTTATTTAAGTATTTTTTATATTATTGTGAAAAATCGATTATAGTAGTAGTGTCTACTTTGTAATCCTTTGAGATTTAATAGTTATGTCCTAATTCTCTAAAACTCTAAACCTGAAAAGATCCTCAATGTGAATAATTCATTTAATTCAAGATTATGTAATGTTTTAAGGTCAGGTCCTTATACGAAGAGTATGCAGGTATATTCATGAAACTGTATTACATTTCTCCGGAGGTCTCAAAAAAGAGAGTACCGAAAATCATGTATCTTTGAGTAATCATTGGGATATGAAATTTATAATAAATTAGTCATATTCTATATCAATGATGGTATTTAGATTTTTTGTTAAGGTACTATGGTGGAAAAATATATCATATAAACCTATGGTGGTTGGAAAATTATCCATATGGGCGTAAGAGAAAAAAAAATCGAATTTTTTTGAAAAGGTAAATATATTCTAAATGGATGTTAAAAAAAGATTTAAATTTGACTGGATTGGTTTCCTTTCCTCCTAATAAAAACACAATCCTATATTGTTTTTTGTGTTAATTCTTAGGGCAGAGGAAATGTCACTATATATAATCAGTTTAAATTTTTCCTAAAAATGATCAAATAATACACCTCAGATGTTATATTACTATAATACAATTAGAAAATAGTTGAAATAGATTTACCACATCACATGCTTCTTAATATATAATGGGTTAGTTTCATTAGAATTGTTATGGATCACATAGCCAAATGAATCAGGTTTGTTCATTGAACACATCAACACTGAACATGATTCCACATAAATTTATAGGAAAAGTGTACTCAGGGGATCACAATAAGTTATTTATTGATGTATATAAATATTTCATTGATAATGATTTTGGTCCACAGATGGTTTTATGTAAAATCCCTTAAAACTCAAATATTATAATGTTTTTTGTCACAAGAACATTCCATAATTTATTTATTATCATGTCCTAAATATTTTCGTATTATATGGTGAAATGTTTCATAATGTTATTTAAATCAAAAAACAATTTATTAAAACATAGTGGAATTGATATAAGTGTTATCTGTGTTTTATAACTATTAATGAAGATAAATTTTAAATTTTTTTAAAATTATAGGGATAGAGAAAATTGACCACGTTCTAGGAGTGGACTTTTTGGTGGATATAATATACCATATCTATTATTATGGATGATTAATTCATTTTAAAATAAAATATATTGTGGTACATCTCCTTATGTGTGATTGTGATAAAAGCACTAGGCAAGTAAGACCATTGGTGTCATTGTTTAGGAAAATCTCATATTAGCTAGTAGAAATAACATTAGAATCATTTAATCAAATTTAGAATGTATATTTTCTAACCATAATATATTAAATTCTGATAGTTTTTGTCAATACATTTCTAGGTATACTCCATAATGGTAAATGGAATTTTAAATTGATCTACTATCAAGTAACTATCATAATTCACTTTTTCGTATATAGTGGGACCAAAATAATTATATTAATAGATAACACATTTATATGAGATAGAAATTAAAAGTTTATTAATACCTAGAACATCACCTTTAATAACATCAGTTCACTTTATAAAAAATAAAGGTTGTTATTTTTTTTATTTTCATTTATTAATTTCAGATAAATCGGGGTTTTATAAATAATCTGTATCCCATTCCATTAATCAATAATATCATTTAAAAATTAGAGGTATACAAATTGTTATTTAAGATTGAATTATGGTCGGTGTATTAATAACTATGTTTTTTGTAAGTAGGATATTAGAAAGATATATTTCATGAGTTTTCAATGACATTATAAGAACATTGTTATTACCATTGGTCTCATAAATCAATATTTATCAAGACATTGATGAACTGTAACATCATGTTTCACCATCAGATAATTTTTCAGGTATATTTTTTAAATCATATTTTAATCATAGAGTTAAATTGATAATTATGATAATATGATCAATCAATAGGAACACAATATTTACAATAAATTATTTATGTTTGACTTATGAATACAAAATGAATGTTTCCATAGATATGCAATTCCTAGGAATATGATATGATTCTATACTAAAAACATATATATCTTTACCTCATAAAAACAACCCTATAATTTATTTTAGAATCCTATCTTTCTAAATTTTTAATTACATTAAAAATATCTTTTTCAAGAGTTTTAATGTTTTGAAACTCTAGTGATAGATTTTGTTAGGGATGGTATATTATTCCAATAGAGTGAATATTCTTATAAATCCATTCATGAGATTAATTCCAAAATCACTTCATCACATTCCATTTCTTAGAGAATAGTCTTTTTATTGAGGAGGTAAGCTTATCTTTCTTTACAAATCCTTTAGAACAGGAATAAATTATATTTTTAAAACTATATTTTTTTTAAGAAACCCACTGATTAATTATTTCATTAATATCTCATGGCCATGTAGATTATAAAATATTGTTTTATAAAGATATATAGATTGTGTAAATTTAATTATATATAATAGATATTATTTTATTGAAAATAAATTTTGAGACAATCATGGACATATGTTGTTGGGTTTGTATTCATGATTGAAATATTTGATACCTTGTAGGATTTGTACTAGGTATTTTGTGATAATTATGTCACATAGATTCATAAACAACTAATTAATTTTTACAGAGGATGATCTACCACTCATGTGAATTGGAACTATCACCTTTGATGGACACATGTGTATTTCATTATATAAAATTGGTATGTGAAGAATAAAAAATGGATATCCTACTTATAAATTTTTTTTTAATGAACTAGTTTTTGAATATACTTTATGCTATTCACTTTGTTATAAATTGATACAATGTGGATTTTTTTCTTTTAAAAGAAATAGTATTGAATTTTTTTTCCATACCTATACATTTTTATATATAATACTCAAAATTTTATTGAACATAGTGGTGTGTGTTGGAAGATTTTGGTTTCTTTTCTTTTGGGTTATATACTCACCCCCTATAAAAAAAATTTTGTGGGTATGCACGTTTTGGTTATCTTGACACAAAAATATAATTTATATCATACATATCCAATGAATCACCTTGATGTTGAAATTGTTAAGATATTTATTTTGGATGGTGTCCATCATTTTAATTTTATGTTCTACTACCATGGTACTCATTTCTTATCAACTATTGTATATTGAGAGGCCTGCATTGTGATTTACATCAAAATACTACATTTATTTTTATTTTTATCATTATTTTTATTTATCATATTTAATAAAATGAATCATTTAGTATTATTTCTTCTTTAATTTTTTTTTATTTTCAAAATTATGTAGGTAAAATGTAAAATCATCCCCCAATTATATCATAATACACTAGAATATAATTATTTCATTTTCTATCAATGGGATGTCACCTAATCATAGTGTATTCTTAGTTTCATCTAAAAAATGAGTTGTGGGAGTTGTTACAATGTAAATATCATGATATATATAATTTTAATTAGAGAAAATCTTGATTTAATGAAATATGATTACGTTCACAAAGTAATGTATGTACTTCCCCTATTTGGAATTATTAATCAAATTAATTGCAGAGTTCAATTGTTGGGTTAGAGAAACCTATTATGATATCTTTAAGACTATTTCGAAAACATCAAATGATATGATATAGGTTTGTGATAGATTCCACTATTTTTTCAATAATTATTACCTAAATATTATAAAACCAATATCAATGCATGGTAAAAAACTAAATATTCTAGAGATAAACTTCGATGGATTTCAAATGATGCTTACTAAATTTTAGTGATTATGATTCATTTTTATATTACATTCAGTGAACTTATTATTTCATAGAACATTCTACGCCTAGTCCTAATGGATGTTCTAGTTTTTTAAAAAAAAAGTTAACAAAGAAATATATGGATATAAATTGCTCCATAAAAGTTCATCTAAATTGATGATTGTAAAATAATACTCTATGGATTAGTAATCCTAGTAAGATCCAATGATATATATAAAAAATTCCTGATTTATATCATTGTGAATATATAAAGTTCACTTAGAATATACTTCAATTTGATGATCGGATTTTGTTCACAAATTCATAATAGAATCCAATGATCAATAAATCTCATTATATAACCAAAACATAAACCATAGATAACTATCATATATTGTATTTTTTTTACACCAAACATCTTGATGATATCATACACATTAATATTTCTATGTGTATAAATATAAAGGTATCCTTTTTGGTAAAATGTATACATTATTGGTTAGACTGACCTTGATAAAATACACTCTATAATAAAAGTTATACAATTCATATAAAGAAATCCTAAATTTCATCATAAAAGCATCCAATTTCCATTCTGGAAAATGATGTTACTGATGTATGAAATGTTTTTGGGGATGATATTTCTCCACCTAGTGATTTTCAAGGAATCTATAAGAAAATTTCATAATCTTTGTGATCATAACCATGCACCCAATGTCATAACATATAAGATGGAATATATTCATAATTATATGTTGTATCAACTATAAAAAGAATGATACACCTTATTTACATTCTCAGTCATGTCTTTTTACTATAAACCTTCCATTGACATAATGGATTAATCAGGTATCATTGATCAAACCCCAGTGGAAATATCCACCTTTATGATTCTATCAAATGATGATACATTTAAAATATGATATCTTGGAGTACGTTTTTAATAAATAATTGATTTTATAAATTATATATGGTAAAATAATATAACATTATGATCCACATTTATATTTTTGAATATTTTATTAATAAACAACATCAAACTCCATTGTATTTAACCATTATCATTAATAGATAGTTAAAATTCTTGATATGATTGTCTGTAACATTATTGTGATTCCAAGGGTTATAAAATTTAATAAACAAACGATTTATGTTATTCAACCATATGGTATTTATTGATATTTAAATATATTTGAGAAAATATATATTTATTTATTTCATACTGAAAAAAACAAAAATTTATTCTGTGGAAAAATAATTCATATATCCATTTACTGAGTAAATAATGGTTGATATTTATAAATCAGTAGTAGCACTATTATTTTCAAGATGTTTTAATTTATTATAAATATTATCTAATAATTAATTATATTCATTGTGAAATATTTTTTGATAAATAAAATTTTCATCAGAATATAACATAAATAATTATTCTATTGAGAAAGAATGAATGAATGATTTAATTTTATCACCATATTGAACTCTTTGAATTGTGCATCACTTCTATAAGACCATAATATTTTATAACCCTTTTCTAAAATATATATTATTTAGAAAACTAAATCATAAAAATTATAACGGAATCTATTGTAATATACAATAAGATTATTAATGGTCATTATTTTAACTGAAATTGAAGGTAGTTTCAATGGCATAATTGATTCCACCTTCTTACGATCCCGTGAGATACCATCTTCTAAAATAATATATCCATGGAACAAAAATAAATGTTTAAAAATATTATATTGATATATTAGAATAAAATTATTTCTCCTGCATGTTCATTAATACAATTCTATTATGTCAACCATGTTCATAGAAAGGCTAACAATAAACAATGATATTATCCCAAAGGACCGGGAAACATGAATCTCGAAAAATATCAAAAATAAGGTTCATCATATTTGGATAGATAAATGGGGAGTTATTTAAAAAAATTGAATCATAAAATATTATAAATGATTATACATCTTCCATGATGTTTTCTTTGCAATTCCTTCTTGCGTGACTATATGATGATGATAACCTAAGTTTTGATCAATTTTGGAAAAATGGATTAATATTTAAATAGGTAAATTATAAAATTTATACTATATAAAGGATATTCAATCATGTTTGTTAATTATTTCATCTTTATAAAATCTACAATGAGACATATATATCCAATATTTATGATTATTTAACGATCTCCAAAACAACGAGGAAAATTACCCAGTCTAATTAAGAAATCGACATCAATATTATATAATGAAAACGTTATATCAATAAATTATATAAGTTATCTAAAAAAGGGATAAATAAAACAAGTTTCAAATTAATAAATGTCATTGATGGTACATTTCACATACCTCGAGGAGGTAAACTAAAAACATATTTATAAAATTTGACATGATATAGATCCTCTATCGTACATGAAATATAAATCCCACTAAATTAAACAATAGTAAACAAAATATATTATATTTTAGTTTTTATAAAACTAAAAAACACTTTTCAATACATAATCTACTATCCAAATACATAGACACCCCATTGTACAGATTTTTATCTCCAACTATATATGATAAATATTTTTTTTATGAAAAAGGATAAATACAAGATCCACAATAATAATACTAATCATTACCAATAATGATGTAAAATTACACCATAATAAATAATGTATGACCACATAAATTCCTCGAATATGCTACAAACAGTGAACATCATGCGTACATCCATGGTTTCTCAATGATATTCCCCATAAGAGAATCAAGACACACATATATATATAAGGATTCCAATTTATGTTCATTTATATGAAAATAATTGAGAGTAAATAATATTATGTGAATTACAAATATCAGTTAAATCACATTAAAATGTTGAGGAAACTATAATTGTGTCTGTAGTTTTAGATATCTCACTTCAAACACTATAAATATATTATTCTACTATATATTATCTACATAAATCTTTATATTATATCTTATGTGGAAATCCATGAATTGATAACATCAAATTATAAATTCATCCCTTAAACACTATAATTATAATGAAAACAAAATCTTAATGTGTGATTAGATATGTCTATAAAATTTATACATAGTGTAATCATGTGATTCTTTGGTAAAATGTGATCTTGGACTTATTCTTTATAGCACCCATTGGTTTATAAATGTCCAAATATTTTCATATCATCAATATAAATGACAAATATTTATACCAATGGAGATTTTTTATTGATATATTGAAACATAATCATTAAATTAATATTAAAGAATATACCTTCTCATATATTTACAACAATTAAAAACAATAGATATAGATTTATATTTTCTTTGATTAAATTAACACAATAATAAATAATCTTAAACATAGAAACATTATCATAATATAAAACACCACATTTTTATCTAGACCCAAATGTATAGTATAATATTTCATTGGAAATTATATTATAATATAACTTTATATATGTGTGATATATATTTCTTGGTTATTGACTAAACATTGATTTTTTTTATAAAATGGGAGTCAATAGACACAACATGATATCATGAATAGAGTTAACATAATTAATGAAAACTAGAATATGTAAATAAAATATAAAATTGATTTAATATTTTAATATGTAGAAATTAAATATTACATGACATTAAAAATATATGTCAAGGGTCACTCCGATGATGATCATCATTATTTGGTAAAAGTCACTTTATGGAAATGTTTCTATATCTAAAATTTTTTGTTTAATATAATGATATATAATTCTTTATCTAGTTAATTTAAGGTATATATAATTACATGACCATCCAAAATTTAATTAATTCCAAACATAGGTGTTCCTATAAAGGAAAATAAAATATAAATATTCCACAATCATGATTAACCCCATGAAAAGAACTTTGGATTCATGCTTATGATTGTTGGAAAACTTGATGACTAAAGAATAAGGTTTCCAAAAAACGAAGTAAATAATTTTGAGCATTCTAATCAAAAATTATATATTTTTAATTGAATTGGTTATTAACTATATAAAATTCATGAAAAACATATAGGGGATAAAATAATAAAATTAAATCTCATTGGTGATTCATTTGGAGTTAATATTTGGATAATTTAAATAAGGAATGCGATTGTTGATATAAATATAAATATAATTTATCCAAATTATTTATCCAAAAATTAATAATTATTCTTATAAAATATTCATGTTTTTAAAAAACATAACTGGTTATTACATTATATGTTACAATAAATAAGAATGTTCCCAAAAAAGTAGTTTACATGAATTTTGGAATTTCTAAGAGAATTACAAACATGCATAATAATTGAAATAAAAACAATAATAAAATAGTATTATATATAAGAAAGCAATTTAATAAATAATATATGTCCATCAAAATAATTTTTCATAACATGGTAAATAAGAAATTGAACATGTAACATGCATGTTACAATGTTGGTATGGAAGATCTATTACCACATGTATAAACTCACGATTCACTTGCACTTATCTTTTTGACAAAGTATACTATGTTAATAGAATACAATCCCAAAACCACATTCAATTTAATTTTATTTTCATGGTCTATGTTTTCTCTACTGTTAATTATTTATTAATATAAATTATACATTAATATGTTACCCATGATTAGTTAGAAATTTTTTCTATAACACATGTGGTTTGATCATCATTTATAAAGGTATTTTTAAATAAATTCATCAAATCTAGAGTTTTTGTTTTTTATTTCCATTATTAATCTATTATAAAAATTCACATCCATTTTCGATGGTCAGCGAAAAATTATTCTGATTTTTGAAAGATGTATTGATAAGACCATTTATGTTTGTTAAAGATAATATTAATTTTTCGTTACAGTTACACAAATGTAATTCCAAATTTTATTCCTGAAAAATATTAATGGATTCACAAAATATATTATCTAAATTATAAAAATTAATCAAATTCATCAATAATTTATTTACATGGAATATAATATATGTCGTTTCTTGGAGGTAGTGGTTCACACAAATGTGAATCTAACTCATTTAATATTACATGGAATGTAATAGATGTAATGAATTAAATAAATATAATTACATAGTAACAATATTTTTATAAATATCATTTTATTTAATTAAAACAAAATTTTTAAAAAATTAAATTTTTGTGGTGATAAAAATATGAGAATATCATTCATGAATGTAGTAATATGTTGATACAAATGATGATTTAATCATTTATTCAATGATTTTGGATAAATGTGCTAAATTTATATTAAATATATATAATAATATTAAAACATGGGAAAATTAATTTTTATCAACATTCCACTTTGGATTAGGGGGATTTGAGGACTATAGAATAAAAATTGGAAAAAAAATAAAGATATAATTATCTCCCACTTGGATATTCCGTCTTGGGTAAAATATTGAGTCTCCTTAGTTTGCAATTTTGTTATAAAAAATTATTCATGTCATTGAGGAGGGTTTTTTGGAATGATTATAAAAGAGTTTTTTTAATTATAATTTATGTAATATTTGGAGATATTGGGAGGAGGAGAGGTTCTTTTTTAATTAAAGAGTGTTATGTTTTTCAAAAATATATTTAATTTAATATAATTTCATTCTATTAATCAAGGGTAATGGATAAAAAATGGGAGATAATGGTGAATTAAAATATATAATCTCTATATTCACTTAAAATTAAAAAATTATTTATATTATCTAATTTTGTATCCTTTTTTTATAAATAATCCATTTTTACCCAAATATACACGTACTGCATTAACTCATTATTCACCCATGGGGACAATTAATAATTGATAAATATAAATTTTATATTATTTAGTATTTTTTTAGGATTAAAATTCATGAAATCAACATAGAAATTTAAATATCTATGATTTAGATAATTTAATATAGATATTATCAAACTTAACATGAAAAAATAATTTTTTGATAAAGGTAGTTTTTTTATTATAATTTATTTTTGAAACATGAATATAAAATTATTTTTTTCCAAGATATGGACCAGTATATTATAAAAAAATATGATTTCACTTTTAGAAAAACCCAAAATAACTTTTTTAATGATATATTTAATTCTGTAAAAATAATTAAACATATGATTATATGAAATAAATTTTACCTATATGAAAAAAATATATGATTTATAAGTTAAATATTACAATTTAGAAATAATTATTATTATCCCTTAAATACTGATGAAATGTTTAAAAATTTCCATGTCAGGATAATATTTTAAAAATATATTAAAATTTTAATGTTTTTCTAAAAATCATTATATTCACTATTCTCTAGAATATTCAACTATTATAAGAAAATCACATTTATTAATCTAAAACTCGAATTTATAATATATATAAATTAATTAATTTTTTATTGTATTCAAATTATATAAGTACTAAAATAAGTTATATATATGTTCATATATTCTTAAATAAATATTATTAATATTTTCATTTTATAGAATGTAATATAATTATATAATTATTGTTATATATTGTTTATTTTTTTTCTTATAGGTACTACTATCAAAATATAATTTTCTTAATTAATGATATGATGATGTAATTTCATATCATCTCTATTACAATATATGTATCATGTATATATTAAGATAGGAAATTATCAACTATATAAATTATGGGTAATTAAATGATGTGATAAATTTGCATTCACTAACTATATTTAATATAAGGGCCTCCCAATATCGGGAATGAGGGAATCATAATGCCCTAATACACTAGGAATGAACCACCTATACTATTTTCTTCTCATTTTCCATTCTGACCACTAAAAGACTAATCACATATATTCTTTCTCAGAAATGAATTAGCAATTCATTAACCAAAATATGTAAATATATCTAAAAGGTAGGCCATATATAAAACTAGATAGATAGAAGAAAATTGAAAAAAGCACCTATGTCAGAACTCTTTTTTAAACCCATCTTGAGTCTCATTGCATTAAATTACTCACCATAACTCATATATTTTTAAATTTTATATAAATATATGAAAATTTTATTATATTTAATAAAAAATCATTGACCCCAATTTTAAATAAATTAATTATTATTATTTTACCAGATATTATTTCAAAGGAAAAACCCACTCAATAGAGATATCATGGGTTTTTTTTGTGAAAAACATGATCTTTATAACAAATTAACATTTCACCACACAATTCATGTGATTCCAATTCTAGTATGATGTTCTCCATCTTTAACAAGCCTTTCATTGGTGGTTTATTTCATTTAAACCCCTCATAATGATTAGTATGACATTCCACATATTCTATAGGTGAGATTTCACCAATAAAGTATATGGGATATTGAGATTATAAATCCTCCATGACCGTGTTTGCCATTAGATCCTTTTGAGGTGTTCATAAACCCATTGATTAATGAATTTGACCATACCCCTAATGATATGAGGGTCAAAAATAGTTGTAGTTATTATTTCATGATCATTGACCCCTTCCATCGTGGAAGGAGATATTTATGTTTGTGTAATACTATAAAATTCAATGGATAACAAAAATAAAACACTTCCCTAATTAATGAACACCTAAATGTTTTCCAACTAAAATAAAAAATCATTTCAACATGTAATATAAATTCTCATACAATTATTATAATTATAAAAAACTTATTTCATTTTATATATCATTTTTAAAACCAAATAAATAGTTTCATAATCATAAGGGAATATGAAAAGAAAATCATGATGTATAAAATGGGTTAAATAAACAATATAAATAATAAATAATAAATATGACTATTTATCTAATAAATCAAATTTTAATCAATATTATATTATTAATCATCAATTAATATATAAGAAACACTATTAATGTTTTTTTGAAGTATTAGTAAATACTTGACATCAACTGATTTCATAAATAATATAAACAAATAGGATAATGCAAGATAAATCTCATGTTATAAATCTTTTCCAGCATTTTGATACCTATAATTACGCATGAGACACATGAATTTATTAATAAAATGAAGAACATAAAAAATAAAAATTAATAGACCACAACTGGTAACTAATTATTTTACTCTAATTGTGATTCTCATGCATATTTATGGATTAATTCATGAGTCTCAATTGTGTTACCTTTTGTCCATATTCAAATCAAAAATAGAGGATACTTTTTGTAGGACCAGATTTCATTTTTAAATTATTTTGACCCTATTACTGAAATATTTTTGAAATAAGAAAATCAAAACAAATATTGATCATCTACTTCTAACCTAAAATGAGTGTAAATGTCAGTGTTAGATGGTATGGTGTTTGTTATATGTTCTTGGTAACACCCAATATGCATTTTCTGTTTGGATTGGGGATATAATAATTTATTTGGTCTTCATTTCATTGAAACATGTCTTGTTAGAGGATATTCACTATTTACTAATTCAATTATATATCTAGTCTATTAGAATGTGGTTCCTCATGGAGGTGGAAGGGGAGGAACTATCACTTTGTTGGCCATGGAGTGGTTAGTGACCCTATAGTGGCCCCAAAGTGGAGGGACGGGGGTTCTCAGGGGTTTTCAAGGTAGTTCAGTTAAAAAAATTATTTTTAATAACTTATTGGATTCAATTTTATATGGGAATTGATTCTCATTTATTCTCAAAAAATTATTTTCATGTCAGTTCTTTCTTCTTATATTTTATTTCAAATATTCCTTCCATTCATCATTACTTTTTAGTATCTATTATCACAATTGTTAAATACTAGAATGGATATAAATTAGTACCCTTTTTTATATTTTCATTTTTTATGTCATTGTAACAGATCATTTATGAATATTTATGATAATTTCACTCTATTTATTGATATAAACTGAATAAGACCAAATAAGCAGAAATTTTTAATAGGAATCACCCTAATAGAGTTAAGACGGTTATTCCATTATTTCCCCAAGGTATTTTCACATTTTTAATTCCTTAAATTATATTGAAAAAAATTAAAAAAAAATTAAATATCCCTATAGATAATTTAATATGTTATTTTCATAAATCTATAATTTATTAGTGGGGAATGATAAGGGAAGGAGTTGTTTATGGGATATGTGAGATAACATCATTTTTAATTTATGTAAATTATTATATAAAATTGAAAAAAGAACCATTACATTAGGATTAATGTAAGAACCCATCATTTTCCATGCATTTATCTATCAAAAGTTTTCAATTTATTCTTGGAGGCTTAGTTTTGTTCAGAGACAAAGAACATTTTCTCGGGAAAATGTCCTAAGGATCTAGTATTTATAATTTTTTCATTAATGGAAACCTAATAAGAATGTGATAAGTGTTTCATAGATTCACGGTATGTTGGGAAGCATTCAGAGTTTCATCCTCATAGGCATTTTTCATTAGATGTTTTGTTGGATCGTCAGTTAAAGGTTGTGGCTCTAAATCTTAAACCTATGTTTTTATAATTTCCATGATTACTAAATATTGTGATTTCACCATCATGGTGAGGTCAAAATTAAATTAAATTAAAATATTTTTTTTATTTTTTTATTCCTTTTTTAAAATTGTATTCTAACATGCCTTATAGAAACCCATGGGGTGGTCTATTCATGATTATAACTTATTGAAAAAATGGATTAACATATGTTTACAATCCCATGTGGCCAAGGATGATTTATTGATAAAGAATTCCTAAATTGAGACTTGTTTCTTGTTGATATAAATGATAATCTATTGAAAATAAAATTGAATTTGCATTTCATTGAGTAACTAAAATTAAAATAATTAACCATTGTGATAAATTAATTTATATTATGATACAAATATTTTAGTATATTGATTATGTTCCATGATGTAATGTGTATATGACGTGATTGGTTTGGGAACGTGAACACTTATTTGATTTATTGACAATAACATGTTGTCTTGGCCTTGTCTGTGATGTAATGCTAATAGAGAGTGATCTATGTGTAGTCTGATGATATAACGATTATATGGAATTCACCTAGAATATTATAATTCATATAGGGATTTACCAAGATTGATTTCGTTGAATACACAATTATTATAAGTTTGTGGTTCACTTAGTCATAAGGCATATTTAATGATATTACATCATGGACATGATGTTGGTTATATATCCTTGGTTATAATCTTGTGGGCTGAATGGTTTTAATCCATGCATAAAGATATTCTAGAATGATGTATAAGCTTGTTATTTTCAATAGTTATATGGTGGATTATGTCATGGTCATAAGAAATGATTTGATATAATCGGGAACATATCCTATGATTATTTTGATGTATTTAATAATTTTTAAATTATAAAATACACCTAGTTAATTCTTTGGTAAATACAATTTTCATCAGTCTAGTTTTCATTAGTCACGGTTATGTCAACCAACTATGTTATACTAATGCACGATTCTGGTCTGCATTCAGAACTAGATCAAATTTCATGGGTGCACATTTGAAAATTGGAAAATGAGCTCAGAGTTTATTTATTGTTTTTTGTTCGGTTATAGTATGGATATGAGACTAATATAGTGATTAAGAATTGGGTCTTTGATTAATTTTCTTGAGCCTATTAATGTATTCTTCATATTTTTCCAGCGTGAAATTTATTTACATTCTAAAATACCATTATATTATTCCTTTTTTATTTATTTAGAAATTCAGTAGGAATATATTATTTACTACAATATTATCATTACTCTAATTATTTTCATTTTACTAGTAATTTTTTTATATGCTATACCATATCATACAAGGGGGTATAGTCTCCCCATAATACAATTCAAACAATCACTGATATTCAGAGGCTTATAGAATAATAGGAGGTGTGATAAAGTTCAATCTACCAATACTTTTGGGCCATGTTAATGTGTTCTAGATTGGGGGATATTTCCAAGAATAATTAGATAATTAAGACTTGTTTTATTTTTTATGCTATTTGGAAAAAATAGAAAGGATTTTAAGATGTGTTGGGACATGGTAATGAGCTTGTGGACTAGATTAGTGAACCCATGAATGAGGGAAAGTCCATGCATTTAGGGTTGATATTTCTTTATGTGCAATGCACTTGTTACAGATGATGTTATTTCAGATTGGGTTATTCATATGTTTTGTTAGGTTATTGTTTTGTGATATTTTTCTTTCTTCAGTTTTTCCCTCGCATATTTGTTTTCTTCAAGATGATAATACATGAATTAGAATAGGAAGACAACAATATATTGACATGAATTGTTTTGGTAAGACATTTAATTTTTTTATGTGTTTTATATAATATACTATTAAAATATGATATAATATTTATATTTCATTCGATAAATTAAATTACATGTCATGTCTTGCTAAATATACAACTTTGATGTTTATAGAGAGGATAAGTCCAAGTGGTTCTCTTTTGATGTCACCTATTGGGTTGAATTTGTTTCAAGTTGGTTCTCTGAGGTTTGTGTTTTTCATATTGTGAAAATTCAACCACGTCATATTATAAATTTCCTCCAGGACAGTGGAAATCAATATACCTCTAACAAAACTAAACTGAATGTGATACATGTGAAGGGATATTTTTCATAACATTCCTTCGATGGTGGATATGAAAATATAGATATTTCTATAGTATATGCCTATGCTTTCTGGGGAAGGGGGGATATAGGAAACTGATTAATTTTTTTATATGGAACAAAATATATTCAAATCTCTCATGAAAACCTCAAATAAAAGGGTGACCCATGGTCTCTATATGCTTTGTGGACCCCCAATGCATTGGAAATATATTATAATGGATGATGGGTAGTAGGATGATCAGTCATTGAGGGTCTTTGAGATGATATTCGTAAGGAATTACAATCACAATAACATAAGGGATAAAAAGGATTGGGAATTCTTTTATATAACACATGAGGGGCAATAAGTACTGAAATAATCTGGACATTTAACCATCCTAATGTGTTTCCAGCCATCATTGGGACCTGATGATATTTCCATGGAGAGATGTTTCCAATATTGAAATATTTATGTCACCAAGTCATAGGTAAGGATTTTATGAATACAAATATTTAAAAATGTGATCAATCAAGGAAAAATTATATATGGGATTCTAATTGGGGCCCCAAGCACTAGTAATACTATTTCATTATGGTGAGTTAGAAGTTCTTCTTCATCTAGATAGAAAAACTATTTTGACATTTTCTTCCAAAGATGTTGTGGGTGGAGAAGTCATGGTTGTGGAAAACTATCCCATTATCGAGTTCCATTATAGCACTATCAGTGTGGCTATTTTATCCATAATCACTCCTAATTTTCCAACACCACATTTGAGTGTTGTGTGTTTGGTCAATTAGGTCCTCATCAAATGTTTTAAGAAATATTTCAACAACATACTTGTGACAGAGGGATTTGACGTGGACTATATTTGAGAAGAGAAATAGAGGCACCCCATAAGGCCTAAAATTGGAGTTCAATAGACTATTCAGGCTGAGGTAGGTGATGGGGTATCCTAGTTCATGGGAAACAACAACAATAAAGGTAAATAACATGGGGTAGTTATTGTAGAATGACATTATTTTCTATCTACCCTATCTTTAAAAAGTGTGGTCTTGGATATAGGAAAAATAAAGGGGTGTTAAATATTCACACATCATCTGGATTTTGGTTTGAAAATATGTAGTGATGAAATGTGTGTACCCTAGAGATTGGTGGTTACCATTTCTTTTGAGAATCGTTCATGTTTGAGATTACAATCTTTGACTTGATTAATGGATGAATATTGTAGTTCTATACTCACCTCATATCATATATTATATGATGAGAATTTC
Organism: Viscum album; assembly: GCA_963277665.1. NCBI lineage: Eukaryota > Viridiplantae > Streptophyta > Magnoliopsida > Santalales > Viscaceae > Viscum > Viscum album. The sequence continues at coordinate 178,432,959 of OY728165.1, forward strand.
TATACCATATCTTGATGAAAAGAATCTATTCTCACAAAAGATGGTGGGATCATCAGGATAGCCTTGCGGGACCATTTCAGTTCTGATTGGATTGTCTCAGGGATCAAATCACAAATCATTCACAAGAGAATTGCTAAAGTTATAAAGATTAATTACATATAGTAGTTTATTTTTAGGATGTACTACCTAATGAGATCTATGGATCAACTACAAAGTGAGAGATCAATTACATAATAGAGTAAGTGATGAAAGAATATCTAGTTTCTGTCCAACCTTATTTAATGAAACCAAAAGTGCTTTGGGAGCTGATTTTTTAGTGGGAAGATCGAGAATCTAATGGCTTCAGAAGGCTGATTACATATCTTTGTGATTCAATAGTTTTATATACCAAAAATGGATGATGAATATTCTCCCATATAAGCGGATTATCATTAGTTATACTAGATGAAACATATAAACCAGTATCCGCTTCCACACAGTGAAAATCAATTCGATTAGATGAGATGTGTTGTGATGTTCTTCATAATATTCATCAGATGTTGATACAACATCTATCAAGGGAGAGACTATCAGTCATAACATGGACTTTATTTAGTAGTAGATATGGATTTTAAGAATTCATACTAATATTGTTTTGGTTGACTAATTCACATGTGGTATTAATTTCCTTAATGAATAAGATCATTCAACCATTTATAAATTGATTTTTTAGTGTTGCTTGATGATTTATTAATATAATCCTAGTCAAGAAATGATCATTCTATATATCATGACATCATCCTGGGTACATTGAGAGATAATTATCTTAACACCATACTAACAAAATTAAGTTTACAATGAAATCATGGGCACATATAAGGCCATGTCATCACAATGTTTGTGAGGTTAGTGGACCTAACAATCATTGTATCCTTGAGATCATTGTAATATCCCCATAATGACTTTTAATATCAGAGCCTTCTTCTTTTACAAAGTTATTATATGAATTTAATCCATGATTTCATTTGTTTTCTTTAACCAGTACATTAGATGAAAAAGAAAGTCTTGATGTTCATTTATTCTTCTACATGGTAGAGATCCCATCAAGTGACAATGGCCAGGCTGGCCTCTACACCGATCCTCACATTGACTTTTTCAGTTAATGAATTTATCGTGCATCGTGACACATCCATAGTTGGACTCTGAGATGTTCTAATGTAGAAGGATCATGAGACATTATATTTCTTTAGAAAGTTGATACTGCATGATAAAAGATACCCAACTCATGATATATAGTATTTAATAGTACTATATTCAATGAGATTTCTGAGAAACTATATCATGGGTGAGAGTTTTTCAGTACTCAAGGATCATAAATTCATAAAGTATATCATTCTCCAATGAGACCTGAACCTTAGGCGGAGGAGGTGGGTTGATTATCTAATATATATAAAATATAAATTGATATATATATATATAGTATGAATGGGATACTTAATTGCCCAAAAATTTAGAAAAAATACATAGAAATATGTTTTAACACCATAATATTTCATGGCATGTTTTCATCAAAATATTTGGTTCCACGCAACACCGATAAAGATTGTGTTACACGCAAGATTAAGATTGAGAGAAACAACACATTAGTATTATTATTTTTTAAAAGATACATTTATAACATATCAACTAAATGTAGAAATATAAATTTTAATAAATAATTTTTAAATGTAATTCGTAATTTTTTCCCATAAATAGAAGTTATTTTGAATGAAATGTATACGTTACTACAAAAAAGTTATATGTTTAGAAATACTATTTTTTAAAGGAAATTTTTTATATTTCCCTGGTTGAATATTAATGAACTTAAATTTATACACTCATGGAAATTGATTTCTGAAAAACGATGTAATATTTGTATTCAAAACTTTAAAATTATCTTAGGGTTATTTTTTTAGAATTTTTCAGAAAACATACAATTTTTTATGAATAGTTAAAAGTACTCTATTATTGATAAAAATTACCTTTTTCAATTAAATGATTATTTTTAATTAAATTAATTTTAATTCTATAATAGATAAATATTAAATATATTTTCCCATTTTAGGTCATTCATATAATTTTTTTTATGATTGGATATAAAAAATTATTTAGAATTTTAACGTCTTTTTAACCACTTTCTCGCAACATTTTTATATTAAAATTTTGCATAATTTCAACGCTTATGTGAATTGAAATATGAAAAACAAAAATACATGGTTTTAATGAGTATGATTTATTTTTAATAGGATCAATATAATTTTTGCTGAAAATAACTTTTTAATTTTATTTACCACTGTTAAAGTTAAATTTGTTTATTAAAGAAAAAAATTATATTATAATAATATAAAATTATCCTAAAACATATACTAATTTCATTGGATACATAATTTTAGTAAACATAAATCATTAGTTCAAATATATAGTACTTTTTAAGCCACCTATTTTAGATTAGATCATTTATTATATTTTATTTAATGAAGTGTAAATATGTCATATTAAATTTTTCAATATTATTTTATTATTAATATGAGGTTATATAAGTGAAGTGTTTTAAAAAATAATGTCTTTATAATTATATAAAATTTAATTACATCATTACAATTTAGTAATATTTTTTATACTTTAAATAATAAAATTAAATGTTGACACAATGATGATGCAACAATTACTTAATTAATTGAGATATCAAATAAATTATAATAAAAATATTAATATTATTATAATTTTACTAAATGAAGGACATAAACTAATTTTTATATATAACTAATTCATATTATTGATATATTGGAACTATGTTTTATTAGTTTTCATGTTGTTTTTATTTATTAAAATGTGGAATTATTAAATATTATTCAATTTTAAATAAATTCTATTTTAAAATAAATATATTTTTATTAAATGATATAAAAGTCATAAAAATATAAGGTTCATCCAAAAAACATAGAAAATTTTAAATATGCTATAAATGAATAATTTGTATAATTTTTTCATTTGGTAGTACCAATATTAACCGTAGAGTGTAAAAAAAGACAAGTTGGCATGGTATGAGTTAAACATTTTAAGAAAGGGTTAATGACAACGAAAAAGGATAATTTTATAACCTAAACTTGCCAAAAAATCATCAGTTGATGATATTTCAACCCATTATCATATCAGTCTCTAATAATCTCACTTTCAATGGATTTCAAATTCAATTATAATTTATATAGATTTAATATTTTAAGAGTTTCCTAATGTGCTCCTCCCCTATATTATAAATGGTCACTTTTTCTTATCATTAATTAACACCTCACAATCCATTTTTCTAAGACAATGCCTTACCATTTCATCCCCAAAATTCCATCACAACATCCTAGAGGGTATACATTGTGAAGAAATCCATCCTAGATAGTCCTTTTGTGAAAATCAAAATGAGATATAAAAAAAGTGGTAATTGTTTTATCACCTCATTCAATGATCCTTTCATCTTTTTCATCCTCAATCTATGTTGTTTCAATACCAATGTAATATATCAAAAATATATGATATGTTATTATTTTTTATGATTATTTGGAATCATTATTCCTTCTTTTACCCACCTAATGAAAAACTATATCAATACGAGTGTGTACGTATAGAATATTGTCTCTTCACTGTTGGGTAAACTATTTCACATATATACATTAGTTAAATTGTTATAAAGATTAATATTAAAGACTTAAATAATAAATATAACATTATATTATTCATTTATAATTAATATATCATCCAATAAAATACCATTAAATAATTTAGTAAATCATACCATTGCTTGTGCGTATGTACGACTTACAATATCCACGACGCGATGAGATTCACCCTCCACATTAAAAATTCAATAATTACTATAAAAAATATATATATTAAATAATTGTGAAATATTAGAAATAATAATTATACTATAATAATAAAAACTTATATTCAAATATATATTCAATTTACATTCTTCCCTTCAATATGAAAAAAATAGAAACTATGTTTATGCGTACATATGTCATACTGCCTTCATGAAAGTTGTATTATATTTTATATATGTATCTATAATATAAATTTATATTGAAAATAATTTTTATATACAAATAAATTTTTAAATTCAGGAAGAAATAAATTCATTATATATGTAATATGATCAAGAATAACATGTTAAAATATCTATAATAAACAATGTGATTGTTAAGCAGATTGTTCCACTGGCCTAGAAATTATTAATAAATGAGTAATATAAAGTAATAAATGAATCATATGTGATATCATAAATATTATTAAGATTATGGTGGAACTTAATAAAATTTTTCAAAACCACTATGAAATAGTCTCGAACATGTATAGATAGTATCGGTCCAATTTTAAGGGAAATCATAGCACAACTCCCTTTCTTTTAGATAAACATATATGTTAACAGTTATGTTTATCCTAGAATATATGTGAAGGACCTATGATTTTTTTATACTAAATATACACATATATTCATTTAATTTATATTTTTGACACTTAATTATGTCATTAATTTCTCCCCACTCTAATGATATGATCTCTGTAAGATATTTCTATATCAATTTTAATTTTTGTTGAGATATAAAAAATGTTCGCTACCAATTTCTTGTGTGTCATATATGTACTGCACAAATTATATTTCATATCATGAATACATTTATCATAATAGTATTTCAATATTCATTTGATGATATCTGGTTTATTATGTAATTAATCAATGTTGTAATGGACAAATTGAATGTCAAAATAAATAATCTTTTATCCATTTTAATATTCATAAATATATTTTACAAAACTATTTTTATGGATATAAAATGATTTTAAATGTTATACAATGTCTAATTTTTTAGGATTATAATTTTTTCTAAAATTATTCTTTATAATAATATATTTAAGGTAATGTTTAACTAAAACATCATTTTAAATGTTTTAAACATTTATTCATCCAAGCCATTCCCATGAATATCCATGTTTAAAAAATGGGTTTAAGGATAAATTTGTATGGACAATAGTTTTTTAAAATGTTTATTACATTAAATAGTTTCATTGTTGTATGGAATAGTTTGACTCCGAACACTCTTTTTAAATATCATTAATAAATTTAATGATATTTTAATATTTTCAATTAAAAAACGGGGATATTTATCACAATGTGTTTTATTGATTTTAATATCTTATTTTCATCTATTTGAAAATCCATTATTTTATTTTATGATTAATTCAGGTTGATTTGTTTTCAGAAATTCTACCTTATTGTGTTGAATGGTTTATGGTGAACGTATTAACATTTTTATGACAATTTTAATATGAATGGTAATATTGCGTATGTTTTATCCCTTTAATAAGAGTAATTCATTAGACAGAGCAAGTGATGTATTAGGGAAAAATTTATGAAATCTGTATGGGTTGGGGACCGGTTAATGAAATCCCCATGATGCTTCGATAGATCTCATGACACAAACTATTTTTTACCCATTTATGTTTGGTCTTGGCACAAGGACTTCTTGTTAAGGTTATGATGTATAGAATTATCCATTCTTTCATTATGAGAGGAGCTACTGATATTACATGTGATAAGTAGACTTGTAGAATAACAATTTGATTGTATAAGTACATTAGTTTATTTGATCATTCCATATTATGATAAATATGGGTTGTTATTCAGTTTTATATATAACCTTAATTTTATTTTCTCATTTATAAAATCTTATGTTTTATTGTTTAAACATATTGTGCCTCTTAGTTCAACGCATTATTGTATTTAAATTTCTTATGATTCCAAGATGAAATTTATGATTGATTTGTAGGGATAAGCATGGAGATTAATGGTGTTATCAACTAATTATCTATTTTTCATTTTATACTTTGAGTTCTAATTTATTGTTTATGTATGTAATTTATTTTCAATGAAATTTAGACATATCTATCCTTCCATATTTGATTCATGGTAATCATGTCAATGTATTAATGTAATGCACAAGCTACATGTTTTTCGTGTTAGGGTGTTATTATTGGTATCAAAGGAAGTTTACCAACATCCAAGGGAAATAAATTTAGAAAACATTGATTAGGGACCAAAACACTAAGATATACATTGAATATTTGTAAATAGTAATATCCTAATATCTTGGAAATGTAGAGAGAATGTGGGTATTCCAAGATAATACACCATTGTATTGATATTATACATGGACAGTGTTCTATAACATATTTACGTAGGATTAATAACTCTGACAACGAGTTTCGAGCTTGACCCAGGTAAACAAGGGAAATGACAATGGGACATATTATTCACCTAGTTTGAAACTAATTGTGTATATTCCTAGGATAATACACATTGTATTTACCAACCATTATGATGGATATAAAATTAGTGATTAACCTAAAGTTACCACAGTTTATGATTCAAGGATTTACTATGCATAAATTTTTGTTATGTACTATAATATATTCAGAGTTACAAAAACTACATAACATTGTAATATATTCGAATATAAGACATCTTATAGAAATGGTAACTGTAAAAATTAATGAGAAATAAACTAATACTCATCATCCAAATAGAAATAAGGATCATAAGATTTATGATTCTAAAGAAACATTTCAACGGGAAATAGTCTCCCATGTATTCTCATCATTAGATAAAATAGATTCACATTTAATAATATATGTACATAACTCTTCATGTCATATTGTATTGAATGGTTTAAATTGAAGAAGTTGATGGTAGTGAAAAAATATTAATGAGTGAAAGAATGAGAAGAAAGATTTTCTCACATGTGATAACTGTGCAAAGAATCACCCAGGTAAATGGTTGAATATAATAAGAGTTTGATATAAGTGTGGAGAAAATGGAAACCATGATTTTTAATATAAGGTAAAGAAAATGTTTTCCAATGTACAAGTTTTCATCCTAATGCATATAGGATATATCTGAATTAATTTCCATATAGATATAAAAAGTATGCCTTAGAAGATTTTATTTGAAAGTTATCATTGTATGATACTACTGCTGATGAAGAGGAATGGTTAATATACCTATTCATGAATTATTTTCTTTTAATATTTTATTAAAAAGGTGTTAGTTTTATAGATTATGGTTTATTTAAGTATTGTATTATAGTCCCTTTTAATTGTAGATTTCATATTGTAAGGTACAAAGTAATGGGACACATTTTACAATTACTGTTTATGGAAAATATATGGTTAATGGAAATATAACACTTAATATGGTTCTGATACCTAGATAATGGTGTTGTAATAAAGAGATTATGGACTTATTATATTGGATATTATGAGGCATTAATGTATTCAACTAATGTTTTTTTGGTAACTGAGGGATTTTTTTTAATAGAATGAATGATGAAGGTATTCACATTTTTGGTATGTGAAAATAAGGATGAACATAATGTTATGGTGATTTTAGAAATTAAGTGACCTCACATAAAAAAATTTGGACTGTGTGTTTGGAAAAATGTATCTTGGACAAGTCAAATTTTTTGGAACAGATTTTTTTAGATAGTTGAGTATAGTGTTTAAGGATAAAAAATTTCATCAGATTATTTTTTCATTGATTAAATAATATTGTTTTATGAAAATAACAACCTGAATGTCTGTTGAAAACCTTTATCATCATATAAGGATTTGGGAAGAGAATCCACAATGGAAGTACGACAATGCTTTATCACCTACAATAGGGATATATGTTTTCCTTGTATTTATAATGTAGTTTTCTAATGGCATCACAGATAAAAAAATAATTTCATTTTTGAAACCCTATATATTTAGTATAAATTGAATAATTTTTGAAAATTTTTATCAATTGGTTAATAATATGATTTTGTGGTGGAAATTAGTTAAAGGATTGAAATATATTTTCCATGTAAATATTCTTAATTTAGTTTTATTCTATGATTTAAATTAATTTGTAATCACTTGGGAATGCTTCTTGAAAACAAATTTTTTTTCTACATTCTTTATTTTGAGATGAATCAAATGGCCTATTAGATCATCATATATTGATTGATCTATGGTTTCCAATTTTTTCCTAATCAAGGTCTCTATCAGTTTCCATCAAAACATAATGGTTACATTTTCATTCATGTCCATGTTTTCAAATATAGAACCCCGCTATGTGTTATCTCTAGGGAAATTCATACATCTCATTCTTTATATAAAACATGATGTATCATTAATCAATAATAAAATGTGGTATTTCAATAAATATATTTTGAAAATTCCAACCCATTGTTTTTATATTGATTTTATATATTGATGAATCAATTTATTCATGGAGGGGAGAATATAACAACCAAAAATTACCTGGTAAATTATCATCCATTTATTTTGATTCACATTACACTAACATGGCTTGCATTACATGGATGTTTTATCTTTTGTTAAATAAAACATTAGTATTATGATTATTTAGATAATATATTTATAACTTATCCCTTTAATATTGTATTATAAATAATAATAAATAAATTTTAATTATTATTCATAATTATTTCACATAAATAAAATGTATTTATAATCAAATTTATTAGTTTCAGTAAAATAGTTAAATATTTTGAAATATTATATTCTTAAAGGAAATACATTTTTCCTTTGGTGAACATTAAAAAAATTATTTTTAGATATTCAAAGAAATTGAATTTTTTAAAATAGACATCATTTTTGAATTCATGATATCAAATTTAGTTAGGGTGTATTTCTGTTTTCTTATTTATGCATTCTATTTTGGATGAATGGTACAAAATACTACATTGAAGATATAAACTGACTTTTTCATTAAATAAATATTTCAAATTAAATTTATATTAAAGTCACAATGGATATATAATACATATACTTGACCAATTTAAATCATTGGAATCTTTTTTTAATATTATTATATAAAAATTTCATTGAATTTTTTAAACTATTTTTATAGTCCTTTTACCCACATTTTTAAATTAGCATTTAAAAAAACTTTATTGGATTTTTGAATTGTAATTTGAAAACTGGACATACATTTTAGTATTTTTTTTAATAAATATGATTTAATAGGAATAAAATAATATTTTTTGAAAAATAAATTTTAAATTTTTTCAACCATAGTTATGGGTAAATATGGTTATTAAATGTACAAATATTATTATAATAATATAACATTAACCTTACACTTGTACTAAATTAATCTGTATGTATTTATCAACCAAATTAAAGAATTTGTCGAAAATATGATCCTTTTTATGCCACTTGGGTATGATTATGAAATTAATTATATTTACCTAAAAATGAGTTAAAATTGTTCTGTTCAAATTATAATAATTATTTTATTTTTAATATGAGGTTATATTACTGATATGGTCAACTATAAGTAGTATATAAAAGTATGATATATTTAACTTCCTCATAATAATTTATTTATAGTTTTTTTACATTACAAAATCGAATTAAATGTTTCCATAATGATGATGCAGTAATTGTTAAATTAATTGAGATATTAAATAACTTATATTGAAATTTTAAAATAATATAATTTGACTAAAATAATGAAAAAAATTAAGTTACTAGAAAAAATGTAAATTTTATTTGTATATTTGATTTATTGCTTCGATGTTATCATATTGTTTTTATATTTATAAAAATGAAAATATTGAATCGTATTAAAATTGACATGCATGATTTTGTAAAATAAAAACAATTTTATTTAATGTTATAAAAATCATGAAAAAATAGTTTTCATAAAAATAACATTTATAGTGTTAAATAGTTAATAAATAATCCAATTGGGGTTCTTTTGGAAGTTTATAGTGAATATATATAAGCCATAGTGTAAAAGGACATATAGACAAGGTAATCATTAAAATGATTAACTAATGTTTAAGTCCCAATCATAAAGTTAAATTTATGTTCCAACCCTATGTAATATTAATTAGTTAATGATATTTTAACCCACACTCATCTAATAATATAAAAAGAACTCTTTGTTTCCAATTGTAATTGTACATTAATTTATATGAATTTAATATTTTACGATCTTCCTAAAGTGCCACTCACCACTCTTATAAAAGGGAACTTATCCTACACATTAAATCACACCACTAATGACATTTCACATGGAGAAAACCTACACATTTTCTCTCTAATCATCACTCTATATATTCTACATGCAATACAAAGGGTATAAATCCATCCAAGTGAGTCCATTCATGCAAATAAATAATATTATGAAAAAAAGAGGTAATGTTTTATCACCTATATGAAATATATTTTATTCATATACTTCTTAATTCTATGTTGTTTCTATAAAAATTTAATATCTAAAAAATATAATATATTCTTTGATATTGTTAACATTATGGGACCACCATATTCCTCTTTTAACCACTCCTATGAAAATCATTATCACTATATGTTCGTACATTTAGCTTCTCATGTCCATGTCATGGTGTAATCAATTTTTCATATATACATTGTGTAAATGATAATAATGATGAATATATTAGTTTTAAATAATAAATTTAAATGTTATTTTTTTTATAATTAATATACCATTTATCCATTAATTAAATGACACAATTGTTCGTGTGTACGTACTTTATGTTGTCTCCAAGACGTGATGAGATTCGTCCTCCACAATAACCATTCAGGAATGACTGTAATATATATATATATATATAATAAATAAGAATGAAATATATACCATAATAATTCTAGTCGAATAATATATATTTATATAGAGAAATTATTCCATTTACATACATCTATTCAATATGGTAAAAATGGAAACCACGTTCATTCGTATGTATGCCTTACCATCTCTGAGAACGATGTAATCCATTTTATATATCTGTCTATGATATAAATTTATATAAATAATTTTTATGATATTAAAATAATGTTTTACATTCTAGATGTAATATAATCATGATCATATTAATATTATAAGTAATAAAAAGTCAAAACACATACGATAAAAATAAAATTATAACCATTAATGTTTCTATTACTGGGAAACTAATAATAATTAATTAATTTAATATCGTAAATGATTCATATATGATATCATATATATTATTACAATTCTGGTAAATGTTTATAATTAATTTTAAACCATTATATACGAGTTTCAGACACATAAATAGAGTATTATATCTATGGTAAATGAAATCATATGTCATTTTCAATTAATTGAGTTAAACATATATGTCCTTGGTATATTCTTTCTAGATTTTATGTGACTGACATATGATAATTATATAGGTAAGTATTACTTATATTTGGGGAATATATAATTTTCAAACATAATTATGTCATCAATTTATACTCAGTTTAATAATATGATCATTTTTAGGGAATTTCATGTCACTTTTACTTTTCATGATATAAAATCCTTGTTCAGTTACTAATTCTTATATGTGGTGTATGTACATCCTATATTATATTTCATATCATAAATATATTTATCTTCATCTTATTTAAAAATTCATTTTTTTATATTGGTCATGTGATTTAAATTTTCAATGTGTTATGTGACACATTGATTGTTTAATGAATTAATCCTTTATTTATTTCAATATTCATATTTTTTTTGCATAACTATTTATAAATTTATAAACAAATTATAAAGGTAACATTTAGTATATTTATTTTGTTCACAATATTTTCACACAAAGTATTATTTTTTATTTTTTATGAAAGGGACTCATTAACTGAATCTTCATTTTAGATATTGTAATGATTTTTTCATCCAAATGATTCTCATTAATGTCCTAGTCTTCAAAATGGTTATAATTATTTATTCATATGGACATGATTTCATTAAAATGTTATTTAAATTAAAATGTTTCAAGGTTAAAAGGGTAAAATTGATTCAAAAATCACTTTTTATTTGTCTTATTTTATAAATATTGTGAATTTTTAGTGTTTCCAATGTAAAAATAGATATTTCTCTCAAATAGTTTTACTGATTTTATTAGTTAATTTTCATCTATGTCAATATCCATGGATAGATTTGATGCTTAATTTTGGTCAATCTTTTTTTACAAAATCTATAATATTTCATTAAATGGTTTATGATTTTTTTGATTGTGGATTCTCTTTTTTAACACCATTAATGATTTATGGTTAATGTATTATCATTTAATATGCTTCTTTTAATTTGAATTTTATGTTGGTTTTGTTTTACCCCTTTCATCAAAGGAAGGCATTGGACATTCTAAGTGATGAGTTAGGGACATCATAATGTAATTCATATGGGTTGAGGACCAGTTAATGAATTCCCCTAGATTCCTCAATTGTTATCATTAGAAATAAATTTGACGGTTTTTACCCATTTATTAATGGTCATAGAATGAGGCCTTGATGGTATGGTTATGATGTTTGGATCTTTGAATTCCATCATTTTGAAATTAGTTTTTGGTAGTTCAGTTTATTATTCGACTTGTAGAATATCCATGTTAACATATAAATGGAAATATTTGATTTATTCATGATATATTATAGTGATGATTATGTTTAAAAGGATTGTGCTTTAATTTTATACCTTAACATAAAATTTTATTCTAAATAATGAAATCTTCAACTATGTTATTTAACCTTAATAAGCATCTGAGCTGTCCCATTTATTAGGAATAATTTTCCCATGAATCCAAGATGTAAATTATGATTGATATACTATTTTAATCTTATAGAATACCGACATTATCAATGATTTATATATGTTAGAATTTATGGTTTTAATTACAATTTAATGTTCATGTTTATAATCTATTTTTCCAAAATGATAAACTTATCGGTCCGTCTGAATCTGATACCTTTCAATAATGCTAATTTATTAAAGTAATGCACCAGATCTCAGCATATCAGGTCAGGGAATTTCAATGGAAGTACATCATTCATGGGTGGTGCATCATGGTTTAAAAAAAATATTTATCACCTTCTCTGTAGACATTTCTAGTGATTAAGAAGGAAGAAGGACGAGCCATTAATTGTGGCTATATTCTTCCCTTTTCTGATGGTGAAATCTAATCATCGAATACTAGATAATATTTTTCATTCTTTCCCCATTAAATAGTGGAGATAAGATGATGTAACAATTGATTATCTTTCAAGAATTTCTTAGATGTATGCATGGAATTATTATGTAAGGGTTGTAGTGGATCGACATACTATGGTATCCTACTTATTTCTAATTATGTAATCCGTCCCATTGATGATAATTTTAATCTTAAAGTGGTTGATGTGGTTTGTATTCATAGTGTTTTGATGAGTATCATTTCAGATAGAGACCACCGGTTTACAGTGAATTTCTACAGTGGTATTCTAAATTCCATGGGATCCTGAGTTCTATTAAGAATAACACAACTCTCACATACTAATGGTCATCCAGTGAAGACTATTCTAGTTCTGGAGGATATGTTATGAGCTAGTGTTTTGTAATTTAGTCGTTCATGGGATTAATATATGACAATAGTGATTTTTTTATATAATAATACCATTAAGGAATCAATTCAAATGAAATTATGTAATGAATTTTTTATGAAGCACATTCGATTCTCCTCTTCGATTGAAAGAGGCGTGTTCATTAGAACTTGTTTGGCCTAGTATCATGTAGGATACATATGAGAATGTTATTTTGATCAGATAGTAGTTGGTATACATGAAAAGCATGCCTAAATGATATGTTAACCATCAGATAATGCATCAGTAATTTTAGGACTGTCTTTTAATTTCCCATCGAGTGTTGCCTATGTTGGGGAAGTATAATAGAGGGAAATTGTTGAAGCTAACACCCAGGTTTTTTGGGCAGTAGAATATAGTGTTAAGGGTTGGTCATGTGGTGTCCCATTTACACCGTACATAGTGAAAATGTTCCATGCACAATGTTTTCTACATGTCACAACTATAAAAAAATCATCCAGTCCCCTCGAAGGTAATATATATATCATACATTAAGATTTGAACTAATGAATCCTTTGAGGAGAATAAAATAATTATGGTGGATCAAAGTGGGAAATATATTTGGGGATACCTTATAAATTTCATTTGATTAAAATGTCCTCAAGGGAGTTTTCAAGATAATACATTTGAAAGAGAGTCTAAAATGTAATCATAGCAGCTAGACATGTTCGCGGAGTCCCAAAAGTGAGTGTAAGATAATCTCAAGTGCGAGTTTTTATAATGTAATAATGTTTTAAGATCCCATTATATATCATGATTATTTATTTCAATGTTTATTTTCATGGTGAATGAGTCATATTTGTTGAAAAAGAGCCTTTTTTGAGGAAATGACCTAAATTTCAGGGATTCATGATTTTTTTAGAGAATGGAGTCCATGTATGAATTGGTTAACTATTTCATGTGTTCATGGTTTTTTAGAAGTTTTTTGTGTGTTCTGGTTATTCAAAAGAAATTTGGGATGAAAGATCGTATGAATGACATTTAAAAGTCATGTAATTGTCTATGAGTTTTAATAAAAAAAATTATAGGTGTTTTTTTCATATAATTCTTTTAAAAAAATTTACATTTTGTGTAATCATGTTATATGCTATGTAAATTCCTAACCTATGATTTTAAACTACATTTGTAGCTGATTTTATATCTAAATCACCATATATTCTTACCTCAAGACCCATAGGGCATTGCCCAAGCTATTTTTTGGTGACAACATCCCTTCTAGATTTCTTAATAATGTGATCAATCCCTGGTAATTATTTTTTTAATATTCTTCATTATAATTGTTCTTATCCAAATGTTGCATAGAAATCCTTTGGTTGATTGCATTTTTTGATTTGACCATTGTTGGATTGATCTAGAAACCTCTTCAAAATCATCTTCACCTTATTCCTTTTGTGTGTTTGTCATTTTATGTGTTGTTGAAAGTTATATAAAGGTAGGGGAATAAAATTTAACACTATATTTTTATAATTTCAATGTTTATGAAATAATTTGATTGTGCTATCATGGAGTGCATCCAAATCAATTAAATAAATAAATTTAAATATTACTTAATGAAAAATGTTAAAAATTGGCATATGACAGTCTTATGGATACCAATAGTGTTATATAATCATGAAAATAATAGATAGGAAAAACATATTAATGTAATATTACCACGACATGTGTCGTACTTTGATTTCTTGTTATAGAATCCCTACTTTTTGTCTTATTTATTATTTATATAATTTTTTATAATTTTTTAATTAAAATGAAATTGGAATTTTAATGAATAACGAAAATTCTAACAATTTACCATTTAGATATATTATGTGGTAATGTGATATACATGATGTACGATAGGGATTGTCTTCCAGGTTGTAATGTTTATATATCGGGCTCAACCTTAGAATATGCACACTTAGTTGCAGTAATGCAGATCTTTAGTGGGATCTCCCTAGTACATGTTGTAATTATAAAAGAGATATTGATATTCCTTGTCCTATGTTGTAATGAGTTTAGGTCCTTGACTTAGAATGTAATAATGCCAATACAAAATTTTCATAGAGTTATTGTTGCGAATATACCATGGTTTTATGGTCATGGTCAACACGGTCATAAGAAATTCTTAGAGATAATCCAGCATGGCACCGAAGCAAGTAATCATACCATGGTTAGTATTTTGGTTTGCATGGATGTACGAAATGATCAGAGATATTCCAAAATTCTGTAGAAGAAGGTTATTTTGAATTGTCATATCTAGTGGTTGGTATGGTAGTATGATAATCTCAGAGAAATTTTTTCCTAGAGCTGATGAAGGTTGTTTTTGTGTTTTATTAATTGTAAGTTTAATTAATACACCATTTATTCATTTTATTTCATCCACTTCTTGTCAAAATAATTATGTTTAGAAATAGGGGTGTAGAACTAATGTGATATATTCACACACATTTTATGTCATTCATTGGTACCCTATAATATTTTTTGGATTCATGTTTTGAAATGGGAAAACACAAATTATTTTTATTGATTTCAAATAGTTGGGTTTTTTTATTAATGGGACTAAAATGGGGTTCAAGACTGAGTAAATTGATTCATTATTTGGAGTCTTCTATTCCATATAATTTATTTTTATACCAGGACATTTTGTAACCTTCTTTCATATCATTAAACAATTACATATTATTTAATGGGTTATTCAGTCGTCTAATATTTTTTTAATTCTACCTTTTCATTACTATGATAATTAATGTTTTATTGTGAATTATTTATTTTTTTAGGTCATTTAATACATTGGTTCATAGTCTTGAGTGTATACTCTTCATACACCCATGGAAAAACTCCATCCTAAGGCATACACGTAGGCATGTTAGTGGTATCATGAAAACCCCCTCAAGTCTACATGATAGTGTTATAGATCGAGGGACGTTAAATTTGCAATGGGTTTCATTTCATAAATATATTTTTCTATCTTCCTATTGTAGTGATTTATAATATTACCATGATATGGAATTCCATAATAATTTAATAATCCTAGTCAATTATGGTAGGAATGGGACAACAGGTGGGTTGGTTGATTGAGAGGACAACCCTTGTTGTGTTAATAATTTAATAATAACAAATATTATTTTTAAATATTAATTCATTCATTTTGATGTTTAATTATTATCATTGTGGTTAATATTTAACCTTGATCCAACTAGTGGCGCTGTATCAGCAACACTAGAGATTTTTTGAAATCATGTACACCACAGGTAAGTTAGTGATGAGTCATTCCCCATGAACTGAAAAAAATATGGAACCCCATAATGATTGAGATTTTATGTTTGTTGAATACTTTCACATTGGAGATTTGTTATGGTGATTAATCATCCACATAGATAAGTAGTCTCATTGGTGCCTTGTCTACTACATGTAACAAAAACATACCATCTACCTAGAAAAAATGTTGTTGTAATATGTCCACCTTTGATGAGATATCATTCATAAATATTTTATGAAGACGAATAATATCAACGGACTATTTTTTACTAGTTTTAAATTTATCAAAAATATCATCCACATGTGGATTAGATTCTTGTGGACTATCAAATGACAATGGTTTCTTTTTTTGGTTTATCATACACATCATTTTTATTATTGGTATATCATCCACCTCTAAAAAATATTTTCACAAAACGATTACCTGATTATAGGAGCTTATTCATTTTTTTTGAGGGGGTTATATCACCCTCTCAACATAATAGAATATATTTTGAGAAACCACCAATAATGTTCCCACATACTACTATTTGAGGTGGGATTGGGTAACTATTGTTAAGGTGACATAAAAAATAGTGGTAGTTTTATTAAAGGGATGGAATCCTTGTAGAATTTATGCACATAATATAATTTTATAGGGTGTTAAAGCCCCCCTCCCCCTATAATATATATACCAAATTATTGGATACTGTTAAATGCCACATTGATTTATATGTCACATATTAGATGCTTTTTTTGAAACCACCTCTAATTTTCAATCGGTTTCACCCCATATATATTAGATGTATTAGAGACATTTATATAATTACCCAAAATTATTTAATAATGTTTTTAAATATATAACTCCACATTCATTTTGACCACCCCTTTTGTTCCCATCCTAATACCATGTCACTAACCCTTCATTTTCCCTCCATCCACCCATTCACATGGTCCATGATCACCCACTCCCATTTCACAGGGCACCACCCCACACATCCCCACTTATTCCCCTAACAGGAAAGACCCACCCCAACCTCATTCCCATTACAAATATTTCCAATTCTCCCATTTCACATGAACTCAACCAAAATTGGGATGTCATGTTAGTGGAAGAAAATATAAATAGATATTTATTTTGTAGGTTCCTCATCAATAGGGAGAATTTGTCTTTGTGGTGCCTCGTAATCAATTATTTTTTTAACTGAAATGTATAATCCCCCAAGAAAAAATGTGATGGAAATATGACTACATCTTATGAGACATCATTGGTATATATATTTAAATAGGTATAGTCTCAGTTGTCCATTATTTCATAGTTTCGAATTTAAGGGTAAACGCATTCATATGTGGTGTTTTTTGGTGCAGTACTAGAAATTTTAGTTATAGCGCTAGACATATAGCCACAGTTTTATAAGAACATGGATAAAACTTGTTTATAGCCACAATTTAATTTTTGATCCATGGATACTCAATTCCATCCTTCTTCTTTTTCCAATTCCAATCGAACTCCTCCTCCATCCCGGATACGCGACTCTCTCACTGTGGTGCCCTCCTCCCCCGATGACCTCTCCTCTTCCCCAAAGACCTCTCTCACCATGCCCTCCTCTCTTCCCTCAATGATTTCCTCTCTTGAAATTGTTGTTTTCTTATATCGTTCTTAATCATCGGCATCAGTTCCTCCATCCTTCATCTTGGTTCCTTCATTCACTATGCGGATTCTAAAATTGTGGTTCGAATTCTCCATTCGAGGTTGCTCCATCCCTCGAATATTACTCCCTTTCTCCATATCATTCTTTGGGTTTTTCTCTTCCATTCGTTGGGATGATAGAAGTGTTCCTCCCTCTGTACCCTTCTTTGGGCCTTCCTCGTCCATACGGTGCATTGGCCCAACTAATTAACTTAATTATATTATGCAATAGTTTGTTGGAGTTTTGGTCTTAGTCTAAAAAAGACACACAATATTCCTTATAACATTGGAACTTTCCCCATGATACATGACTTCTGGCTGAGATAAATACAAAGATTCATGCTAATATTGGTTGATAAATTATTAAGAAGAATGAATTTTGGTCTTCCAAGGATATGTTAATTTCAAGATTCATTATTTGGTTAGAGAATATATATTTTTAAATTCTCAACAAGATTTTAAGTTATGTGAATTGAGGCATGAGGGTGATATAGGCTCGTGGGTGTGTGTCTGGACAAAGATGAGAGGACAAATAACCATTTTAAGATTTAGGTTTTTCATAACGTATCCTCCATCGAGTAGATCTCCATGTCTTGGAGGGAAAATACCAAGGTGGAGTGACCTTCTCCCTATTGCCAGGAAATTTGGTTTGACTTGTCTCCCTAATGTAAAATATCAATTTAACATGGTCATGGTTTTGGTTGATTAATCTCTTATTGGGTGAGGTGATTAGGTGTTTTGGAGGGACATTCCCATTGGATTATCCATATAGAAAAAAGAGTGAAAAATACGATTTTGTATTGGTTTGGAATGGGGAAAAATTGTGATGGTTAAGATGTCTTATATTGGTGTCCATTTATATTATGGTTGGCCATGTATGGTGCCCTATATTCACACCAACAGAAACATGAAGCCAAAATGCACTAGATGGGAAATTTAGGTGATAGTTATGCTTTTTGGGAAATATAATCATGATATAGCACCTTATAGTTTGGAATTTTTTAAAGAGTTATAGATGAGGTGTTTTATTTGTTCTCATTTGAAAAATTATTAGAATGAGTTGAGGAATTTTTATGGTCTTTAGAGTGTATAGGGCTTGTGGGATTCATTAGATTGGTCCATGAAATTATAGAGGAATGAACCTATGTTTTTTATGTTTGGTACTTCTGTGGATTATCCCCAGGAAATGTAGATCACCACCACAACAAAATGAATATTTTAATTGATACTTAAATGATGAGGATGGAGGTTCACTAAACTAATTTAAATGAAACATTTATCCACTTTTTGTTTTTAAACAACTCACCCATCCTCTCTTCCTCCCACACATGTGAGCGAATTAGGGGAGGTTGAGGGTGATTCATCCCTTATTTAGATTCAATTTCACATTTAAATGTCGTGGTTTTTATGGAAATTCATGGAGATTCAATGTGTGATTTCATCTTCCATTCATTCCAGTTTCTCATTTATCTTCTAACTAATTTAGTGAAAATGATAATGGAGTTGGAGATGATTTCCACTAGATTATGGTGGAAATCATCCAATATCATGGGTTTTTTTGGAATCACTAGTGATTGTATAAAGATGATAAAAGATTGTATATCAAATTAATTTCATTGAGGATCATCGTTGTATGATTTTATTTATCATTTTTTATTAAATTATATTTAATACGTACATGAATCAATGTTTTTTATTATAGGTTGGAATTCAGAATCTTTTGAAATATGATATGGACCTTCCAATAATGGTTTGCCACCATAATAGTTTGAATAGGTTATATGATGATATTATAGGCAATTATTCCATTATTTTTCTTATGTGAGGAGTATAACAGTATTAGTCCCCACTGGAATTTAAATCTTGGCCAATATTATGTGATGAGCTTAAGGAGAATAGTCCCAACTAGACCTAAAATCATGACTAGAATTTTGTGATGATCATATGAGGACCCTTCCTTTCAATATATGAAATGTATAAGATTTATTATATGATAAGAATAGGATGATTCACCTTTCCTAATGCATCATAATTGCATCCTTCCTTATGCGACGAGCATGGAATTCCATAAGTGATGAGCATGGGATTCCTTAGGTGATGATCCTAGAGTTGATTAAGTGATTACACTAAAATACCCCTAGTGACTGGCCTATGATGACTTTGGGGATGATGCTCGGATTATATAGGTGATGAGAATAGTAATACATAGATTATGAGCCTATAATTTCTATATGGCTTGACATAAGATGATATAACAACCTTCCTACCCAGATCATAACTGAAGATCCATCGTTTCCTTATATGTTGCAAGAATAAGATTCCCTGAATTCCCGAAATGATACAAATATTTATGGGATTTTATAAATATACAATGTAATTGAAATTCTATCCAACTCTAATCATTACGTTTTCACCTTGATAAGGAAGTGAGTGACATTATTAACTAATGCATACATGTAGATGGAATCCAAAAAAATATCCATGGGTATGTGGTAATTATATAAGAGAAATATGGGCTGAGAGGGGGGACTATCAAGGGGAGGGGGTGTCCAAGGGGGCTGGCAGGGGGGGTTTGGGAAAAATTCTACATTCAGGCATCATCAACACCACATTTCTCATCATAAAAGGTAACATTGGTGATTCAAAACTTTGTATGCATATTAATATTAATCATTTAGAAAATTTTGGATTATTTTATCATCATCCAATTCCATTTTCTCACTCAAGTGGATTGTAGATCGATTTCCATTTCAAGAGAGACCACCCAAATTTGTTGTCAAGCGTCTCCTAGAAGATTGTCTTGTGCTCTACCTCTCTTTATTATGGTTTTAAATGTAATTCGATATATGATTTTTTGATTAGACTTTTCATCAGGATATGAGATCACATGGATGAACATGTTTTTGAATGGATATGTGATGATTCGGTTGAATGTTTTACCTAATATTCTTGGAATTCTTTGAATGCAATCTCATCCAATATTTTTTTTATTAATATTTTCTGGATTTAATCATGAATTTTATGTTTCATAAAGTGGGATGGATCTCGGCATAACTTTGAATTCATTCATGGAACACTCATACTTTTAATGTTTTCTTTTCATTATATGTTGATGAAATCATTATGTTTCAATTTATTTTGCCTCTTGGAGCCATTATAGTATTCCGATCTATTATCATCTCAATCAAAAATCCATACCATTTCAATTACATCATAATTTATTGTACTTTAGTTTAAATCGTTTTTTATTTCATTAATTTAATATATCTGAATATATTTTCATAGATTCCCCTTTGGTTTTGGAAATAATAAGTGTTATCCCTCATGCGGTTGGATATCATGATGGAAGGGTACATTTTTCTTAAAAACAGGACTCACACAACTCTTTAATCATGACTCATCTATATCTTTTTTATTTTATTATTATTTTTAAAAACCAAATTGTATGTTTCTTTTCAATATCTAGGTCGTCATTGTGTGTATAACGACATAAATTGATGGGTATGAAGGTATGTATTTTGATAATTACATTAAGTGTTCCTTTAATTTAATAGCATTATAGAAAGTGTTCAATATGAATTTTTAATTTTAATATTTAAAATTATGGATTACAATGACAATGCAATTTTTACTCTCAATGGATATTGATTTTTCTTATAAATGTATTTATATATTTATAAATGTTTTTGTTATACAAAAACTAAGAATATACAAAATGAAGACATTATATAACATAGAAAATTTATTACTACTTTTCCTTTAAATAATTTTATTTATATTTCTCTTTTGATTTATTTATTTTCATCATCCATTTAGGATAAACTACTATATGTTCTATTATCAATGAGGAATGATTCATATCATATTTTTGGAATATATGGGCTATATAAATACAATAGTACTTCAATTCTACTAGCCATCATAGGTAAAATATGGCCATTACATATTATTCTCAAAGAATGGTGAAGGACTAATAACCTCAATTATACCATCCATAAGACTAATTTATTTGATAGAAAATGTATTATTATGAATTATTATTTCATATTATTTCATATTTTATTTCATCATAATTTTATTACATTTAAAACTATATTAGACTATGCAATTTAAATTAGAGAAATTTGAATATGTTTATCCTATTTTCTAAATTATCCTCAGGCATGGATACCACATAACATATGTTCCTTGTTTATATGTTTTATATGATCCATATAATGTTTAAAAAGTCCTTTTCATGTGGTTATTTCACATATTAGTTGAACATGTTTCTTTTCCGTATCAATTGCACATGTTTCTATCTCATGTGGATAATCATGCATACTGAATGTTCAACCAATTGATGGAACTCACTGCATGAACATTATAAGTCTTAAAATTTTTATTTATTTTGTTTATTGATCTATTTTTATAATGGAAAAACACCACTATCAACTGCTATGTATGCTATAAAAAATTCATCTATATTAACTATATTATGGGTTCTTTAAAATCAGAAGGTATATTTTTTCCCAATACATATAACTAGTATTCATTGAAACAAGATGTCTGGATTACAATTATTTAGTCACAATTCCTCTTAATCATGTATGGTAACATAAAACATTCTAAATTTTGATAAAACTATATTTCATCATGTTCTGTATTTAGTTTTCAATTATTTATGTACAAATTTAACTCTTATGGAAGGAGAACATAGCAAAGAAGAGAGAAAATATTGACAAAACTTTTTAGCTATAATTACAAGGTAATACTATAGTTTGAGAGTTTCATATTTTTTCATATTTGATTTCTTCATAATTTTTTAACATTCAAAATTGTATTAGACTATGCTATTTATATTTGGGAAAATGGAATATGTTTACCCTGTTTTCAAAATTATCCTCCAGCGTGGATGTTTCATACCATATGTTCCACGTTTATGTGTTTTATATAATCCATGTAATGTTTAAACCATTTATTTCATGTGGTTATTTCACATATTATTTGATCATGTTTCTGTTCAATATCAGTTGAAATGTTTTTTTTTTCAATAGAATTTTTCTCTCTAATATCATTGACATATCCACAACATAGATATTGTTTTAACCAATTATTAACAACACTATTTCTATACATTCAACATAACAACATCACCACATTGTATGATTATTTAGAATGATATCTTTTTAAAGAATGTATTTAGATATTCACTGCCTTGGAAATTACCAATTCATATGAATTGATATTATAGTTTATTGAAATAATACATATACTGCTATAACCTATTTCACATAATAACATAAGCTTACCAATGATCTTTTTTAGATCAAACATTATGGACTATACCATGTTTATTTTTACATTCATATTTTGGATTATACATTTTTAATACTCATTATTACGATTTTGTATGCTTCCATTTATAATGAAATGTTGTACTATTTTATTCCATAAAACATATTCTTACTGATTCTGTAAAAAATACATGCTTACATATTACTTTTTTGTCTTGGATTAATGCCTTATAAAATTTATTTCATTACTTCTGAAGATTCTTTATCATAATTGTGGCCAATGATTTTATTTCTTGCATATTCCAATATAGTATTATTTGATTTTATTAGAACATTAGATGTAAATTATAACGACCCATACTTTACATACATTGTTAATACTTCAAAATTGAAGTACACTTATTACAACATATGACAAAACCACAAAGGACCGTATAGGTATAGTGTCTTTAGAAACTGGGAAACATAAACAACTGGTTCATAAATCTTCTACAGTGTCTCCCATTTATTTCATCATATCTAGGGTCCCTTTTAGCATATTCTACTTAATATCCATCTTCCTGAACTGGGGAAAAGAAAACATAAAAGGGTGAGCTCAAATGCTCAGCAAGGGCAAATAAAGGAAATAAAAATCGTATCAAATCTTTTTGAAAATCATAACCTGCAAAAGAGATCATAATATCTTAACATGGAACAAATCATAGAAGTGAAAATGAGATCCCCATAATCATAACATGAAACTTGAAACTTTTTGTCATGTACACATAATCATGGAAAATCATTTCTTGTTAGTCATGACTCATTGCCAATACTATCTTAGTGGACAAAGTCCCTTTCTGAACCGAGTTCACTCCTCGTTTCAGTCCTGTATCACTGAACCGAAATAACCTTCCATTCCAGCCATGTCTATCTAATGAGATATAAATCTTTACCCAATGCATTGGAGGGAGATATAGGTCCCACCCATCTTATAATGAATCATTTCTTATGTGTGCCACATAATCATAAACGATACATCATAGCGTAACCCATGTAATAAAAATGGGATTCTTAATCAACATGACATCATAAAACAATTCATATAAGATAAAGGAATTCATAAAAATATTTCCATCACAACATAATCAAATCCATGTAATAATAGGGATAAAAACAGAACCCTTTTATTATCTTAGATGGAAAATAATTTCGATAAAATACTTGAACTTCATTCTTGAGGAAAATATCCTTTCTACTTCAAAAACACTTTTCCTTTCTTAACATGTCATACAATTTTAAACTAAAAGAAGTTGATTAAAAATAAACTTCAATACTTGTAAAGGAAGCTTCTTGGAAATAATTTTTTAGAAATCCATTCATGTCGTATAAGTTAAAAAAAACATTCTTCGTACTTTTGTCGGAAAAGTCAAAAAGTACCTTGTACGAAAAACGACAAAAGATTCCTTTCATATCTTTTACTAAAAACTCACCAAAGGGTAAAATTGGATTTAAACTAGTGTAAGTGGATGGAAACAATATTATATATTGAGGGAACATGGATGTGGATGATAAAAAACACCCCAATAAATACTTACGAATAAACAATCTCGGATAAAAATGAGATTGTGATATTTCCCTTACCTTAGGTCCGATTTGCTTTGTACGTGTCCGAAGCTCCTCTTCTTTGGAACATCTCTTTGAATCCTCCACTTAGGGAACTAAGATTGGCCTTTGAAGAAGACCAGGACCTCTAGGATTATTCTAGGGAAGTGGAGAGGAGAAAATGGCAGGGGTTGGCCGAGCTTGAGTGCTCAAATTGGTGTGAGGAGGAGGGGGAGGAGGTGCCCTTTTATAAGGGAGGAGAGGGGCACCTTAGGAATATCACAAAATATTATTTTATATTAAAGTCAAAATCGGTTTATAATGGTTACAAAGGGTCTTATTTCGAAGCTAAAGTGGGGATGGGTCGAAATCCTATCAACCAATAGGATTTAGACAAGTTTTGGGTATTATTTTAACCTTATCAATTAGATTTAACTCTAAGTTAAATAATTTAACTTTTACCGTGTCTTTTTGTTTTCTTTCACTATATGGTTAATACACTTACTATAACATGCCAAACGAACCCCAAATTGCTTATTATTAATATATATATCCTTATCTAAGTCATTTGGACAAACCTTAAATTTTTAGGATTAAAATAACAATTAGTAATATAATATTTGATTTAAAAACTATTTTGTGTCAATTTTGACACTATTTGATATATGATTTTTGTGAAAGTCATAAGAGAATTATATGTTCGAACCAAATTGATTAAATCAACACTAATATATCATAGTAACCTAGAAATTAGTGGAATTCATAAAAAGTCTCAAATTATATTTATTTTGGTGTTTATAACATCAATTATGTCAATATTTCATTAATAAGATAATTACTGCATCATCATTGTGTCATAAATAAATTAAATTATTTAATGTCTAAAAATTATAAATAAAATATCATTATGTAGGAAATATTTTTAGCTTTCTAATGAATATTTATAGTCGAATTTATCTTATGTATATGCCCATATTAAAAATGTTTTAGTTATTAAACTTTGATTTTAACTATTTTAACTATTCATTAAATAAAATAATATTAAATGTCATAATCTAATCCAAGTGCACCTAAATGGTCATATTATATTCATAAGGTTGTTTTTGGTAGAATTACACTTATCCAATAGAATTAGGACATGTGTTAGGGTAATATTAATATCATATTTACCCTTAGTTACCCTATTTACTTTTAACCGTGGTAAAAAAAGTAAAAAGTTACTATTCACCAAAAAATATTTTCATCTCATTGAACCACATTTTAGTCCTTGATATTAACCGTGTCTCTCGGATTTTCGAAATTCCATTCACAGAAGCGGTAAAATTTAGTTTTATGCAAAATTCAGTTTTTAACCTACCACTTAGTGGTTTCACTATTCATCAAAAATTGAAAGTTTTCAGAAAAATACCAAAATTTCACCCTAGGCTAATTTCGATATTCCGAATCCAAAAATGAAGTCCATTTTGAAAAATAAAATTTATAAAATTTTAAAAAGTGGTTATTACTATTCATAACGGCTAGTTTTAATAATATTTTAATAGCATATCGTTGTTTAGTGAAACTCGGTATTGCGTACGACGCAAGCTATCGAGGAAGGTCACAATTTCGTGTAAAGCAAGCCAAGAAAGTGTTGTGTAGAAAAAGATTCCTTTGATGATTTATATAACATAAAATTTTCGGGTGTTACATTTTACCCCCCTTAAAAAGTATTCCGCCCTCGAAATTCGTCACTTTGTAACAAACAGATGAGGATACTTCTCCCTCATCATATCCTCAAGCTCCCATGTAGCTTCTTCAAGTTGGTGTTTCCTCCATAAAACTTTCACCAGTCGAGCGGTCTTTTTTCGTAGGACTTTTTCGCTACGATCCAGAATCTCTATCGGCTATTCTTCATAAGAAGGATCTTGCTCCAGCGGTACAACTTCTGAGCTGAGTACATGTGAAGGATCAGGTATGTACTTTCTCAGGAGAGATACATGGAACACATCGTGAACTTGAGAGAGATTCGGTGGAAGCGCCAATCGGTAAGCTACCATTCCAACGCGATCCAGTATTTCGAAAGGACCGATATATCTAGGGCTCAACGTCCCCTTCTTTCCAAATCTCATAACCCTCTTCCAGGTAGATATTCGTAAGAACACTTTATCACCCACTTCAAACTCTAGGTCTTTTCTTCGTTTGTCGGCATACCTTTTCGGTCGACTCTGAGCTGCCCTTATGTGTTGTTGAATAGATCTGACCTTTTCTGACATTTCATCAACGAGATCAGGATCTAATAGCTTTAATTCCCCAACTTCATCCCAGCAAGTTGGAGTCTTGCATTTCTTTCCATAGAGAGCTTCATAAGGATCCATCTGAATACTGGAGTGAAAGCTATTATTATAAGAAAATTCCACCAAAGGTAGGTGTTGATCCCAACCTCCTTTGAAATCCATAGAGCAAGCTCTCAACATATCTTCTAGGGTTTGAATTGTTCTCTCAGACTGACCGTCTTTCTGGGGATGATAAGCAGTGCTGAAACTCAACTCTGTATCCAGAGTATGCTGAAGACTTATCCAGAACTTCAAGGTAAATCTCAGATCCCGATCAGATATAATAGAAAGTGGTACTCCATGCAATCTTACCACTTCCTTTACATATATCCTGGCAAGCTGATCCAGAGAGAAATCATCTCTAATAGAAATGAAGTGTGCAGACTTTGTAAGACGATCAACTATGACCCAGATAGCATTATTGCCTTTGGATGTTTTAGGAAGTCCTATGACAAAGTCCATAGTGATGTTTTCCCATTTCCATTCGGGTATGGGTAATGGTTGTAACATCCCCTTAGACTTCTGTCTCTCAGCTTTAACTTGTTGACAAACCAAGCATCGAGAGACATATTCAGTAATATCTCTTTTCATGCCATCCCACCAGAAGTACTCTTTCAGGTCCCTATACATCTTCGTGCTTCCAGGATTAATAGAGAATGAAGAACTATGAGCCTCATCCAGCAGCTCCTTCCTTAATTCGGGGATGGAAGGAACACAAACCTGATTCCTAAACATTATTATCCCATCACAATCAAGGTTGAATTCAGGAACATTTCCCACCTTCTTTTGTAACTCGACATCTTCTTTTTGTGCCTCTTTAATCTTCACATGTATAGATGGTTGAACATTCATTTGAGAAAGATAAGATTTTCCCCTTCCATTATAATTCCAAGATCCATCCTTTGTAAATCCATAAATATTTGATCTTTTGTGATCCTCATCATGGATAAACTAGCATGGTCTTGTCGACTTAATGCATCTGCCACCTTGTTTGCTTTCCCAGGGTGGTAATGGATTGAGCAGTCATAATCCTTAATCAGCTCCAACCATCTTCTTTGACGCATATTCAACTCCTTTTGTGTGAAAATATACTTTAAACTTTTATGATCAGTATAAATATCACACCTTTCACCATAAAGGTAATGCCTCCAAATCTTTAATGCAAAGATTACCGCAGCCAACTCCAAATCATGTGTTGGGTAATTTTGCTCATGGATTTTCAACTGTCGTGAGGCATAAGCTATCACCATATCATTTTGCATAAGAACACACCCCAATCCCTTCTTGGATGCATCACTGTAGATCACAAACCTTTCTCCACTACAAGGCAGTGTGAGTACAGGTGCACTGGATAACCTTCTTTTCAACTCCTTGAAATTCTGTTCACATTCCTCTGTCCAAACAAACTTAACTCCTTTCCGAGTCAACTTGGTGAGTGGATTAGATAATCGTGAAAAATCCTTTACAAAACGTCGATAATATCCAGCCAAACCAAGAAAACTTCGGATCTCAGTTACTGTTGTTGGTCTTGACCATCTTTCGATAACCTCTGTTTTTGCTGGATCCAGATATATCCCTTCTTTTGAGATTATGTGACCCAAAAATGAAACTTTTTGAAGCCAATATTCACACTTGGTAAATTTGGCATAAAGCTTCTCC
This sequence comes from Viscum album, assembly GCA_963277665.1. NCBI lineage: Eukaryota > Viridiplantae > Streptophyta > Magnoliopsida > Santalales > Viscaceae > Viscum > Viscum album. The sequence continues at coordinate 178,462,175 of OY728165.1, forward strand.
TTTCTCAGGGTCTTCAATATAATTCTCAAGTGATCTTCATGCTCTTCCTTGCTCTTTGAATAGACAAGAATATCGTCTATAAAGACTACCACAAATTGATCAAGATAGTCTCTAAAGACTCTATTCATTAGATCCATGAAGATAGCAGGGGCATTAGTAAGACCAAATGGCATCACTATAATTTCATAGTGTCCATACCTTGTACGGAAAGCCGTCTTTGTTATATCCTCCCTTTTGACCATTAATTGATGATACCCTGAACGAAGATCAATCTTGGAATAGTATTGAGCTCCGCGTAGTTGGTCAAATAAGTCATCAATGCGTGGGAGAGGATATTTGTTCTTGATAGTGATCTGGTTAAGTTCTCGATAATCAATGCAGAGTCTCATTGATCCATCTTTCTTCTTAACAAATAGAACAGGTGCTCCCCAAGGTGACACACTAGGGCGTATGAATCCCTTATCAAGATTCTCCCGGAGTTGCTCCTTCAATTCCTGCAACTCAATTGGGGCCATTCTATAAGGTGTCTTTGAAATAGGCAAAGCACCCGGTACGAGTTCTATCAAAAACTCAACTTCACGATTTGGTGGAAGACCCGGTAATTCCTCCGGAAAGACATCATCAAACTCCCGTACTATTGGAATATTCTTAATTGTGAGTTTCTCAGCAACCATTTGAGATAAATAACCTTCATTTAGTGGAACCAAGAACCATAAGATGGATGAAATTTCCACTGGAAGGTTATATTCATCCTTGCATCGATAGACGATCGTAGATTGATCTGGAATATGAAATGTGACTTCCCTTCTTTGGCAATTGATATGAGCTCCATATAAATAAATCCAATCCATGCCAAGAATCACATCAAATTCCACTATAGGAACGATCACAAGATTTGCAGGAAGCACTTTCCCTGAAACATCGATCGGAGAAGAATTATAAACTTTTGATGCGATTGATGTGCCATTAGGTGTTGTCACAGCTAACTCAAAATCTAATTGTTGAGGTAATACGGTGATACCCTTAGAAAATTCTTCAGAAATAAAAGTGTGGGTGGATCCAGAATCAAATAAAACATTTTCTACTTTAGAGTGGATGGTAAGTTTACCTTTCACCACATCGTTATCGTACTCCACATCGCTGATAGAAATTGCATGTGACTTTCCTTTGTCTTTAGCCTTAAGATTTTGTTGACGTCGACCATCATCATCAACCCTTGGATTTGGGCATTGATTGGCATAATGCCCCATCTCCTTGCACTTGAAACATTGAAGTGTAGTAGGGTCATTCTGTGTATCCCTTCCTTTGTTTGCATCATTAGACATCTTCTTACCATTATCGCGGCATTCAAATGCCCGATGACCTTCCTTTCCACATTTGAAACATTTACTTGTCCCTTTAAGACAACTCCCTCCATGTTTCTTTCCACACTTTGAGCATAAGGGAAAGCTCATCTTTTTTTCAGTGTGCTCTTTAGATTTTCCTTTGAATTCTGTTTTCCTCTTCTTATCAAACCCATATGACTGATGGGTTACTCCAATCTCCATCTCGACTTTGAGAGCACATCGAACGATTTCCTCATAGCTATTGAAGTCCCTTATGGCTAACACCCTTCGAAGACTTGGTTTTAAGCCACTAAAGAATCCATCGATCTTACTCTCAGGTTGGATAATAATACCAGAAGCGTACCTTGCAAGTCTTGTAAAATTTGCTTCATAGGTACCAACAGATTCATCATCCCTTTGCTTCAGTTCAAGAAACTCTTTCTCCATCTTTGTTCGGAGAATACGAGGGAAGTACTTATTGAAAAATAAGTTCTCGAACTCGTCCCATTCCATGGACTCGATTTCATCCCTTTGACTCGTATTCTTAATAAGATTCCACCATTGATCATCATCTCCTTCCAAACGATACACTGCTAGGATGACTTTATCATGTTCAGAACATTGAAGAACTGAAAATATCTTTTCAGTAGTACTAATCCATTGTTCAGCAACTAATGGATCAGTAGACCCACTGAAAGAAGGTGGACGCTGCCTCATGAATGATTCAACAGAATGTTGCTCCTTCCTTTGCTCGTTTGGAAGTCCTGCATGATTCATAGCTTGAGAAAGTTGTGTGAGCATGGCTACAAGATTTTGCATTCCAGCTCTCATATCGTTTGGTTGCTCAGGGGGACAATCATTGAATTTCCCATCGCATTCCACATTAACACGGTTCCTTCGGGTTCCAGCCATTGACTAAAACCAAAAAGAATAGTGTGAGCAACACTAATTATTATAGGAAAACCACATAATTCAAGAATAAAATTTTCACGCTTAAGGTCTTATCCTAGGTTATTCATGGCCATTTCTAAAACACTAATATTTTGTTCTATGCTTAGACTTATCCTTAGGGTTCTTACTAAGGCTTTCACATCCTAGTTTCCAAAGGTTGACTATACCTTTCCTCTGATACCAACTATAACGACCCATACTTTACATACATTGTTAATACTTCAAAATTGAAGTACACTTATTACAACATATGACAAAACCACAAAGGACCGTATAGGTATAGTGTCTTTAGAAACTGGGAAACATAAACAACTGGTTCATAAATATTCTACAGTGTCTCCCATTTATTTCATCATATCTAGGGTCCCTTTTAGCATATTCTACTTAATATCCATCTTCCTGACCTGGGGAAAAGAAAACATAAAAGGGTGAGCTCAAATGCTTAGCAAGGGCAAATAAAGGAAATAAAAATCGTATCATATCTTTTTGAAAATCATAACCTGCAAAAGTGATCATAATATCTTAACATGGAACAAATCATAGAAGTGAAAATGAGATCCCCATAATCATAACATGAAACTTGAAACTTTTTGGCATGTACACATAATCATGGAAAATCATTTCTTGTTAGTCATGACTCATTGCCAAGACTATCTTAGTGGACAAAGTCCCTTTCTGAACCGAGTTCACTCCTCGTTTCAGTCCTGTATCACTGAACCGAAATAACCTTCCGTTCCAGCCATGTCTGTCTCATGAGATATAAATCTTTACCCAATGCATTGGAGGGAGATATAGTTCCCACCCATCTTATAATTAATCCTTTATTATTGGTGCCACATAATCATAAACCATACATCATAGCGTAACCCATGTAATAAAAATGGGATTCTTAATCAACATGACATCATAAAACAATTCATATAAGATAAAGGAATTCATAAAAATATTTCCATCACAACATAATCAAATCCATGTAATAATAGGGATATAAACAGAACCCTTTTATTATCATAGATGGAAAATAATTTCAATAAAATACTTGAACTTCATTCTTGAGGAAAATATCCTTTCTACTTCAAAAACACTTTTCCTTTCTTAACATGTCATACAATTTTAAACTAAAAGAAGTTGATTAAAAATAAACTTGAATACTTGTAAAGGAAGATTCTTGGAAATAATGTTTTAGAAATCCATTCATGTCGTATAAGTTAAAAAAAAAATTCTTCATACTTTTTTCGGAAAAGTCAAAAAGTACCTCGTACGAAAAACGACAAAAGATTCCTTTCATATCTTTTACTAAAAACTCACCGAAGGGTAAAATTGGATTTAAACTAGTGTAAGTGGATGGAAACAATATTACATATTTAGGGAACATGGATGTGGATGATAAAATACACCCCAATAAATACTTACGAATAAACAATCTCGGATAAAAATGAGATTGTGATATTTCCCTTACCTTAGGTCCGATTTGCTTTGTACGTGTCCGAAGCTCCTCTTCTTTGGAACGTCTCTTTGAATCCTCCACTTAGGGAACTAAGATTGGTCTTTGAAGAAGACCATGACCTCTAGGATTATTCTAGGGAAGTGGAGAGGAGAAAATGGCAGGGGTTGGCCGAGCTTGTGTGCTCAAATTGGTGTGAGGAGGAGGGGGAGGAGGTGCCCTTTTATAAGGGAGGAGAGGGGCACCTTAGGAATATCTCAAAATATTATTTTATATTAAAGTCAAAATCGGTTTATAATGGTTTAAAAGGGTCTTATTTCGAAGCTAAAGTGGGGATGGGTCGAAATCCTATCAACCAATAGGATTTAGACAAGTTTAGGGTATTATTTTAACCTTATCAATTAGATTTAACTCTAAGTTAAATAATTTAACTTTTACCGTGTCTTTTTGTTTTCTTTCACTATATGGTTAATATACTTACTATAACATGCCAAACGAACCCCAAATTGTTTATTATTAATATATATATCCTTATCTAAGTCATTTGGACAAACCTTAGATTTTTAGGAATAAAATAACAATTAGTAATATAATATTTGATTTAAAAACTATTTTGTGTCAATTTTGACACTATTTGATATATGATTTTTGTGAAAGTCATAACAGAATTATATGTTCAAACCAAATTTATTAAATCAACACTAATATATCATAGTAACCTATAAATTAGTGGAATTCATAAAAAGTCTCAAATTATATTTATTTTGGTGTTTATAACATCAATTATGTCAATATTTCATTAATAAGATAATTACTGCATCATCATTGTGTCATAATTAAATTAAATTATTTAATGTCTAAAAATTATAAATAAAATATCATTATGTAGGAAATATTTTTAGCTTTCTAATGAATATTTATAGTCGAATTTATCTTATTTATAACCCCATATTAAAAATGTTTTAGTTATTAAACTTTGATTTTAACTATTTTAACTATTCATTAAATAAAATAATATTAAATGTCATAATCTAATCCAAGTGGACCTAAATGGTCATATTATATTCATAAGGTTGATTTTGGTCGAATTACACTTATCCAATAGAATTAGGACATGTGTTAGGGTAATAGTAATATCATATTTACCCTTAGTTACCCTATTTACTTTTAACCGTGGTAAAAAAAAGTAAAAAGTTACTATTCACCAAAAATTATTTTCATCTCATTGAACAACATTTTAGTCCTTGATATTAAACGTGTCTCTCGGATTTTCGAAATTCCATTCACAGAAGCAGTAAAATTTAGTTTTATGCAAAATTCAGTTTTTAACCTACCACTTAGTGGTTTCACTATTCATCAAAAATTGAAAGTTTTCAGAAAAATACCAAAATTTCACCCTAGGCTAATTTCGATATTCCGAATCCAAAAATGAAGTCCATTTTGAAAAATAAAATTTATAAAATTTTAAAAAGTGGTTATTACTATTCATAATGGCTAGTTATAATAATATTTTAATAGCATATCGTTGTTTAGTGAAACTCGGTATTGCGTACGACGCAAGCTATCGAGGAAGGTCACGATTTCGTGTAAAGCAAGACAAGCAAGTGTTGTGTAGAAAAAGATTACTTTGATGATTTATATAACATAAAAGTCTCGGGTGTTACATAAATCTTCTCAGTTACTATATTTATATTAATTTATCTAGAGGGATGGGTCTAAAGAATGGATTCATAATGTAAAACACCTATAATCTTCATCATTATTTCATATTTCCCGGTAATGGTAATTTAAATCTTGTATGATGGCTAAATATCTTATTATGAGTTAAAATGTGGGGTAAATTGTTCAATTGATTTTCTGGTAAATATATTTTTCTACATGTAACAGTGTCAACTAAATCTATTCCCAAATACATGGATGGATGGAATTATGAACTCACACTGAGGGAGGTGAACTAGTAAACCCCTATCTGATATTCATTTTTTTTCTTCTCAAATATTATATGCACTGAGGAACTCTTACTTTGTCCCATATAGTATCTTTCCTGATACTTTTGATGGTCTTCCCACTTGCTAATACTGGAAGTGTCTCCCTTTGTAATGATAGAAAACTCAGTCATGGGTCTTCTATAGAGTTGAAATAGTCATTCTATATATTCTCATATATACCCTTCTTGATTATCAATTCCTTTCACACCACATTTGTATATGATGAAATATCAAATATCATAACCTATAGTTTCAAATCCGGATGGTGGAATATCTAGATCATATAAGCCTTTTGGGCTTTGATTGTAGAAAATAATTGGGAAGATCATAGTAGCTCTACGAAAAAAAAGAACATTAGACAAAGACATTTCTAAGACTCTTATACTTTTCCATAAACACATGGTAATAGTCCAACATCATCATGTTATTAATTTATTTTTCATGGAAAACCACCATGAATAATTTCTAGGAATTATCATCCCATCTTCTATCTTGATTAAGTGTATTCCAGCATCAAATGGTTTATTAATGGAAAATGGTGGTCTCTAGAATCACTCTCTCATCCACAGATGCCTTTAATCATAATTAATGGAATTCCACCATCAAATGGTTTATTTATGGAAAATAGAGGTCTCTAGCATCACACTCTCATCCACATATGTCTGGACCTGAGAGAAAAATGAACTTAATGTTTTCTATCCAATAATTTTCATCCTACATTCTTGTAATACATAAAAATGGTGTTGGATGTGGGAGATAGAACACCTAATTATGTCTGGTAATGGAAATTAGAATGTTCCCACCATAAAAAATATCAATCTATTTAAAATAGATTTATTTCACTAAATCATGGATTGATATTAGTTGCAAAAAAACAGATTGTGTATGATACCACTAGTTGTTATTGGTGTGGACTTAACACCATTTCTTTTAAATATCCAGGACATTATGTCACACCACGGTCACGCCGCGGTCAAGATGTGATCACACTATGGTAATGTAGTGATTCGGCCCTGCTCCCGGGTGACACCCCACGGAGGTTAATAGTGATAGTATTCTATGAGTCTTGTGATCAATGATGAAACTGACTAAGCACAATTTCTGTCGGCGAGGCGACAACTGGAATGTAGCCCCGCCTACTCCAGATCCCTTCGCTCCGGGCCAGAATATGTTTCCCCGCAGATGTCACTAGACCGGGCCCACAACATGCAGTCATGCCACGGTCACGCTGCGGTCATGACACGGTCACACCACAGTCACACCGCGGTCACACCGTGGTCACGCCGTGGTCACATCGTGATTTGGCCCTAATCCAGGAAGACACCCCACAGTTGTTCGTAGTGATTGTATTCTATTAGTCTTGTGTTCAATGTTGAGACTGACTAATCATAATTTTTATTGGTGGGGGAAAAGACTGGAATGTTGCCCCGCCTCCACCTGCTCCCTTCGCTCTTGGCTGGAAGATGTTTCCCCGCGGATGTTGTTGGACTGCGCTAGCATTCCGTAGTCACGCCGCGGTCACACCGTGGTCATTCCTTGGTCACGCCGCGGTCACGCAACAATAATGTTGTGATTTGGCCCTGCTCGAGGAAGACACCCCACGACAGTTCATAGTGATAGTATTCCATGTGTCATGTGGTCAATGTTGAGACTGACTAATCATAATTTCTGTCGGTGGGGCAATGACTGGAATGTTGCTCAGACTCCTCCTCCTCCCATCGCTCCATGCCGGAAGATGCTTCCACGCAGATGTAGCTGGACAGGTCCAACATGCCGTGGCCACGCCGTGGTCACGCTGTGGTCACGCCGTGGTCACCTCGTGGTCTCGCCGCGATCACGCCATGGTAATGCCGTGATTTGGTCCTGCTCCAGCAACATCCATCCCACACTATCCCCCTTACACATTCATTTCAGCCCACGTCCACCAGTATTCCAGCCCGCAACATCCCCCGCTGCCACCTTCAAATTAGCACGCACCATCCCCCAAACACCAGAAACCCGCCCCCTTCATCCAGCATTCGAGCCCGCACCTGCCCCCAACCACCTACAATCCATCCCGAACTAGCCACTACACAAGACACCACACCAGCCACCACCCCCAGCGTCTGGAAAAACACTCATACCTTCCCACTTCCACCTACAAAACACTCATTCCAGCCACCAGCCACCACCCCCTGAGTGCTTGTGACCCGAAACTATCAAGGGTCGATTTGTGCAGACATTAGAGTCAACTTGACTGTTGCACTTTTGACATCCATCCAGCATCCACTAGAGTATTGGATACATATATGAAAGTATTCATTATATTGAAAAAGTCTATAATAATATTTACTCATCACTCAATACTACTAAAAAAAAATCTTCTCTGCCATGAATATCTTGAGTAGAGTTGTCATTATGGAGACCCAAATCATGACGTACATGGACATTACAATACGTTTGTCGAATACATAAAACATAAAAAAACAGACACCAAAGGACCGTAATAGTTTAGTGTCTTTGGAAACATGGAATATAATTTTATAATCTTGGTGAAAGATCTTCAACATCTCCCATAAAGATCTTCCCCTTTTACTTTTATACCTAAAACCATTCTTTAAATCCTTGGGAAAAGAAAACATAAAAAAGGGTGAAGTCAAATTCCAAGTAAGGTTAATCATAGAGAACATAAAACAATCCATAATCATTTGAATGCAGAATCATGAATGTAAAATCTAAACATCAAAATCTTGAGCAAAGACATGAATTTTGGAAGAAGGTAAGGCATATATCATAAGGGAACATCAATAATGATAAAATACCATGGGAATAAAAAATTTAATTGTGGAAAACCATTAATCACATGATATGATTTCCATAGTAGCCAAGGCATTGCTGCCAAGACCATATTAGTGGACAATGTCCCTTTCTGAATCGAGTTCACTCCTCGTTCCAGTCCTATTTCACTAAACCGGATTAACTTACGATTCTAAACATGTATATCTCATGAGATATAAATATTTCCCCAATGCATTGGAGGGAGATATAGGTCCCAATAATCTCATAATGAAATCATTCTTACTTGTGCAACAAAATAAACATAAAAAATTCATCATAACCCATAGAAAAATATGGGTGTCATAAACCTCATCCCAACATATTATAATCCATATATCAAAAATAGATATCATTTCATCATTAGAAAAGTGAAACCATGTAAATCATAGAGACATTATACATGAATCATATCCATATGAAACAATGTCATCTTATATGGAAAATTGTTTTGATAAAACACTTTAAATGAAATTCTTGAGGAAAATATCCTTTCTTCTTCAAAATCAATTTTCTTTTCAAAAAATTCCATGCTATTTTAAAAGAAAAGGATTTTGTTGAAAATAGTAATAAAATATTTTATAGTATGCTTTATAAAAATAAGTCGTTATGGAACCGTAAAAATCCATTCATGGCGTAAATGTTGAAAAAACATTCTCCTTGTACTTTTGTCGGAAAAGTCAAAAAGTACCACGTATGGTAAAAAAAGAATGATTCCTTATCTAACACAAAGTAAATGTCAAAGAGGGGTAATCATGACTTTAAATAAACATGGAAGAATATTAAACACTTTATGAAAAACATTTTTATGGACATGGATGAAAAATATAACCCTAGTAAATACTTATGTATAAGCAATCTCGAATAAAAATGAGATTGAAAAATTATCCTTCACCTTTGGTCTAATATGATTCGTATGTATCCAAACCTCCTGTATAATGATTTAAATCATGTCATTGACTTATTACAGAATAATATTGATTGTTTTGATATCATATATGGTTCACTTATGATTTTATATTAACCGTTCTTTTGTAAATTTCATGTTAAAACAACGTTTTAGGTAAAACGTTTTATTTATCTTAAGTGTTTGGACTTGTTGTTCTTGATATTATTACTACTTATATCATTTAATAATTACATCAAAAATTTAAATCATGATTTATATATCATATATATTCAGTATATATATATATATAACACAAAGATAAATGAAATGAAATACATCATTTATGGAGACGATAGGTCATACGTACGCATGAACGTTGTTTTCTTTTCCATATTTACTTGAATTGAAGTAAGTAGATGATATATATATATATATATATATATAAATCCAGTAGCTTAATTATTTCATATAATTCATGATTACTTATTATATATACTTTATAATCATTTTTGAATTGTTAACATGGAAAATGAATCTCATCGCGTCATGGAGACGGTAATCTGTACGTACGCAAGAGTGATGATATTGTTCCAATATTTATTGAATGGATTTTTAGTGGATAATATAATATCATAGAATTATTATGATGTTATAATAATTATATATAGTTACTATTTACACAATTATACCCTTCCAAGTAAGGTGGTGGTAGAAAAACTGATTACACCACGGCATGGAGACGGTATTCCGTACGTACGGACGCGGGGTGATTTTGTTTTCCATAGGATGGATAGAAGATGAAATAGGGTTGTTTAATATTTATATAACATATCAGTATATGGTTGATACATATTTTATTAATTTATTATGAAATAAATAAAGAAGAATAAGTAGAAGAAGAAAAAAATTGGAAAGAATCGGTAAAGGATATTACCTCTTCTTTGACGCGCCTCCATTTAACTTTTTTTAGGGCAGTAGAGTTGTTCATTTGAGAATAATAGAATCTCAATGACATAACTACAGAGTTTTTAAAGAGTTATTGGCACGGTTTTTCCTAGCTTTAAGGCTCAAAATGGTGTGAATAGAATAGGGAATGGGTTCCCTTTTTATAAGGGAGGATAGGGGGGCCTTAGGAAAACATAATATATTATTTTATAATAAAGTATTATTCGGTTTCTAATAGCTCAAAATTGATTTATTTAGAATATAATGTCGGTAAGGGTCGAAATCCTCTCAACCAATAGGTTTTATACAAGTTTAGGTTACTATTTTATCCTTATAATTTAGATTTAACTCTATGTTAAACAATTTAACTTTTACTATGTCTTTTTTTTTCTTACATTATATGGTTAATAAACATACTATAACCAGCCAAACGAACCCCAAGTGGTTAATTATTAATATATATAACCCTATCTATGTCATTTGGCCTAACCTCAGATTTTTTGGACTATAATAACAATTAATAATATAATATTTGTTTTAAAAACTATTTTATGTCATTTTGAGACTATTTGGAAATTGATTTTTATGAAAATCATAACAACATGATTTGTTCGAAAAAACATAATTTAATCAATAATAACATGTACTATTAACCTATAAAATTATTTTAATTCAAAAAAAGTCTAAAATTACATTTATTTCAGTATTTATAACATCAATTATGTTAATATTTCATTAATAAGGTAATTACTGCATCATCATTGTGTCATAAAAAAATTGTATTATTTAATGTCTAAAAATTATAAATAAAATACAATTATGTATGAAATCGTTTTATCTTTATAATGAATATTTATAATCTAATTTATCTTATGTATAACCCTATATTATAAATGTTTTAGTTATTAAACATTGATTGTAGCTATTTTAATACTTCTTTAAATAAAATAATAATAAATATCATAATCTAATCCAATTGGACCTAAAGGGTAATATTTTTTTCCTATGATTTTTTTGGCCGAATTAAACTTATCCAATATAATTAGGACATGTTTTAGGGTAATAATAATATCATTTTTACCCTAAATTGGCATATTTACTTTTAACCGTGGTAAATAAAAGTAAAAAGTTACTATTCACCGAAAATTATTTTAATCTTATTGAACCACATATTACTACTTGATATTAACCATGTCTCTTGGAATTTCGTAATTCCACTCACAGAATTGGTAAAATTAATTTTTATGTAAATTTACAAATTCTCCTAGGTTGTGGATAAAAGACGGTGAAAAGTTCAATAAAATTTTCATATATCTAAAATTATTATAAAGTGACTCCAATGAATTAAATTGGACATATATAGCTATTATGTATCAATTTTTAACTTAATTAAATTTAAATAAAAAAAATAATTATTTAATTAAAATGTTGGTTTTTAAATAGTAACCCAGTGTTTTCACTATTCATAAAAAATTAAATGTTTTCAGAAACATACTAAAAATTCCCCATTGGCTAATTTCGATATTTGAGAACTGAAAATGAAGTCCATTTTGTGAGATAAAATTTATTATAATTCAAAAAGTGTATATTACTATTCATAACGGCTAGTACATAATAATATTATAATAATATCTTGTTTACTAAAACATGGTATTGCGTACTACACACGCTATCGAAGATGGTCTTGATTGTGTGTAATGCAAGCCATTTCAGGGATGCGTGTAGTGAAAGCTCTGTTTGTTGTTGGGTATAACATAATCAAAACTTATTTTATTTATACATTAAACAAAATCTATACATAATGTTGCATAAAATAATTTCCACAAAACGAACTTGAAATTGTGTGTAATACGAGCCAAGAATAGTGTTAAGTATACTGCAAGCTAATACGGTGTTGCATATAGTACAGGCTAATCGTGTTGTAGTGTATAATAGAAGACATCAAAAAAAATTAAAAATAATATATCTCATAAAATCTCGAGGTGTTACATTCTACACCCCTTAAAATGAATTTCACCATCAAAATTCATCGGGGTTATAAATCATTTAATACTTGAAAGATTCATTCATAGAAACCCACATCGTAAAAAGGAATTCAAATTCATCATTTTAATAAGGAATGATAGAAACAAAATGGATACCCAAAGTAACTCATCACTTGGGTTCCCACATAAGAGTATATAGGTAAAAATATTGACTTGGAAAATAAATATAATTGTCATGTTCTGATGGAGAGTGGTAGAGAAGATGGCTATGAAAAATACAACAATCACAGAGCCATAAATTTGTGATGATCTAAGGTACCATCTCATTCATCATATATAAGGGCACTAGGAAAACATATTTGGTTTTCAAGATGATTTCTCTAAAGTTGAAGAATTTTAATTAGAAGAAATACTTACTTCATTTCGATACAATTTCACCGTTTTTTGTGCCGTGAACAATTTACACTTCATCTCGTAAAGAAATGAAGTTAAATATTTAATTTGTGAAGTGTTAGCAGATCAATTGATAGAATGATGGGTCACTCCATCTATTTCAATCAAATGGTTCACAAAAATTATCAAATATACATATGTCCTTCTATGATGAGTTGAATCATATATGATTCTAAAAATGGACTTATACATCATCTATCATACCACTTAATAAAACTATTTCATACTAACCAGGGACTTCCTGTAGGCCAGTGGTAGGAAATAAAGTCTTGTCATACTTTGGTTTTGGGTTCAATTCCCACATCCTTTTCTGACACGACGGGTTGTCACCCGTCCTGCAGGTTGTCCTTTTTCTAATACTAAATTATTATAACATTCCATTAATAATATCAAAAACGTTTTATCCTTAAAAAATACTAACTTATGTCCAACATAATCCATTCCAATCTTTAGGCATATCCAAAATACATCTGTCAAAGCTCATAGTATAAAGAAAACAACTACTAAAAATTTCATCTGTTGAGCATGTGAATACCATCATTTATCCCCCATATATCATAACATATATCTTGTTGGTCAAATTACAAACATTTGAATACCTTAATCATGTATTCTCTTAAAAAATGAATACCCATTGAACCTTAGTGATAACATAAATGTTGTCAAAAGTTAACTCTTTCCACATACCAAAATACCAAAAATTCTATATACACAAACCGTAATATCACTTAGTCCTTATATTAGTCATGAGCTCATGAATACTATCAAACATCTCATTATATTCTTATCCCTTAATTATGCACATATCATCTACTTTCCAAAAATATCTGAATAGCCTTTCATGGTTTCTGGTACCATTCAACATATTCTTTCAAATACTTTAGGAAAAACAATAATGTAACAATACTTAGATGTGTCTTTATTCCGTAGTACCATTACCTATAGAGCATAACTCTTGATAAACTTAAATCATTCCACTACCTTTTTAAACCATTGACCAAGCTTCAACACTTTATTCAACTCATATATCATTTGTAGTCTCCTCATCATCATCCACATAAATACTACCCATATGACCATGCTGATTCTATTCATGAGGCTTTCCATTAGGGAATTGATTTTCATAATCCCCATACATTCAACATTTAAAACATTTAATCATTTTTGATGTCATAGCAATACCATTATCCTTCTCCATGGTGTCAACTGAACCATTTCCTTTGCACTTACTAGATTTTTTTCCTTCTTTTCTTCACCAAAAGCATTTTCCAGTTCCTTTGAAACATTCTCCTTGATGCCTCTCCCCACATGATTTACATGAGATAAATTGAACTTTATTTCCTCTATGATAATCATGAAACTCCATCTTTCTCTTATTAGCTGAGTTGGGAATCTTAACAAAGATGAGATTATTGATCATATTATGAGATTGCTGGTTTGACTTAATAATGATGTTTGGACTTCCAAATCCAATTTCATTTGGTTTCTCATGAATAATATCATTCCATTGTCTATCATATAATATATTATCGTGAATCTTCCTGTTTCCATCCATTTTCTAAATCCCAAAAAGAATAGTGTGGGAGGCAAAAATCATGCTAGGTAAAACAACATAATAAAGGGGGAGTACCATCAATATAAAACATCATAGGTAAAATTCTAGGATCATGACCATAATTCTAGGACTATAATGTATACGTATACTTATCCTTAGGGACATCCATAGACATACAGTAGAAATATCACTAGGGATTTCACTAAATTTTTACATCTTAATTTCCAAAGGTTATCCAAACCTTTCCTATGATTCCAACTGTAGCATTCTGGAATTACATCCAGTGGACGATAATTGATACTAATCAGGGCACTCCATGGGTGGCTACACCATCTGGGTGGGACACACCACCATCCCCAGTGGCAACCATTTCCTCATTAATCCCTTGGGTGGAGAGCCATGCTTCGTCCAACGCTCACATGTGATAGTTCCCAAGGATCAGATTCATTCCTACTTCCTTTTCCTCTGATACCAACTGTAGAGACCCAAAGATTGACGTACATGGACATTAAATTACTTTTTCAGAATACTTAATACATAACAAAAACAGACACCAATGGACCGTAATAGTTTACCGTCTTTGGAGACCGGGAATATCATCTTCTAATCACTGTGAAAGATCATAAACATCTCCCATAAAGATATTCCCCATAAATTTTCTTACCTAAAACTAGTATATAAATCCTGGGGAAAAGAAAACATAAGAAAGGATGAGATCAAATGCCCAGAAAGGGTAAACATAGAGAACAAAAAACAATCCATAATCATTTGAATTGAAAAACATGAACATAAAATCTAAACATCAAAATCTTGAGCAAAGACATGAATCTTTGAAGTACGTAAGGCATATATCATAAGGGAACAACAATCATGATAAAATAGAATGGGAATAAAACATTTAATTTGGAAAACCACTAAGCACATGATATGATTTCCATAGTATCCAAGGCATTGCTGCCAAGACAATCTTAGTGGAAAAAGTCCCTTTCTGAATCGAGTTCACTCCTTGTTCCAGTCCTGTATCACTGAACCAGATTAACATACAACTCCAGCCATGTCTATCTAATGAGATATAAATCATTACCAATTCCATTGGAGGGAGATATAGGTCCCACCCATCTCATAATGAAATCATTCTTACTTGTTCCACAAAATAAACATAAATCATTCATCATAACCCACAGAATAAAATGGGTTTCATAAACATCATCCCAACATAACATAATCCATATATTAAAAATGAATAACATTTAATCATAAGAAAATTGAAACCATGTAAATCATAGAGACATTATACTTGAAACATACACATATGAAATAATGTCATCTTATTATAAAAATGGTTTTTATAATACACTTGAAATGAAATTCTTGAGGAAAATATCTTTTCTTCTTCAAAAACAATTTTCATTTCAAAAAATTCCATGAAATTTTAAAAGAAAAGGATTTTGTTGAAAATAGTCATGAAATATTTTAGAGTATTATTTATAAAAATAATGGATTATGAAATCGTAAAAATCCATTCATGGCGTATAAGTTAAAAAACCATTATCCTCGTACTTTTGTTGGAAAAGTCAAAAAGTACAACATATAGAAAAAAAAGAAATATTCCTTCTATAACACAAAGTAAAAGTCAAAGAAGGGTAAAAATGACTTTAAAAATACATGGAAGAATATTAGAAACTTTATGAAAAACATTTTTATTGAAATGGATGAAAAATATAACACCAGTAAATACTTACGTATAAGAAATCTCGAATAAAAATGAGATTGAAAAATTATCCCTTACTTTAGGTCTGATATGCGCCTTACGTATCCGTACCTTGTGATAAATGATTTAAATATTGTCATTGACTTATTAAATAATAATATTCATTGTTATGATATCATATATGGTTCACTTATAACTGTATATTACCCGTTCTTTTGTAAATTTCATGTTAAAGTAGCGTTTTGGGAAAAACGTTTTATTTATCGTACATGTTTGGACTTGTGGTTTTTGATATTATTACTACTTATATAATATTTTAAATACATAAAAAATTTAAATAATGATTTGTATATCATATATATTCAGTATATATATATATATATAACAGATAGATAAATCAAATGAAATACACCGTTCATGGAGACGGTAGGCCGTACGTACGCATGAATGCTGTTTTCTTTTCAATATTGACTTGAATGTAAGTAAGTAGATGAAATTTATATATATATAAATTAATAAATTAGCATAATTATGTCATATATTTCATTATAACTTATTATATATACTTTATAATCAATCTTGAATTGTTAACATGGAAAATGAATCTCATCGCGTCGTGGAGATGGTAATCCGTATGTATGCACGAGCGACGATATCGTTACAATATTTATTGAATAGAATTTGAGTGGATGATAAAACAAATTATAATTATTAAGATGTTATAATAATCATATATAGTTATTCTTTACACCATTTTACCCATCCAAGTAAGGTGGTGGTAGAAAAGCTTATTACACCACGTCATGGAGATTGTATTCTGTACGTACGCACGCATGGTGATTTCGTTTTCCGTATGGATAAAAGATGAAATAGGGTTGATTCATATTTATAATAACATATCAGTGTATTAATGATACTAAGGTTATTAATTTATTATAAAACAAATAAAGAAGAAGATGTTTAAGAAGAAATAAATTGGAAAGAATCGGTAAAGGATATTACCTCTTTTTGGACGTGCCTCCTTTAAAATTCTTATTAGGGCACTAGATTTGGACTTTAGAGAAGACAATAACCTCTATGATGTAGCTAGAGAGTTGGATAAGAGAAATTGGTAGGATTTGGTCGAGCTTCAAGCCTCAAAATGGTGTGAAGAGAAGAGGGAAGGGGTGCCCTTTTTATAAGGGAGGAGTGTGGCACCTTAGGAAAACTTAAAATATAATTTTATAATAAAGTCATATTCGGTTTTTAATAACTCTAAATTGATTTATATAGAATATAAGGTGGTTATGGGTCTAAATCCTCTCAACCAACTATTCTTAGAGAATTTTAGGTGACAATTTTATCCTTTTCATTTAGATTTAACTCTAAGATAAATAATTTATCTTTTACCATGTCTTTTGGTTTTCATACACTACATGGTTAATAAACATTCTATAAAAAGACAAACTAACCCCAAGTGGTACATTATTAATATATATAACCGTATCTAAGTCATTTTTCCAAACATTAGTTTTTTAATAATATAATAACAATTAATAATATTATATTTGTTTTAAAAACTATTTTATGTCAATTTTGACACTATTTGGTAATTGATTTTTGTGAAAATTATAACAACATAATTATTTAGAAAAAACATAATTTAATCAATAATAACATGTCATATTAACATATAAAATTATTTTAATTCATAAAAAGTCTAAAATTACATTTATATGGTTCTTTATAACATCAATTATGTTAATATTTCATTAATAAGGTAATTACTGCATCAACATTGTGTCATAAAAAAAATTAAATTATATAAAGTCTAAAAATTATAAATAAAATACCATTATGTAGGAAATATTTTTATCTTTATAATTAATTTTTATAGTCTAATTTATCTTATGTATAACCCAATATTAAATTTTTTAAGTAATTAAAATTTGATTTTAACTATTTTAATTCTTCTTTAAATAAAATAATAATAAATGTCCTAATCTAATCCAAGTTGACCAAAAGGGTAATATTATATTCCTACAATTTTTTTTGGCCTAATAACACTTATATAATTGAATTAGGACATGTGTTATGGTCTTAATAGTATATTTTTTACCCTTAATTACCCTATTTACTTTTAACCGTGGTAAATAAAAGTAAAAAGTTACTATTCACCAAATATTATTTTTATCTTATTGAATCACATTTTACTCCTTGGTATTAACAAAGTCTCAAGCATTTTCGAAATTCCACTCACAGAAGCGGTAAAATTATGTTTTATGTAAATTTTTAAATTCTCCTAGGAGGCGGGTAAAAGACGGTGAAAAGTTCAATAAAATTTTCATATATCTAAAATTATTATAAAATGACTCTAATTATTTAAATTGAACATATATAGGTATTATGTATCAATTTTTAACTAAAATAAATTTAAATAAAATAAATAATTATTTAAACAAAACGTCTGTTTTTAAATAGTAACCCAGTGTTTTCACTATTCATCAAAAATTGAAAGTTTTCAGAAAAATACCACAAATTCATCCTAGGCTAATTTCGATATTCCTGAATCTAAAAATGAAGTCCATTTTGAATGATAAAATTTATAAAATTTTAAAAAGTGTGTATTACTATTCATAACGGCTAGTTCATAATAATATTATAATGATATCATGTTTAGTGAAACTTGGTATTGCGTACTACACATGATATCGAAGAAGGTCTTGATTGCGTGTAATGCAAGAAAAGTCAGGTATACGTGTAGTGAATGCTCTGTTTGGTGTTGCGTATAACATATTCAAAACATATTTCATTTATACATTAAACAAAATCTATACTTAATGTTGCGTAAAATAATTTCCAAATAACGAACTTGAAATTGTGTGTAACACGAGCCAAGAATAGTGTTGCCTATACTGCAATCTAATATGGTGTTGGGTATTGTACAATCTAATCATGGTGTAGTGTATAATAGAAGACATCAATGAAATTAAAATTAATATATCCCATAAAATCTCAGGGTGTTATAGTCATCACATTTAACTTGTCAACCTATTCCTTGAAAACCCATTCTACAGAATCTGCTTAAATTAATCCTAATGAGATGAATGCACATCACCTATAACAACATGGATAAACAATTTGTCTATAAATAGGATTGAACCATCATCAACTAAAGGTGAAGAAGGTGGAGCACTAGAGGTAGATACAAAAATAGGAGGTTTCTGATAACTCGAAATTTCATTGAAATCTAAAAGAATTCTATCTATGAAATATTATCAATATACTATGGATACAAAATCTAATGATTTGGGGAATCAGCTCTCTCAGAACTAGATAAACCATCCTCTACAGGTTATGAATTGGTAGGTACATCTAAGGAAAAATCCTGAAGCTCACCTGCTTGATCAATCTTCATAACAAAGGATCCCTTAGGATATGTGCAAGGGATGTGTAGGGGGGATACTGTCTAGCAGGGGGGGCTATCCACATCCTAAACAACCATCTCAAGGGCCACATTATTATTTGGACATCCACCTACTAAACATATATTCTCATCATTCACAACTCTAATATTTCCACCAAAACGCCCGTAGAGGTCTTCCAGTTTGTCACAATTTTGGTACAATGTTTTCTCCTAATATTTGTTGGTGTTTATATGAAATTCATATCCAAAATACTTTCTATCATTTCACATTGATTATCTATTATTTGAATAAAACCCATGATGCATACGTGATAGTTGTAGATTTTTGTAAATATGCACCAACGTATACAACATGATGTCGTAAAAGACATCATATTGTGG
Organism: Viscum album; assembly: GCA_963277665.1. Taxonomy (NCBI): domain Eukaryota; kingdom Viridiplantae; phylum Streptophyta; class Magnoliopsida; order Santalales; family Viscaceae; genus Viscum; species Viscum album. The sequence goes on from OY728165.1 coordinate 178,482,022, forward strand.
TTTCTATTATGGGTTGATTCATGATACCAATCATAGTTTTGATTCATGATACCACACCTAGGCCACTATGTCTCCCAACACATTGTGTCTCCATGTGTTAACAAGGAAACATTTATTCTTTCTTTAGTGTCAGACCAAAATTCCACCTGCAATGGGTGGGGCAAGGGGTAGGGGCATTGTGAAAGTGTGCAAGGGGCGTGTAGTGGGTTTGTGATGGTGTACAGGGAGGGGTGGGGGTGAAGGGGGGGGTGAATGGTGGAATGTGAAGTAGGGTGGGGGGGTCAAGCATGGGTGTTGTAAGGGGTTTTCAATAGTGGGGCTGCTCTTGGGGGGGGTATGTCTAGGGGTGGAGGGAGGTGGATGGGGGGCTACTATCCGGGAGGTGTACATTAGGGTTTCTAGGTGGGAAGGGGTGTCCAGGAGGGGGTGTCCATCAGGGGTGGTGTTGGGATTGTAGACTCGGAGGGAGGGGGTGGGGGGGGGGGGGCTGCTGTCTGGGTGGGGTTGTCCTTGGGGGTCTGTCCAAGGGGGTTTCTAGGAGGCGGGGGGGGGGGGGGGGGGGGGGGGTTGTCAAGGGGGTTTCCAAGAGTGAGGGGGGAGTCCTTGAGGGGAGTGGGTCTATCTAGGGGTGGTGGAGGGGGGATGTTGTCTGGGGTGGTGGGTTGTTGTTCAGGGGGGGCTACTATCCAGGTGGGGTGGTCCAAGGGGGTTTCCAGGTAAGAGGGGTTGTCTAGGAGGGGGGAGGTGGTTTCCAATAGGGGTGGTGTAAGCGATGTCCGGCAGGGGGTGGCGCTATCCATGTGGGGTTGTCCTGGGGTGGGGGTCTGTCCATGGGGTGGAGGGGGGGATGCTGTCTGGGGGGGAGGGTCTGTCCCGGGGGATGGAGGGGTGTTGTTGTCCGGGGGGGGGGGGGGGGGGGTTGTTGTCCAGGTGGGGTAGTCCATGGATACTTCAAGGAGGGGGGGGGGGGGGTCCAAGAGGGGGGGGGGGTCCAGCGGGGGCTGATGTCCAGGGGGTATGATGTCTGGGTGGGGTTTCCTAGGGGGTCTATCCAAGAGAGTTGGGCGGTCTGTCTGGGGGGGGGGGTCCAGCAAGGGTGGTGCAAGTGCTGTCCAATAGGGGGAGGGGGGCTGCTGTCTTGGTGGGGTTGTCCTGGGGGGGATCAGTCCGAGGGGTTTCTAGGAGGGAGGGGGTGTCCAAGAGGGGGGGCGCTGTCTGGGGGGGTCTGTCTATGAGGGGGGGTGTATGTTCAGGGGGTGAGTGGGGTCTGTCCAGGGAGGGTAGGAGGGGATGTAGGGGGAGGGTTGCATGGTGGGAGGATTTAAGGAGCATGTGGGGTGCAAGTGGGAGAGTGGTGGGGATTAGTAGCAGTGGTGAGGAGGATGGAAGGGGCCAACACCGACTGAATGGTGCTAGTTTTTTACAAAATTTGTAGACCTATAGACACGGTTTTAAACTGTAGCTATAGGTCTACAGCCACGATTGAAACCGTGGCTCTAAGTGATGAGTGATTTTAGCCTATTCCATGGTTTGAAAACCATGGATATAGGTTTTTTCCCACAGATACAATAATGGCTATAGGTTTTACCCTATAGCCACGCAAATACCAGCCACGGTTTTGAGAAATGTGGCTATAAACTATAGAGACCGTGTTTGGGCCAATGGATATGGTTTAAAACCATGGATATTACCTGATTTTTTAACAGTGGCCGTCCATCCTGAAACCAAGGAGTTTCAGGATTTTAGGGAATCAATGGGATGTAATATGAATTTTTGGTATATAATCCAACTATGATGACACTATATTTAAAAACAATTACCCGATTAGAGGGGGTTATAACCCCCTCTATTAAAATTTAGAGTGGGTAGGAGAAACGTACACTAATATTCCTACTTAGTATTGTCAGAGGTGGTTTTGAGAAATCACTAGTTACCAAATGGAAAAATTAGCGGGGTTTATATTAAAGGGGTTAAAACAACTTTAGATTTTTTTACATAGAAAATCCTTTTAGAATGAGTTAAACCCCCCTATAAATTTATATATAAATTAAGATTTAGGATCCAAATGCAACTATTTGACTTAAATTTCACATATTAGTAGTTTTTAAGGAAACAACCCATAATATTCAGGGGCATTAACTCCCTCTAATTGATACATATTATAAGAGGTTATAAAAATACCCTTAATTTTTTTAAATATTGAACTCCACAACACATGTCATTTCACGTCCAGTTCCACTCCGAATCACTTGACACTAATCCATAAGATCCTCTCCTACAACCCATTCACATAGAAATTGATCAACCCATCCCATTTCTGGAGGCTCCTCTACATCCCAACCATACTATTATCATGCCACTTTAAACCCACCCCGACCCAATTGTTATTTCTCATGACCCCCCTATCACCTCTAATTCATGGATTGTAAAAATATCCACCCTGTGGGTTTTGATATGTTGACCTCCATCATATTAGGCTCGTACCCTATACCACCATGGCCAGAACAGTTCAGTGGTTTGGGCTGGCCCCACGATAGATTTTGGGCAACTGAGGTGGATCCTAGTTTCGGTCACCCATAATGATCGATCTTGGAGGTTGTTTATGGTTCCATGGAATCTCATGATTCCCTGTGGATTAGAGACTTCCTGAGTAGATTGACCCCAGTATTTGACTATGTGTCATGTAAGCATTAACTTATACAAGAAGTCATGCAGTAGGAGGACCGACTGTTGTGGTAAGTCTACAGGCACAACATCCTCTTCATTTTGAAATGTTTATAACTTTTAAACAGAGCATACAATCGATGTGTTGTCTGTGAAGGTGAGACAATAAATATGAGATAGTTATTTTGAGACCAATGGATGGTTTTTAGATTTCACTATAATAAGAGGATTTTGATCCCTGTATTCAATAGTCTTCAGTGAAGTACAACATTACATCCACATCACTTAATTGTAATCCCCACTAGAGGTCATGTATCTTATAGACTATGATATACCAGAGTGAGGATTGATTGTGATATTTCATCAACCCTATTGGAGTTTGTGGAGTTATAATTACCTCCCTACTTATTTAATTGACCCTTTATTTTGTGGGACACATTGATAGGGTTTTCAAAATCATGGACATGTTATCCCCTATGTAGAGGGTTGATCTAGATTGTGTTTGTGGTTTCCCCATATAGTTATGGGTAGGTACCTATATCATTGTTTCGTCGTTAATCTAGATTGGGTTCATGGTGTTCCATATTGGTCATGGTAGTGATCCCAAATCTACCTATCATAGTATTCTATGACAAATATGATCTCTTTCGGCAGGTCTCAAATGATGTACAAATCGAAATCATGTGTCTCTAGTGAGATCAAAAATAATGGGATGGGGTCACATAGAATTAGTATTTCATCAAACAGAATCAAGTGGCTGGTAGTTAGGTACGACCCCCTGATGACGTGGAGTCTTTCATTAGTATACATGATTCTTCTATTTCCCTCTTAGAATCTGTTAAGCATAGAATGTTACATCAGGTATTGAACTCACTTTTTTGGTGATTCATGTTTACTATTATTTGTATGTCCTACTTTGAATTTTTACATTAATCCCTACATGGGATATTCCTACATTTGTTTTTTCTGATACAGAATGTGTCCCTTTTGATGGTGTCCTAGGTGGATCGGGAGTGGATGGTGAATATTTAGATCTACATAGATCCTGTTAATTACTAGGATCATACCTTTGATGTAGTTCTCACCTTCGAAGAATGTGGGACACTTTTTAGTTTTAATTAGAATTGAGTTAATTAATCTTTGTAGTGGGATTATATATGGCCCCCTTTACCTTTCTTTTACATCATAATGGACTTCTGTTGTGGGATCACAGTTGTATACATTCATTGTTTTAGTCATTTTACTTTTTATTATTTTTTAGCATGTATATTTGTGTGTGTCTGTAGGTACATTATAAAAATTCATCCCATTTGTGTGATATTCCAACTCAGAGCTAGTCTCCAACCCATGGCTTCTTGGAGGTGGTTTTGAGGTATTCATAGCATGGGACCCTATGGGATGGTCGTGATAGTGTGGTATTAGAGAGGTTTGTTAATACATTAAAATTATGAGCTAGTGAGGTTGGTTTATGGAAAATTAGTAATTATTTCAAGTTTGGGTTTTAGGATAGGGGCTCCAGTGTTGGTGAAGTGGCCAATGTATCCATAAACCTGGAATTTTTTCCCCTAATTAGTGGATCAGTAGGTGAGAACATTAGTTCTACAGAAACATAATTGTACATTCATCACATATGAGAGGTTGAGTATTCCATTTCATTCATTAGTATTATCCAATTATATACTCTATAGATCATGCTATATAAGTTTTTATTTCTATATTCCTGTACATATATATTCATTCATGATTCTACTATCTGATCTCTAAGTGATTCAACTAGTGAAAAGGCAATTGTAAATGGGCATGTAGCTGAGATAGCACAGACAGATGGTTTAATAGTTTAACCACAAACGATTGATTAGTATCTAATAGAAATAATTCTAGTTTTGTACTCACATTGGCTATGTACAGCGAAAATGTTTCCAAGGAAGTAGCACACTATGTCTTTAGTGGGTCACTGTCACGACCCGTCCTCAGGGCCCGTGCCATGACTACCCCAAGCCCACCTTCCATAGGCCAGGGTCTAGCGACTAGCAACAAAGGCGTAAAATCCCGATAACTGGGAAGACATTGCCTTTATAAAAGAAAACAAGCACCACAGAGTACAAGCGGAAACAAAACACTAAGTACAAAAAAAGCTGAAAAGTAAATGGGACAGAATATAAACCCAAAAGAAAGTACAACTACAACTGAACAATAAGACAAATAGCTGGAAGAGGGAAGCAACTCCTGGGTCGTCCTCCTCGGGTCATACCTGAAGGGTAGGTACAGATAGTGCAGCTCCTGGTCGTCCACCACGGATCCTACCTGAAGGGTAGGTACAGATAGCCTCCTCCACGCTCTCGTCCGTCAACCTCCTCTGTGAGTCATCTCATCACGTAGTCCACCTCCGGGTACTGACTCGTCGTGTAGTCCACCTCCGTGTACCGAGTCATCGTGTAGTCCACCTCCGGGTACCGTCCAGTCCTCGAACACAAGGCCTCCGTCAGCACTGCCCGTCATCTGCATCCTACACAACGAGGTGCGGGCATAGCCCATGAAGGGGTGAGTATAACGATACTCAGTAGGGACCCCGAGACCCTCAAGGTCTCACTAAAGCAACAAGGATAACCACAAGAAGATCTCAACAGATAACCTCTACATAGATATATGCCCATACATATACCTAAGTTATCAAGTAACCCATCTCAATCATGAGGAAACACAAGGATTGTGAAATCAACGGATAACCACTACCCAGGTATATGCCCATACATATACCTAAGTTATCAAATGACCCATCTCAATCATGAGGTAAACACAAAGGTCAAAAGTCTCAGCTCAAACCAGGATTTCCATTTATCGAAACCGTAACTGCTGAAGAGCTCCGTCTCTGGAGTGTACAATGGTCCTATCACGACTCCGATGTACTGCTCAATAACCTAAGTCTGCTGAGGTACTCCTCCTGTCGAGTACCGCGGGCCTGCCACCTCACACAGCAGTGCTTCCCGCCGGGTTCTACCACTCAAACACATTAGTGCTCCCCCCTCATAGCCTACAGAGGTACTCATCCTGTCAAGTACCGCGGGTCTGCCACCTCACATAGTAGTGCTCCTCCGATGTGGGTCTGCCACCTCACAAAGTAGTGCTCCCCACTGGGCTACATAAGTCACTCCGAATCGAATCGGACAAGCAGTCTTCAAGTCTCTGCCGGCTACACGGTCTCCGTACTCCGTACGCTCATCTCTGGGAGGGTCCGCTCCACGAGCTACAAGTCGATACTACATGTATCTCAAAGTCCCACGAAGATGTATATCAAAGGACCGCCTCGTCATAGGGGTCTCAACGCAACAGACTGCGCGTCAATCGGACGCCCGGTCTGTGAGTTATTAGCCTTTTCGTCCCAGGGGCCCGGTTGGTTTCGTGAGTGAACCAACCCGACCATATATCAACAGTACCGCGAACTCCCATAGGGTATACTCATAGGGACAGTTACTCAACGTGTTCACCAACGCCGCTGATGGTTCGTCAAATGGACGTCTGGTCTGAAAGATATCATCTTTTCCGTTCTAGGGGCCCGGTTGGATTTCGGTGCAATCCAACTCGGACACTATCCATCTGCATCAAACTCTTGGTCGGAGGATGCCAAAAGTTCCGTAACGTCAACAGGAACTCAACGCAACAGACGGCGTGTCAATCGGACGCCCGGTCTGTTAGTTATTGGCCTTTCCGTCTCACACCCACCCTGAGAAACTTCCCAGGAGTTCACCCATCCCGATCACTACTCTAGGCCAAGCATGCTTAACTATGGAGTTTTAACCACGTAGGCTCCTGAAAAGGAAGGTGCACCTTGAGTATAGTATACCGAAACGACCGTCTCAATCAAAGGATCGCGTTGCCGTTGACGGCGAGTCGTTTGGAGGCACGTAGCCCAAGATACGAGCATTTGACCGAAATGGTCCGAAACTGGGGGGTCTGGCCCCGGGCCAACCAGGCCCGACCCCCCCCCCCCCCCCACCCAGGTCAGCCGAACCGGGTCGACCCGCCCCGGGCAGCGACCCGACCCGACGACCCGGCCCGACTCGGAAAACCCGGCCCGGCCGGCGGCGTGGCAGCGCGGCGGCGCAGTCCGGCGCGGCGGCGTGGTCCGGCGCGGCGGCACGGACCGGCACGACGGCGCGACCGGGGCGCCGTTCCGGCACCGCGCGCGGGGGGCAAAGCCGCCCTTTGAGAACCGCGGCCCCTTAATTGGGGCCGCTTTTGAGACCCGGCCGGGGGGAATTAATTCCCCCGGTCTCCACTGTCCGGCCGGCCTGCACTGGCCGGCCGATTTCGCCAGCAAGGACCGGCGACGGCCGGTCCTTCCTTCGCTGACACCGGTGGCCCGGTGCCGGCCACCGGTCATCTTGCTCCGCCGCGGCCCAGAATCGGCCGCGGCCTAGGTCGTCCGGCTCGATGCGAGGGCATCGCTTCCCTCCGCTGCGGCCCCTCTCCAGCCGCAGCGCCCTTGGATTTCTTCGACGCGACGCGACGGCGTCCTGTTCTTGGATTTCATTCCACGGCGCGGCGCGACGGCGCCGCACAATAATTGTCGTGTGATTCCCACGTGGTGTGACGCCACCACGCCATCCCGTTCCATCCGCAAGGAAACAATTATGATCATAGGAGGGGGGGTTCGGCCATGTTGGTGCTGTCCGGGCCCCCCTCTCGTTAGACAATAACATTTAATCCTTTATCCTCAAAGTTCGACATTCTAGAATCAAGAATGGAAAATAAATAAATAAAATATCAACAATCCCCTACTTCGGATATAAGTGCAGAGCACGCCAATCAAGCCGTGGAAGACTAGCGTCGCAGAGGTCGGGTGTCCCGGAAATCGAACGTCATTTCCGTTGACGTCGAGGTTCTTCCGAAGAGGTACGTCACTGGAGAAGCTTCGTAAGCTGACGGAGATAGTCCGAGGAGGAAATGGCATCTCCTTTCGTTGACACGGAAAGAAGATTGAAGAAGCGGCATCGTCGATCTTCGGAAACACACCGGCTACGAAGAAGAGAAGCGGCGTTCTTCGTCGGAGCTTAAGTGTTCTTCGTGTTCTTCATCAAGGTTGAAGAAGATGGAGAGAGCTTCTCAAAAACTCTCAAGGTGGCAAAGGAGACTAACCCCAAATAAAATAAGCTTAAGCCTTATTTTGTTTACACAACTAAACATTTGAATTTCAAAAGATAAGAAACGAACCATTAATTCGTAGAATTAATTCAACGAAAGAAACAGCTCACTTAATTTACGAAATAAACCGTCCAATTAAATGGTCTGTTAAGAATTTAAGAAAACGCGTCAGTTGACTTTCATAATGACGGGTTTTCGCGGGTGCGTTACTTAGTAGAAAGAAACGGCGGGGCTCGTGCGGGCCCCACCTCACAAATATCCTACCAAGAGGGGTAGGATATTTCTGGATAGTACCCTATCTGGTTCAAATTAGTTTCAACCGCTTTTAAGTGGATTCAAGTGGCTTCCAAGTGGCTTAAGTGAAATAAAATAATGTTGTTGTAAAATTATTTTATTTCTTAACTTTAGGCCCAAAAATGAAAAACCACACCCGAGCAAACACAACTCCGGAAGAGGCATTTCTAAGCGAATACCGGTGCTGCGATTTCATCGGTGCCCTCAGAATTCGATTTCGGGCACCGGTTCATATGTTAGAAAAACCCACTCATCCATTCACTTAACGTACCCGAGCCAAATTTCGGAAAATGATTCCAGGCACACCGGGCCTCGGAATCAGGTGCCGTCAAAAACTGCGTTCTTGTAAAATTCCAAAGAAAATTAAGAAAAAAATTTCCTTGGAATTTAAGGGCCTTTAAATTACTCCCACCACAGTTCTTTACGCCCCCATAATGCATGAACACAAACTTAGGGATACAAAGGCGGTACTGAGCACACATCTGAGCCTTCCGCTACCATGTGCTCACCTGGAGGTTCTGTACTGCCAAGGAAAGTTCACCCGGGAACCGATCATCCTCGTAGGATCTACTCCTGTCGATCCTTGATCCCCACTGGAACCTCCGCGAAAAACCCCTCATCGCCATCGTCCATCTCCTCATGGTCGATGATATGCGAAGGGTCGAGCACATATCTCCTCAGTTGAGATACGTGGAAGTCGTCGTGCACCTGGTGCAACTGAGGTGGATGGGTCAAGCGGTAAACCACCCCGCCTACCCAGATGAGGACCTAGAAAGGTCCGTTGAACCTCGGAGATAACTTGTCGCCTTGGCCACATCTCCGTAATCCTTGTAGAGGTGAGACCCGTATAAGGACATGATCGTCATCCTCAAACTCCAGCGGTCTCCATTTCCTATTAGAACTGGAACTCAAAATGACTACATCCACGAGGGTAAGGTTGACCGACTCAAGAGTGATCGGTCACACCCTCCTATGCAAGAGTTACCCTGCGCTGCCTGGGGTTTCCTTTTCCACCGACCAAGGAAAACCCATCCCGAAGTTTGCCTAAAACCGCCAATTTGAGTATGAACAGTTATTGCCCATTCCATACTCAAACTAACGTCGTAAGACCTCGACGCTGCCACCAAGAGATTCCAACCAGAACTCTCGCCTCGAGGGTCTGACCACACCGTCGGCGTAAGTGTGATTATCGAGTCTCCTCCCAAGGTATCTCCAGATGTGAGGGTCAAGTCCACGACTTACCGGAAACTCTAGGTCTGGAACAAGATTTGTGAAAGCGAGGAATGATTCATATCAACGTTTGTTACTAAAACAGCTATTAGTGGACACAGATTGTCCCTTAAATCATTTCTAGAGCCATTGGGTCACACTCCTTGACTGCATGCAGCTGCATTCATCCACCGCCCTCCAGCTCCCTGAGCCTGGCGAGAATAACTAAGGCGGGTGGTTGTACCATGTTAGGATGTACACCACCTCATGCTACTCTCCTAGATCTACCTCCATGTTTGCTGCTTTGTAGACTCATCTCTTCTTTAAGCATTCTCTTCTTGAAACATTTAACACGCCCGAGTCTCTAAGACTGGCACCGGTTTCCTGTTTCTTACTGCATTGTGCAGTCTTCATCCGCTCCTGGATGAACTGCAGCTCCTTTTCATACGATCTGGAAGAGCTGCTAAAATTTATCCCTTACCGAAAAGAGAAACCTGGTCTCATACCCTCTCTGTATGAACTACGCCCATTGCCTAATACAGTCAATCCTGACATGAAGAATGCATTCATGTCATGGATGACGTCGTAAGGCCTCGACATAACTACTGAGAGATCCAACTGTCACTCTTGCCTCCAAGGGTCGAGTCACACTGTCGGCATCAGTGTGTGGTCACTAGGTCTCCTTCAGTAGAAAACTCGAAAGTGAGGGTCAAGTCAACAGTCTTAGCTAGGACCACTCAGTATCAACCAAACAAAAGGACAGGAAAGAAAACAAAGAAACGTGTCTTTTTATTATTGCAGCTCATAGTACAAGACACAAATCAACTATAGACAAACATAAACAAAACCAGAAGCAACAGGATCTATAGCCTCCAGGTCGGATGCTAGTCTCACTCCTGTCAATCTGCTTCCGGAGCTCCAAGACCATACGCTTCAGCTGCCTGAAGCTGAGCTCTCCCATGTCCTCATGTCCCTTGCGGTCGGGGTGGGCCTCTTGATGGTGGTGGAAACATCCCGAAGCGTCATCCACCTCCAGCTGCACGGCCAGCTCCTCTGCCATGGCCGCCTGCTCCTTGCGATCCGCCCTGATCGAACCTTTGCCTCTGCCTCGGAGGTTCTTCATTTAACTGCTGGTCATCTGCATGGCGGGTCAGACAGTCATGTGTTATGTGACCAATTCCGCCGCAGGAGTAACACTTCATGGCAGGTCTGGCTCTATCACTTCCCTTGGTGCCTCGCACTACCGACCCTGAGTCACGCAATCAACCACCTGTAGGTCTGGACCTCTTGGACCGCTGCGTCATCTGTCTACTGCCCGCTATAGAAGACTCTGTCGTATGCCGACTAGTGGTGGGTCCTGTTGCTGGAGACTGCTCAGCAAGGAAACACTCCACTAAGAGGGCTCGCTCCAACACTCCTGTCTGCGTCGGAATGTTGTGCGATACAGCCGAAGCTCTGATCTCCCCGCCCGAGCCCCTGCTCGAAGGTTCGGGCCCTGAAGAATGGGTCTCGTACCATATCTGTGGAGTAGCGCGAGATGTCCATGAATCTCGCTGAGTACTGTGCCACTGACATGTTGCCCTGTCGCAGCTGAAGTAACTCCTGTATACGCACCGTTCGAAGGGTGGCGGGTACAAACTATTCCCGAAACAGGCTCTCGAAGTCTACCCATAGATGTGTCACCTCGTCATGCATCTGAAGCATCAGGCTCCACCATCTACCTGCTGCTGCCTGAAGAAGGCTGGCATCAAGGATTGCCATGAAATCTGTCAGTGTCCCCACAAGCCTGAAGACTCTCACCACAGCCTCCAGCCAATCCTCAGCCGCCTGCGGGTCCATCCCTCCCTGAAACCTGGGTGGCCTCTGGCACTGGAACTCATGCAGTGCGCTCAAGCGACGTGCATCCTCTGCTGCTGGGGCTGGTAGCATCGGTGGCCCAACGGGTAGTAGTACCGCTGGTGCCTCTGCTGGTGCCTCAACTGGGATAGGGCCCTGTACTGAGGCCTCGTCGCTCGGTGGGCTGTCAGTACGCACCACTCTCGGGGCTCTAGCTGGTCGTCCACAGGGAGGCATCCTGAAAGAAACAACGTGACATAGTTAAAAGATTATACCTAGTGAGCTTACCGGGTATGAGCTGACATTTAAATAAAACTTCTGGAAAACACACACGCAATCATTGTTTTCGTGCACAATGTCAGAAATCAGTTGTCAGGGTCCTGGTGTATGGATACGTCGGCCGCCCGCACCAACACTGGACTCCCTGAACTGAAAACCACACTCGGTACTCTTAACACTATTGCTTCACAGAAAGAAACATCAGAGTTATAAGTTCTGCGATAGAACCGAACTTCTTTGATACCAATTTGTCAAGACCCGTCCTCGGGGCCCGTGCCGAGACTACCCCAAGCCCGCCTTCTATAGGCCAGGGGATGGCGACTAGCACCAAAGGCATAAAATCCCGATAACTGGGAAGGCATTTCCTTTTTAAAAGAAAACAAGCACCACAGATTACAAGCGGAAACAAAACACTAAGTACAAAAGAAAATCTGAAAAGTAAATGGGCCAGAATACAAACCCAAAAGACAGTACAACTACAACTGAACAAAAAGTCAAACAGCTGGAAGAGGGAAGTAGCTCCTAGGTCGTCCTCCTCGGGTCCTACCTGATGTTTAGGTACAGATAGCGCAACTCCTGGTCGTCCACCACGGATCCTACCTGAAGGGTAGGTACAGATAGCCTCCTCCACGGTCTCGTCCGTCAACCTCCTCTGTGGGTCGTCTCGTCGCGTAGTTCACCTCCGGGTACTGACTCATCGTGTAGTCCATCTCCGGGTACCGACTCGTCGTGTTGTCCACCTCCGGGTACCGTCCAGTCCTCAAACACTCAGCCTCCGTCAGCACTTCCCATCGTCTACAACCAACACAATAAGGTGCGGGCATAGCCCATGCCGGGGTGAGTATAACGATACTCAGTAGGGACCCCAAGACCCTCAAGGTCTCACTAAACCAACAAGGGTAATCACAAGAAGATCTCAACAGATAACCTCTACTTAGATATATGCCCATACATATACCTAAGATATCAAGTAACCCATCTCAATCATGAGGAAACACAGGGATTGTGAAATCGACGGATAACCACTACCCAGGAATATGCCCTTACATATACCTTAGTTATCAAGTGACCCATCTCAATCATGAGGTAAACACAAAGGTTAAAAGTCTCAGCTCAAACTAGGATTTTCATTTATCGAAATTGTAACTGCTGAAGAGCTCCGTCTCTGGAGTGTACAGTGGTCCTGTCAGGACTCCGAGGTACTGCTCACTAACCTAAGACTGCTGAGGTACTCCTCCTGTCGAGTACCGCATGCCTTCCACCTCACACAGTAGTGCTTCCCACCAGGGTCTTCCACTCAAACACAGTAGTGCTCCCCCCTCATAACCTACAGAGGTACTTCTCCTGTCAAGTACCACGGGTCTGCCACCTCACATAGTAGTGCTCCTCCGCTGTGGGTCTGCCACCTCACAAATTGGTGCTCCCCACTGGGCTACTTAAGTCACTTTGAATCAAATCGGACAAGCAGTCTTCAGGTGTCTGCCGGCTACACGGTCTTCGTACTCTGTACGCTCGTCTCCGGGAGGGTCCACTCCACGAGCTACAAGTCGATACTCCAAATATCTCAATGTCCCACGAAGAAGTATCTCAATGGACCGCCTCGACATAGGGGTCTCAACGCAACATACGGTGCGTCAATCGGACGCCCGATCTGTGAGTTATTATCCTTTTCGTCCCAGGGGCCCAGTTGGTTTTGTGAGTGAACAAACCCGGACGTATCTCAACTGTACCCCAAACTCCAATAGGGTATACTCATAGGGATCGTTACTCAACGTGATCACCAACGCCGCTGACGGTTCGTCAAACGGACGTCTGGTCTGAAAGATAACAGCTTTTCCGTTCTAGGGGCCCGGTTGGATTTCGGTGCAATCCCAGCCGGCCACTATTCATATGCATCAAAATCTTGGGCGGAGGATGCCAAAAGTTCTGTATCGTCAACAGGAACTCAACGCAACAGACGGCGCGTCAATCGGACGCCTGGTCTGTTAGTTATTGGTCTTTCCGTCTCACACCCACCATGGGAAACTTCCCAGGAGGTCACCCATCCTGATCACTACTCTAGGCCAAGAACGCTTAACTATGGAGTTTTAACCACGTAGGCTCCCGAAAAGGATGGTGCACCTTGAGTATAGTGTACCGAAACGACCGTCTCAATCAAAGGATCGTGTTGCCGCTGACGGTGAGTCGTTTGGAGGCCCGTAGCCCAAGATACGGGCATTTGACCGAAAGTGGTCCGAAACTGGGGGGTTTGGGCCCGGGCCGACCCGGCCCGATGCCCCCCCCCCCCCCTTGGGTCGGCCGAACTGGGTCGACCCGCCCCGGGCGGCGACCCGGCCCGACGACCCGGCCCGGCTCGGAATACCCGGCCCCGCCGGCGGTGCGGCGGCGCGGACCGGCACGACGGCACGACCTGGGCACCGTTCGGGTGCCGCGCGCGGGGGCAAAGCCCCCCTTTGAGAACCGCGACACCTTAATTGGGGCCGTTTTTGAGACCCGACCGGTGGAAATTAATTCCCCCGGTCTCCACTGTCCGGCCGGCCTGCACTGGCCGGCCGTTTTCCCCAGCAAGGACCGGCGACGCCCGGTCCTTCATTCGCCGACCCCGGCGGCCCGGTGCCGGCCGCCGGTCATCTTGCTCCGCCGCGGCCCGGAACCGGCCGCGGCCTATGCCGTCCGGCGCGATGCGACGACATCGCTTCCCTCCGCCGCGGCCCCGCTCCGGCCGCGGCGCCTTTGACTTTCTTTGACGCGACCCGACGGCGTCACGTTCTTGGATTTCATTCCACGGTGCGGCGTGACGGCGCCGCGCAATAATTGCCCTGTGATTCTTCGTGTTTTCATCAAGGTTGAAGAAGATGGAGAGAGCTTCTCAAAATCACTCAAGGTGGCAAAGGAGACCAACCCAAAATAAAATAATCTTAAGCCTTATTTTATTTACACAAGTAAACATTTGAATTTCAAAAGATAAGAAACGAACCATTAATTCGTAAAATTAATTCAACGAAAGAAACAACTCATTTAATTTACAAAATAAACCGTCCAATTAAATGGTCTGGTATGAATTTAAGAAAAAGCGTCAGTTGACTTTCATAATGACGGGTTTTCGCGGGTACGTTACTTAGCGGAAAGAAACAGCGGGGCTCGTGCGGGCCCCACCTCACAAATATCCTACCAAGAGGGTAGGATATTTCTGGGTAGTACCCTATCCGGTTCAACTTAGTTTAAGCCGCTTTTAAGTGTCTTTAAGTGGCTTCCAATTGGCTCAAGTGAAATAAAATAAAGTTGTCGTAAAATTATTTTATTTCTTAACTGTAGTCCCAAAAATTAAAAACCACATATGAGCAAACACAACTCTGGAAGTGGCGTTTCTAAGCAAATACCGGCACTGCGATTTCATCGGTGCCCTCAAAATTCGATTCCGGGCACCGGTTCAAAAGTTAGAAAAACCCGCTCGTCCGTTCACTGAACGTACCCGAGCCAAACTTCGGAAAATGATTCCGGGAACACCGGGCCTCAGAATCAGGTGCCGTCAAAAACATCATTCTTGTAAAATTCCAAAGAAAATTAAGAAAAAAATTTCCTTGGAATTTACGGGTCTTTGCAGTCACACCCCGAGATGGATGAGGACTGGCTAAAGGAAGTCACCCATGTTTCATACCTTGGGTGGATGAATATCGATCAGATAGAACTGCTTCTGTGAGTCTTATTCAGGTCACTATAGGGTGATGGTGGATCTTCGTGAATTAGTATCATGACATGAAAACAATCTCTTAGGTAAACATCGAGCATCTTTTTAGATAGTATTTATACCTATGAACATTTCGATCGGTATGTATATTGGTGCTTCTGCATCTACAACATGGAATTATGACAGTGGTGGAGTATTCAGTATTATTTATAGATCACCCATTAAAATAATTTTATATAGTACAAGAAACAAAATAATCAATGGTATACCGAAGAATATATACCTATGAAATGGTAATTGATATATAAATATAAGTGTAAAAAATTTTGCTTTATCAAACCCAAGTAGGTTGAGCATGGAAGGGGCTGTAGGTAGATGAGAACTCGATATCAAGTAGAAAATTGTAATCATATGGATCCATGTGGGTTAGGTACTTTAGGTGTATGTCTTAGGACCCGGGGTCAATGGTGTTGGGCTCTCGGGTTGGCTCGAATCAATGAAGGTATAGGTGGTGTTTCTCATCTGATAGTCAGGAACTTCTGGAATGGTATTTCACAACACGTCATAGAGATGAGTGATAGACTATAGATGGACAACCTAGAGATAGATAGATACATGAACATGTTGATCTGTAGGGATAATTATATGGAAGAGGATATGGGAGAGCAACATGATAAGGTGGACATTTAGGAATGTTACCACAACACACCCAAGGTGGTCCACACTTGGCTCAATGAACTAGTGGATAGAGATCAGGCCACACGGGGGCTACAAAGGCTTATGACCAAGAGGATTCAAAGGTGACTTGAGGTATGATTTGTTTACATTCCACCATATCTATGATTTTTATAGATAGAGGTGCATGTCATTCTTATCATCCAAAAGACTTGTTTGTGACACAAATATTTATATTAAAACATTAACTTGTCAATTACGCTTGGAGACTATTATATAAGGAGTCTCGATGATCACACACTAGTGTCGACTATGTGAACAATCTCTTGGTTGAAAGTGATTCAGTTATGAACTCTTGTACTTTGGTCATTTTATTTTGACGTCATTCTTGGTATGGACTTGTTATCCACAGTTCATGCTCATAATGACAGTTTTAGGTGATTTTTGTTGTGTGTCCATAGTGATGGAACCATGTTTTTCTTTTTTGGGGAATGGAAATCCTGTCATCATAAGAAAAACTATGACAAATGAGGGATCATCCAATTACTCATCATATGATAGCCTAAACCTCATTGTAGTGAATAATAAGATTATTCTGTTTCCTATAGTGTTGAGGGAGTATGAAGATGTGTTTTCAAAAGATATTCCTTGTTTATCTCCTTATAGAGATATACATATAAGCATAGATCTATACCCAATTATGGAATTGATATCTACACATGCGTATTGGATGGGTCCCATAGAAATTCATGAGATGAGGGTACATATGGATGACATGTTGAAGAAGGCCTTCATGGGACCAATGTTTCACCATAGGTAGACCCAGTTTTATTGTCAAATAAGGAGGGTGGGAGCATAAGGTTATGTGTGTGTAACACCCAATGCTTCTACGGTACGCTTCGGTTTGAATAATACATTAGAGTGTGTTGTACACAACTTCAAGTTCTAACACACCACAACCAATCAAACTAGCTGTTATGAATTTTAATAGCCACTTTTTGAAATTTTAGAAATTTTATCTTTCAAAATGGACTTCATTATTAGATTCAGAGTTTTGAAATTAGCACAGGGTGAATTTTTTTGTTTTTCTAAAAACATTCGATTTTTTATAAATAGTGAAAAACTCTTAGTTATAGATTAAAAACAAATTTTAATTCAAATAAATATTTATTTTTTTAAATTGTTATTAGGTCAATATAGATTCATTCTTCATATATATGTTCAATGTAATTCATTGGAGTATGTTTATAATAATTTCAAATATATAAAAATTTTATGAAACTTTTTACTGTCTTTTACCCACCACCTAGGAGCATTTGCAAATTTACATAAAACATAATTTTACTGCTTCTCTGAGTTGAATTTCAAAATTCTGAGAGACACGATTGATATCTATAAGCAAATTTTTTTTTCAATAAGATGAAAATAATTTTTGATGAATAGTAGCTTTTTACTTTTATTTTCTGTGGTTAAAATTAAATAGTGCAATTAAGGGAAAAATGATATTATTATTAACTTAACTCATGTTTTAATTATATTGGATAAGTTTTATTAGACTACAAATAACCTTAGGAATAAAATATGATCCTTTAGGTCCACATGGATTAGATTAGGACATTTATTATTATTTAATTCAAAGAAGAGTTAAAAGTGTTAAATTAAATGTTTAATAACTATTAAAATTTTAATATATTGTTACACATAAGATATATTAGACTATAAATATTAATTTTAAATCTAATAATATTTCCAATATAATGGAATTTTATTTAGATTTTTTAGACATTAAATAATTAAATTTATTTATGACATAATAATGACGCAATAATTACCATATTAATGAATGATAAAAATAATTGATATTATAAATATCCAAATATATGTAATTTGATACTTTTTATGAATTCAACTAATTTTCTAGGTTAAAATGACATATTAGGGTTGGTTAGATGAATTTTCTTCGAAGTTATAAGGGTGTTTTCAATTTAGCAAAAACAAAATACCAAATAGTGATAGAATTAACATAAAAGTTTTTTTAAAATAAATATTAAATTATTAAATGATATTCTATTCCAAAATATCTAAGGTTCATCCAATAGAATTATATAATGATAGGAGTATCATTAATAAACCACTTTGGGTTCTCTTGAAATTATATAGCAATTTTATTAACCATGTAACATAAAAATACAAAGAGACATGGTAAATGTCAAACTATTTAACTAAGAGTTAAATATAAAAGATAAGGATAATATAGTAACCCAAACCTACCTAAAGCCTATTGGTTGATTATTTTTCGAAAATACCCACTATTGAATTTAAATAATTAAATTTTTTAACAATTATAAACCAAAAATGATTTTATTTTAAAATAATATTTCTACCTTTTCGTAATGATCCCTTCATACATCTTATAAAAGGGCACTACCATTATCTCTAATTCACACCATCAAATTCATTTTTCTCGGGAAACCACTAACCAAATACACTTTCAAATATCCCCCTATCATATTAGAGGCGTTAGATTAGTCATAAATCCAACCTAAGGATCCTTTTTGATCAAATCAAATGGAATAACCCGAAAAAGTGGTAAATATTTCATCACCTCTTTGAAGTACATTTCTTAATCCACATCCTCTTTCTTAATTGTTTCCATTCTAAAATATAACTCCATTATCTTTTATATACTGTGTTGTTATTATAAATATGGTACAACCATAATTATTATTCAATCCATCTTTTAAATTTCATGTCACTTTACTTGTGTACGTACAGATTTCCATCTCCACATCGTGGTGTAGTTGTTATTCCATACATTATTCTTTATATTGGTATAATAATGAGGTATAATTCATGTAAATAATAAATATAAATGATCACGATTCTTTATATTTGATATACCATCCAATTATCTATATTTTAATTTTAAAAGAATGATATTGTCGCTCATGCATACGTATGGATTACCGTCTCCATGAACGCGATGAGATTCATTTCTCTTCATATCCATTCAAGACTAATATTCATTTGATGATTAAAACTAATGTGTAATGACTTAATATCATTATAAATATGAATAACATATATCATAACCATAAAAATCATTACTTATGTAATAATTCATTTAAAGGAAAACGAATCACTTCACACCCGAAACGACGATAATACTAAAATATTATTAAAAACGCAAAAATAAAAGATCATATATGATATCATATTAATGTATATGAATTTTTTATATTTTAATAACAATTATTTCACCATTAAACAGGAGTCTCACTTACCCTCGACCAAGGAAAAGTACAAATTAAGGGTTAATTTCACAATCTCTTCATTATTCAAGGTTGTTTGTACATAATTATCTACTGGGACCTCTTTATAATCCACATTCGTGCTTCTAAAAAATCTATTTCAAAACATTTTTACATTTTACTAGAAAATGTGTTAAAGTCATTTATATCTTTATTTTCCCTTATATGTTTTGAAATGAATTTTTACGACTTTTTCCAAACAAGGTACTTTCTGACCTTTCCGAAAAATTTAAGGTAGGAATGTTTTTTTTACTTATACAGTAGGTGAATCTATTTTCCACCATTATAACATCATTGATGATTCCCATAAAAGCTTATAATAATATTTTAAAATTAAATGTTTTCATTTATAATTATGTTATTTTAAATTATTTCAAAAAAAGAATGAGATATTTCTCTCAAACAGTTTTGATTTTATTTATGTCAACATCCTTTAGTGGATGTTAATCTTGTTTGAAGTTGATTTATTATGATACTAATCTTCCATTCTACATTGAATATTTTTTAATATGTTTGACTATAGATGTGTTATTTTTCTACCATCTGTGGTTTATGGAAAAATTATTGACATTTCATATGCTAGTTTTAATATGAATGTTTTTAATATGTTTAAAAATATTCAAATGAGGAATGCATTTGACGTTGTAAGTGATAGGCGGAGCCCACTATAGCTCATTGAAGCATCGATGGGTCTTGGGAGACAAAATAGTATCTTGGCACAAGGCCTTGACAAAATATTATTTGTAGTCTTCGCACAATGCTTTGACTATGTGGTTATGAATGTCTGACATTATTCATTCCATCATAATGAAAGTGGCAATTGATATTTCATGTGATTATTTGACTAAAAGAATAACCTTGTGAGTAAGTAAATGGAATTATTTTGATTTATATTTTCCATATTATGATCAAGTTTATGTTTAAAGGGATTTTTATTTAGTTTTATACATTTCCATAAATTTTTATACTTATTTTTGAACGTTTCAGCTATATTGTTATCTGTACTAAGCATTTCAGCTCACCTCTTTCTATGCTTTTTTCCCATAATGCGAAAAAAAATATTATGACTGGCCAGTAGGGATCGTCTATGGGATCTCAGTATTGTCCATCAAAACAATGGTGTTGTAGTTTTCTATTTTATGATGTAATTTATACCTTATGGATGTATATAGTACTTCCAAGGATACTAAACTAATTGATATTTATAGACATTATATTTTTTGATCATGAAAATGATACATAATAATGCACCGACTATGGGATTCTAGGGTCGGGGCATTACAGTTCGTATCAGATAAAGTTTATTAAAAACATCGGAAACTAGATTTAGATATACTCTAATTAGAGCGCGTAGCCCTAAGATATACTTTGAGGATTAGTATGGAAGAACTTCCTAGAATTTTGGTATTGTAGAGAACTTGTATGTTTAACAAGAAATACGTCCCTATATGGATACGCGCTGGTTGAGGAAGCTCTGAAACAGATGTATAAAGGGGTAAAATCCAAAAACATTTCTTTGTACTAGACTCGAATGGGAAAAGGTGCATGACAACGGGCCTTGCTTCACTCCTGGTTACAATACTCCTCGTGTATATGCATTGGATAATTCTAATTTTCATTAAAACCCATTATGAAGGGTTTATGAGTATATAATTCCTCAAGGAATACATTTTTATGATTATGGATTATTTCCATAAACTGTTCAGTTTATGTTATGTGTTTTACATGTTTGGAAATATGTATTTCAATTCATAAACTAATCAAGGTTATTCCATTGTTTAGAAATAGCACCGAATGGAAGGAATGGAAACCATATCAATGCACACACTCCATTTAGGGATTTCCCTCCTATCAAGATAATTACAATGGAGCTGGTGATACAACTGGTGCTGATCAGCTTTTCACCATACTGGGATAACTCACTTAGGTTATGAATAATAACCATACCCTTATAGAGAACCCTGATCCACAATGTATAGGATCAATGTTAGATCTCTTCATGAGGCAACAACCACCAACATTCAATGGGAGTATAAATTCATTAATAGATGATAAATGGATAAATTCATTACCGAAAATATTCCATGCCTTGGGGAGTAGTGAATGGGAAAACATTGCCAAGGTAGTTTACCACCTCACTGGAGATGCTGATCAATGATGGTCATTGATTAAAAACAAAAAGGAAGATGAAGAAGTATAAAATTTGGAATGGAGGGAGTTTAAAGTTATTTTCATTGGAAAATACTTTCCTCTAGACCATCGAGCAGATATGGAATGGAAATTTCTGAGTATGAGGCAAAAGAAGATGAGAATGTCGCAAAGTATGATGCTTACATCACAAGGTTAGTGAGGACGGCTTCAGATTATATATGTACCCCAAGAAGTAAGATTGGTCATTTCACTGATGGGTTAAACCATTTCTCCGTCGAGCATTAGTCTCACAATACTTCTCGTCGTATAAAGATATTGTCTCATGTTCTATCAAGACAGAAAAAAACTTCTTAGTATTATGACTTTAATGCAAAGAATGAGAAGGAGAGACCTTTCAAACACTATGGATATGGAAATTTGGGGAAGAAGGGAAAAGATGAATATCCATCCTACTATAAATATGGGAAGAAGCACCCTGATAATTTCCTGAAGGGAATGGGAGTCTGATACAAGTGTAGTGAAAAAGGCCACCAAACTCATGATTGAAAGGGGAAGAAAGAGGCTGTGACTATTGAATTATAAAATTGTAGAGAAAGGGGGAATTATGAAAATCAATTTCCTAATAACCAAGGGATCATACCTTAGAAAAGGCCAAGGTATCATGGCCAAGTATATGTTATCACTACTGCTGAGGTTAAAGCTCAAAAATACACAGTGGCAGGTAATTTAATTATTACCTCATGTTTAGAAAATGCACTATTTTATTCTGGATCATCGCATTGTTTCATATCTTCATAGTTTTCTAAGAAAATTAGATTTTTCCAATTTTATTTAACAAGTGATTTGTCCTTTAAAATAATTAAGGGATGTTTCATTGCATCAATTTTTTTTGAATCAGACCCCATTAGGGAATATAAATTTTCTTTATCTGCTGATCTCGTCATCATACCCATGATTGAATTTGATATAATCCTTGGTATGGATTGGATTTCGGTCCATGATGTGAAACTTTATTGTAAGAAAAAGGAGGTTACAATATTTTATGATGATAATAAGTACCTTGTCTTCAGAGTAGAAACTTCACCACCTAATTCTTATTTAGATCCACCCCATGTAGCTCAACTAAATTCAATTATTGGGGAGAAATGGAATGAAATAACTGTGGGTGATGAAAGGAATGATCAAATAGAGGATTTACCTATTGTGCAAGAATATGTTGATGTGTTTCCGAAGGATCTACCTGGACATCCTCCAAAATGAGAAATTTAGTTTTCCATTGATTAAATTCATGGTTCACGGATCATATCAGAGACCTCTTATAGAATGAATACTTTGGAATTAGTGGAACTAATGAAAAAACTAGAGGAATTGAGTACTAAGGGATTTTTTCACTCTAGTGTTTCTCAATAGGGATCCCTTTTCCTTTTTTTATGAAAAAGATGGATCTATGAGGTTGCGCATTGACCATAGGGAGATCAATGCTATAACAATAAAGAAAAAGTATCCACTACCTTGCATTGATGATTTATTTGACCAACATCAATGAGCTCAATACTTTTAAAAAATTAACCTTTGATATGGATATAATAATTTGTGTGTGAAGAAGAAAGACATTCCCAAAACATCATTTCAAACTAGGTACAAGAATTATGAGTTTATAGTAATACCTTTTGGGCTAACTTCTGCACCCTCTATTTTCATGGATCTAATGAACCGATTTTTTAAGAAATTTCTTGATTACATTGTAGTAGAATTATTTGATGATATATCGGTTTACTCCAAAATCTACGAAGATCATTAAAATCACATGCGCATTATCATGACGACTCGTAGAAGACATGAATTATATGGGATGTTTAGCAAGTGTGAATTTGGGATTCAAGAGATTTATTTTCTGGGCCATATCTTCTCTTATGATGGAATCTTCGTTGATCATTCTAATACAAGAGAAATCCAATAATGGCCATCACTGACAAGTATAACTGAGGTACGCTGTTTTATTGGTTTAGTATGTCGTTATCGGTGTTTCGCCCAGAATTTTGCCTGATTGGTTAACCCATTAACCAAGCTCACACGTAAAGGGGTGATATTTGTTTGGACAAAAGAATGTGAAGAATGTTTTTAATAATTGAAAATAAAAATATTAAATGCACTTATATTGACTCTATAATCTTAGAATCACGACTTGGTTATTTATAGGGATGATTCAAAGAAAGAACTTGGTTGTGACATTATGCAGAATGATAGGGTTATCGCCAATGCTTCATGATAACTAAAAATTCATGAGCCAAAATATTCTACACATGATCTTGAGTTATCCACTCTAATATTTTCATTGATGATTTCGAGACACTACATAGATGGTGAAAAATGTGAAATTTATACTGATCAAAAGAGTATGAAGTATATTTTCTCACAGAAATAACTCAACATGAGGCAAAGGATATGGCTTGAACTACTCAAGGATTATGATTTCACTATACACTACCACCAGGGGAAGGAAAATAATGTGGCATATTATTTGAGAAGAAAAGTTCATGGAGTTTTGAACAAGATGATAGTTTAAAGGGATCATATTTTCATGGATCTAGTATATATGGATATAGGAATAACCATGGAAGGTGAAACATTAATTATTTTTCAAATTGTAGCCAAAGCATCTTTACTAGAAAGGATAAAAAGTTCCCAAGTTGATGATGGGGAGTTTCAAAATAAGATTACAACTGTGAATGATGGGAGATTGGGTGACATTATATATGAATATGGAATTTTAAAATTTGGGATGAGACTTGGTGTTCCTGATATACCAGATCTAAAAAGAGAATTGTTGGATAATGCTCATAAATCCAATTTCATTATACACCATGGGAGCACCAAAATGTATAGAGATTTGAAGAATCATTTTTGGTGGGACAACAAGAAGACGGAGATGGATGATTTTGTGTCAAGATGTATAGTTTATCAACCAGTGAAATATGGAAGTTAATAGCCTGTAAGATTCTCGCAACCTCTTCTCATACCTGAGTGGAAATGGGATAATATTACGATGGTCCTTTTCATGGGACTACCAAAGACTCCTAGAAGAAATGATGCAATATGGGTCATTGTAGACCGTCTTACCAAGTGAGCACATTTTATTGCAATAAGAGAAGATTTACCACTTGAACTTCAAGAAAGTCTATATAATAATGATGTTGTGAGACTTCATGGAGTACCCCTATCGATTTTTTCTGATCATTATCCACATTTTACATTACGATTTTGGAAAAGTCTTCAGAAATCCCTGGATACTGAACTTCGTTTGAGCACTACCTACCACCCCCATACTGATGGAAATTTAGAATAGACTATTTTAACCATATAAAAAATGTAGAGATATTGCTCAAATGACTTTACTTATGACACAATGATGATTTAGTAATTGCTGTATTAAAGAACGATTAAAATTATTGATATTATAAATATCAAATTAAATATAATTTTAGACTTTTTATGAATTACAATAATATTCTAGGTTTATATGACATATTAAGGTCAGTTTTATAAATTTTTTAAAGTAATAATGCTGTTATGAATCTAGAAAAAACAAAATACCAAATAGTGTCATAATTGACTTAAAATTTTTTTAACACAAATAATATATTATTATTTGATATTATATTCATAAAAATAAATGGTTCGGCCAAAAAAATTATATAATGATAGTTGTATCATTAATGAACCACTTGGGTTTCTCCTGAATGAATATAGTATGTTTATTAAACATATAATATAAAAATAAAAAGAGACATTGTAATTGTCAAACTATTAAACAAAGAGTTAAATCTAAAATATAAGGTTAATATAGTGAGACAAAACAGTATAAACCCTATTGGTTGAGTGTTTTTAGACCCATCCCCACCATAAAGTTTAAATAATTAATTTTGGAGCCATTATAAATAGAAAATTATTTTATTATAAAATAATATTTCTAGCTTTTCCTAAGGTTCCCCTCACCACTCTAATAAAAGGGAACTCACCCTTATCTCTCATTATCCCCATAAAAGCCTTTTGATTCATCCATAATCTGCCCAAATACATTATAAACAGTCCTACATTCATCCTAGATACCTTACTTTAATCATAAATCCAACTTATAGAGTCATTTTTATCAAATCAAAAGCAAGAACCTGAAGATGTGGTAAATATTTCAACACCTCTTTCAATATCTGTTCTTCTTCCACTTCCCCTTTATTTGTTGTTTCTATTAGAAAATAATGACTCAAGTATCTTCTATATACTATGATGTTATTACAATATGGTACCACCATATTTATTATTCTATCCATCCATTGAATGACATGTCACCATACGTGCGTACGTACGGCTTACCATCTCTACGTTGTGGTGTAGTTGTTATTCAATACATTTTTATTTTCATGGGTATAATAATGATGTATAATTGATATAAATAATAAATATAACATGATAATTATTCTTTATATATGATATACCATCCAATTATCTAATAAATTTTAAATCATAACAATCATATTGTTTCTCATGCGTACATACAGCTTAACATCTCCACGAACTCGATGAGATTCATTCCCCATCATATCCATTAAAGAATAGCTTTCATTTGATGATTAAATATAATTTTGAAGCAATTAATATCATTAAGAATATGAATAAGATACATCCTATCCATAACAAACCTTACATATGTAACAAATAAAAGAAAAGAAAACGAATATGTTAACACCCGAAACGACGATAATACTAAAATATTATTAACAAAGAAATATTAAAAGATCATATATGATATAATATTAATTTATACAGATATTTTATATATTTATTACAATTATTTCACCATTATATATGAGGTTAACCTACCCACTAACAAGGAAAATTACATGCTAAGGGTTAATTTTACAATCTCTTTATTATGCGAGGTTGTTTATACGTAATTATCTACTGGGACCTGTTTATCATCCACATCCATGCTTCTAAAAAATTTATTTAAAAAAAATTCCTAAATACATGACTATTGTTTAAAGTCATTTATACCCTTATTTGACCTTATATGTTTTGAAAGGAATCTTTCCTACGTTATCCAAACAAGGTACTTTTTGACCTTTTCGACAGATTTATAATAAGATTGTTTTTTAACTTATACCATAGGTGTGGATATGTCTTGCCATTATAACACCGTCGAAGCTTCCCTTACAATCTTATAAGAATATTTTCAAATTAAATGTTTTCTTTTATCATTATATACCTATAAATGATTTCAAAGAAAAAGAATGATATATTTCTCTCAAACAGTATTGATTTCATCTATGTCAGCATCATTGAATATATTTTAATCTTGTTTGATGTTGATTTGTAATGATACAAATCTTTTATTTTGTATTGATATTTTCGTGGTATGTTTGAATGTGGATGTGTTAATTTTCTATCATTCATGGTTTGTGGATAATGTATTG
Source organism: Viscum album (assembly GCA_963277665.1). NCBI lineage: Eukaryota > Viridiplantae > Streptophyta > Magnoliopsida > Santalales > Viscaceae > Viscum > Viscum album. The sequence goes on from OY728165.1 coordinate 178,508,742, forward strand.
ACATTTCTTATGCTAGCTATAATACGAATGATTTTGTAATGTTTTAAACATTTCATTTGAGGAATGTGTTGGACTTAGTAAGTGACAGGTAGATCCCGATATAGCTCATCAATGCATCGGTAGGTCTCATTAGACAAAATCGTGTATTGGCATAAGGTCGTGACAGAATCATATTTTTTTTCATGGCACAAAGCCTTGACTATGTGGTTATGAAAGTCCTGAATTATGAATTACATCATTATGAAATTGGATATTGATATTGCATGTGATTATTCGACTAGTAGAATATCCATTTCAGTAAGTAAATGGAATTATTTTGATTTATATTTTCCATATTATGATGATGTTTATGATAAAAAGTCTTTTGTCTTAGTTTTACAAATTTCCAAATATGATTATGATTATTTATGAATGATTCCTTTATATTGTTATCCTTACTGAGCATTTGATCTCACACCTTTCTATTTTATATTTTTACTAGGATGAAAAAAAGTAAATTATGATTGACCTACAGGGATATTCTATGGGATCTCAATGTTGTCCATGGAATAAATGGTGTTTTGGTTTTCCTTTTAATGATGTAATGTAAACCATATGAATATATCTAGTACGTACAAGACTACTAAACTAATCTGTCTTTCAAGACTAGATCTTTTGTGATCATGCCAATGATACATAATAATGCACTAACTCTAGGCTTCTAGGGTCAGGGCATTACAATGTGGATGACTAGTGCTTGAACCTAGTACTGTGGAAAATAATATCCACTACGGATGGTCGATGACCTATCTGATAAGTTTAAAGGGACACGATGGTCCTGGAAGATTTACCTCATATCAAGCTATCAAAATCTAGTAGTACCTGATGAGGATATGCTGAAGATATAATTTAGAAGCTAATATAACAAATATGAGTACATGGTGATGCCAATGATCTTGAAGAATTCCAAAAAGTTTTTGTAGGACTAATGATCTGGATCATTCACCCTTACCTAGACCTGTTCTTGTGGGTCTTCATTGATGAAATCCTAGTAACTAAAACATTCGAGGAGGTGCATGCGAGACACTTCAGGATGTTTCAGGACACACTATGAGAGAACCAACATTAAATAAATCTCTCAATTTTCTGGTTCTAAATGTGAGATAACCATTTTTAGGACACATAATATTAGAGGCTGGAGTTGTAGAAGATCGAATGAAGGTTAAGGAGGTTCATTTTTATAAGCCACCTAAATTATTTATCGATGTATAATGTTTCCGTACACTGGCTATGTACTATATGATTTTAATAAAAAAAATTCTAGAGTGGCATAATTGTTAATAACTATTACACAAAATGGGTAGCTATTCTTGTGGACAAAATAATTATAGTATTGCATTCAGGAGATAATGTAGAGGTTGAGGAGGACTCCTAACATGATATTTTCATATATGGGTATCATGTACGTACTGTGATTTGATGTCGTAAGAATGAGGATTGTTCGTATCCTGATGAAATGGAATGTGGAAAATACATATTTTTCATGTCAGCTAATATGACAAGAGTAGAACTACGTGGCCCATGATCTTGAGTTAGCAGTTATAGTCATCATGTTAATTATGTGGTGACACTACCATATAGGAGAAACTTTTACCAAATACTTTGAACATAATATTCTCAAGTATATATTTCATAGAATGATCATAACTTGAGATGGAGGTGATTGCTAAAGATCCTCCGGTAATATGAATTTGATATTTTCAATACTCCAGGGATAAGGAATGTGGTAAAAGATATTCTCAGTACGAGGTCTAATTCACAAATGCTAAATGAGGAATCTGACAAGTTATCTTCATGGCAGTTATCCTTCGTTGATGGAGAAAGATAATCTTACCAACAGTCGATGGTTTTAACCCCTCCACCATTATATAGAATCAGTTAGTTACATCATGAAGATACTAACTATGAGAGCATGTGTGATAATATTTTCATAGGGCATGATAATTAGTAATATTCAAAAGGTGGAGTGCTTGGTTTTATCTTCATAGGATGCATGGTGGTAGGTGACGTTGTGGGAGTAGGTTATGAGTGAGTTTCATAAATCCCCTTTGGAAGTATATTCAGTTGCTTCCATCATGTATCATGGTCTTCTTGATCAGTTTTTGTGACTAGGGATGACGAAAGGGGTTTTAGATATTATTTCTTGATGCCTTACTTTTTAACATGTGAAATCTATGTACTAGGTTCCTGCGGGTCAAGCTCATCCCCCGGAGGTGGTATAATAGATGAGGGATGGGATACTTGTGGACATCATGAAGGGTTTACCATGTACATTTACGGGACATGATTCAATATGGTTGATTGTTCTCTGACACACATTAGAGAAGACACAAATGATATAACTATAACATCCACTAATAATTTTGGAGGATCATAAAATGTATACAACACTCTTTCTAATAGATTCCATGGATAAAATTTTTATTACCTTATGATATCTTCTGAGAAGTGGTTGAATCTTATATTTTTATTGCTTTTAGGGCCATAAAATTTAATGGGGGTCATTTTAGTCCAAAATTAAAATTATATTGGGTTATCATTGAAAGATTTTAATCAATGAATTTCATATAATTTCTTCCTAGATACTCTGGCAGAGGATAGAGCAATGAATTAATTGCATCTAATATAGGGGTAATTTCAAGGTTGGATAATGTAAACCACATTACTAATATGTAAGAGGTTTTACCAACATTGGTAGTTTATGAGTCTACTATGGTCATGAAAATTTTGGTTATATTGGTGAAATATTATTAGTAATAAGTGAATATAATAAAATATATATGATAGTATAAAATCCAGTCTCTAAATATAGGGAAGAACACTACTGATATTATATCTTATAGGAGTAAAAATTCCTCAATAAGGGATTGGATTTGTTCATCAATTATTAGAAAGAAGATGTTATGTGAGTCATTCAAGGGTAGTGATTGGATGAAAATACAATAATGAGGCTCATCAATTCCTATAATTATGAGATCATTGGTTTAGTATTACAACATTGTTTGATGGATATATTTATATATGGTTTATTGAGATATGTTACATATGTATTGTTAAAAAAATTTGGTTATATGTCATGTATATATGTATTTTTGTATCACCTCGTTATTTTATACAAATAATAGAAAAGTTTCGTATAAGAGAACTATGGAATTTCCCAGACTATATTAGAATATTGGCAATTAGATATCATATGATCATTTAAATCATAGAGGATATCATCATACATATAGTTAAGGTGAAAAAGTATAGTTGGGAAAAATTATTTAATAGATTCATGAAATGGGATTTTAATGAGAGTTTATCCCATATTCATCCTTTAATGTGTAAATTAACTATATATGGCATGAAGACATCAAACATCCATGCTATGATTATTATGTTGTCGACTCTATCATATATGTTATTCAATACAAATATTTCATATAGTAATATATTATCTCATCTACTCAACTATCTCTGGGTCCCTATAGACTATCCATTTAGAGTATTGAATATGAATATTATCATATAAGGGTGAATATAGTGACTCTATAGAGTACTACTTCATTTTCTGTTTATTTGTAGATATTGGTTTCTATGGGGTTTGGGTAGGATGGGAATTTTCATTTCAGTATAATTATTTGGATGGATTTGTTTACAAATTATTGGGAACAAATAGAATGTTATATTTTATTTGAATATATAACTCTGATAAATATTTACGTGTATACCATAGTGAGTAGGACGGATTAGAAGATATGTTATCAAGGTCCTACATATTAGTATTTTTAGTTGATCATTACAATCTTATATATATTCTCTATATGATATAAGAGGAATTTGGAAACATTATTTCATCAAATAATTGATATTATAGAATATAATATATTATAGATTTAACAAGTTGACTTCCAAATAAGGATATTGAGTTTCTGTTTCAGATTATTCCTATTATTAATCTTATACCTAATCATCCATAAAGGATGTATCTTGTAGATATCTAAGTCATAATATCTCAATTATAGGATTTGTTAGGGGAGATATTTTTTTTGGACTAACCACATACCGTTCTAGTGGTCCTAGAACTCCTTGAAATTTTATGTAATATTTTTTTCATACAAAAATAAATTTATTAGTAATTTATGTTACATGAAACCCTAATATATAACGAACAACAATATACTATTTAATTGTTCTTTAGATAATGTAACCATCATGAATTTGGATCTGAGGCTAATTATAGTACAAACTAAATTATGAAGAACTTGTGGAGTATTATTGTATAAAATTATCGTTGGTTTCCCAATGATTATAGAAAAACAATATCATTTGAATGTAAAAGATATATTTTCATGAAAACTATTAGTATGTGAATAAATCTGTTTTATCAAAATAAATTAACTACTTTACTTTTTTCATATTAATGTAATTACATATATATATATATTTAAAATTTATTGAAATTATTTAATATTAATCAAACATATTCCTTATTCATTAATTAATATTAGAATATTTTTTAATACATTAGAATATTATTCCTAAAAAGAGTTTTCATTGCGAGTTGCACACATATATTAAAATTAATATCTTCCATAAGTAAGTATTTTATTTGAAAAAAAGGATTCCATATATGGAATAAAAATGTTTAAATTATTTAAATATATCCATCCAATTTTGGGTCAATTTGAATAGTATACATTGCAATAGATTATGACCTCAATAATGGGTAAATTGGGTTAATCAATGTTTTATTTATGTCATAACACTAAATTGTTTCATAATATTTCATATTGGATAAAGGTAATTTGGCACATATAACATTAGTGTTGTAATTTAGTTATATAATTGAATCATAACCATGGGAATGACCAATATAATATTTTATGGAATGAAATAATCAAGATAAAAGCCTCTTCATTTTTAATATATCTATTATGTTTACATAAGTAAATAGACAAGTAATGATTGAATATTAGAAGAAAATTTGTGAAAAAATTAATAATATTCATGATGGTATATCATTTAAATTTTTAGTTATTAATTAACTACCGTAAATACTTATTCAACACTAACACCATATTTGAAAAATTATTAAAAAAATTTACTAAATTTTAAAAAAATAAATATAATATATTTTCAGTGAGTTAGTATTTTCAATTATTTTTAAGAATATGACATATTACTATTTTTTTAATGATTTATATTTGAATTCCGGAATTTTTTAAAATTTTTATAATGTAAAATTAATTGAATACTCTTTGAACTAGCATTAATGATATAGTATATTACATAAAATTTCATTAAGTGATAACCTTAATATAACAATCATATGTTCATGATGATAAATTTTTTATGGTTTTAAATACAATCCATGTTTTATCTATCTATCTTTTATTATATTATATTAACATTATTCCTAATTAATTTTCTGTATGTTATTCATTTTATGACCATTTTCAATAGGATTAACAAAGGGTTAAAAAAATTATAAGGGTAAAAATGATTTCCAAAAATGTAAAAGTTTTATTAGATGAGAGGGATTTGAAACAAAATAATCAAATAATCTAATATAATCAATATTGAGACATTTTTATGTGAAATTGTAAATTTTTTTATTTAATATTTTATGAAATTCAAATGGTTCTCCTCCCCACAATTATAAAAGGTACCCCAAATTTATCTTCTTTAAAAAACATTAATAACTATATATTAATGAAAATCGGCAAATTTCTATTATACTCAAATTTATAAACATTTTAATGGTTTTGGTTTTCCAAAAATACTAACCCTAGGCTCTTAAGAGGATATATAATGGTGTTGTTTAAAAAAATTTATAATCGTTATAAGTCATCACATTACTTTTTTTTATATTTGTAACACCCCAAACTTCCATGGTACACTTCTCTTTAAATAATACTATAGTGTGTGTTGTATGCAACATCGAGTTCTCAAACACACTACAACCAATCAAAGTAGACGTTATGAATAGTAATACCCACTTTTTGAAATTTTATACATTTTAATTTTCAAAATGGACTTAATTTTTGGATTTTCAATATCGAAATTAGCTTGTGGTGAATTTTTTGTACTTTTCAGATAACCTTCAAATTTTGATGAATAGTGAAAATTACTAAATTTTAATTAAAAACATCTTTTTTAATCGAAATAAATAATATTGGTAAATTATTAATTTGAGTGATTTTTGAGTATAATTAGATTTTATTTTTACTATTTAATCCAATGTTGGTCATTGGACATAATTTCACATTTAAACTGGACATATGTAAGTGACAATCTTTTGATAGTTATTATTTCTTAAAAACACGCTTTTTGTTTTGACAACATGAATTAACTTTAAATTAATTTTTGACAGGTCATTGTTTTGAATTTAGACAAATTGATTCCTTATTTAGAATTAATATGTCCAAATTGTGTAAATATTTAACTTTTATTTTTATACATTTTGAATAATTACTTCGGTAAATATTTTATTTACCATGGTTAAAAGGTTTATTTGGTAAATAAGGATAAAAAAATAATATTATTATAATATTAAATTGCACTTAAACGTGTACGAACCATATTGGTTGATACATGTCTGACCATGGGCATCGTCGGGTCGATTTTGGGACCCCATGGAGCCACTTGTAAGTGATAATGACACATTATATTAATTAAGTTAAAATAAATACAAAAATGACATCAACATATATATTTTAGGAAATCAATTTTTACATAGGGTTATATATTTTATATTTTAGACTATAAATATTAATTATAAATGACAAAATATTTCCTACATAATAGTATTTTATTTACAATTTTTAGACATTGAATAACTAAATTTATTAATGACACAATAATGATGCAGTATTTTCCTTATTAATGAAAGAATAAAATAATTGGTATTATAAATGTTAAAATAAATATAATATGAATGTTTTTTTGACATACAATAATTTTTTTGGTCAATATGACATGTTAGGATAACTTAAATGAATTTGGTTCGAATTATTAATGTATTGAAGACTTTAATAAAATCAATTATTATATAGTGTCAAAATTTATATAAAAGAGTTTTCAAAACAAATATTATATTATATATTGATATAATATTCCTAAATAACTAATGATCGGCCAAAAGACGTATATAATGATATATGTATCATTAGTGGACCACTTGGAGGTCTCTTGGAAGTATATAGTAAGATAAATAACTATATAATATAAAAATACAAAGAGACATGTTAAATGTCAAACTAATTAACTATGCGTTAAAACTAAAAGATAAGGGTAATTTAGTGACCCAAAGCTATCCAAAACCTATTAATTGAGTGGTTTTCTACCTTTAAACCCCTTCACCATTAAATAATATACTTTAGAGCCATTATAAAATGAATATTAATTTATTATAAAATTATATTTTTAGCTTCTCTTAAGATGCCACAGAGCCCTCTTATAAAAGGGCACACCCCCTTCCCTCAAATTCATACCTTCAAAGTCTTTTGGATCCACTAAAACCCACCCAAATATCCTCTAAACGTCCCTCACGTAATCCTGAAGGCCTTAATTTAGTCATAAAGCTATCTTATTGAGCCCTTTTTCATCAAATAAAAATGAAGAACCTGAATAAGAGATAATAATTTCACCACCCTCTTTCAAGTTCATTTCTTCTTCCACTTCTTATTTCTTTGTTATTTCCATTATAAAAGAATAACTGAAGTATCTTCTATATTATGTGTTGTTATTATAAATATGGTACAACCATATTCATTATTATATACATCCTTTTGAATGAAATGTCACCATACGTGTGTACGTACAGCTTATCGTCTCCATGTCGTTGTGTAATTGTTATTCAAAACATTATTATTTGGATGGTTATGGTAATGATGTGTAATTTATGTAAATAATAATTATAACATTATAATTATTGTGTATATATGATATTCCATCCAATTATATATTATTTTAATATCTAAAGAATGATATTGTCGCTCGTCCGTACGTAAGGACTACCGTCTCCATGAACGCGATGAGATTCATTCCCCATCATATCTATTCAAGTATAATTCTCATTTGAAGACTACAAATAATTTTTAAGGACTTTATATGATTATGTATATGAATAATATACAACCTATCCATAACTAACACGTCTTATGTAACAAAATATATAAAAGAAAACGAGTTAGTGAACACCCGAAATGACGATAATACTAACATATTATTAACAAAAAAATGATAAAAGATCATATATGATATCATATTAGTGTATATGGTTTTTTATAATTTACTAACAATTATTTATCCATTGTTAAGTTGTTTAATCTACCATAATCCAAGTAAAAGTAAAAGTTAAGGGTTTATTTCGCAATATCTTCATTAACCGAGGTTGTTTATACGTAATTAACTACTGGGACCTCATTATCTTCCACATCCATGTTTTTTAAAAATGTATTTCAAATAATTCATACTATTTTAGAGACTATGGGTTAATGTCATTTATACCTTTTTTTGAATTTTTATAAGATGTTTATAAAGGAATCGTTCCATCGTTTTCCAAACAAGGTCCTTTTTAACCTTTTCGACAGAATTAAGGTAAGAATGTTTTTTTAACTTATATGGTAGGTGTGGCTATTTTCCACCGTGATAAAATCATCGAAACATCCCTTACATGATTATCCAAATATTTTCAAAGAAATTTTTTTCTTATATAACTATTTGTCTTTTAAATGATTTAAAAAAAAGAGATATTTCTATAAAATAGATTTGATTTCATCTATGTCAACATCCATAGATGGGTTTGAAGTTTATTTGAAGATGATTTATTATGATAAAAAACTACCAAATTGTATAGAAGGTTTATTGATATGTTTGAATATGGGTGTGTTATTTTTATACCAATCTTATTTTATGGATAAAGTATCATCATTTTGAATGCTGGTTTTAATATGAATGTTTATGTTATGTTTAAAACTATTTTAATGAGGAATGCATTGGAATTAATAAGTGAGTTGTGGAGCCCACTATAGCTCCTCGATGCATCGGTAGGTCTAATGATACAATCTAGTGTCTTAAAATAAGGCCTTGAAAATATCTTATTTTCAGTCTTGGCACAAGGGAATGATTTTGTGGTTATGATAGCCTGCCATTATGCATTCCATCATTATGAAAGTTGTTATTGATATTGCATGTGATTATTTGAATAGTATAATATTCAAGTAATTAATTAAATGGCATTATTTCATTTTATTTTTTCCATATTATTGTGAATTTCAAGTTTAAAAGGCTTTTTTAGTTATACATTTCTTTAAATGTTTATGCTTATTTATGAAAGTTTCCTCTATATTGTTATCCTTAGTGAGCATCTTAGCTCACCCCTTCCTATGTTTTATTTTTCCTAGGATGTGAAGAAGTATTTTATGACTGACCTGTAGGGATAATCTAAGGGGATATTAGTGTGGACTATGGATACTATCTTTTTGTAGTTTTTCACTTTGTGATGTAATGTAAAATTTATGAATGTATCAAGTGTTTCCAAGGATACTAAACTAATCGGCCTTTCGAGACTTGATCTTTTGTGATCATGACAATGTTATGTAATAATGCACCGACTCTGGGTAACTGGGGTCGGGGCGTTACAGTGGGTATCAGAGGAGGTTTAGTACAAACCATGGAAGCTAGATTTAGATTAAACATTATTAGAGAACATAGAATTTAGATAGACATTGAGGATTAGTATAGAAGAACTTCCAAGAATTTTGGTATTGTAGATATTTTTGGGTTATCCATTTAATACATCCTTGTCTCGATACGAGCAGGTAGAGGCGACTCTAGCATTGATGTTCCTAGGGTTAAATCATGAAAACACCGCTTTGAGATAGAATCGAATGGGAACTGGTGCAAAACAATTGGCCTTACTGCATTCTTGGTTTCGACACTCTTTGGGGATATGCATAGGATAATTCTAATTTTCATTAAAACCCATTATGAAGGGTTTATGAGTATATATTTCCTCAATGAAAACATTTTTATGATTATGAATTATATCTATAAACGGTTCAATTCAAGTTAAGTGTTTTACATGTCTTGATTTATGTATTGTGATTCATAAACAAATCTACTGCATGCCATTATTTTGAAATGGTGCCTAGTGGAAGAAATGGAAACTGTTTCAATGCACACACTCTATGTAGGGATTTCCCTCACACTCAAGATTATTATAGTGGAGCTGGTGATTCAACTGGTGCTGATCAGCTAATCACCATATTGGGACAACTCACTCAGGTTATGAATAATAACCATACCCGTATAGAGTACCCTGATCCATAGCGTGGAGTACTAATGTTAGATCGCTTCATGAGGAAACAACCACCATCATTAAATGGGGATACAAATCCATTAGTAGTTGAGCAATGGATAAATTCCTTAGAGAAAATATTCCATGCCTTGGGGAGTAGTGAAATGGATAAAGTTATCATGGTAATTTACCGTCTCACTAGATATACTGATCAATGGTGGTCATTGATTCAAAAAACGAAGAAAGACGATGATGTATTAAATATGGAATAGAGGGAGTTCAAAGATATTTTCATAGATAAATACATTCCTCGTGACCATCGAGCAGTTATGGAAAGTAAATTTATGAGTCTGAGACAATAGGAGGATGAGAATGTCTCAATGTATGAGGATATCTTTACATGATTAGCAAGGCATGCAGCAGATTATATATATAACCCAAGGTGTATGATTGATTGTTTCATTTATAGTTTAAACCCGTTTCTTTGTCAAGAATAAGTGTCACAATATTTCTCATCGTATAAAGATATTGTCTCATGTGCTATCAAGACATAAAAGAAATTTTCTATGTCTTATGACTTTAATGCAATGAAAGAGAAGAATAGATTTGTCGATATATCTATTAATAAAAATAAGGGGAGGAAGGGAAATGTTTAATATCCATAATTTAGTTAATTTGGGAAGAAACACCCTGGTACTTGCTTGAAGGGAATGAGAGTCTGTTACAAGTTTGGTGAAAAAGTCCACCAAACTCGTGATTGTAAGGGAAAGAAAGAAGCTATTTATTATGAAATATATAATTTTAGGGAGATGGAAATTATAAAAATGAATGTCTTAATAGTCATGGGATCTTACCTAAAAAAGTCCAACAGATCAAGGACAATCTTATACTATCACTACTACTGAGGTAGATGCTCCGAAAGACTTGGCGGCATGTAATTTAATGGTTTCCTCAAGTTTAGAAAATTCATTATTTGATTCTGGATCATCATATTATTCCATATATTCCTAGTTTTTTAAGAAAAAAAAATATTTCCAATTTTATTTAACAAGGTAATTGTTAGTCAAAACTCCTAAGGGAAGTATCATTGCAACAATGTTTTATGAATCAGTCCCCATTAGAGAACATAAATGTTCTTTATCTGATGATATCATCATCATGACCATTATTTAATTCGATATAATATGTGGTATGGATTGGATTTGGGACCATGATGCAATGATTTATTTTAAAAATAAGGTGGATACAAATCTTGATGATGATGATGATGATAAATAACTCATTATCTTTAGAGCAGAATCATCTCCACCTAATTCATATCCAGATCCACCCGATGTACGTCAACTAAATTCAATTATTGGGTAGGAGGAGAATGAAATAAATGTGGGTGAGGAATGGAATGTTCAAATAGAGGATGTACCTATTGTTAAATAATATGTATATGTGTTTCCGGAAGATTTACCTAGACATCCTCTAGAACAAGAAATTGTTTTTTCCGTTGATTTAATTCCTGGTTCAAGGCCTATATCGAAGACCCCTTATAGAATGGACACTGTGGAATTAGGTGAATTAAAGAAACAACAAGAGGAATTTAGTAATAAAGGGATTTATTCTCCCTAGTGTTTCTCCATGGGGAGCCCCTGCCCTTTTTGTTCAGAAGAAATATGGATCTATGAGGTTATGTATCGACTACAGGAAAATCAATGATATAACAATAAAGAAAAATTATCCCCTACCTCAAATTGATTATTTATTTGACCAATTGCATAGAGCTCAATACTTTTCAAATATTATCCTTCGATCTAGATACCATCAGTTGTGTGTGAAGAAGGAAGACATTCTGAAGACAACTTTTCGATCTTGGTACGAGTATTACAAGTTTACAGTAATTCATTTTTGATTGACTAATGCAAACTCTATTTTTATAGATATAATGAACAACATTTTCAAGGAATATATCGATGATTTTGTAGTGGTATTTATTGTTGATATCTAGGTACACTATAAAATCTATTAAGATCTTGAAAATCACTTGCGAATTATTTTGAAGAATCATAGAAGATATAAATTATATGGGATGTTTTTCAAGTGTGAATTATGGATTTAGGATATTTCTTTTCTTGGCCATATTGTCTCCAAGGATTGAATATTTGTTAATCCTTCAACGAAACGATCAATCCAATAATGTCCAGAACCAACGAGTATAACCAAGGTATGCAGTTTTATTGGCTTAGAAGGTTATTATCGGTGTTTTAACCAGAACATTGTCCAATTATCTAACCCATTAAAGAAGCTCACACGTAAAGGGGTTAATTTTTTTTTGGAAAAAATAGTGTGAAGAATGTTTTGAATAACTAAAGTGAAGATTATTCGTTGCTCCTATATTGACTCTACCATCGGGGAATGATGGGTTTGTTATTTGTAGTGATGCTTCAAAGAAAGGACTTGGTTATGTCCTTATGCCGAATTATAGGGTTATTGCCTATGCATCACGACAGCTAAAAAATCATGAGGAAAACTATCCTACTCACGATCTTGAGTTAGCTGCTGTAATATTTTCTTTGAATATATGGATACATTATCTCTATGGTGAAAAATGTGGGATATATACCGATCAAAAGAGTTTGAAGTAAATTTTCTCACAGAAAGAACTCAACATGTGTAAAATGAGATGGATTTAATTACTCAATGATTATCATTCCATAAGACACTACCACCCGGGGAAGGCAAAAAAGGTGGTAGATGCTTTGATCAGAAAGGTTCATGGAGTTTTGAACATGATGAGAATTGAAATGGATCCTATTTTTCATGGATCTAGTGAAGATGGATATGGGAATTACAATGGAAGGTGAAACATCAATACTTCTTCCAATGGTATCCAAACCAAAATTACTAGAATGGATAAAGAATTCATAGAGCGATGATGAAGAATATCAAAAGAAGATTAATGTTGTGAATGATGGGAGATTGGGTGACATTGTGCGTGAAGGTGGAATTTTTAAATTTGGGAATAGAATTTGTGTTCCCGATAAACCTGATCTAAAAAGGGAATTGTTGGATGAGGCTAATAGTTCCAATTTCTCTATACACCTAGGGAGCACCATAATGTATAGATATTTGAAGGATCATTTTTGTTGGGACAACATGAAGAGGGATATTGCTGATTTTTTGTTATGATGTAATGTTTTTTAACAAGTGAAAGCTAAAGTCAACATCCTGGAGGAGTCATTCAACCTGTTCCCATACCTGAGTGGAAATGGGATAATATCACGATGGACTTTGTCATGGGACTACCAAAGACTCTTAGAAGGAACAATGCTATATGGGTCATTTTTGATCATCTTACCATGTTAGCACATTTTCTTGCTATAAGAGAATATCTACCACTTGAATGTCTAGCAAGACTATATATTAACGAAGTTGTTAGACTTCATGGAGTACCCCTATCGATTGTTTCTGATCATGATCCCCGTTTTACTTCACGATTCTAGAAAAGTCTTCAAAATGCCCTGGATACTGAACTTCGTTTGAGCACTACCTACCACCTCCAAGCTAATGGAAAATCAGAATGGACTATTCAAACCTTAGAAGACATGTTGAGATCTTTCTCACTTTACTTTGATGGTATGTGGGATCAATATTTATCTATGGTAGAATTTTCCTATAACAATAGCTTCCATTCAAGTATTCAAATGGCATCGTATGAAGCATTATACGGAAAGAGATGTCACACACCAACCTTTTGGGATTATGTTGGTGAAAGAAAACTCGTAGGCCCAGAACTGGTGGAGGAAATGATGGAATGGTGAATGTAATCCAGAACCACATCAAAGCAGCTCAAAGTAGGTAGAAGAGCTATGTCGATAACCGAAGGAAGGATTTGGAATTTCAGGTAGGAGGTCATGTTTTCTTGAAGGTATCTTCATGGAAGGGTGTTATACATTTCAGTAAGAAGAGAAAATTGAGTCCCTAGTACATCGTACCCTTCGAAATTCTAGAACAAATTGGGGTCGTAGCTTACCGTTTTGCAATGCCGCCAAGTCTCTCCAATGTTCACGATGTGTTCCACGTATCACTATTGACAAAATACATGCCTAACACAATACAAGTACTCACATATGAGGAATTAGAAATGGATCCTGCTTTGTCTTATTGAGAAAAGCATTTCATGATTCTTGATATGAGATAACTAGTGATGAGAAACCAAAAAACTCGTATGGTAAAAATTCTATGGAGAAACCATAAGATGGAAGAGGAAACATGGGAACCTGAAAAACATATGATGAAGAACCACCCGAGTCTTTTCATGTGGTAGTATTATAAAATTTTGAGGACAAGATTATTTGAAGGAGGGGATAATATAACCCCCCAAGCTTCCACGGTATGATTATCTTTGAATAATACAATAGAGTGTGTTGCACGCAACTTCGAGTTCTAACACACACCACAACAAATCAAACTAGCTATTATGAATAGTAATACCCACTTTTTGAAATTTTATAAATTTTATTTTTCAAAATGTGTTACGTTTTTGGATTTGGAATATCGAAATTAGCATAGGGGGAATTTTTGGTACTTTTCGGATAACATTTATATTTTGATGAATAGTGAAAATTACTAAATTTTAATTAAAAACATATTATTTAATAAAAATAATTAATTGTGATAAGTTATGAATTTGAGTGATTTTAGAATATAATTAGATTATATTTTTTCAATTTATTCAAATGTTGGTCATTGTTCATAATTTCACAATTAAACATGACATAAGCATGTGCCAATCTTTTGATAGTTATTATTTCTTAAAAACACGCTTTTTGTTTTAATAATGAGAATTAATATTAAATTAATTTCTTCCACTTTGGTGTTTTGAATTTGAAAAATGGATTCCATATTTAGAATCAGGGGGTCCAAATTGTGTAAATATAAGACTTTTATTTTTATACATATTGAATAATTACTTCGGTATATATTTTATTTACCATGGTTAAAGGGTAAATCCGGTAAATATTGGCAAAAAATAATAGTATAATAATATTAAATAATCCTAAAACGTTTCATAACCCAATTTGTTGATACATGTATGACCATTGGCATCATTGGGTAGATATTTGGACCCCATGGAGCAACTTGTATGTGAAAATGACACTCTATATTAATTAAGTTAAAGTAAATACAAAAATAACATAAGCATATATATTTTAGAAAAACATTTTTTACATAGGGATATATGTGTTATATTTTAGACTATAAATGTTCATTAGAAATATAAAAATATTTCCTACATAGTGGTATTTTATTTATAATTTTTAGACATTGAATAATTAAATTTATTAATGTTATAATAATGAGGCAGTATTTTCCTTATTATTGAACGAATCAAATAATTTGTATTATAAATGTTAAAATAAATATAATTTAAAAGTCATTATGAAATACAAGAATTTTATTGGTTAATATGACATGTTATGATTACTTACATGAATTTAGTTCGAATTAATAACGTTGTTAAGACTTTAACAAAAATCAATTATTAAATAGTGTCAAAATTGACATAAAGGAGTTTTTTTAAAATAATATAATATTATAAAATGATATAATATTCCTAAAAATATAAGGTTCACCAAAGGAATTATATAATGATAGGTGTATCATTAATGGACCACTTGGGGGCCACTTGGAAGTATATAGTTAGTTTATTAACTATATAATATAAAAATACAAAGAGACATGGTAAAGGTCAAAATAATAAACTAAGAGTTAAAACTAAAAGATAAGGTTAATATAGTGAGCCAAAACTATCTAGAACCTATTGGTTGAGTGGTTTTAGTCCTATCCCTATTCTAACCTTTAAATAATCTACATTGGAGCCATTAGAAACCGAATATTAATTTATTATAAAATAATATTTCTAGTTTTTCCTAAGTTGCCCCACACCCCTCTTATAAAAGGGCACTCCCATTCTCTCAAATTAATATCTTCAAATCCTTTTGGTTCAGCCAAACCCTACCCAAAAATCCTCTCAACATCATTCACTTGAGCCTAAAAAACATCCATTAGTAATAAATCAATTTTAAGGGGCACTTTTTATCTAATCAAAAGAAATAACCCAAAGTAGAGGTAATAATTTCACCACCCTCATTCATGTTCCTTTCTTCTTCCACTTCTTCTTTGTAACGCCTCGACCCCAGTTACCCAGAGTTGGTACATTATTACGTAACATTATCATGATCACAAAATATCAAGTCTAGAATGACAGATTAGTTTAGTATCCTTGGAAACACTAGATACAAACATAAATGTTACATTACATAATAAAGTGAAAAATCACAATAACATAGTCTCCATAGTACACACTCATATCCCCTCAGACTAACCCTATAGGTCATTTATAAAATACTTCTTCACATCCTGGGAAAATAAAACATAGAAAGGGTTGAGCTCAGATTTTCAGTAAGGATAACAATACAACGGAAACTTTCATAAATAAACATAAAATTTAAGGAAATGTATAGCTAAAACAAAAGCCTTTTAAACTTGAACATCAACATAATATGGAAAAAATAAAATGAAATAATGCCATTTGCTTAGTCACGTGATTATTCTAGTAGTCGATAATCTCATGAAATATCAGTAACCACTTTCGCAATGATGGAATTCATAATGCCAAACTATCATAACCATGTAGCCAAGGCCTCGTGCCAAGTCTACAAATAAGATTTTGTCAAGGCCTCGTTCCAAGACACTAGTTTGTCTAATGAGACCTACCGATGCATTGAGGAGCTATAGTGGGCTCCACCCACCACATATTAAGTCCAATGCATTCCTCATATGAATAGGTTTTATCATATTATAAACCATAACATAATCATATCACATAAAACATGCATAAAGGAAACATAAAATTTCCACATTTAAAAAATAAGATATCAATACAACACATTAATATAATAAAAACATTATCAAAAACATTTTCAATACCAAAATAATTGAAAATTAAAACATGGTATTTATTTTTTATTTTCAAAAAAAATTACGGATTTGAGAGGGAGCTGAAACCCAAGTAATGGTCACGGCGGAAGAAAAGTCATTGTCGCTGCATACGTACGAAAAAAAACATTCCCTTTTATCATTTAGTAAATCTCTTTGTATAAAAAATATTACTTTTGAATAAACATAAAATTCAAAGGGGTTTATACACCGTACAAATGAAGGTTGTGTATAAAAAAATATGCCTCAATGAAAGGATATTGAGATGAAGTCCCTTACCTCGTGTCCGACTTGACTCGATCCTTCATTAACCTCCTGAATAATAAACTAGAGTTAATTTCTACTTGCTTAAGAACCTTTTTCAAATTAATTATTCTTTTTATATAACTTATTACCATGTTATGAACATTATGTAATTATTTATGTTAATAACGGTCATTTTGTCGATCATTGGTACCTGAGTCAAAAATAACCTTCTTATAATTACAAGTTGATCATGTGGTAAAATATCCATTATATCCAAAATTATATTCATGATTTAGATATCATATATATCATATATATCCATTATATACATTCATTCATAATATTACGTAACATTTAGAGGTAAGAAATGAAAAGTACTGTTCATGGAGACGGTAAGCCGTACGTACGCATTAACGCTACTTTCATTTCTATTTCATATTTAATGGAATGAAATCATAATGATAAAAAGTTGTATTATAATTACAGTATAATAACATATATAATATCATTTAATCCATCCTTTACATGTCCCAAATGTGTCATTAACGATTCAATCACTTTGAGGGGGCGGTAGTCCGCACTTCCTAAAATGAAATTATCGCGTTTAGCCATAATAAAAATCATAAAGTTATGACATAAATAAAAATACTGAAGCATAATTAAAACATAAAAATAATATATATCATATATAGAAATAGTTTCATCATAAATGGCCACCTTGAGAGGTGTTAAATGAATATTGAACAATCATCGTTTTGTGAGGCAGTATTTCTCCACCCACATTAACAGTAGGTTATTTAACCATTAGTCGGAGTTGTGTGTAAGTGTAAATGAAATGCATATCATAAAAACATACTAGTATATTGTAGATACTTGTGTTGTTACAAAAAAAGTAATAAAAATATTTTAAGGGGTTTGAGAAGCAAAATAAAACAAAAGAAAATAAGAGAAGACATTACCTTTAAATCGGGTAACTCTTTTTGATCTGAGCCAATGGCTTCCTTGAGAAGACTTCTGCCCAATGTGAGGCTTCTTGGAGTAATATAGGGAATTTGAGATAGTATTTGGGAAGAGGTTGGGTGAGCTAAAAGGCTATGAAAGTGTGAATAAGGTGGTAGAGGTGGGGGGCTTTTAAAAGAGGAGAGGAGGGGCACTCTTGGAAAGTCATGAAATGTTACATTATTATGAAGTGCTTTTCGGATTTCTAAGGTCCCACAATTATATATTTCAAGGATAAGGTGATCAGGTTTCAAAATCTACTCATCCAATATTTTTTTGACAAGTTTAAGTCTTATATTTTACATTATATTTTCATTTTATTTAAAAAGTTCATTAATGAGGTAATCGCTACATCATCATGGTGTGATGAAAAATTTATTTTATTTAATGTCTAAAAATTATAAACAAATATAATGATGTAGGAAATATTTTTATCTTTCCAATGAATATTTATAGTATAAATGTTAACTTATATAACCCCATGTAATAATTGTTTTAGTAAAACAACACATGTTTGTGTCAATTTTATTTTTACTTAAAATAAAAAGTTATTAATGTCATTTTCTTACCCAAGTGGTTCCATGGGGTTCCCAAAGTTGACACATGGATTTTATGGGTCGTCCATGACTCACCCAATAAGGTTAGAAAAAGTGTACAGGTAATTTCATGTTATTATAATATTATTTTTACCTTAAATTTCACTTATTACCTTTAATCACGATTAAAAAAACAGAAAAGTTACTATTCATCAAAAAAAATATTTTAATCACATTGAACAAAATTTTACTTCATAATGAAAATGATGTATGTTGGATTTTTTAAATTCAAGTAATATAGGTGGTAAATTTTCATTTAAACGAAAAATAAGTTTTTTTAACTACCACTTAGTGGTTTCACTATTCATCAAAAATCGATTTTTTCAGAAAAATACAAAAAATTCACCCTAAGCTATAATTGATATTCTGATTTAAAAAATGATTTGTACTTTAAAAAATTCAAAACTAATAAGTTCCATTAATTAATTTTATAATTAATTCCCATTTTCAAAACAAATAGCGTGTTTTTAAGAAACAATATATATCAAAATATTGACACTCGTTTATGTCAATATCATAGTGAAATTAATTCTAATGACAACCATTGGATAAAATGGTAAAAATATATTATAATTATTTTTTAAAAACACTAAATAGAATAATTTATCACTATAAATTATTTTGATTAAAAATATTGTTATTATTTATTTATTTACTATTCATAAAAAATTGGAAGTTCTCAGAAAATTAAAAAAAATTCAACATAGGTTAATTTTGATATTCCAAATACAAAAATGAAGTCCATTTTGAATTATAAAATTAATATAATTTCAAAAAGTTGGTATTACTATTCATAACTGCTTCTTTGATTGGTTGTGGTGTGTGTTAGAACTCGAAGTTGCGTACAACACACACTACTGTATTATTCAAAGAGAAGAGTATCGTGGAAGATTGGGGTGTTACATTCTCCCCTCCTTCAAAAAATTTCACAATCAAAATTTCATATAATATCAATGTATAAAAAGACTCAGGTGATTCTTCATCATATGCTTCTCGGGTTCCCATGTTGCCTCCTCCATCTTATGGTTTCTCCATAGAACTTTTACCAGACGTGTTGTCCGGTTTCTCAGCACTTGTTCTCTAGTATCAAGAATCCTGACGGGCTCTTCGAAATAAGATAGATCGGGTTCTTGTTATAATTCCTTATAGGTGAGTACATGCGTTGGGTCAGGCATGTATTTTCTCAACTGTGATACGTGGAACACATCATGAACTTTGGAGAGAATTGGCGGGATTTCCAAACGGTAAGCTACAACGCCAATTCATTCTAGAATTTCGAAGGTTCTGATGTACCTGGGACTCAATTTACCTTCTTACCGAAACATATAACTCCCATCCATTGAGATAACTTCATGAAAACATGATCTCCTACCTTAAATTCCAAATCCTTCATCTGGTTGTCAGCATAGTTCTTCTGCCTACTTTGAGATGATTTGATGTGGTTTTGTATTACCTTCACCTTTTCCATCATTTCCTCCACCAGTTCTAGGCCTACAAGTTTTCATTCACCAATTTCATCCCAACAGGTTGGTCTATGACATCTCCTTCCGTATAACGCTTCATATGGTGCCATCTGAATACTTGAATGGAAGCTATTGTTATATTAAAATTCTACTAGAGGTAAATATTGATCCCACATACCCTGAAAGTCACGTGAGCATGATCTCAACATGTCTTCTAAGGTTTGAATATTTTTTTCTAATTGTCCATCTGTTTGAGGGTGGTAAGAAGTGCTCAAACTATGTTTAGTATCCAAGGCCTTCTGAAGAATTTTTCAGAATCATGATGTAAAATGGGGATCACGATCCGAGACAATCTACAGGGGTACTCCATGAAGTCTCACAAGTTCATTAATATATAGTCTTTCTAGATGTTCAAGTGGTAGATCTTCTATTATAGAAAGAAAATGTTCTGACTTCATGAGAAGATCAACAATGACCCATATTGATTAATTTCTTCTAGGAGTATTTGGTAGTCCCATGACAAAGTCCATCGTAATATTATCCCATTTCCACTCAGGTATGCGAAGAGGTTGCAGTACTCCACCAGGCAGTTTCCTTCCATCTTTCACTTGTTGACAAACCATACATCTTGACACAAAATCAGAAATCTCCCTATTCTTGTTTTCCCACCAAAAATTTACCTTTAAATATCTATACATTTTGGTGCTCCCATGCTGTATAGAGAAATTGGAACTATGAGAATCATCCATAAATTCCCTATTTAAATCAGGTATATTGGGAACACAAAGTCTCTTCCCAAATTTAAAAAATCCATCTTCATACACAAAGTCTCGCAATCACCCATCATTCACAGCTTTAATCTTCTTTTTCAACTCTTCATCATCGGCCTGATAACACTTTATCCTTTCTAGTAACGATTGTTTGGCATCCATTTGAAAATGTTTTGATGTTTCACCCTCCAGGGTGATTTCCATATCTATCTTTACTAGTTCTATGAAAATAGGATCCCTTTACACTCTCATCATGTTCAAAACTCCATGATCTTTTCTACTCAAAGTATCTGCAACCTTATTTGCCTTCACCGGGTTGTAGTGTATCATGTAATCATAATCCTTGAGTAGTTCAAGCCATCACCTTTGCCTCATGTTGAGTTATTTTTGTGAGGAAATATATTTCATACTCTTGTGATCGGTATATATATCACATTTTTTACCATATAGATAATGTTTCTATATCTTCAAGGCAACGAATACAGTAGCTAACACGAGATCATGAGTAGGATAGTTCTGCTCATGAGTTTTTAGCAGTCGTGATGCATAGGCAATAACCCTATCATTCTGCATAGGGACACAACCAATTCCTTTCATTGATGCATCACTATAAATAACGAATCCATCATTCCCCGATGGTAGAGTCAATATATGATCATTGACTAATCTTCTCTTCAGTTCTTCAAGAAATTCTTCACTCTTTTTTCCAGAAAAATTTTACCCTTTTACGTGTGAGATTCATTATTGGGATTGCCAATCGGGAAAAATTCTGGACAAAACGTCGATAATAACCTATCAAACCAATAAAACTGCATACCTCAGTTATACTCATCGATGCTATCCATTCGTGGATTGCCTTGGTCTTAGAAGGATCAACATAAATTCCATATTTAGAGACAATACAGCCAAGAAAAGAAATCTCGTGTAACCAGAATTTACACTTACTAAACTTCCCATATAATTCATGGCTCTTAAGAGTCTTCAAGATAATGCACAAGTGATTTTCATGATCTTCGTAGCTTTTTTAGTATAACAATATATCATCAATAAATACCACCACAAAATCATCAAGATATTCCTTGAAATCTCTATTCATTAGATCCATGAATATTTTGGGTGCATTAGTCAATCTAAAAGGCATTACTCTAAACTCGTAATGCCCGTACCTTGTTCAAAATGTTTTCTTCGGAATGTCTTCCTTCTTCACACACAAATTATGGTATCTAGATCAAAGTTCAGTCTTTGAAAAGTATTGAGATCCATGTAGTTGGAAAAATAAATCATCAATGCGAGGTAGGGGATACTTGTTCTTTATTTTTATAGTATTGATCTCCCTGTAGTCAACGCACAACCTCATAGATCCATCATTCTTCTTAACAAAAAATGGCAGGGGATACCCATGGAGAAACACTAGGGTGAATAAATATTTTATTACTCCATTCCTATAGTTTTTTCTTTAGTTCAACAAATTCCATGGTTGGCATTCTATAAGCGGTCTTCAATATAGTCCTTGATCCATGAAATAAATCAATGGAAAACTCAACTTCTCATTCTGGAGGATGTCCAGGTATATCTTCCGGAAACACATCTACATATTCTTTCACAATAGGTACATCCTCTATTTGAATATTCCTTTCCTCTCCCTCAATCATTTCATTCTCTTCCTCCCCAATAATTGAATTTAGTTGAGCTACTGGGGGTTGATGTAAATAAGAATTAGGTGGTGATGATTCTTCTCTAAATATAAGGTGTTCTTTATCATCATCATCAAAAATCGTAACCTCCTTCTTCTTACAATAAAACTCTGCATTATAGTCCAAAATCCAATCCATACTGAGGATTATATCAAACTCAATCATAGGTATGACAATGAGATCAGTGGATAAAGAACATTTCTCTGCTCTAATGGGGACTGATTCACAAAACATTGTTTCAATGATACTTACCTTATGAGTTTTGACTGACAATTCTCTTGTTAAATCAAATTGTAAATTTATAATTTTCAAAGAAAACTTGGAAGATATGAAACAATTCAATGATCCAGAATCAAATAATGCAATTTCTAAACTTTAAGAAACCATTAAATTACCCGCCACCACATTTTTCGGAGCTTCAACATCAGTAGTAGTGATAGCATAAGTTTGTACATGATCCCTTGGACTCTTTTGAGGTAATTTCCCCTGACGCTTAGGACATTAAATTGCATAATGTCCCATCTCTCTCTATAATTATAGCATTCCTCATTGACAACAACACTCTCTCCCCTGCAATCATGAGCTTGGTGGCCTTTTTCACTACACTTGTAATAGACCCCCATTCCCTTCAAGAAAGTAAGAGGGTGTTTCTTCCAACATTTACTACAGGACTTATATTCAACATTTCCTTTCTTCCCCTTATATCCATTTATAGATTGATCAGTAGATCTCTTCTTCTCTGGCTTTTATTTAAAGGCATAAGACTTGGAGAATTCCTTTTCCGTCTTGATAGCACAGGAGACAATATCTTCATACGACGAGAATGTTTGTGAGACTAATGCTAGACGGAGAAATGGTTTTAACCCATCAAAGAAATGATCAATATTACTTCTTGGGTTACTTATATAATCTACAGCATGCCTCGATAACATTGTAAAGTTTTCCTCATACTTTATGACATTATTATCCTCCTTCTGCACCAGACTCAGAAATTGCCTTTCCATAACTGCTCGATAGTCATGTGAAAAGTATTTTTCTAAGAAAATTTACTTAAACTCCCTCCATTCCATACATGATAGTTATTCATATTCGTTTTTGTTTTGAATCAGTGACCACCATTGATCAGCATATACAGTGAGGCGGTAAACTACCATGACAACCTTCTCCCTTTCACTACTCCCCAAGGCATGGAATATTTTCTCTAAGGAGTTTATCCATTTCTCAGCTACTAATTGATCTGTACCCCAATTAGATTTTGGCAGTTGTTGCCTCATGAAGCAGTCTAACATTGATCCTCCACGTTGTGGATTAGGGTGCCCCATACAAGTAAGGTTATTACTAATAACCTGCGAGAGTTGTCCCAGTATGGTGATAAGTTGATCAACACCAGTTGTATCACTAGCTCCACTATAATTATATTGAGAAGGAGGGAAATCCATACATGGAGTGTGTGCATTGATACAGTTTCCATTCCTTACACTAGGCTCCATTTCTAAACAATGACATAAACTTGATTAGTTTATGAATCAAAATACATAATAAAAAACTTACAGAACACTTAACATAAATTGAACTATTTATGGATATAATCCATAATCCTAAAGATGTTTTCTTTGAGGAAGTATATACTCATAAATCATTCGTAATGGTTTGTAAAGAAAATGTGAATTATCCTAAGCATATCCCCTGGGAGTTTCATAACCAAGAGTGCAGCAAGGCCCGTTGTCGTGCACCGGTTCCCGTTCGAGTCTAGCTCAAAGCTGTGTTTTTGGGGTTTACCTCTAGGTACATCTGTGCTTGAGCTGTCTCTACCTGTTCGTATCCAGATAGGGAAGTATTTCTAGGGAAACT
Organism: Viscum album; assembly: GCA_963277665.1. NCBI lineage: Eukaryota > Viridiplantae > Streptophyta > Magnoliopsida > Santalales > Viscaceae > Viscum > Viscum album. Next base: position 178,533,678 of record OY728165.1, read on the forward strand.
CACAAAATCTTTATAATACCAAAATTAATGGAAATTATTCTATACTAATCCTCAAAGTCTATCTTAGGGCTATGTGTTTTAATCAGAGTTTATCTAAATCTATCTTCCAAGGTTAGTACTAAACTACCTGTGATACCAACTATTACGCCCCAACCCCAGATACCATAGTTGGTGCATTATTACGTAACATTGGCATTATCACCAAAGATCAAGTCTCAAAAAACCGATTAGTTTATTAGCCTTGAAAACACTAGATACAAGCTTAAATGTTACATTACATAATAAAGTGAAAAATCACAATAACATAGTCTCTATAGTCCACACTCTAATCCCCTTCAGACTATCCTTATTGGTCAGTCATAAAAAACTTCTTCACATCCTGGGAAAATAAAACATATAAAGGGGTGAGCTCAGATCCTCAGTAAGGATAACAATACAGCGGACACATTCATAAATAAACATAAACATTTAAAGCAATTTATAGCTAAAACAATAGCCTTTTAAACTTGAACTTCAACATAATATGGAAAAAATAAAATGAAATAATTCCATTTACTTATTCACATGGATATTCTACTAGTCGAATAATCACATGCAATATCAATAACCACTTTCATAATGATGGAATACATAACGCCAGACTATCATAACCACGTAGCCACGGCCTCGTGCCAAGACTACAAATAAGATTTTGTCAAGGCATCGTGCCAAGACACTAGTTTGTCTCATGAGACCTACCGATGCATCGAAGAGCTATAGCAGGCTCCACCCGTTACTTATTAAGTAAAATGCATTTCTCATATAAATAGGTTTAAACATATCATAAATCATAACATAATTGTATCACATAAAACATGCATAAAGGAAACATAACATTTCTACATTTCAATAACAAGATATCAATACAAAACATTGATATAATAAAAACATTATTAAAATAATTTTGAATACAAAAATAAAATAAAATGAAAACTTGGTATTTATTTTTTATTTTCCAAATAAAATTTTATGGCTTGTAGAGGGAGCTGAATTAGATGTAATGGTCATGGTGGCAGAAAAGCCATTGTCACAGCATACGTACGACAAAAAAACATTCAGTTTTGTCGTTAAGTAAAGCGCTTCGTATAAAAAATATTCCTTTTGAATAAACATAAAAGTCAAAGGGGTTTATACACCGTATAAAATAAGGTTGTGTATAATACAAAATATGCCTCAATGAAAGGAGATTGAGACGACGTCCCTTACCTCGTGTCTGACTTGACTCGGTTGTTATTTAACCTCATGAATAATAAACTACAGATAATTTATACTTGTTTATGAACCTTTTTGAAGTTCATTATTCCTTTTATATCACTTATTACCATGTTATGAACATTATTTAATTATTTAATTTTATAATGGTCATTTTGTCGATCTTTGGTACTTTCGTCAAAAATAAACATCTTATAATTACAAGTTGTTCATGTGGTCAAATATCCATTATATCTAGAATTATATTCATGATTCAGATATCATATATATCATATATATCCATTATATACATTCATTCATAATATTACGTAACATTTAGAGGTAAGAAATGAAATGCACCATTCATGGAGACGGTAAGCCATACGTACGAATGAACACTACTTTCATTTTTATTTCATATTTAATGGAATTAAATAATAATTATTTAATGGTTTAATATAATTGTAGTATAATATAATATATAATATCATTTACTACATCCTTTACCTGTCCCACATATTTCATTAACGATTCAATCACTTTGAGGGGGCGGTAGTCTGCACTTCCTAAAATAAAATTATCGTGTTTACCCAAAATGGAAATCATAAAGTTATGACATAAATGAAAAATACATAAGCATAAGGAAAACATAAACATAATATATATCATATATAGAAATAATTTCATCATAATGGCCACCATGAGAGGTGTTAAAAGAATATTTAACAATCATCATTCTTGTAAGGCAGTATTTCACCACCCACAGAAACAGAATGTTTTTTAACCATTTGACGTAGGTGTTTGTAAATGTAAATAAAATAATTATCATAAAACATTATAGTATATTTTAGATACTGGTTTTGTTAAAAAATAATGTAAAAAAATATTTTATGGGGTTGGAGAAGAAAAATTAAACAAAAGAATATAATAGAAGGCATTACCTTAAAATCGGGTAACTCTATTTGATTTAGGCCAAAGGATTCCTTGGGAAGACTTCTGCCCAAAGTGAGGATTATAGGAGTATGAGATGGAAGTTGATAGTGTACTTGGGAAGAGTTTTTCCGAGCCAGAAGGCTTTGAAGGTGTGAATAAGGTGGTAGAGGTTGGGACCTTTTATAATAGGAGCGGAGAGGCACTCTTGGAATGTCATGGAATGTTACATTATTATGAAGTGATTTTCAGATTTCAAAGGTACCATAATTATATATTTCAAGTATAAGGTGATGAGGGTCCGATATCTACTCATCCAATAGGTCATTGACAAGTGTAATTCTTAGATTTTACATTATCTTTTCATTTTCTTTAAAAAGTTCATTACTGAGGTAATCGCTGCATCATCATGGTGTGATAAAAAATTTAATTTATTTAATGTATAAAAATTATAAAAAAATCACGATGTAGGAAATATTTTTAGATTTCCAATGAATATTTATAGTCGAAAATTTATTTTATATAACCCCATGTAATAATTGTTTTAGTAAAACAACACATGTTTGTGTCAATTTGTTTTTACTTTAAATAAAAAGTTATTAATGTCATTTTCTTACCCAAGTGGCTCCATGGGGTCCCCAAGTTGACCCATGAATTGTATTGGTCGTCCATGACTCACCCAATAAGGGTATGACATGTGTAAAGGTAATTTCATAATGTTATAATATTATGTTTACCTTTAATTTCACTAATTACCTTTAATCGCGATTAATAAAACATAAAAGTTACTATTCACCAAAATATTATTTTAATCCCATTGAACCACATTTTACATCCTAATTATAATGATGTATGTCTGATTTTTTAAATTCAAATCACAGAGGTGGTAAATTTTCATTTAAATGAAAAATTAGTTTTTTAACTACTTCTTAGTGGTTTCACTATTCCTAAAAATTTGATAGTTTTCAGAAAAATACCAATTATTCACCCTAAGATATAATTTATATACCGATTTCAAAAATTATGTCTATTTTAAAAAATTTCAAACCTATATTTTTCATTAATTAATTTTATAATTAATTCCTGTTGTCAAAAAAATATCGTGTTTTTAAGAAACAATATATATCAAAAGATTGACACTCGTTTATGTCTAATTTCAAAGTGAAATTAATTATAATGACTACCATAGGATAAAATTGTAAAAATATAATCAAATTATACCATAAAATAGATCAATAGAATAATTTATCACTATAAACTATTTTGATTAAAATAGTTGTTTTTAAGTATTTTTTTACTATTCATAAACAATTGGAAGTTCTTAAAAAATTACAAAAAAATCAACTTAGGTTAATTTTGATATTCCGAATACAAAAATGAAGTCCATTTTGAATTATAAAATTAATATAATTTAAAAAGGTAGGTATTACTATTCATTATGGCTACTTTTATTGGTTATGGTGTGTGTTAGAACTCGAAGTTGCGTACAACACACGCTACTGTATTATTCAAAGAGAAGCATACCGTGGAAGCTTGGGGTGTTACATTATTTCATTGTTGTTTACATTATAAAATAATAACTCCAGTATCTTCTATATACTTTGATGTTATTATAAATATGGTACAACCATATTCAGTATTCTATCCATCCTTTGAATTACATGTCACCATACGTGCATACGTACGACTTACCCTCTCCACGTCGTGGTGTAACTGTTATTCAATAAATTATTATTTGGATGGGTATGATAATGATGTGTGATTGATATAAATAATAAGTATAACATGAAAATATTTCTATATATATGATATAGAATCCAATTATATGTTATTTTAATATCAAAAGAATCATATTGTCACTCGTGCGTACGTACAGACTATGGTCTCCACGAACGTGATGAGATTCATTCACCATCGTATCCATTCATGTCTGGTTCTAATTTTAAAACTAAAAATAATGTTTAAGGATATGATATCATTATGGATACGAATAAGATACAACCTATTCATAAAAAACATGGATTTTGTAATAAAATATATAAAACAAAACAAGTAAGTGAACACCTGAAACGAAGATAATACTAAGATATTATTAACAAAAAATGTTAAAAGATCATATATGATATCAAATTAATGTATATGATTCATGTATAATTTAATTAAAATTATTTCACCATTATATAGGAGGTTAATCTACCCTCAACAATGGAAAAGTAAAAGTTAATGGTTTATTTCACAATATCTTCATTATAAAAGGTTGTTTATAAGTAATTATCAACTGGGCCCTCATTATCATCCACATACATATTTCTTAAAAATGAATTTCAAATCATTCTTATAATTTTACAGACTATCGTTTAAAGTCATGTATACCTTTTTTTGACTTTTTATAAAATGTTTATAAAAGAATCTTTCTGTCATTTACCAAACAAGGTCATTTTTATCCTTTTTGACAGAATTAATGTTAAAATGTTTTTTATCTTATACGGCGGGAGCGGCTATTTTCCACCATTATTAAATCGTAGAAGCTACCCTTACAATATTACATGAATATTTTCAATGTAAATGTTTTGTTTTATAATTATGTGAATTTTAAGTGATTTCCAAAAAAGCGATATTCGTGTCAATTAGTTATGATCTCATCTTGGTCAACATCCTTTGATAGATTTTATGCTTATTTGAAGTTGATTTATTATGATACAAAACTTCCATATTTTATTGAAGATTTTGTGATATGAATGACTATGGATGTGTTATTTTTATACCATTCATGGTTTATGAAGAAAGTATTTACATTTTGTAAGGTAGTTTTAATACGAAAGTTTATGTTATGTTTAAACCAGTTCATATGATAAATGCATTGGACTTAATATGTGACCGGTGGAGCCCGCTATAACTCCTTGATGCATCAGTAAGTATCATGAGACAAACTAGTATCTTGGAACAAGGCCTTGACAAAATCTTATTTGTAGTCTTGGCACAAGGACTTAAATATGTGGTTATGATAGTCTAGCATTATGCATTCCATAATTATGAAAGTGGATATTGATATTTCATGTGATTATTTTACTAGTAGAATATTTATGTAAATTAGTAAATGGAATTATTTCATTTTATTTTGTCCATATTAATGCTGATGTTCACGTTTAAATGTCTTTTCTTTTAGTTATACATTGCCTTAAATGTTTATGATTATTTATGAATATTTCTGCTATATTGTTATCCTTACTGAGCATCTGATCTCACCCCTTTCAAGGTTTTATTTTTTCCCGGATGTTATGAAGTATTTTATGTCTGACCTGCAGGGATAATCTGTGGGGATATGAGTGTGGAATATGGAGACTATGTTATTTTATTTTTTCACTTTATGATGTAATGTAACATTAATGAATGTATCTAGTGTTTCCAAGGATACTAAACTAATCGGTCTTTCCAGACATGACCATTTGGGATCATGCTAATGTTATGTAATAATGCACCGGCTCTGGTTAACTATGGTCGGGACGTTACAATATTTGACATCCTCCATATCATTTATATTAATCATAAAATAATATTTTAGTATAATAAAAATATTTAAATGTTACTATTATTATTAAACTTCCTTCATTCCCCCTATATTTATCAAATGTGAATTTAATGTATCATGCATGAAAACATACGAAGTACCGTCTCCATATAGTGATACAATTCAATTTCCATCACCATATCTCACATTATGTTTCTATAAGGATTATAATATAAATATATTATTTTTATGACATAAATGGACTTATGTTATCATAATATATTATTGATATTATTTCATTCCAAACAACAGGAAAACAATATGGTAATTCATGTGTATGTATGTACTACGACCACCACGATGTGATGCACACCATTCATAATTTTTGTTTTTTCTTATTTATTTTAATAAGGATGGATACAAAGAAATTTTATGATATAAATTATACAATAATAATTTTTAAACACTATCTATCATTTATATTTTTTATATTCTATCCATTTTCAAAATTATTACATTGTTCTTGTGTACATACAATCTACCATCTCCAAGACTTGTGTAATTTATTTTTCTATATGTATCTCTTATTAATGAATATAAAATTATATATAATAAATATATAAGATATTTATAACATTATTATATATTTGGATATTATTTATCAATGATAATAATTTATGAAAAAAACAAACGTACCAAAATATACCAGAATAAAATAAGATATCTCCATGAATAGTTATTTTGACAATGAAGATTGAAAATATGGTTATAAGAGATCATAAGTAAAAAAATTTATGGTGATATGTATAGGAATATGGTTCATTATTATATTTATAAAAATATATATTAAATATTAGGTTCCAAAATACATGAACGATGTCTGACCTACAGTAAGGGGTTTTTTCACATTTTTTTATGTGGGACACATAGCTTATACCATAGTAATAAATTTTTGTTGGTGTATATAATTCCAATTAATGAATATTATTTTTATTATTATTATGAATATTATGAGGATTTATGTTTCCATAAACGGTTTAGTATTTCATGGTTATGATTAATCATACAATTCTAATGCAATAAATGTTTTATGTTATAATCAAAACATTAATTGATATTTTCTATAGTTAATAGAGGTGATGAAATATTATGATATATGTCTAATAAAATTTATATAATTTATCATACTCCATTTCTTTCATAAAAATACTTGGTTTCATTTTATTTTCCAAACTATATTTACTTAATAGGAAGTATATATAGAAATTTATGGAAAATTAACATTAAATACATTTAAACTGAAAATAATTTATCATCCAAATCCATGTATTCTAAAAATATTACATTTTGGATTTTTAAATTTCCCCTATAATGTATTAAATTGATTAAAACGAAATAATAAATATTAAAAATATTTTTTATAATGGATTCTATTTTTTTCAATTTTATACCTTTACGAAAATTATAAAATATGGTTTTTCCAATTAATTTATGCACCATGAATAAAATATCATATCCTCATCACAATCCAATGTTCGGATACTTTTGTTATCAGTTTATATGGTTATTTTAGATGAAATTGAATTCAATTATATTTTTTAAATATTAAAAAATTATATAAATGATTTTATTATAGAATCTTTATATTCTTCATGAATTATTAATGATATATACATTTTATTTTAATTTTTCAACAACCGAAAGGATCGATTTCAATTAAAATTTGATAGGTATATGATATAATGATTGAATTTTTTATTGGTTATAATGATAGAATTTGTTTACTATATATTCATTATAAAATAAATTCTTTTTTAAAAATTATGGTGTGCGAAAATGATGATATTTTATTGAAACATGTTTCATTTCAATAGGTTATGTTCTGATGAAAGGATGAAATTTTTATCAAACCCATTTATTTTTCATGGGTTATGATAAGATGAAATATTTATAAAAAAGTTATATTTTTATGCTATTTGAATTGATGGAAGTTTTATAATATTTTTGTAACAAATATTTATGATTTAAATTATATTGTGGTTGTTTTGTTATAAATAAAGAGTTTAGTATTGATATAACAAATGATAGTGGTTATGTTATAACAAAGGTGGTGGTAACATCATATCCATGTATCATTTGATTATATATCTCAATCTAATACAATAGATATTGAGTGACATCTCATCATATGAAAAATTCTATAATGGGGATGATCCTAGTAATAGAATGATATTATTCTAATTTGTTAATATTTGGTGTTAATAATGAATTCTACGATGGTTTGATAAGTAAACCCATAATACGATGATAATCTTATAAATAAGCCGTTACTAATAAGGAAATGCTTTTCTATATTAATTTTTGTATCAGAGAAATATTACATATGGAAATGTTATTATATCATGGACCATGTTCTCTAATTCTTTTATTCATATCATATAAACATATAAGGTTAATTACAGGAATCAATATTGTTACCTACTTATGAAGGGTGGGATATTAACATTTTATTCCCATCTTATCATTCCCTTAATCTCAGGTCACAATAAAGTGATTATTGAAGTATCCCTTGTTTCAATGTACTATGTATCTGATCTAAACATGTTTATGATTCATTTCCATGTGTTTTGATAACTTGTACTAAATAATCAGTTAATTAGAATGGGTCTATTTATAAAGAACCTAGTGTGAGATGATACAGAAATTTTATGAACATATTTTTTATGACACTAAGAATCCAAGGGAACATGGAATGTATGATTATGGAATAGATCATTATATTATTCATTTTAAAGTCATCTATTTTGATTTAATATTTATGTATTAAATGTATGGGTGAATATTACAGTTATCAAAACACGATGTACTTAACATTTGGAAACACTGAAGAGAAAACATTGTAAATGTTTATGTATTGGAAAAATTTAAATTTTATTGAAAAATGGACATGGATGACCTAGGACTAACCTATTGGGTTACTTGTAATATCCCCCGATCCGACACACTCTCACATGGCCAAAAATGGTTCGTTAAATGATGAAAATCATTCCTCGCTGTATACTATAGGATTCTGACTAGATGTGGGTGTATGAAACATATAGTGGGGAGACTGTAACCCTAAGTTGTATGTTTCATAGTAGTTGAAAAAATCCATATAAATGGAATAAATTAGAGAATAAACAGAGTGGAAACTAACAAAAAATTCAAATATAATAAACCTAAAATGTTTTAAAAAATTGTAATGATTGCTAGAATGTATAAACATTTAATGCTAAATATAATAAAAGTGAAAGACTATTATTCACAAATAAAGATTCAAAAGTCCCTAGTCCCATACCCAATGTCGGTCCCACCACCATGATCTATCCCATCTTATTTGAAATATTAAACATCATGGACTTTTTACCTGGTCTAATCCATAATCCATGCAATCATCTTGGCTTCCAAATGGTATCCAATATAAGGTCTGTGTATAACTTAGTTGGTTAACACAACCATGTCATTATAAATAATACTAACAAGAAGTGGATGAAAAAAATGATAAATTGGTGTGTTAATAAATTCAACTATTAATTAAATACACCAAATTCATCATAGGCTTTATTAAATAATATCTCTTAAAATTTTTCACAACCATGAAAACCACAATTATTTAAATATGGTTAAACAACCTTATTCCGCATCATGTGAGAATATCTCTGAGAATGTCTCGCAACCATTCCTACCATAACAAGATAACCATGATAAATCATCCTTATTCAGATTCATGTAAAATATATTAAATATTTTCTAAGGACCAAGACAAAAAAACTATTTATTAATGGTAAAACTATAATTAAATGGGGTCAAAGACCTACAATAATTATTATATTCGGTAAAATCCTTATAAGGATTACTGAATGGGACTAGGTATAGTCCACTCAGTATAATAATTATAGCATTATCATGGGACAATCCAACTTAGTAATATCATTATTTTATAAAACTATTTTTGTTCAAGTGAAACACAGAATATATAAATAATTCAGCATGGATCTCAAGACCAATAATAACAGCATGGATATCACAATATTACATCGTATTCCAAAATGGTTAATTATTCACATTATCATTTGCCTTTATATTTACTTTTATATTTATATCACAAATGATCAATTGTCAAATAAATATGTAGTGTTCCATAACATATGGATTTTATATCTTTAATTCACTCCTTGTATCTTTTCATGACAGAGACACTTTAGGAATTTATCCAAATCAAATATATCCAATGATATCTCTCCAATTTAGTAGCTATAATAATTGTCCTGAAGTAATTCAAGAAAATATTTTCCAATGAGTACTCTCATTTAATATTTAATTTGCATGCACATTATTTTAATGCAATACAAATATTTCATTTGTATGGGAAAAATCAAACCATAGGGTTATTATCTTGGCCACCTACCATTAACTACTGAAGAACACGGTGCTACTAATAGAATCCTCTAATGTGGAAGTTAGTGAAGTTAATCCATAATATTTTTCATGATTCAAAATGATCAACATAAATCCTGTCAATGTATATGATAAATTAATGAAACAACAATTGTTTGAGAATTCATGTAGGGAAGGGAATATCCAAAAAAATCTATTTTCCATGTATCGTTTGAACAAATTAGGTATTTGGATAGTAGGTTACCACTATATAATTACTTTGAAGATTCACTCTGTATGATAGGATAAATTTATAGGTGAGATAAAATAGAATTTTTCCTCACAAAAAACATTAAAATAGAAGCTCTGGGAATTTAACAATGTTTAATGTAGTTACACAATATATAGATATTTTTTATGGAATATATTGAAAACCCAAGCAACCAAATTATTTTATTAAAAACACAAGAAAAATCAATATATGCAATTCATTTACATGGGTTTTAACTAATTTCAATTTAAATTTAAAATTTAATTTCTTATAAGACAACCCGATCTCTTTTTAATGCATCTCAACATACCATGAGCCCTTGATAACAATCGACCCTTTTAAACATAGAGTAAATTATTTATAAAATATATATCCCTTACCATTATGTTATTTAACCCACCAAGGGCTCTCTATACTGATCCTCTATCGATTTTTATAAATACTCATCACCAATAATGACTATTATTATTAAAATGACATTTATCTGGGTTATAAATGACAAAAATATTATTTTAAAATAAGGAAAAACTCATATTATATAATATTAATGAAAAAATAGAGAGGGAAGTACCTAAAAAATATAGGATCATAGAACCTCACAAAAACAAAATTGAACATCCTGGAGATCCTCCAAGTGACAATGTGAGGTCTCAAAGAACTATTTGAAAAAATGTGTTTTTATATCAGACATGATCTCCCTTGTTTCCACATTAACTAACCCATTATCACACTACACTCAAACCAACAATATATTCCTACAGTAATGATATTTCTCACTAGGATCCACAAGTCATGTAAGATAATTTTTAATGGTTGAATCATCATGAATCTTCATATCTTCTATTTATTCCACATGGGAATGGTATATATTATATATATAATACTATGAATTATGGAATACATTATGGATGAAATTATAGTTATATGGAAGGAATAAATTGTACTCCATTGAAAAACCTTGATATTATCTCAAATGGCCCACCTAGCATAGCTGATAGGTTTCTCTATTTTCATATATGGGGTTTTCCTAATATTGTTGATACCTTATCAAAATCGTGATCAGAATCCTCAAATTATAGATTTCATCTCTAATGGTCATCATATGGTTTATTCTGACTCTGTTTGGTACACAACCATTGTCTAATCGACTCTACATGCTCTGAAACCACATGCACACGAGTATACCGATAAAAGAGCTCAATCAACAACATCCAAATAACAATATAGTGAATGACACATCCTGAAATGCATAACCTAAAAAGGATCCACATGTATAGATAAAGTGATGTTGTTAATATATGAAAACACTAAGAGTAATTTATGTTTCTCCAATAAAACAAAAAAATAAAAAACAGAGGCTCCTAACATATCCTATAGACCATCAATATTACACAAAAATTTACCATAAGTTTGAGGATGATTGTCTATTATTAAAAGAACATGAAATCATGTATACCTTTGAATACCCTTCTAAAACATGATTATAAATGAGGATATCTATAAGAAATGATACTCATTGGATCAAAATTCAAATGAATTACCTTGCACCTGTGAAGACATCGAAATTCATAAACATTTCTGATCACTCTGATAGGAATGAATTGATCTATAAAAATCATTCAATACAAAATATCCCATAGATCATCATTATTATATGATTTATTTATTAATCATATTATAAAATCCATATTAACATCATCCCATTTCAATAAAGTAATGGAAAAAGTCTGAAAATCCTAGATGCCCACTGATGCTTGATGTTCACCTACTACAAAGTGATCCATCTTGCTAAAGGGACAACCTCCACATTCTTTGTAACATCCCAATACCAAATTCCACTAAAATATACCCCAAGCATACTAGGTCACATGGCCTCAAGCACATCACTATGTATTCTATAAGAGGATGACTAGTTATGATGGAATAGGTGAGTCAGTGGGGAGACTATACCCTAAATATCAGAGATTAAAATAGGGGAACCATATCATATATACATGTAGCCAATGAATTAATGATATCACATGATAAGGGAACCATAATAATACTGATATATGTAAAAATTTCATAATACACCTTATATATAAGATAATGATACATGTCACATATATCCACAAGGCATCCAAAATTTGAATACACTAAATATGTACAATATAGATAATAAAATATCAATATGTTTCCAAAAGTGTCCTAGTAACATTGAAGGCCACTTAATAGTCCTATGGTTTACATATCCTAAAAGGAAAATCAAGTACATTTATTAGGGTTCATTCCCTAATCATTTCATGTAATCTTTTATTATTTTTGGGTCAAAAAAGGTGTCCAAAATATGGTGTGGGATGATATCCTAGTAGGACAATATCCATGTTCTATACCTATAAGTTATTGAATATATATATAATTTTGTGAAAGATATTTTAATAATAAATGATTTAAGGAGATGGAAGTAAAAAAATAATAAATTCATGTTCTCATTTATTAATCATCAAATTTAATCAATTCCATCTAATTTGTATATATCGATACTTGGATTAAAACCCATGTCCCCTGTGAAGGAACATGTTTGAAGAAATGCCCAAATATTCAATCCATAAACCATGAAGTAAACAACGAATCCAATTTTATTCTCTATCTTAGAAGATGTTTCATAAATTCATTTCATTCATAATTATATTTAGAACCTATGTCCATCCATGAAATTCCTATATTGGAATTCAAGTATCACTCTAAGTGCATCATCATTGAGTACCCTATAATACAATCCCTAGAGAACCACTCTGAAACCCACTGTCAAATGTCATATAACTAGCTTCCCATATGGTTCCATCATTAGAAGACCTATAAATAAAACCCAAGTATCACTCATGACATATAATCTCAAATTTAATTTGATTATGCCTATAGAATTCAAATTAGAATCCATTTATCACTTTCAATATATGTGAAACCTTAAGAGTCTATCCATGGAATCCTTAAATTGAATCTGCGTATCATCAATGGTATAAACATGATTCAAGGAAATTGAGTTCATCAATGGAATTTTTATAAGAATGCACAAATCACCCAAGGATCTTATCAATTTATTGAATTTCAATATTCATTTAACAAATTTCAATGAACCTTTCTATGTCACAATCGACGTCATCCAAGTATAACTCACATCATAATGTGTCTCAAGTATCAGCCAAACACATAAGGCTTGGATATTCAATTACTCAAATGGGAATTTTAAATATATCTAAAATATCATGCATAAAAATATGGTACATGACTTATATATCATTTAAATCACATAGTAAATACAATATAAAGACAATTTAACCATTACCAACTAAAAGATTTAATATTCATTATTTAAGTCACTTAAAAAATTAACATTAAATAATAAATTATTGTGTGATCAGGTATTTTCATAAATGGTCCAAGGACTATTAAATCTATCCCTTACCTTAATTCCCTTTTAATAAAAATTCAAAATCCAAATCAATGCATTATTTGATTTATATTTCAATTCCAGAATTGAAATTCTGAAACCATTAACAATATAAATTTAAAATAACATGGAAAAGGGAGAAGGAAAACCTAGGGTGTTCATGTCTATAATACATAAAAAGAGTATTTCATAAAAAAATATTTTAATTGATGCTTGAAACTCTAGGTATTCCAAATATAAAAAAAATAATATTTAATTTCATAAGATAATCCTGGAATTTCATTTAACAAAATTTCATTTCAAAAAACACCTAAATTTTTTGTTCCGAACATGGAAAAATATATAAATGAATGGAGTTTATGAGAATGTTACGAGACCAACTATCGTAGGTCCATGATTGGTATGTCATCTAGTTTCGGCTGCAGATTCATCTCCTTTTTTGAATAAATATAATGAATCGATGAAGAAAAAAATAAATTGGAAAATCAAATTTCACTTAAATATTGAATTCTATCAATACTACAAAATTGGGAAAGTGAAACACTACTTTTATCAGTGCTATGAAAAAATCACTGATAAAAGAACAATTTATTAGTGCTAAAATTGTAGCTCTTATAAAGGAATTCTTTATCAGCACTTTTCTAGAGCTGATAAAGGGCTCTTTATCAGTTCTTGAAAAGAATTGATAACAAAGCCCTCTATCAGATCTTTTGTCTTAGCACTTGTAATGAGTACGCTTTATAAGCGCTAAAAAAACGCTGATAAAGCATTCCTTTATCAGCGCTAAAAATGCACTGATATAACTAATGTCCTAAATTTTATAAAATCAGTTTCACAATATCCTCTAATTATCACACCCTCATGCTCTTGCAGTGTTGTACCCCTACGACAACTCCCCTCCACCCCTCCCCCTGAACTTCTCTTTGTCGGACCTCTGCCGCTATCCCTACTTCTTATCCTCCCCCTCGAACCCCTTCTGCCAATCCTCCTCCACACAAAACTTACATCCTCCTCTCCACTGGACCCTACTCCTTGTGAACCCTACTCCTCCATTTCTCAATGGTGGTCGCTCCCCCTGTGCACCTCCCCCTCGCGATCTTGCCTTCCTCTCCTGACGTAGCGCAGAAGGCTCGCTAACCACTCGATGCTTCTTCTCTCCCTCCATCATGGGTGCGATCTACTCTAGGAATGTCTCCCACTTCTCCTTTTAGGATTATTTTTGGTGGATAGGTTGTGTTAGGGTATTTATCATTACGGTGATGTTTGGATTCTTCCAAATTATCACCACCCTAGGATTATATGCTAACTAACAAAGGGATTTAACAATCTATATCACGAAATAACACATGTAGTGGTTTCTTATACTTGGTTAGAAGATTATTTGAACTAATGTATTACTTTTTTATGATTCCCCAAGGGTATTTATGATGTTTGGAAGTAAAATTTATTTTCACAATATTTCATATGTATGAGGGTTTGATATTCTTGTGAAACCTCAAGATAGACCTTGTTATACATGAATATTCAATTAACATTGAGTGTTTTTTCCTCCTCCTTCTGGTGGAGTGGGTTTATCTATACTAGTTAATGTTGTCTTCTTGTAATCCCCTTTATGAAAAGGAACTGTTTTGAAAGTACCCACCTCATTATTAATTTGTTACTCTTTGTGAGTGTTGTGATGTGAGGTGATTGTGTTTATCGGTAGGGTTCTCATAATGAAATTTATTAAGACCCCTCAAATATATATATTTTATCCAATCCAGTGGATATTAAGATATATTTCCCTTATTTGGTGATCAAGGTTTTATATGATGTGTGCAAGAAGAATACTTTTCTTCCCAATGCATTCCAAGGAATTCTGGAATGCTTCGTAAGGGATACTTATGGTTAACTCTTTGTAAGGATATGGTGTATGCATCAACCCATAAACCAGATATGATGAGTGTCATTGGGATGTCATAGTGTTATAAATTGAATCTCTTCTTGATATGGTTCAGAGTGGAGCCTATAATCCATTTAAGTTCATTTATTATTAAACCATGATTCATGGAGCTGCCTCCTGTCTTCATGCACTAGGGCCACATAAGTTTAGGTGATCAGAGTATCCCATCCATGGAAAGGTGAATGGTATTCTTGGAAAAATGGATTTGTATTTAGATAGTGGTATGAACATGTGAGCAGTTCTATGTTGGTGGTTAATTATTTTTAGGATTGTGGTATGTTTATTGAATTCGATCTATGGTAAATTCAACAAATCTTTCTTTTTTATAAAGGATAATTTAAGGGTGGTGTCAACATAGTGACCCTCTATTTCCAGTTGTTCCTAGGTTCTAGTCTAGATGGATTTCTTGAAAATGTGTAGACACCATGCACATCATTGGGTAGATAGTGATTCTTCCTAGATACATATTATGGGTATCAATATTGTTACTTTGAATTAAGACTTCTCTAGTAAATAAATACCCTTGGTGTGTCAGGATATGTTATTTTGGTTATGTGCACCTACATAATGGAAAACCCGATTAATGATGGGGGATGAATTTATTGTCAGGAGATTTTAAATGTCTTTCACTTGGATGGATGTAATTTCAACTCTTTTTATTAAATCTATTAAATTTTTTTGACCAATTCATAGACATAAATCTAGTGTTTTGGGGGAATTCAAAATTTAATACTATGATTTGGATGGATATATTAGTGTTCTTTGATTATGTCTATGGTTTTAGTTGATATCATAATCTTTTAAGGTAGTGATCTTCTGAGGAGTAGGGTTAGCAACACCCACCCACAGTAGGTGTGTGAAGCATGTATCTTCCTTGTAGGAACTATCATTCATATGTACCTCAAGAATTTCCCATTACTCCAAGTAATTTAAGATTATTGTGATTGGTATAGACATATCACATATCATAATAAAAACATTCATGCTATATTCAGAGAGGTAGATGACGAATTGCCCAGGCAGAGGAAGGAACTTGAGAAAGGTGGTCTGTACAACAGTAATGTGAGGGAGGAGATCGGGGGCATCCTGAAGTGGATGGAGCATTGGTTGGATTCTACTAATACTACCCATGTGTAGACAACTCATATTTTGTGATGTTTTTGGTTAGAATATCTGATAATTTTAGTCACTATATTATTTTTACAAGGAGGCTCCAAGAGTGTTTGGAGGTACGATCAAAGTTATTTATACTTTTCTTGTTGTTATATTAGAAATAGGTACAAGAAACTATTTTCCTAATTTTTCACAATTATTTTCTAGGTATATGGTAGGTGTTGTTAGAACCACATGTTAGTGAGTGAGTGTTATTACCTATTCTTTATATGGTTATGATAGAAATTTTTTCACTAATCTTAATTTTCAATTTCTTATGTTAATTTGTGTATCAAAACCAATGATATTTTATAGTAATTTTGGATAAACCATGGTTATTTGTTTCCCTTGTGAACCCCTTTGTGTTTGAAAATGTATCCACTATTTTAGTTTTCAAATCAAAATTGAATCCTTGTTTTTTTTATTGGATAATGGTCGATTGTTTTGGGCTGCTTAATGTTATTATTTTATTATGAAATAGGTGGATAGAAGTGGAGGTTAAATGGATGTTTAATGTTTTGCTGCCAGGGTGGTGGGTGCTAGAACTATTTTTAAGGGGGATGGAAAGTGTGTTGATTTTGATAGGGGGTCAATCATGGATCTGTTGATTTCCAAATCATTATTTGAAATAGTTAGGCTCAATTAATCTCTATTTTTATAAGGAATTGTATTTATTCTACTATATTTGAAAGTGTTTTTTTGTGTATTTGAATCATAAATACTAATATTTTAGATTATAATAGGATGAAGATGAATAAATATTGGATGGATGTTAATCGTTTAACAATATATTATGAGAACAGAGTAAAAGAGTTCGTCTTGTTTGCAAAGGATCACTCAAAGGATTCTTCTGAAATCTTTTTTCCTTGTTTACATTTTTGTTATTCTAGACAATTTACTCCAAAGGAGATGGTGGAACATTCAATATTTTCCAGAACAAATCATAGTTGTAATTATTGGAATAAACACAAAGAAAAAAAGAGCATAGCTACTGGTTGGGATCAAACGTTGTTTTACGGATCATCAGATATAAATACAAATATGGATAATGAAGAGGACAGTATGGAGGATGTGATGGTAGATATTGATGATAATGAAGATATTATTGAAGAAATGAAAAGAACTGTTGAAGATGAACTCCTAGATATCCTAGATTGTCTGAGAAGTTAAAGATTTGTGCAAAGATTCCATTGAATGCTGGTTACATTAAATATATGGCATTGTCAGCTATACTGAAGTTGTATAAATTGAATGCAGGCAACAGATGGTGTGACGTAATTTTTACGGAACTAATTTCACTCTTTAATTACATGCTCCGTGAAGATAATGAGCTCTAAAACTACACATATGAAGCTAAATGAATGCTACGCTAGATGGGTGTGATTTATGAAAGAATACATGCCTGATAGAAAGATTGTATACTATTTCTCAAAGAGAAATGTCACTTACAGAACTCCCTATGTGTGGTGCTTCTCATTTTAAGAATGTTGAATCCAGTCATACGAAATTTTTAGGGTAATTTCCAATCATTTAATGGTTTAAGCATCTATATCTAAGTGAAGAAACTACAAGACAATTTTCATCGCATGATAATAAAAGAAATAAATATGAGAAATCACGTCACCCTCCCGACCCTCCTCAATGGATAATAACTGATCATGAGTATCTTGAATTTGGAAAAGAGAAAAGTAACTATCATCTTGCGTTATTTAATGATGGAGTTAATCCTTTTGGATTTCAAACCAGCAGTCACAGTACAGGGCCTGTTAAGTTGGTAAATTATAACATTCTACCCTAGTTATTAATGAATCAGAAATTCATCATGTGATCTATGCATATATCAGGACCAAAACAACTAGGTAACGATATTGACTTTTATTTGTCTCCTTTTATTGAGGATTTGAGGTTATTCTGGGATTCAAGTGTTATGTTGTATGATCCTTATAAAAGTGAATACTTCACATTGAAAGAGATGTTTTATGGGATGATAAATGATTTACCTTCTTATGGAAATTTTTTAGGCTATCATTAATGGAACTCAAGTGTGTCCCTTTTGCGATGAAGATACAGAATCAATTAGGCGGAAACATTAATCGAAATCTGTGTTTCTAGGACATTGTAGATTTCTAGCTTACCGGCATAAGTACCGATCTTAGACGACATCATTCAATATAAGTTCAGAACAACACACAACACTGTCTCCACTAACAGGTGATCATCTATTTGAGAAACTAAAAGATGTGAACACTAATTTTTATAAACCATTTCAAAAAAACCTTAAAAAAATCGGTTGGAAAACAATATCAATTTTTGGAATTACCATATTGGAATTGTTTATACGTCAGAAATTTTCTTGATGTGATGCATGTGGAAAAAAAAGTTTGTGATAGTGTTATAAGAATGTTGTTAAATTCTCCTGGAAAACAATGATGGAATTAAGGCAGGGTTGGTCATGGTTTACATGAGAATGCCAGAATAGTTGGCTCGCATGAAGGGTGAAAATCGAATGTTTCTTCGCCTAGTTTCTTACACTCTTTCCTGGGAGAAGATATATTAGTTTTAAAAATTCCTTAATGATATAAAGGATTCCTAGGGGGTATTCATAAAATATCATTAACATTCTGTAAATTATTGATTTAATGTCAAATTGTTTTAAGTTACATGGATGACATGTTTTGATGCAATATTTAATTCTTATAGCTTTATGTTTCATTGTTTCCAAGAAAGCTCGTCATATGTTTACCAAACATTGGTCTTTTTTCAATGCTAAATGTAGCAATTTTTTAAATCCAACAAAATTTCCAACTATAGAGAAAGAAATTGTCATCATATTGTGAATTAAAAATGGTCTTTCTACCAACATTATTTGATATGATGGTTCATTTGATGCCTCACTTGGTGAGATAGATTCGACTATGTGGTCCTGTGCACTGTAGATGGATGTATCCCGTTGAATGTTATACGATTGATAGGGTATTTCAAAAATCTAATTGTTTCTATACATTATGATAATGATCCATGGGTAATTTTGAGGTGTATGAGTCATCCCCGCTTCAATCCGAGCCACATCATGGCCGATATCACTCAAAGTGTCTCTCTTTTGTTTAAATGGATATAATTTTAAGTGAAAACCACAACTGGAATACATTAATCCTACCAAATGAATTAAAATTGTCTTCATAATTTAGGGTAATGATCCATGGGTCAATTTTTATGTGTAAGATTAATCCCCACCTCAGTCTGAGGCATAGTGTGGCCGGTATCACACAAAGATTCTCCCTTTAATTTAAAATGGAAAAAATTTTAAGTGAAAATAAAAACTGACGTATGTAAATCCAACCAAACACACTGTATTATGTTGATACATTAGGGGAACGATCCAAGGGTCATTTTTTAATTGTAATATTAAACCCCTCCTCAATTCGAGGCATGCTATGTCCAGTATCTCTCAAGGTGTCTGTCTTCTATTTAAAATGGACAAAATTTTAAGTGAAAACAAAAAAATAGACGAAAATCCAACCAAATGCATTCAAATTGTGTTGATGCATTAGGGGAATGATCCATTGGACAGTTTTTTCATGTACGAGTCAACCTTGCCTCAATCCAAGGCATGGTGTGGCCGGTATCGCCCAAAGTGTCTCTTTTTGTTTAAAATGGACAAAATTTTAATTGAAAACAACAACTGACATATGAAAATCTGAAAAACCACATTTTTAGTTTTTTGATACATAAGGGGAACAATTCATGGGTAATTTATGACGTGTTCGTGTCATCCCCACCTTAATCCACGGCACGGTGTGGCCGGTTTCTCTCAATGTCTCCCTTTTGTTTAAAATTCACAAAATTTTAAGTGAAAACTAAAACTGACTTACGGTAATCCAACCAAAAACATTCGGAATGGGTTGATACATTAGAGGAATGATCCATGGGACATTTCTGATCTGAATGAGTCATCCTTGACTCAATCCGAGGCACTATGAGGCCGGTATCACTCAAAATGTCTCTCTTTTGTTTAAAATGGATATAATTTTATGTGGAAAAAGCAACTGATGAACGAAAATCTGACCCAATGCATTAGGATTGTGTTGATACATTAGGAGTACAATCCATGAGTCATTTTTAACATGTAAGAGTAAAATCCACCCCAATACAAGGCACGGTGTGGCCGGTATCACTCAAAGTGTCTCTCTTTTGTTTGAAATGGGCCGAATTTAAAGGGAAAACAACAAATATCCAATGAAAATCCAACCAAACGCATCAAATGTAACGCCCCGACCCCAGCTACCCAGAGTCGGTGCATTACTTCGTAACATTGGCATGATCACAAGAAGATCAAATCTCGAAAGACCGATTGGTTTAGTAGCCTTGGAAACACTAGATATAATCATAAAGTTTTACATTACATTTCAAAGTGAAAAACTACTACAACAACAAAGTCTTCATATCCACACTATTAACCCCTCATAATATCCCTGCAAGTCATTCATAATTTACTTCTTCACTACCTGAGAAAAATAAATCATAGAAAAGGGGTGAGCTCAAATGCCCAGTAAGGATAACAATATAGCGGAACATTCAAAATAAGCATAAACATTTAAGGAAATGAATTACTAAAACAAAAGCCTTTTAAAATTGAACTTCAACATAGTATGGCAAAAGTAAAATGAAATAATGCCATTTACTTGTTCACATGGATATTCTACTAATCGAATAATCACATGCAAAAATCAATAACCACTTTCATAATGTTGGAATGCATAATGCCAGACTATCATAACCGCATAGCCAAGGCCTCGTGCCAAGACTACAAATAAGATTTTGTCAAGGCCTTGTGCCAAGACACTAGTTTGTCTCATGAGACCTACCGATGCATCGAGGAGCTATAGCGGGCTCCACCCGTCACTTATTAAGTCCAATGCATTCCCATATGAAATGGTTTAAACATAACATAAACATTCGTATTAAAACTAGCATACGAAATGTCAATAATTTCACCATAAACTATGAATGGTATAAAAATAGCACATCCACAGTCAAACATATCACAAAACCTTCAATACAATATAGAAGTTTTGTATCATAATAAATCAACTTCGAATAATCTTAAAATCCATCAAAGGATGTTGACATAGATGAAATCAAAATTCTTTTTAAAGAAGTATCTCCTTTTATTTTGAAATCATTTAAGATCCATATAAAATAAAACATTTTCTTTGAAAATATTCTTATAAGCTTGTATGGAAAGCTTCGACGATTTTATAACGGCGGAAAATAACCGCACCCGCCGTATAAGTTAAAAAAAACATTCTTACCTCAATTCTGTCGAAAAGGTTAAAAAGGACATTGTTTTGAAAACGACGGAAAGATTCCTTTATAAACCTCTTATAAAAAGTAAAACAAGGGTATAAATGACTTTAACCCATATTCTTGTAAATAGTAAAAAATGTTTTGAAATACATTTTTAAGAAAACATGGATGTGGATGATAAAGAGATCCCAGTAGATTATTACGTATATACAACCTCGGATAATGAAGAGATTATGAAATAACCCTTACCTTGTACTTTTCCTTTGTTGGGGTAGGTTAACCTCCTGTATAATGGTGAAATAATTGTTATTAAATTATACAAGAATCATATACATTAATATGATATCATATATGATCTTTTAACATTGCTTTATTAATAATATCTTAGTATTATCGTCATTTCGGGTGATAATCGATTCGTTCTTCTTAAATGTTTGGTTACGTAAGACATGTTTGTAATGGATAAATTATATCTTATTCATAATCATAATGATATTAACATTATTTTTAACCCTAAAATGAGAATAATACTTGAATGGATATGATGGAGAATGAATCTTATCGCGTTCGTGGAGACGGTAGTCCGTACGTACGCACGAACGCTACTTCCATTTAATTTTCATTTTAAAAGAATAAAATCCAAATGATACATAGGTATATTACTATTCAAGTATAATATAATATTTTATATATGTTACTTAAATTCATTAACACCATCCTTTATACATTCCATGTGTGGTATGAACGAGTCATATCATTTTAAGGGGGCGGTAGTCCGCACTTCCTCAAATGAAATTATCGTATGTATATACAACATGAAACGAATAATGGTATGAAATAAAATGGAATTACAGAAGCTTATATATAAAATATATATCATTAATATCATATTTAATTACAGTTCCATCATAATGGCCACCATGAGAGGCGGTAAGATGTATTTGAACAATCATCGTTTCGTGAGAAGTTAGTTTGCCATCCACAGAAACATTATGTTCATCATCCATTAGATGGAGTTGTGTGTATGTGTAGTTTGAATCCTTCTTATAACAACATCCTAGTATATTGAGGATACTGGTGTTGTTACAAAAGAAAGGAAATAAAAAGATTTTGGGGGTTGGAGAAGCAAAATAAATGAAAATACTTTAAGAGAAATTGTTACCTTTAATTTAGGTAACTCACTTTGGTTGGAACAAAGGACTTATTGAAATGCTTTCTGCCTAAGGGGAAGCTTCAAGGAGGAGGAGAGGGATGTGGGGAGATTAGTTGGGCAGAGTTTGGACGAGCCAAGTGGCTTGAGAGGTGTGAGGAAATGAGAAGGAGGAGTGCCCTTTTATAAGAGGGGTGAGGGGCACCTTTGGAAAAGCTAGAAATATTAATTTATAATAAATTCATATTCGGTTTCCAAAGGCTCCAAAGTTGACTATTCAAAGGATGAGGTGGGGATAGGTCGCAAACAACTCATCCAATAGAATTTAGACAGGTTTGGGTACTTATATTAACCTTATCTTTAAGTATTAACTCTAAGTTAATTAGTTTCACTTTTACAATGTCTCTTTGTATTTTTATATAATATGGTTAATAAACTTACTATATACATCCAAGCGACCCCCAAGTGGTCCATTAATGAGGAACCTATCATAATATAAGTCTCTTGGCCGAACCTTAGATTTTTAGGAATTTAATATCAATTAATAATATAATATTTGTTTTAAAAACTCTTTTATGTCAATTTTGACACTATTCAATAGTTGATTTTTGTGAAACTCCTAACAGATTGATTACTTCAAACAAAGTCAATTAAATAAATCCTAATATATCATATTATCATAGAAAATTAGTTTAATTCATTAAAAGTTTCATATTATAATTATTTGGGTATTTATAAGATCAATTATTTTAATTTCTCACTATTTTAGTAATTACTGCATCATCATTGTGTCATAAATAAAATAAATTATTTAATGTCTAAAAATTATAAATAAAATATCATTATGTAGGAAATCGTTTTATCTTTCTAATGAATATTTATAATCGAAAATCCAACATGTATAACCCTATGTAAAAATTGTTTTTCTAAAAGATATATGCTTGTGTCATTTTTGTATTCATTTTAACTTAATTAATATAAAGTGTCATTATCACTTACAAGTGGATCCATGGGGTCCCAAAATAGACCCAAATATTCCCATGGTCGACCATGTATCAACCAATAGGGTTAAGACACGTTTTAGGGTAATTTAGTATTATTATAATATTATTTTTTTAACCCTTATTTACCGGATTTACCCTTTAACCATGGTAAATAAAATATTTACCACAGTAACTATTCAAAATGTCTAAAAATAAAAGTTACCTATTTACACAATTTGAACATCCTGATTCCAAATATGGAATCCATTTTCCTAAATTCAAAACACAGAAGTGGCAGAAATTAATTTAAAATTAATTCCCGTTGTCAAAACAAAAAGCGTGTTTTTAAGAGATAATAACTATCAAAAGATTGACACTTGTTTATGTTCGGTTTAATTGTAAAATTATGTCCAATGACCAACATTATATTAAATGGTAAAAATATATTCTAAATATACTTTAAAACCACTAAAATTCATAATTTATCACTATTAATTATTTTGATTAAAAAAGTTGTTTTTAATTAAAATTTAGAAATTTTCACTATTCATCAAAATATGAAAGTTATCCTAAATGTACCAAAATTTCACCCTAGGCTAATTTTGATATTCTGAATCCAAAAATGAATTCCATTTTGAAATATGAAATATATATGATTTCAAAAATTAGGTATTACTATTCACAACGGCTAGTTTAATTAGTTGTGGTGTGTGTTAGAACTCGAGGTTGCGTATAACACACGCTATCACATTATTCAAAGAGAAGCGTACCGTAGAAGCTTGAGATGTTTTATTTTAATTTTTTTTTTGATGTCCCCATTTAGTCAAAAGTTTAAAATATTTTATTTAAAAAGGGTTCACTATTAAAAGTTGGTAAAACTACAATTATGTCTAAGAAACTCATAATATGGATTCTAAAATTATAAGGATTATATAAAGTTTAAAATGTAGTTAATACTATTCATAACCTCTTTTGAATGGCTTGTTTGGTATGTCATGGTGCGCTTGAACTCGGTGTTGTGTGTAGTGCAAGTTATTGAATTATTTTGAAGAAATAACACACTATGAAATCTTGGGGTTTTACATTCTCCCCTCCTTCAATAAATTGTGTCCTCGCAATTTGAAATTGTTCTTAGAAAATAAAAGGTTGAAAATAGAAAATATATTTGTGGGAAAACCCACATCGGAAATTGGGCTACTAAAATTTAGTCTTAATATGAGGAAAAGAGAAATGAAAGGGTCACCACCAAATTATGATCTCGATTAGGAGAACATTGGTGGCAATTAGAGACATATAATTGGAGGAAAAACGTAAATATTTATAGGTAGTGATTGAGGTCATCAATCACAAACAAGTGTAAAATTGAGGTCCTTAAACTCATCAATCTGTGATGATTTGAAATACCATCGGTGCAACAAAACATAGGGTATTAGGATAACACATTTTTGACGTTTCAAAATATCTTAGTTGAAATCCCACATCGAAAAATGAATTAACGAGGCCTCTATTTAAAATAAAGAGTGGAAAGTATGAAGATTATCGAAAATAACACATACTAGGGTTCCATGTAGGAAAATATGGATATGGAGGAGAAATCTAACCATCAATTATCTGATGGAGAGTGGTAGAGAACATGGCTATGAAAAGGCCAACAATCCCAAATCCATAAATTAGTGATGATTTAAGGTACCATCTAGGAAAAAAAATTTGTTCTAAGTTGCTTTTATTAATATTGAGGAATTTATTTATGAGATTGGCTAAGATCATAAGGAGATATACTTACTTTATAATTAGAGTTTTATCCATTAATAAATTTCTACCACAAACTCATCTTTCACTCTAAAAGAAAATAGAATGTAAAAAAAAAATTCTATTTACACTATTCGTATAGTGTTCCAAAATAAACGAATTTATAATTCATCTACCAGATCTTTTAATAAAAACTAAATTATTTAATCCAGGACATATCGTGGGCCAGTGGTAGGTGATACACCCTTATCGCCCTTCGGTTGTGGGTTCAAGTCTTGTGGCCTTGCCGGACGCGACGAGTTGCCGCCCGACCTCCGGGTTGTCCTTTTATGGCAATCCAAAATAATCCAAACTAGAACTATCCAAAATAATTCTGTCCAAACTCACAGTCCAACATTTATATGGAAGGAAAACATAATGTAGATCCTTTTTACCCCGTAATAGCATATGAATACCTTCATCGTGTATTATTTTAATACACTGAAACATCCTGATTTACCATAATATTTGTTGATTACATTCATGCTCCCTTATTCCATATAGAATGCAGGATATACTTCATCAATCCAAAAATGTTTTAAACCCTAAAAATGATGGAATAGACAAATCATTAATCAGCTTCAAGGTAGTCAAGAATATCCAATATAATTTATCCAAATCAATCATGTATTATTCTAAAATCACTACCTCGGTATCAGAACCATATTATGGTTTATCTTTCTCTCAACCATATATTTTCCAAAAATTTAACCTTCTATTGAGTCACTTTTCTTTTTCCCACACAATCTCAAGTCCTTAATAAAATAGTACTGCAGTACAATCCTTATATACTCCATAATTATTATAACAAGTACATTGTTGATACAACACTCAATTGACATAATCAACATAAGAACTCTAATCATTCCTCTTCATCTGTGGTAGTATCATAACTTGATTATTATCCAATAGCATCATTTGCGGCATAGTCTGATGACTGGGACATAGGTTCGCGTAGTGTCCAAACTCTTTTCAAATGAAGCATTGTACATTTGAGACCATTTTCTTACCCTTGCAGTCACGTACTTTGTGCCCTTTTCCTCCACACTTATAACAAACTCCCATTCCTTTCAGGCAAGTTCCAGGGTGTTTCTTTCCACAGTTACCACATATGGGAAAATTCTTCTTTTCCCTCTTCCCTTTATCCATATTTCTCTCTTCCATCCTTTTCTTCTCTTGCTTCCCTTCAAATCCATAGGACTCAGTAAACTCTTTACTTATCTTATCAACACATGATATTATTTCTTCATATGATGATAATACATGGGAGACTATTTCTCTTATAAATTCTAGCTTATGACCATGAAAGATATGATCCTTCCTTCTCTTTGGATCATGTGCATTTCTGGAGTTCTCATTCCTTCTACTGGGTGCCATTTCTAAACAATGGCATACACTAGATCAGTTTATGAATCAAAATACATAATCCCATACTTATAAAACACTCAACATAAATTTAACTATTTATGGATATAATCCATAATCATAAGAATGTTTTCTTTGAGAAAGTATATACTCATAATCTCTTCAAAATGATTTGTAAAGAAAATGAGAGTTATCCTAAGCATATCCCCCGGGAGTGTCGTAACCAAGAGTGCAGCAAGGCCCGTTTTCGTGCACCAGTTCCCGTTCGAGTCTAGCTCAAAGCGGTGTTTTCGGGTTTTACCCCTAGGTACATCTGTGCCAGAGCCACCTCTACCTGCTCGTATCCAGACAGGGATGTATTGCTCGGAAAACTCACAAAATCTCTACAATACCAAAATTCTAGGAAGTTCTTCTATACTAATCCTGAAAGTTCATCTTAGGTCTACGTGCTCTAATCAGAGTTTATCTAAATCTAGTTTCCAAGGTTTGTACTAAACTTCCTCTGATACCAACTGTAACGCCCCGACCCCAGCTACCCAGAGTCGGTGCATTACTTCGTAACATTGGCATGATCACAAGAAGATCAAATCTCGAAAGACCGATTGGTTTAGTAGCCTTGGAAACACTAGATATAATCATAAAGTTTTACATTACATTTCAAAGTGAAAAACTACTACAACAACAAAGTCTTCATATCCACACTATTAACCCCTCATAATATCCCTGCAAGTCATTCATAATTTACTTCTTCACTACCTGAGAAAAATAAAACATAGAAAAGGGGTGAGCTCAAATGCCCAGTAAGGATAACAATATAGCGGAACATTCAAAATAAGCATAAACATTTAAGGAAATGAATTACTAAAACAAAAGCCTTTTAAAATTGAACTTCAACATAGTATGGCAAAAGTAAAATGAAATAATTCCATTTACTTGTTCACATGGATATTCTACTAATCGAATAATCACATGCAAAAATCAATAACCACTTTCATAATGTTGGAATGCATAATGCCAGACTATAATAACCACATAGCCAAGGCCTCGTGCCAAGACTACAAATAAGATTTTGTCAAGGCCTTGTGCCAAGACACTAGTTTGTCTCATGAGACCTACCGATGCATCGAGGAGCTATAGCGGGCTCCACCCGTCACTTATTAAGTCCAATGCATTCCCATATGAAAAGGTTTAAACATAACATAAACATTCGTATTAAAACTAGCATACGAAATGTCAATAATTTCACCATAAACTATGAATGGTATAAAAATAGCACATCCACAGTCAAACATATCACAAAACCTTCAATACAATATAGAAGTTTTGTATCATAATAAATCAACTTCGAATAATCTTAAAATCCATCAAAGGATGTTGACATAGATGAAATCAAAATTCTTTTTAAAGAAGTATCTCCTTTTATTTTGAAATCATTTAAGATCCATATAAAATAAAACATTTTCTTTGAAAATATTCTTATAAGCTTGTATGGAAAGCTTCGACGATTTTATAACGGCGGAAAATAACCGCACCCGCCGTATAAGTTAAAAAAAACATTCTTACCTCAATTCTGTCGAAAAGGTTAAAAAGGACATTGTTTTGAAAACGACGGAAGGATTCCTTTATAAACCTCTTATAAAAAGTAAAACAAGGGTATAAATGACTTTAACCCATATTCTTGTAAATAGTAAAAAATTGTTGAAATACATTTTTAAGAAAACATGGATGTGGATGATAAAGAGATCCCAGTAGATTATTACGTATATACAACCTCGGATAATGAAGAGATTGTGAAATAACCCTTACCTTGTACTTTTCCTTTGTTGGGGTAGGTTAACCTCCTGTATAATGGTGAAATAATTGTTATTAAATTATACAAGAATCATATACATTAATATGATATCATATATGATCTTTTAACATTGCTTTATTAATAATATCTTAGTATTATCGTCATTTCGGGTGTTAATCGATTCGTTCTTCTTAAATGTTTGGTTACGTAAGACATGTTTGTAATGGATAAATTATATCTTATTCATAATCATAATGATATTAACATTATTTTTAACCCTAAAATGAGAATAATACTTGAATGGATATGATGGAGAATGAATCTTATCGCGTTCGTGGAGACGGTAGTCCGTACGTACGCACGAACGCTACTTCCATTTAATTTTCATTTTAAAAGAATAAAATCCAAATGATACATAGGTATATTACTATTCCAGTATAATATAATATTTTATATATGTTACTTAAATTCATTAACACCATCCTTTATACATTCCATGTGTGGTATGAACGAGTCATATCATTTTAAGGGGGCGGTAGTCCGTACTTCCTCAAATGAAATTATCGTATGTATATACAACATGAAACGAATAATGGTATGAAATAAAATGGAATTACAGAAGCTTATATATAAAATATATATCATTAATATCATATTTAATTACAGTTCCATCATAATGGCCACCATGAGAGGTGGTAAGATGTATTTGAAAAATCATCGTTTCGTGAGGCGTTAGTTTACCATCCACAGAAACATTATGTTCATCATCCATTAGATGGAGTTGTGTGTATGTGTAGTTTGAATCCTTCTTATAACAACATCCTAGTATATTTAGGATACTGGTGTTGTTACAAAAGAAAGGAAATAAAAAGATTTTGGGGGTTGGAGAAGCAAAATAAATGAAAATACTTTAAGAGAAATTGTTAACTTTAATTTAGGTAACTCACTTTGGTTGGAACCAAAGGACTTATTGAAATGCTTTCTGCCTAAGGGGAAGCTTCAAGGAGGAGGAGAGGGATGTGGGGAGATTAGTTGGGCAGAGTTTGGAGGAGCCAAGTGGCTTGAGAGGTGTGAGGAAATGAGAAGGAGGAGTGCCCTTTTATAAGAGGGGTGAGGGGCACCTTTGGAAAAGCTAGAAATATTAATTTATAATAAATTCATATTCGGTTTCCAAAGGCTCCAAAGTTGACTATTAAAAGGATGAGGTGGGGATAGGTCGCAAACAACTCATCCAATAGAATTTAGACAGGTTTGGGTACTTATATTAACCTTATCTTTAAGTATTAACTCTAAGTTAATTAGTTTCACTTTTACAATGTCTCTTTGTATTTTTATATAATATGGTTAATAAACTTACTATATACATCCAAGCGACCCCCAAGTGGTCCATTAATGAGGAACCTATCATAATATAAGTCTCTTGGCCGAACCTTAGATTTTTAGGAATTTAATAACAATTAATAATATAATATTTGTTTTAAGAACTCTTTTATGTCAATTTTGACACTATTCAGTAGTTGATTTTTGTGAAACTCCTAACAGATTGATTACTTCGAAAAAAGTCAATTAAATCAATCCTAATATATCATATTATCATATAAAATTAGTTTAATTCATTAAAAGTTTCATATTATAATTATTTGGGTATTTATAAGATCAATTATTTTAATTTCTCACTATTTTAGTAATTACTGCATCATCATTGTGTCATAAATAAAATAAATTATTTAATGTCTAAAAATTATAAATAAAATATCATTATGTAGGAAATCGTTTTATCTTTCTAATGAATATTTATAATCGAAAATCCAACATGTATAACCCTATGTAAAAATTGTTTTGCTAAAAGATATATGCTTGTGTCATTTTTGTATTCATTTTAACTTAATTAATATAAAGTGTCATTATCACTTACAAGTGGATCCATGGGGTCCCAAAATAGACCCAAATATTCCCATGGTCGACCATTTATCAACCAATAGGGTTAAGACACGTTTTAGGGTAATTTAGTATTATTATAATATTATTTTTTTAACCCTTATTTACCGGATTTACCCTTTAACCATGGTAAATAAAATATTTACCACAGTAACTATTCAAAATGTCTAAAAATAAAAGTTACCTATTTACACAATTTGAACATCCTGATTCCAAATATGGAATCCATTTTCCTAAATTCAAAACACAGAAGTGGTAGAAATTAATTTAAAATTAATTCCCGTTGTCAAAACAAAAAGCGTGTTTTTAAGAGATAATAACTATCAAAAGATTGACACTTGTTTATGTTCGGTTTAATTGTAAAATTATGTCCAATGACCAACATTATATTAAATGGTAAAAATATATTCTAAATATAATTTAAAACCACTAAAATTCATAATTTATCACTATTAATTATTTTGATTAAAAAAGTTGTTTTTAATTAAAATTTAGAAATTTTCACTATTCATCAAAATATGAAAGTTATCCGAAATGTACCAAAATTTCACCATAGGCTAATTTTGATATTCTGAATCCAAAAATGAATTCCATTTTGAAATATGAAATATATATGATTTCAAAAATTAGGTATTACTATTCACAACGGCTAGTTTAATTAGTTGTGGTGTGTGTTAGAACTCGAGGTTGCGTACAACACACGCTATCACATTATTCAAAGAGAGGCATACCGTAGAAGCTTGAGATGTTTTATTTTAATTTTTTTTTGATGTCCCCATTTAGTCAAAAGTTTAAAATATTTTATTTAAAAAGGTTTCACTATTAAAAGTTGGTAAAACTACAATTATGTCTAAGAAACTCATAATATGGATTCTAAAATTATAAGGATTATATAAAGTTTAAAATGTAGTTAATACTATTCATAACATCTTTTGAATGGCTTGTTTGGTATGTCATGGTGCGCTTGAACTCGGTGTTGTGTGTAGTGCAAGTTATTGAATTATTTTGAAGAAATAACACACTATGAAATCTTGGGGTTTTACATCAAAATTGTGTAGAAAATTTAGGGGAATGATCCATGGAACATTTTTGACGTGTATGAGTCAAGAAAACCTCTATCAAAGGCACGGTGTGGCTAGTATCAGTAAAAGTGTCTCTCTTTCATTTAATATAGACAAAATATTAAGTGAAAACAAAATCTGAGATACTATCATCTAACAAAACGCATTTGGATTGTGTATATACAGTAGGGGAATGTTTCGGGTAATTTTTGACATGTATGAGTCAACTTAACCACATAATGAGGAATGGTGTAGCTGGTATCACTCAATGAATCTCATTTGTTTAAAATGAATATAATTTTTAGTAAAAAACAACAACTGACTTACGTAAATCCGACCAAATTCATTCAGATTGTGTTGATACGTTAGGGAAATAATTCATGGCTCATTTTTTATGCGTAAGAGTAAACCCTACCTCAATCCAAGTCATGGGGTGGCCGATATCACCAAAAGTGTCTCACATTTGTTTAAAATGGACATGGTTTTAAGTGAAAACAATAACTGACATACAGAAATCCAACAAAACACATTCAGATAGTGTATAAACTTTAGGGGAATGATTAATGGGTCATTTGTGAAGTATATGAGTTAAACCCACCTCAATCTAAGGCACAGTGTGGAAGATATCACTCAATCTGTCTCTCTTTTGTAATAAATGGACGAAATTGTAAGTGAAAAGAGGAACTGACATACAGAACTCAGGAAAAAAAAATTTGTATTGAGTTGATACATTAAGAGAATGATCCATGGGTAAATTATGACATTTAAAAGTCAACCAAGCCTCAATCCGTGGCATAGTGTGGCCAGTATCACTTAATTTGTCTCTCTTTTATTTTTAAAATGGTCCTAATTTTAAGTGAAAACAACAATTGAATTTTGGGAATCCAAACAAATCCATTTGGTTTGTGTTGATACTTTATAAGAATGATCCATGGGTCATCTGTGACTTGTACAAGTCCACCCACCAACCCCCTGGACAGCACCCCCACCCCTTTTAGACACCACCACACCTCTGGTACACCCTCACCCCCTAGACACAAGCAACACCATCGACATCTCCACCCCCTGGACACCAACCAACCCGTTGGTCACCCCAAAACTTTGGACACCCCACCCCATTAAAAACCCTACCAACCCCCTGGACAAAACCCCACCCCCATGGACACTCCATTGGAGACCCCCCCCCCCACAAACACACACACACACCTCCCTGGACATCCCTCCCACTTCCCTGGACACCCCCAACCCCCTAGACTCCCCAAACCCCCAGATGCTCCACCCCTCCTAGACACCACCCCACCACCTGGACTCCCCCACCCTTTAAACACCCCCACCCCCATGGATAACCACCCCCAACCCCTGGACACCCTCAAAACTCTGGACACCCCCACCCCTGGAAATCCCCCCCAAACCCCTAGACGCCAACCCAACCCCTCTGGACACCCCCACCACCTGGACACCCACCAACCCACTAAACAGCACCCCTACCCCTCCTAAACACCACCCCACCACATGGACACACCCACCCCCTTGAAAAACCACCCACACCCCTGGAAACTAACCCCCCCCCCCCACCCTGGACAGTCCCACCAACACTGTGGACAACCAACCCCACCCCATGGACTCCCCCACCCCAACCCCACTGGACACACCCTTCCCCTGGAAAGCCCCCCACCCCCTATACACCACCCCACCCCCTGGACACCCCATGGACAGCCCCCTGGACATCAAACACCCTCGGGACACCCCCACCCCCTGGACACCCACCAACCCCCTGGACAATACTCCCACCCCTCCAAGACACCACCCACCACCAAGACACCCCCACCCACTAAACATTCCCACCCGCTTGGACAGCCACCCCACCATTTGGACACCACACCACCTCCCATGGACAACCACCCAACCCAATGGACACCTCTACCCCATGTACACCCCCACCCCTCTAAATACCCCCTCCCCTGGAAATCCCCCAACCCCCTAGACACCCCCATGGATACCCCCCAACCAGGACACCCCCATCGCCTGGACACCCACCTAACCACCAATAAGACACCACCACCCATCTTAGAAACCCCCTACCACCCGACAGCCCCACCCCCTTGGACATCCACCCCCACCCCTGGAAAATACCCCCACCCACTTGGACATCCCCACCAACAACCTTGTACAACCCCACACCGTAGAAAACACCCCACCCCCTGGACACCCCACCACCCCTAGAAAGCCCCCCTAACACCCTTGAAACCACACCACCCCAGGACACCCCCATGGACCCCCCCCCCACACCATCCTAGAAACTCCCACTCCCAGGACACCCCACTACCCCCTAGATGGCCGCCACCCTTAAGATGCCCCCACCCCACCCCTCCTCGACACCACCCCACCATCTGGACACCCACACCCCTGGACATCCCCACCCCCATGGATATCCCCCACCACCCCCTACACACCACCCCACCCCCATAGATAACCTCTCCCCTTAGAAACATCCATCCACTCAGACAAGCACAACACTGGACTCCCCCTACCCCCCTTGGACAGCCACCCCAAACACCTGAACAGCCCTCAACCCCTTGAATTATAAATTGAATTATTTATGTTTTTAATTAACTTATGAATTATGTGTTAATGGTGTATGGATATTTATGTTCTATGCATAAACTTGATATAATTACCTTATAAATAATGTGTAAAATTTTTATGGGTATACTTGTTGATATGCTGATTTTTTCCAGGTCTTATTTGGGTGTGCATCTGCAAAATTTTATATTACTGCAGGTAGGGCATTTATAAGCTCATTATTAGTACTAATAAAGGATACATTTATCTTTCCATTTTTTAGTATAGATATAGTCTACAATTATCATCCCTAAAAAAGTGCGGATAAAGAGGACCCCAAACTCTTATCAACATTGAGCATTAAAACTCTTTTTAGCATTGTTATATCCTTTTTTAAGCGCTGATAAAGCCCATTTTTGTAGTAGATTATATCTAGAAGAATAGATAACATATCTATAAGAAATAATCTCTTAATATTTCAAATCAGATGAGACAGAGTGTACTCGAATAAGAGATTAGATGAAAGAGTTATCTAGATTCATACAATTGGCTCAGATTAGTGAAAAAAATGAGGTCAATTTTTATTAATAGGATGAAAAGTAACAAAATTTAGGTTTTAATAAAATTTTATTTTAATGAAACATTTATTAAATTTCCCAAAACAGTAGTGTCACTTGGTTTGTGTGAATGTGTTTCCATGCCATGTGAAAATTTTGCACAAAACATGTTACCTTAGGGAATATCACATGGTTCATTCTCATGGTTTAATAACCACACACCCAAAATTTGAAAATACACACTCATTGTCTTCTAAAATTGTATTCCTAGAAAAATTTCTTTGTGTCCCATCATGTACGTTTTACAATAACCGTGCATCCTCCACTTCTCACCAAAAACATGGGTTTCAGGCTCCGGACAAGCCCTTAACTCCCTTGATCCCTATATGAACAAAATTTGAATACAAATTAAATGAAAGATAATAATTTTAATTGTGGACATATGGAAAACAAAATATCCATACCTCTAGGAAGAATCATGTTCGTATATACTTCCCCTATGAAAAATATTGTCCTCGATTTTCCCACATAAGGGTGGTGAAGAACGATATGTTAATAAATCTTCCACTATATGCATACCTCATCTTCTCTATCAAGGGACTCATATTTCATTAAACTATAATACAAAATCAACCATCGTATTGGAACATACCGGCCATATAGAAACATTATTATATGATCTACATATGTATAGGATTCTCCTCGAAGTTTGCCTCCCCTTGAAGCTCAACCTCATCAGTAAGAAAGGAAAGAGACAGTTCTAAAAATTAATTTCACATATGAGAATCATGGAAGATTTTATTCATGTGTTGGTACCTATATGTAAACAACAACCGATAATCTATTATACTAACTCTCTATTGAATATTGATGGTCCCATATTATATTAGTGAAATATTAACCTTTCTCTTAATCCACTTGTGTCCGAGCCTAGGAAAACCATTTATGAATACCTGATACCCGGCCACAAACACAAGAGGGTGTTTATAGAAATTTAACTATTCTTTCTGATTTGACTATACAATATCAATCCAGTTATTTTTCAACTGCACATACTTTGTGGCATTCTAAACAAAACGAGGTCCCAGCATTTTCGCCTCTCATGCCAATAACCATCACAATTTTCATCAACAAAACCAATAGTATAAATCATCACATGGAAAAATATGAAAAGTAGTGTAGAATATATGGTTATAGGAGAACTCTAAAATGGGTATATGCCTCTAAAGGTCCCCCAAAATCTCAATCATATGAAGAGAACAAGTCTTATATATCCTGAATCATGGGATCAAACTAGAAATTTATATGGGGTGGTATATCATGCACAAAATCACTAGAGTACCAAACACCCATTTATCCCCTTCAGAACATAGAAGTGAATATTTTTCCTAAGAAAAACGGTTTTACGTGGGACCCGTTGTTGTCGTACTATCTATCATGTGTATATACTCATAAGCACATCAATAGTAAATGTTTTCTTGATCAATCAGAAATGTAAATATTTCGTGATCTTATAAAAAACAACATACATAATAAATTACACAAGAAAAAAATAGTAAATGTGACACTAAGTCCATCATTATTTTACTACATTTGAACTTGAGAGTTTGTAGCATCATTAAATGTACAACTGGTTACTGATGTTTTTCCATCCCATACTGACATTTGGAACACTTAATGAAAAAACATTGTACAAATGTTTTCATAACTGGACACCAGTACAGACGATTTAAATCATAATACATCATTTGGAATCCAGGCTGAACTTCCCAAACTGAAGCATGAAAACACATCATCAGCTCATCAGACATGTCTGTAGAGACACATAGATAACGATGAACATAATTAATCTCAACGTAGCCTACAATCGAAATAGGAGGAGGGTTATAACCTACCACACTATCTCATAGAAATATGAATTCTGAATAATATTCCAACCGCATAATCAATCACTCTTGTAAGGAATAGGTAATAGATTAGGTTGATTGTAATGTCTCCCTCTGACCACCAATATATTCAATGTTCCTCTCATAGAACAATTCTTGATGATACGACCCACTACTGCCATGATGCACTGCATTTATATGAGTCATCATGTTTGTGCATTTGCCACTCCATTTCCTTCACCAAGCATGTTGTTTATCTCATTGTCAAAACACCAAAGGTATTCCCCCCATCTATACTACCACATATTCATATCATGATATGTAAAATTATATTTGTGGCTTTTGTGGTCAATGTACACCAAAAATCACTCTCCTAGTAAATATTCTTCCAACAATGAAATTCATGAATAGTCAAAGATAAATCTATATTTTGCATCATGAAATTCATCTCTTGTAGCCTCAATTACGAACACCAATATACCATGAATCTATCCCCTAAAAAAGAATATATCTAATTGTGATACATTTTCCATCCCATTACATAATGTAACGCCTACATGGATCTAGAAATATCATTATCAACACTGTAGTCAATATCCCATTCATATACTAAATGTTTGTCTCATAAAAATATTTCCATTAATAATTCACACCAATCTTAGTGAATCCCATTACAAGTTCTAGTGTGTGTGATAATCCAAATATAAATTAAATATAGTGACCATCAAGGCATAGTAATTATTATACAACAATGATGTTTTTTGGATTCTCTAAAGAATCCACCACTATCACTAACTCTGGTTCTCCCAATATTCCTTCTTCAAAGTTTATGTGACTTAGGAAGTGAATCTCATCCATCCAGATGTGCCACATTGTGAACATATCATATAATTAAATCTATTTTCGATTATTCTATAAGATCACAATACTTTTTCATGGTTAGTTCAATTAAATAATACACCATGATATCATCCAAAAAACCGAATAGAAATGATTTAGGACTTGAAAATAACACTTGGATCAATAGTTCTATAAAGAACGATGGAGATTTTGTAGCACTGAAGAAAGTAACCAAACACATTTATAGGCCATACCCATTATGTATGGTTGTATGAGGTATTTCATAAGGTCTAATGTGATCTTGTTAGTAACCGGAAAAAAATCTTTCTTTAAAAATATGTGGGATCCTCTAAGAAAATTGAAGATATCATGTATCCTTGGTTGGGGATACCATATCATGACTCTTTTTGGGATAAATTTTTGGTAATCAACATTAAATGAATTTTCTATATGACTAATTAAAAAAAGTACTAGTGAAGCCCGTAGAGAAATACTAGGTTGGATGAACCCCTTTGACTCTAAATTCTACAGTTTCAATTGATCTCTTTTAACTCCATCATATCCATTCTTTAACGAAGAATGGATACTAGTGTAGTTCTTAGAAATAACTTGAAAGATAACTATATCACTCTCTCCAGTGAAAACATTGAGAAGTAAACATGGAAAACATCCCTAACATATTAAAAAACTGGTGTGAAATTAGTCTGATATGTTCTCTCATCATCCAAATAGAAAATCATAATCATTATTTTCATCATCCCCAACCCAAGATGTTTTGGTTCATCTCGACTCACATTGAACACCCATTCACTATTTTGAATGAACTATCCACCATCTAGTAATGTGAATCTCACAATACAACGATTGAAACCAATGAAAGCTTGGGGGAGAACCAACTATGGCATCCAAAGAATGATATCTAAACCTATGTTTCATGGATGTCGAGGTCCCATATGATGTAAAACCCACCAAGCCCAATGGGTATGTCCCTACACTAACACACATCTCCTAATATGATCCTCAATAGAGTATCTAGCATCGTCACACCATTAGAATACTTAACATAGATCCCAAGGCTCTCCCCAATGGGGGTCACACTTCATCATGTCCATGTCCCAAAATTCAAATGTATTCCTTCTTAAAGGGAGGATTTGTGACAGTCAATAGGGGTATGATTCCGTCAGTATCAGAGTGTAATATAATGGAATCTAAATAATACATGTAGCAAAGAATAAGAATAAAAAATAACATATGTAAATATAAGATAGCAGGAAATATAAGAAAATCCATAAAACCTATCATATAAAAATCCTGATATATGTCATATCTGATCAAAAATCACTTAAATAGTACACAATTTTTATATAATACAAATATAAATAAAATTAATCATGTCAAAATGTATCCCAGTAGCATCACATGCCTCACCTTGGTCCCATGATCTCTTACTCCAAAAAAATCAATTAGATGAATACTGGAACATTTTCGTACCATTACATGAATTCATTTAATATTTTTGTGTCCAAAAAGTTGACCCAAATAGGTTGTGAGATTTAATTTCAGTGGGAAACATGTAATATATCCTAAATTGAATGGAATAATGCTTGAAATATTAAATATATATTGTGCTTATTTGATACAATATATGGAAAAAGCTCATATCACAATGCTTCAACACATTAAACCCCAAAATCATATTAATAGTAACATCAATATTCATGTGCATCACCAATAAGTGAAAGAAAATCAAATACAAGAGCCATTATCATAAAATTAATAGTTTCATTGAAGGATATCTTGTTATTCCCTATATGTAGGGTATCTATATCAGGAACCACATATTAACAAACTACATTCCCTTACTATTATTTCAAAATAGTAAAAAATAATAAAATAATACATACATAAATCTTTTTAATGACGAGGACATGGATTCCACTAAATTTTACCCCAATCCTTGGGGGTCACATGGCCTCAAGAATATCTCCACAAATGTAGAAGGTACTGACTATTATTGAGGGCCTATATGAGTAATTGGGGTGACTATTCCCTCAAAACCATAGTGTAACATAGTTGAAACCATATCATACATACAATAAGTAGGAGCAGTCATTCAATCATATGAAAAATATTAAACATCAGAATAATGATATGGTAAAACATTATTAGAGGGAACCTCAAATACAAAATAACGATATACGTTATGTGTTTTAAAGAGATAACCAATATAGGAATACATGGTAGATGTAAAATACATATAATAATATACAAAAGGAGGAAAATGTATCCAAGTAGCATCACTTGACTCATCTTGGTACGAATCTCTTCCGCTGATATGCTACTAATCTTGTAGTTGTATGAGGGTGCTTTCCCATATCATTACCTAAAATCATATAGTTTATTGGTGTCCAAAAAAAGTGACCGAAAATGGTTGTGAGACAACATCATAATAGGAAGCCACCAATGTTTCATGCCAATCCATCAGTGAAAATATATGTTAATGTTTGTAGGTAGTTATAACAATAATTTACAAAATTAGTTAGATGTAAAAAACATATAAATTCTCGTTTTTATTTATTTTATAAAAAATTCAAAAAGATAAATTTAAATAATGTTTCTTGAGACGTAGATAAAATCACAGGTCCCCCATGTAATAATATGTATCCAATAATTCATAAAGGGGTCATCCATAAATCATTATATAAATAGAGAATCCATATTTGTTGTTTGGTTTCGTAGATACGTCATAATGTTAGAAAACCCAAAAATTTTAAATTAATAAACCTTATATTCAATAGAAAGTAACAAATGTAACATCAAAAATGTGACGTAATATAATACAAGAAAAGATTATAATATATTTAATATTTAAAATTGATTCTATATATTTCAATTAATGCAACTCTGAGTTAGCATTCATTACACCAATGAGAAACCTTCCTTTGGTGGCTTGCATTACACATAAGACCGATTCTTATTGGAAAACACAATATAATGAAATAAAATGAGATATAAAATATCTCTTAAATTAAACGTTATGAATAATAATAACTAAATTATGGAATTTATGGTTCATAAAAACATATAATGAATTAATTAGACAAAAACAAATTATAAATGAATATAAAAATCATTGAATATAAACAGAATATTTTTATATAAAAGTATTTTAGGGATAAAAATGTTGTTTTATACTAATAAATTAAATTAATTATAGAGTTATATTAATTTAATATATATTATATTTTTAATCAAATAATTTTATAATCATCAATTATTACTGAGAGACATAGTATATGAGGAATCATTATTTTACACATAAGACAACATTTTTATAAATTAAATTTTACTATCTTTTAAGGGATAAAAAATTTTAAATATGAATAAAGATACATCAGTTCATTTATTATTTTAAAATAATAGGACTATTTTAAATAAAAACCTAATAATTATAGTAGGGTGAATTTTTAATATTTTTTGTAATGAATCATATTGTAAAAAATAGTAAAATATACTGAATTTTAGTACAAATATTCTTTTTTGATTAAAATATTTTTAAGGATAAAATATATATTAAATATTTTCAAATTCCACATATTATCAATTATAATACTATTAATACAATTTAATTCATTGTAATCAATTTCATGTTTCTATTGTAAATAAAAATATAATACATGTTTGAACATTTTGGTACATTAAAACCCGGTTATGTCATCCCATCTTCATGAATAAAATGTTTCTTAATTTTTCCAAATCTGTTTACTTAATAGAGAAATATGTATATATACCATTTTAATTATAATTATATTATGTGTCTAATGATATTACAATTAATTTTAAAAAAATATTAGTGAATGTGATTAAAATTAATTGATGTGATTAATGAAAAATAAAGTATTAATCCTTTAAATTAAGTGTCCAAATGACCAAATCACCTATTGAACACCCATTGGTTGTCCATAATTTTTCCATGAACCATCAATTATATTGTTTTGTTTGATTGGATATCCTTAATTAGGTAATAACATGTGTACATATAATTTGTTTCCAAAAATACTCTCTGAGTGTTTTTCCATCCCTAAAAATGCATCTACATCTCTAAATTCTTCACACCTCCCATGTCACATATGTTCACCCACTATCAACAGAAATATTATCCCAAAATACCATTGTTGTATATATAATCCTTCCTTTTGGATGAATTATTTCCATGGTAGAATTTTGGTATAAACCATATGAGGTTTCTTGATGAAGAGGAAACATCTTCTCTCAAGATTTTTTTGTTTCATTTCAATTCACACCCCTCATATCTCATTAATCCATTAATATATATCAAATTCAGTATCCTTAATATAAGACGATATTTTTATCCAATGGTTTTGAACAAAAAATAAAAAAATCTATCTAATGTGTAACGAACATACTTTTTCTATGTACGACAAACTACTACCTCATGAAACAATGATTGTTCATTATTCCATTACCGCCTATCATTAAGGTCGTTATGATAAAAAATCCCTATATATATATGACATATATTGTATTTATTGTGTATTGACAATTATAAAATTTTAATTTAGAAATAAACCATAATGCATTCCATCTTGTGTATATACGATATTTTTTTTGTAGGATGTGTGGACAACCACCCTGACCGAGCGATATGACTCTTTCATACAAAACATGAAACATATAAAGAATGTTTTTAATAAACCTATGATACATATGTAAGATTGAAATTATTCTTTAATTATAATATACATATTTATCATTTAGTTTTAATAATTTTAGTAAAACAATGAAATATAAGTAGTGTTCATGCTTACGTATGACCTACTGTCTCCATGGATGGTTTACTCCATTTCAAATATCAAAATATAATGAAAAACATTAAATAAATATTTAATGATTATATATTATAAAGAAGAAATGTTTTATATTATTTAAATTACAAAAAAAATGATCTAATTAATGAAAATAAAAATAAAAAGTTAAAACTTATTTGAGAAAACATGGAAATTAACATCGATGATAGGGAATTTAATGAAAATGTGCTAAAAAATATATAATATAATATTACAAAGAATTAATATATGATATTATAACTATGATTATAGTTATGGTATTTGGTATTAACATATTTTAACAGCTATACTAGATAATAAATACCACACATCCAAAGGGAGGATAGGGTAATGGAATTTTGTATCAATTTACATTTCATTAGGAATTATTTTTTATTATGCACCAATTCTCCTTGATTGATTTTATATGAATCTATTTTTATGTTATATCATAAACTCGAGTATTCTAATTATATTTTATGGTTCTATTAATTTCATAAATTTCTTGATATTATGAATCAAATGTTTCCATATGTTATGGGACACATTGGAATGTTTAATGATTATTCACCTCAAGATTTTTCTTAGTGGTTATATTTTCAATCTCACTCACTATATTGATTACAAAACTTATCATGAAACAGTCTCTATATTATAATAATTTTTCATTTTAAATTTTCATTTATATATATATTCTTATACAATTTATACGAGTATTTCTTAAAAATTATAGCATTTTAAATAATGTTTCTACATTGATTGTTATTATATTATTTTGGGGAAATAGTAATAATTCATTGTTATTTTTTAGATATATAATTTTTATAAGTTATATAAATTATTTTGATAATGCAATATTATTAATTTTATGGAATATAATAAATTATGGAGTAGGAACATTATATATCTCATCAATAAATTGACATGTTCTCATGATACAAATAATTTGTGAAAATTAAATTGGTATCTATCTATAGTTTTTTGCCATCGTGTGAATGTTATTAATGTTTTAGGTTTTCATGTCCCTTAGATAGGACATCGATTAAGATATCATTACCCTCGTTTTTTAGATATTATCCATCCATTATATTTTTCATCAAAATATATATATGAATACATATCATTTCAATTTATTGATTAAATTAAATGTGTTTATATTTATAACCATGCCATATTGATTTTTCCATATTTAGTAATTGGAATGGAAGTTTTTATAAGTTATTTATCATGTCTTGTTAACATAATCATATTTATTTATTATGTCTTAAACTTTACATACAATTACTGAGAAGTTTTGATCACACATATTATATTTCATTCCGATTGTTATGAAGCGAAGAACATTATATATGAATTCAATAATGCAGTTTATTTTTGTTTATTTTGTATCACGTATTCTTTTATTTTATAATTGTGTTATAGTTATTTTGTTTTTAATATGGATTTACAATGATACTAAAATGATTTTCCATTTGGATATTTTTTTGATATAATGATTCCAATGTAATAATATAATAAAAAAGATGATATCTTCGGGGGTTGAAGCATTACAGTTTGTATCAAAGAGAAGTTTAATAGTAATATTGGAGTGTATAATTTGAAAACATTGATTATAGAGCACAATCCTAAGATAAATATTGAGTATAGTTATACAATAACA
The DNA here is from genome assembly GCA_963277665.1 of Viscum album. NCBI lineage: Eukaryota > Viridiplantae > Streptophyta > Magnoliopsida > Santalales > Viscaceae > Viscum > Viscum album. The sequence continues at coordinate 178,578,293 of OY728165.1, forward strand.
TCTTAGAATATTGTTATGGTTGTGATTATATGGGAATTACAAGAAAGAAATATGTGTCTTGATACGAAAAGGGGTTGTGGTCTTAAAATAGATGTACTTAAGAGTTATAACACTGGATTGGTGTTTCGGGCTTGACTCAGGGTAACAAATGTAAATTCTAATGGGACTTACTACATAACCGATTTGAAACTCCCATATACTACGCATCTTATAATCATCATTTTCATATCATACTATTTTAATGGATTTGAAATTAACGATTAACCCAAAGTAACCAATGATTCATATTCTAGGAATCTCAATGAATAAACTAATGTTATATACTATACAGTTGTAAGAGTTATATAGTTTTCACAACATTATGTGATAATCCAATGGGTTCTATTGATTATAAAGTGTTCATATAAAGAATAATGGTACGATTAATCATGGATAATGTATATATTTCCCTACTAATGAAATAAATACAGCTGGTACTGGATCTGAGCAAGTTATGGATATATTAGGCCAGCTTATTTAGGTTATGAAAATTATCCTTGCACGAATAGAGATACCTATTCCATGGAGAGAATATCTTATAAAACATAGTTTTATTTAGTGGAATCCCTCATCCTCTAGTGTGAATACTAATCCTATTGCAACTGAATAATGAATTATGCCTCTGGAAAAGATTTTTACAACCCCATATTGCAGCAAAATGGAAATGTTTATGCATGTAGTCTATTGTCTCCATGGTAAATGTGACTAATGGGGGTTTATAATCCAGAATACAAATGTGGAAAAATAAACTGAACTCATTGAATAAGGAACATTTAAAGAATCATTATTTGATAAATATGATCCTCATGATCATCAAATTTAGATGAAGAGGAATTTCAATTAATTAAAGAAAATGGAAGAACTAGTATCTCAAAATATTACTTCATACGATGAAATAATAAAATTCATTGAAGTGAACTAGTATCTCAAAATATTACTTCATACAATGAAATAGTTTTATGTGCTATCAATATAGGGAAATAATCTATCATGACCTATGGATTTATGGTAAACTAGGAGAAGAATTGTTTTATTAACCCCATGAAAATTGTAAATAATTAAATAATATGAAGGGAAAAATTAATTTTCCAACATGTGGTAGCTCTAGAATGAATACCATTACTAAATTCATGAAATTATTGGGAGTTAAAATTTGTGTGTAAAAAAGTGTAATAAGTAAAAAAGATTTACAAGAAAAGAAGGAACATTTTTTTATTCAATGTTACAACTTCTAGGATATGGTTCATTGAACACAAAATTTCTCAATGAATCAACAGAATATAACTTTGATGATGCTAAGGTATCATGGTCATGTAAATGATATTAACACAAATGAAGTGGGATGATTAATTTATTTCATTTTTTGTCAATGAAATATTTTTTTGAAATATTTATTTCCCTTCATATGATTTATAAAATAATAAAGGATTATACTAATTTACTTTTTAAAAATGATTTTAGAACATATTCTTAATGGGGCGAAGATAATTTATTCATTAAAAAGTTAAACATTTCATAAAACACCTAATTGAGGTATAGAAAACCCTTCATATGTTCTGGTTGTTGAGATAATGGTAATGAAATGATGGATTTGGACAACATTAGACTACCTTTGAATTGTTTTATGACTAGTTGACTTGTGGTCTACTCCATCATTGATGGAGTTAACAATTTGTTTCGATTTTATGATTGTATCCTATAATATGTTTTTTCATTTAATGGATGTTTCCAGAACGTTTATATTGTGATACATATTATTACTATATTTTAATACAATACATGATAATGTAATTCAAATTTTTGGAATGTATAATATTTAGAGGTACACCATGTTGATTGATGGAAAATGATAATATAATTTTTGATATTTAGTGAAAATAATTAAAAAGTTATTGAATCATAATATAATGGAAAAGTTATAGGTTTATAAAAATGTTTTATATGATCATTAGATTAATATTTAAAATCAATGTATTACTTCACCATATGATGCATCTTGTGCTATGTTTTGATGTAGATAATGTTAATGGAGTAATAAATGAAAAATATTATGTTTATAGTAATGTAAATTTACATAAATTATTATAGAGTGAATGAATTCCATAACTATTGGAAGAAAATGGTTTTGAATTTTTTTTCTTATTATCATAATTTTTTATGATATCAATGAACTTTATTCACAAATATGGTTTATGGTGTTCTGGTAAAAAATATTCATCTAAATATGTTCTCTATAACTCTTTATCAGAACTTGATTATTGGACATTCCCTTTCATATCTATGTTTCCATTTCAAACATATGTTCTCTTACTAGGTAACCTAATTATGTGATAGTTATTATTTACATTCCCTCTAATAAAAGATATTTTATTTTAACCCTTTTTATGATGTGGGTATCTCAAAAATAGTTTTTTTTATACATCTATCATTGAGATAAAGTTAAAATTGCAAGGACACAATTTAATTAATATGGGGATAATGTGACACCACTAAATTATAATGTAAGAACCTTATATATGATATCATGTTGAAACGCAACAGAAATAATGTGAGTTAATATAATATTCATGTTATTTATAATATATTTACAATTGAAAATATATTTTATATATTTCAATTCATGAAAAACTATGTTACTATGTGTTTCAGGAAAGAGAAACCCTCCTCAGTGAATTGCGTTAAATGCAATACCATGTTATACCGAACAATAATATAATATTAAAATATAATGATATTTTAACAAGAAATTATATTTTTATATTTCAATTGTAATTAATATCATATGAAAATTATGGTTTTAAAAAAATATAATGAATTAATTGGTTATGTATTAATCAGAAATAAATATATGAAATAATTGAATTTAAAGTGAATATTTTTATATAAAACTAATTTTATGATAATAACATTGTTTTATGGTAATAGATTAAATAAATTACTATGTTATATAAATGTAATATATATTTAGCATAATAAATCAAATATGTTTTTATTCATTCATTAGGATTGATATATATAAAATAATAACAAACTCTATTTTACACAATAAACCCTATATTTTTACAAAGGCAGTTTTACAGCCCTTTAATGGAAACCCCATTTTAAATAAGAATAATGACACATTATTTGATTTATTATGTCAAATAATATTATTATTTGAATTAATGACAAAATAATTATGTTATGGTGAATTTTTACTATATTTCTGAAACCGTTAATTTTTTTAATGAATAGTTAAAAATATTTTACTTTAATTAAAAACATCATTTTCTATAATATATTTATTAATGATATATTATATATTAACATTATTTTATGACCAAATTATATCAGTTATAATCCTATTAAGACATATTAATTTATTATAATCAATTTCATTTTGAAATTGATTAACAAATCATTACAATCATTTGATCATTTTCAACCTAAAAAACGTATTGTTTTATCTCGTCTAGAGGGTAAGTATTAATATTAAACATCCTACTTATATGAATTGAATATTTAAAAACATTCATAGAAAACAATAATCAAGATAATATTTAGTGTTTAATGTGGAAAACATAATTTTTTAACATAAATATTGGTAAAAGCCATTAAAATCAATTGAAGTAATTATGGAAAACATAAGGAGTAAACCATTAATTTAATGTCCCAATTGCCATATCCAATTATAAAAACCATTATTTATATACATTAAAACCTCCATTAAAGTTACATTATTAAATATTTTTCATTTTGGAAATACCTTTTTAGGTTATATCTTTTTAAAAACTAACTTGTTTCAAAAACATTTCATGTGTGTCATTTTCCTTTCCAATTATGGCCCCCACCTCTCTCCCTTCTTCACAACTCAGATTTCACATAAAATATTACATGAACTACCCAAATTTTCCTAAAACATAACTCCCCTAGAACAAAAATATTTCCGTTGGGGTGAAAAAATTCCTAGGAAGCCTTTGGGTATTAGTCAAAATAAGTTACATGATTAAGAGGTAACATCTTCCCTGTGATTTTAAGTTTCATTTCAACTCTCCACCTCCTCAAATTTCATTATTTGAATATTGTATAAGATAAAAGTATCCTAAATATACTATTATATTATTATGTAATGGTTTCAAACTATAATTACACACACCTCCATCTAATGAGAAATGACTATATAATTTCTGTGTTCAGAAAAATTTTGCCTCACAAAATAATGATTATTCATTTTAAACTTACCGTGTATCATGGTTTCCAATATGGCGGAAATTAATTTTATATATGTTATAAATTATATTTATAATTTATTTTATTATTCAATATTTTTATTTATTACATATAATTAGGTTATCCATCTTTTGTAAATATAATTATTTCTTATGATGAAGTGTGGACTACCACCCCCTCCAAGTGATATGACTCATTCCTACCATACATAGAATAAAAAAGGATTGTTTAATGAAACTATGTAACATATATAAAATTTATATGATTCATGAATTATAATATACATGAATATCATTTATTTTTTATTCTATTTATACAACTATGAAAATGAATAATTTTTCAGGTGTATGTATAGAATTCCATCTCTAGATATGGTGCAACAATTTCTCATCTCCAAATATAATGATCATCTATAAATACATTTATATTTAATATATATATTAATTACTACATGGTTTTTATTTGAAATCATATCAAACCATTATCTAATTAATGTTTAAAAAAAATTAATTTAAAACATAATCACGAAAAGAAGGAAATCAAAATCCAAAATATTGAAATTAATGAAAAAGTTTTCAAAAATGGGTAAAAAAATATTTGAAGGAATTAATATATGATATTATAAATATTATTACGATTAAGCTATTAGTTAGTAACAAATTTTAAATAAATATATAGGTGGATAAGGAAAACATAACCAAAGGAAGGTCATGTTAAGTGAAATTTATCGTAAATTAGATTTCATTGAATCATATTTGTTATTATGCACCAATTCAAATTTATTTGGTTAATATATATCTTTTTTCATGTTATATCATTAATTTTATTATTATCGTGATATTATAATATTCATTTAATTTCACATATTTCAATATTTTATTATTTATTTATTTTCATTGGGTATGAGACACATTATAATGTTTAAGTATTATTTTGCTCAAGATTATTCTTAATGGTTATATGCGCAATCTCACATCTTTTGTGATCATTAACCTTATGTTGAGAAAATAAATATATAGTCATAATTTTGAATTATAAATTTAAATGAATATCCATATTCTCATACAATGGATATTATTATTTCTTAAATCATAATTTTTTTTACAAATAGTGTCTACATTAAGTGTAAGTTGATTTTTTGGGGAATAATTGATAATTATGCATTACTTATTCAATACAGATATTTGATAAGTCATATTACTTATTTTAAATATTCAATATGAGAAATGTATTGGAATGGAATATTATGGTGGATCCTAGACTTTATATACCTCATCGATTCATTGAAATGTTCTCATGAGAGAATTAATATAGCCAAATTAAATAGGTATCTATTTGTAGTTTTAAACTATCTTTTGAATGGTATTCATGGTATATGTTTCCATTTTACTAATACATCATGCCTATTAAGACATAATTTTCATAATTTAGTTTCTGTTATTATTCATCCATTAGATTTTCCTTCGACATATCTATGGATACATTTCATTTTATTTCATTGATTTAATGGAAAGTTTTTATTTTTATTACCTTTCCATATTGATTTTCATTATCTAATAATTTTAATGGAATTTGTTGTTAGTTATTTACCTACCCATGTTAATTTATTCATATTGTTTAATTATTTCTTCCACATTACATGACCTTACTATTCATTTATGCTCACCTTTATTATGTTTCATTCCCCTCGTAATGACGAATACAACATTGAATAAGAATTGAATGATACGATTTACTTCAGTTTATTGCGTAGCAAGTATTATATTCATTTAAAATTGAATTATGGGGTTTGTGTTTGTAATCTGGCTATCCAATACTACTAAACTGAACAGTCTATTAGGATTTTTTTCCTTATAATAATCAAAATGTAATAAAATAATGTCTCGGATCATGTCTACAAGGTTCAGGGAGTAACAATGTTCATTTCATTGTTTATAATATTTAGAACCGGAGTCTATCCTAGACCTTACTATTTTTGGATTCAAGTATCAAACCATGTGTATTGTCAACTAATACACAACAAGCCCATCCATGTGTATCTTCTGAATAACCTGATGTCGATATTAGTACGTATATACATGGTGTTCCTCTAATGAATCCCTTAGTGTCACCCATGACATAGAAAGTCAAATTACATTTTAATTTTTCCATTTCATTCTCATAATAATCTATGATTCACACATCATATAAGTAAACCCATAAGAGTTAATCCATTTAAACCATCATTTTGATCCATGTGTCACCCTTAGAATAAACATTGTTCATGGAAATTGGTTATATCTATGGAATATAAATATGAATACATTTATCACCAAAGGCCCTTAACAATATAAACAATTTAATTAATCATTTAGAAAATTTCATTGAAAAAGTTGAACTCACCGCTGATGCATTCCAACAAAAATACACATCAAAAGGTATCTCAAGAATTGACCAACCTCATATGGATTGGGCAATCAAATAAACACATAGTAATTTTTAATATAACAATAATCACATGCATATTAATATAGTACATGATTTAGATATAAATTTACTAATGTGGGAGACCGAATAAATAGATAATTTATTCATAACCAATTAAAATAAGGAAGATGAATTATAAAACTCAATTAAAAATTCTGCATCCCATGACAAAGGGAGATAGTCACAATAAGGGCATTAAAGTACTAAATCCATCAATGTAACATTTTATTATAAAGTCTTGAAGGGGGTTTCACCCTTAATTTATTTTACCTATAACAAAATATAAACATAGCACTATAATATCATTGGAAAATCCTATAAACTCTAGTAATTTATTTTAACATAATACAACACTTGATTATTGGGAAAATGGATCAATGAAATAAATAAACAGCCCGATATTAAGAGAATGTCATGGAAGCACCTAATAGAGGTATGTGACAGATAGCTCATCCAATATCAACCTGGATTCAACTATTTTTTTAATAAATCGGATGAACAAATGATGAACCAAATAATAAAAAAAATTATCCAAAATAGAGAAAATAATATCTATAATAATAGAAAATGACTAAAATGTAAATAATATAATACCATTGTTGATCTGATGAGATAGATGAAACTTGAGTTGGAGATTTGATAGAGGTGTTATATGGATTCCCGGAATAGTCTAAAATTATATGTTCAAAGGGGATATTTGTTTTGGATAGGGTGAAAACAAACCTAAATTATGTTTTAATTAGATAATATTTTAAATAAATAATTGATAAATTATCCAAAAATAGAAATGTCAAATAGTTTATGTTCACGGTTCTCCAAACCATTTACAAAATATATATAAGAACCTATACCCTAGGGTCACAATGCACAATTTATCATTTTGGTTTACAATCTTTGTTTGAACTATGTGAATAGACAATTGCAGGATTTTTTGAATTTCTAGACTCAGACACATGGTAGTGTGGCCAAACTCAAATAGTTTAAAATAACCATATGACCTACTCTATTCACTTAGAACATGCATTCTAGGCTCAGGAATATCCATAGAAACCCACATTCCCTCTATGTCCTCTTCTAGAATCCATATTGTGTTACATTTAATCATTTAATCTATGAATTAAAAGAAAACACGAAATACATACATCAAAAAATAAATAAGTTCATACATTCTTCATTCGTAACCACAGTTATTGTCTATTAAGATCACAATAAATCATTATCCGACTAGGAATAAAATCCCACATAGAATCATGAATGTCCTTCATCATTATGACACGATAAACAGTCGGATCCCATATTCAACCCCATTAAATAAGATAATTTACACATCTAAAAGAACACCATTATAGAATCTTCCCATTGTATCTGTTTTCTCTTGGAACTATGATCTCTAGATAAGATAACTACTCCATATTAATATGTCTTAAGAGATTGGGTTTAATATATAGATAAATCTAGATACACATTCTTAAGACTCTTGAACATTTTTATGCATTTCTACTAAGTAATACATTATCCACCACTCATCACAAAACTAATATATGACCATAGTCATATCCTTTCATCTCAACGCAATTTATACAATATTTCTAATTCATCGTGTATACGAAAACTCATGTTCAAAATACTATAGATACTCATCCCAAATCCTCTACTGAAGATTTATGTCTCACAAATAAAATATATACCTTAGTATTTTTTCCCCATGAATATCAAAAACATCTCGCCCAAGAGATTGTGTCTCAAATATCATTGCGAATATACCATAGCTACTTACTCCAGATCATGAGTAGGGTAATTCCTATCTTTTAAAATAATCTTATTGTATATGTAAGTAATGACATGATACACGTACAACTGAACTAATCTGAGTCCAACTCCAGATGCATCACCGTGAAATGTTTGAACATTACATAACATAAGTAATATGATAATAGCTTCTGAGGTCATCATACCATTTATATTTTGATAACATCAATCACATGTATATGAAATAAACAACTCCCATTTCAGGGTCATCCCATACATCAGTACTGCCAAATGGGAAAAATCTTGGATTATGAACTGATAATAACTCGTTAATGCCAAAAACCTCAGTATCTCAAATGCATTATTTCATTTTTCCAATGATTCCATGGTTGGATAATTCTCTAAGTCAACTAAAACTACATCCATATATATTTCATGGACTATTAAGAGTAAATAATTAATTTTTGAAACTAAATTTGGTTATCATTGTATATAAATGATGATCTATCAATTTACTCATGATGATGATAGCAAGTTGGTCATGACAGTCTGCTGACTTGGAGTACACTAAAAATTAATTTATAAAACCCACCATAATCCAATCCAAAAAATAATAATGAGCTAAACTATCCATCATGATCATGAATACTACCAATGCTTTAGTCAACATAAAAAACATCACCACTAATTTAGTCAATCCACACATACTCCTAAATGTAGTCTCAGTTATGATATTTGGTATCAATCATAAATGATGGTATACTAATCTAAATTTGATCATGGATAAGATCATATATCCTATAAATAGATTTAAATGATTGTCAAGGAATTAAAGATGATTTTTTATTGAATGTTTTCTAGTTGAACCTCCGATAATCCACACAGAAGTGAAAATACTCATTAGTCTTCTAAAGGAATGGAAATAAAAAAACTCAAAATAGATGTACTGGAATGTAATAATACTTTATATCACAAATCATTCAACTAATAATTCATCTCTAAAATATTATATTTTTCCATTACTTATAGTGAGATAAAATATGAAAATACTCCTGACCCCATCTCGATAATTAACTCAATCTCTCACTTAAGAAGTAGGCCATATCACTCATGAAGTTAAACAACCAAGAAAAGGTATACCACTACATGAAAGGAGAAATTACATATTCTACAATTATCTAGAGTATGAAAAACTAGTTGATCCATGAAGAAATTTAGTATTCCTTGAGTTGGTAATGTATGACTATCCTAAATTTCCCATTAACCATTGTGATAATTTCTTAATACATATGGATATAAAATGGAAACTCACCTATTATGATAAACTATATGAACATGTTAGATAACTATCCAATCCATAATACAAATCATATTAAGGCCTTCCATATCTAGCATGAATAGTTCCAAAAAGATGTTGTAACAACCAATCTCTTATGAATGTGACATTCAACGTTTTATATTTTCTGATCGTACTCTAAATGGTGTGTCAATTATCAATGAACCATCCATGATTTCTACATAAAATCCCTAACTGATTGAAAAAATTGAATATGGAAAATAATTTGTTTCTCTAGTATCAATAAACACACAATCAAAGGTTTAAAATACAATATTTCTACATCAAACTATAGATGGTTCTACATCCAAAATACTAATGTTAGTCTACATAATGTGCATAATACCTTTCCCTCTTCCTTATTATATAGTTTGGATACCAATATCTATTTCCTTTTCATTGTACTATTGAACCTGGATAACGGTAACATGTCCCCTGTCACATCTTATATGACTTGTGGAACTCTAAATACTTGCATTATAGGGAATAGTTAAGCCACTTCCCAACTATGGATCCTCTCATGATCCCTTATCACTAGTCTATTATGGAATGTTTATAAAACCCCTCTGATGATGACACAATATGCCACAGATATGACCCAAAATTATGGGGTAAGGGTATTCCAGGCTCTTGAGGCCAAACATGAAAAACTGATATAACTATAATGGAACACGATCCATAGATATATATACACTTCCCCAAATACCCATTCTACTAATACATGTTTTAAAACATTATTAGTGGTTATTTTTTCTACACGATGTAGTGGTTCTTGTTTATCATGATAAAATAAGCTACCTGATACTCGAGGCCTATCATAGATTCCCTTCCATGTTGTGTGTCTCTTTCATCACACCCTGAAAACATTTAAAAGAAAAATGTTCACCTGCGAACTAATCTCATATTGAATAAATTCACAAAATATTTTGACCCTACAGATCTCATTAGCTTCCAATGATAGAAAAAATCATCGTATGTCAGTGAAACATAAAAACATTGTATAGAACTGAAATTAATTACTATGATAGAATATTGAACTCTTTCTCTTTTTCCATCAACAATGTATCTGGATTTGAAATGATCAGGAACATCATAAAAAATTCATTTCAATTTAACTCGTCGTATTTCCCCGCATCAACTAGAATTCCCCAAAAATTCATGGTATGTCCACGACGAATATATTATTAAAACATGGTTAACCTCAACATATGAGTACAAAAGAGAACCAAAAAATCCCAGTCTCTCCAAAAATTTCTTACATGTTATTCATCGTAAAATGACAATTTATTTTTTAGGTAGATCATGTATGTATATCATTGTCTAATCATGAATTATACATAACATGAAAATGATTATATCATTATCATGAATAAATATTTTCATTTTGTATCCTTATATCAGTATAATGATTCATGGAAAACCTTTTTAACCATACCATGAAATGAGTACAAACCTCAATAATCAACAACATCATAGAACCTTAACCTCTAAATACATGTGAATCAACTAGTAATAAATAACATCAATACTAACATCCACATTGTATAAACATAAATCCCTTCTTGGGGATCTTATATTTTCCCATTACATGTGTTACATAATCCCTTTCTCAAGCTCATTTCTAGGACCTGATATATCCTGGTCTCCATTATACCTTTCAAAAAACATAAAGAAAGATAAAAGGAATGCAAACATGCTCATTTGAGTTGAATTTATTACATTCCCTTATATGGAGTTCTCACTTGTTTCCAAAAAGGGTTTCTATGAAGAACTCATACACCACACTCTATACTAGAAAGGACGCCTAATATCAGTGGGGTGAGAAATGTATAGTGGATATACTATACCTCTTAAGACCCTGAAATTTCAAGGAAATTTTTTTCTTAATTTTATTTGGAATTTTACAAGAACGCAGTTTCTGACGTCGCCTGATTCCGAGGCCCGGTGTGCCTGGAATTAATTTTCAAAGTTTAGCTCGGGTACGTTCAGTGAACGAATGAGTGGGTTTTTCTAACTTTTGAACCGGTGCTCGGAATCGAATTACGACGACACCGATGGAATCGCAGTGCCGATATTTGCTTAGAAACACCTTTTTCGGAGTTGCGTTTGCTCGTGTGTAGTTTTTAATTTTTTGGGATAAGTTAAGAAATAAAATAAAGTGGTGCGACAACTTTATTTTATTTCACTTAAAGCCACTTAAAAGCCACTTAAGCTATGATACGAAGATAGGGTGGAACCCAAAATATCCTACCCACTTGGTAGGATATTTGTGAGGTGGGTCCCACACGATCCCCACCGTTTCTTTCCTTCTATGTAACCTACCTGCGAAAACCCTCTTTAATGAAAGTCAACCGTGCCATTTTCTGGTTAAGAAATGCCTCATTAAATTGGGAGGTTAAATCGTTACAATTAATTCAATGAATTAATTTTTCATTTCTTTTCTTTTGAAATTCAGACGTGTCATGTTTGTTAATAAAATAAGATAACTCTTATTTAATTTATGTTGGAAGTTGTGGCGTGGAGAGGATTTGGAGGAAAGCGTTCTTCTTCGACGAAGAACGCGAAGAACACGATGAACGAGAAGAATTCTCTGACCTCCGATGAAGAACTCCAAACCCTCAGAGATCGACGACGTGACACTGTGAACCACGACGTCAAAGATGTTTCTTTCACGATGATCCTTCACTTCCGCGACGATCCTATTCTTCCGCGACGGTTAATTCCGTGACGAACTCGCGTTCGTCGACAACGCTTGAGGTAGGGAATTATGTTTGAGAATGATTTTATTCCCTCGTTTCTTTTATTCTAAAGAAAACAAGGAATCACGGCCAACTTGTTATCTAGTTGATCCGGGCATGTTTTCCTTGCGGGTTGGGAATTTTTGTTGTGTGAAGTTGTGGGGGCTTATTTTTATTATTGATCGTGATCTCATCGGTCGCCTTTCTTGATTTCATTTTGGGCCACCTATTATCATACTAACTAGGGAAGGTCGGACCGCATGAACACGGTCGACCCTCCTTCCCCCCTTGTTGTTTGAGTTTGTTGCGGCACGTGAAAGGCAGCGTGGTGCCGTTGCACTGCGCGGAAACGGGAAGAACGAGCGCGGCGCCGTCGCGCCGTGCTATTGATGCTGAACGAAACCGTGGTCGGAGTCAGGGACGAGGAGGCGATTTGAAAACCCCGTGTTTGGTTGTCGAATTGTGGATCAACGGACGATGGTGAGGGGGGGCCGTGAAGGTGCTTGAAGGCTTTGCAGCCAAGGTCGGGTCCCGGGATGATCTCTGGCGAAGACCGCATGCGAATCGGACCACTGGAGCGCATCCAATGGTCTGCGGAAGCCCCCGCCGGTGCACCATGCCGGCGCGGTGGAGCCGTCAGAAGAATCCTCCATGGCTGAAGACGCGGCTACGCGGGACCGGGGAACGCGGAACGTGGCAGCGCGCTGCATCCGATGACACGAAGCGGCCCCCAGCATGAAGGGACCGCGGCTCCTTGTGGGCGACTGGTCGGCCAACCCCGAGGTGCCCAGGCTGAATCGGGCCATGGCCAACCGGGTCTCACCCGGACCCGGGTCGGGTCGACTCGGTTCGGGCCGGCCCGGGGGGGGGGGGGGTGGTTTGGGCCGGGTCGGTACGGGCCCAGACCCCCCGTTTTCGGACCCCTCACGATTTTGCACTCATATCTTGAGCTGTAGACCTCCGATCGACGCACCATCAGCGGCAATGCGACTCTTGGATCGAGACGGTCATTTTGGTTTATTACACTCAAGGTTTTGGAATTCCTTTGGTTTGGTCGAGTTGGTTCGGATACGAAACCAACCGGGCCCTCGGAGCGGAAATGCTTATATCTTGAGCTCCGAACGTCCGATTGACTTGCCGTTGACTTTGATGGATTCCTCTAAGTGAGATGGATCTTTTGGCTTACTCCGCCCGAGGTTTGGATGCCTTCGGAGTGCGGTCGGGTTGGTTCTCTCACGAAACTAACCGGGCCTCTAGAATGAAAAAGCCAACAACTCACATACCGGGCGTTCGATTGACACACCGTCTGTCTCGTTGATTTCCTCTTGATGAGACGAAACTTTTAGTATACTTCACCCAAGTTTTGGTTGTTGTTGGATAGTGGCCGAGTTGGATTGTACCCGAAATCCAACCGGGCCCCTGGAAAGGAAAAGCTGATATCTTTCAGACCGAACGTCTGTTTGACGAACTGTCAGCGGCATTGGTGATTACGTTGAGAAACAGTCCCTTTGAGTTTACCCTATGAGAGTTGGGGTACATTTGAGATACTGCCGGGTTGGTTTGCACATGAAACCAACCGAGCCCCTGGGACGAAAGGGCTAGTACCTCACAGACCGGGCGTTCGATTGACGCGCCGTTTGTTGCGCTGAGACCCCTGTGACGAGGCGGTCCTTTGGGATACTTCTTCATGGGACTTTGAGATACATGGAGTATTGACCTGTAGCTCATGGAGCGGACCCTCCCAGAGACGAGCATGCGGAGTACGGAGACTGTGTAGCCGACTGAGACCTGACGACTGCTTGACCGACTCGACTTGGAGTGAGTCGACTAGACCAATGGACGAAGCACTACTTTGTGAGGTGCAGAACCATGGCGGACGGAGCACTACCTGTGTGACAGTGCAAACCCGCGGTACTCTTCTGGAGAGTACCTCTGCAGGCTACTAGGGGGTGTGCACTACTGTGTTTGGGTGGCATACCCCAGCGGGAAGCACTACTGTGTTTGGGGGGCTAGCCCGCGGTACTCGGCCGGAGGAGTACCTCAACAGTCTTAGGTTAGTGAGAAGTACCTCTATGTCGTGACAGGACCACTGTACACTTCAGAGACGGAGCTCTTCAACAGTTATGGTTTTGATAATAAAAATCCGGGTTTGAGATGGTTCGATGACCTTTATGTTTCCTCATGATTTAGATGGGTTACTTGATAACTTAGGTATATGTATGGGCATATACCTGGGTAGTGGTTATCCGTTGATTTCATAATCCTTGTGTTTCCTCGTGATTGAGATGGGTTAATTGATAACTTAGGTATATGTTTGGGCATATACCTAAGTAGAGGTTATCTGTTGAGATCTTATTTGGGGTTATCCTTGTTGGTTTTAGTGAGACCTTGAGGGTCTCGAGGTCCCTACTGAGTATCGTTATATTCACCCCTGCAAGGGCTATGCCCGAATCTCATTGTGTTGGTTGCAGACGACGGGCAGTGCTGACGGAGGCCGATTGTTCGAGGACTGGACGGTACCCGGATGTGGACAACACGAAGAGTCTGTACCTGGAGGTGGAGTAAACGACGAGTCAGTATCTATAGGTGGACTTCACGGTGAGACGACACTCGGAGGATGTTGACGAGTGAGAGCGTTGTGGAGGATATCTATACCTACCCTTCAGGTTTGATCCGTGGTGGACGATCCAGGAGCTACGCCATCTGTACCTACCCTTCAGGTAGGATCCGAGGAGGATAACCAAGGAGCCTCATCCGTCCATCCAGCTGTTGTCTTTTTCGGTTGTACTTTGTTTAGCTGTAGTTTTACTTTCATTTGGGTATGTCTTCTGGCCCATTTACCTATCAGCACTTCTCTTTGTACATTGTGTTTTACATCTTCTTGTACTCTGTGGTGTTTTGTTTACTTTTATAAAGGCAATGCCTTCCCAGTTATCGGGATTTATGCCTTTGGTGCTTGTCGTCAGCCCCTGGCCTATGGAAGGCGGGCTTGGGGTAGTCACGACACGGGCCCCGAGGATGGGTCATGACAAATTGGTATCAGAGGAGTCGATTCTACCGCAGAACTTATAACTCTGATATTTTCTTCCCGTGAAACAATATAGTTAAGAGTACCGAGTGTGGTTTTCAGTTCAGGGAGTCCAGTGTTGGTTCGGGTGGCCAACGTATCCACACACCAGGACCCTGACAACTGATTTCCGACTTTGTACACGAAAAAACTGATTGCGTGTGTGTTTCCAGATGTTTTTAAATGTCAGATCAAGCCAGTTCATCTCACTAGGTATAATCATTTGACAGTGTCATGTTGTTTCTTTTAGGATCCCTTCTCTCGGACGACCAGCTAGATCCCAGAGGGATGTGCATACTGAAAGCATGTCGAGCGACGATGCTTCTGTACAGGGCCCTCTTGCAGTTGAGGCACCAGCGGAGGCAGCAACGGTACTACCATATGTTGGGCCACCGATGCCACCTGCCCCAGTAGTAGGCGATGCACGCCACTTGAGCGCGCTGCACGAGTTCTAGTGCCAGAGACCACCCAGGTTCCAGGGAGAGACAGACCTGCAGGCGGCTGGGGATTGGCCGGAGGCTATGGTGAGAGTCTTCAGGATAGTGGGGACGCTGGGAGACTTCATGGTGATCTTTCCTGCCAGCCTTCTTCAGGCAGCAACAGGAAGGTGGTGGAGCCACTTGTTCCAGTTTTGCGACGGGATGACCTTCACATGGGAATACATCATGACCTTCTTCAGGTTGGAGTTTGTGCCAGTAGCTTTACACCTCGAGCATGTACAAGAGCATCTGCCTTTGCCGCGGGGTTTTCGATCAGTAGCTGAGTCATCTGTGGGAAGTAGAAATATGATGCAGACGTCCAGGAGGACCAGACCAGTAGTTGGGCGATCTCGAGTTTTAGGATCGGTGGTGCGGGGCACCCGGGGTGGGGTCAGATCCATGTGTGCGAAAAACGGACAATGTTTCTCCTGTGGCAGGAAGGGTCACCTGGCACGTGACTGTAGGAACCCCCGCACAGTTGATCAGCGGGTGTTGGAGGAGACACCGAGATAGAAGCAGCGACTGGTGCTTGAGCAACAGCCGAGCAGTGGACAAGGCAGTAGTGCTCCGGGAGAAGGTGGATAGGAGAGGAACTAGTGGATACATCCCTTGTACTTCTACTTCCATGTTTTTGTTGTATTCGTGTCTTTGTACTATGAGCTGCAATAATAAAAAGACACTTATCTTTGTGATGTTTGTTTTCCTATCCTTTTTGTTTGGTTGATACTGAGAGGTCCTGGTTAAGACTGTTGACTTGACCCATACTTTTGAGATTTCCACTGGAGGAGACCTAGTGGACTCTCACTGATGCCGACAGTGTGACTCGACCCTTGGAGGCGAGAGTGACAGTTGGATCTCTTGGTAGTTACGTCGAGGCCTTACGACGTCATCCATGGCATGAATGCATCATTCATGTCGGGATTGACTGTATTAGGCAATGGGAGTGGTTCATCCAGGGGATGAGACCGAGTTTTTCTTTTCAGCAAAGGAGAAATTTTTAGCAGCTCTTCCAGATCATAGGCAAAAAAGGTACAAGTCATCCAGGAGTCGATAAAGACTGCACGGTGTAGTAAGAAACAGGAAACTGACATCAGTCTTAGAGACTCGGTCATGTTAAATGTTTCAAGAAGTGGAAGCTTTAAGGAGTGATGAGTCTGCGAAGCAGCAAACATGGAGGCAGAGCTGGGAGAGCAGCATGAGGTGGTGTACATCTTAACATGCTACAACCACCCGCCTTAGTTAACCCCTCCAGGCTCATGGAGCTGGAGGGTGGAGGAATATTGCGGCTACATGCGGTCAAGGAGTGTGACCCAATGGCTCTAAAAATGATTCAAGGGACCGCCTACGTCCACTACTAGCTGCTGTAGTAAAAGGCGTTGATACGAATCATTCCTTCCTTCCACAAATCTTGTCCCAGTAGAGTTTCCGGTAAGCCGTAGACTTAACACTCACGTTTGGAGATACCATGGGAGAAGACTCGATAATCACACTTACGCCGACAGTGTGGTCAGACCCTCAAGGCGAGAGTTTCGATTGAAATCTCTTGGTGGCAGCATCGAGGCCTTACGACGTTGGTTTGAGTATGGACTGGGCAATCACAGTTCATACACAAATTTACGGTATTAAGAAAAAAGGTTGTGGTTTAAATACGACGTCGGAATGGGTTTTCCATGGTCGTTGAAAAAAAAAAGGAAACCCCAGGCAGCACTGGGTAACTCATACACAGGAGGGTGCGACAGATCACGCTTGAGTCGGTCAACTATACCCTCATGGCAGCAGTCGTTTTGAGTTCCAGTTCTAAACAGGAGTTGGAGACCTCTGGAGTTTGAGGATGATGATCACGTCGTTATACGGATCTCACCTCGACGAGGTTTACAGAGATGCGACCAAGGCGGCAAGTTATCTTCGAGGTTCAGCAGACCATCTTAGGTCCTCAGCTGGGTAGGCGGGGTGGTTTACCGCTTGACCCATCCACCTTAGTTGAACCAGGTGCAGGAAGACTTCCACGTATCTCAACTGAGGAGATACGGGCTTGACCCTTCGAATATCATCGACTATGGGGAGCTGGACGATGGCGATGGGGTGTCTTTCATGGAGGTTCCAGTGATGATCGAGGATCGACAAGAGCAGATCCTACAAGGAAGATCGATTCCTCGGGTGCACTTCTTTGGCAGTATGGGAACCTCCAGGCGAGCACATGGTAGCGGAAGGCTCAAATGATTGATCTGCACCGCTTTTGTGACCCTAGTTTGTGTTGAAGCTTTATATGGACGTAAAGCCCTGAGGTTGGAGTAATGTTAAGACCCGGAAGTTTCAAGGAAATTTTTTTCTTAAGTTTCTTTGGAATTTTACAAGAACGCAGTTTCTGACGGCGCCTAATTATGAGGCTCGGTGTGCCCGGAATTAATTTTTGAAATTTAGCTCGGGTACGTTCAGTGAACGAATGAGCAGGTTTTTCTAACTTTTGAACTGGTGCATGGAATCGAATTCCGAGGGCACCGATGGAATCGCAGCGCCGATATTTGCTTAGAAACTCCTTTTCCGGAGTTGCGTTTTCTCGGGTGTAGTTTTTAATTTTTGGGGTTAAGTTAAGAAATAAAATAAAGTGGTGCAAAAACTTTATTTTATTTCACCTAAAGCCACATAAAATCCACTTAAGCTAAGTTAAGCGGATAGGGTGGAACCCAAAATATCCTACCCACTTGGTAGGATATTTGTGAGGTGGGGCCCACACGAGACCCACCGTTTCATTCCTTCTAAGTAACGCACCCGCGAAAACCCTCTTTATTGAATGTCAACCGGTCATTTTTCTAGTTAAGAAACGCCTCATTAAATTGGGCGGTTAAATCATTACAATTAATTCATTGAATTAATTGTTCGTTTCTTTTCTTTTGAAATTCAAACGTGTCATGTGCGATAATAAAATAAGATAACTCTTATTTTATTTCTGTTGGAACTTGTGGCGTGGAGAGGATTTGGAGGAAAGCGTTCTTCTTCGACGAAGAACGTGAATAACGCGAAGAACGTGAAGAATGCTCTGACCTACAACGAAGAACGCCAAACCCTCGGAGATCGACGACGCGATGTCGTGTACAGTGACGTCAAAGACATTTCTTCCACGATGATACTTCTCTTCCGCGACGATCCTCTTCTTCCGCGATGGTTAATCCCGCGACGAACTAGCGTTCGACGACAACGCTTGAGGTAGGGAATTATGTTTGAGAATGATTTTATTCCCTCGTTTCATTCATTTTAAAGAAAACAAGGAAACATGGATAAACTTATTATCTAGTTGATCCACGGACTTTTTCCTTGCAGGTTGGGAATTTTTGTGGCGGGAAGTTGTGGGGGCTTATTTTTATTATTGATCGTGATCACATCTATCGCCTTTCTTGGGTTCATTTTGGGCCACCTGTTATCATACTAATGGGGGAAGGTCGGACCACATGAACAAGGATGACCCTCCTTCCCCCCTTGTTGATTGAGTTCGTTGCTGCACGTGAAAGGCACCGTGGTGCCATTGCACTGCGTGGAAAGGAGAAGAACGAACACGATGAAGAAGCGTGGCGCCGTCGCGATGCGCCATTGGTGCCGAACGAAACAGCGGGCGGAGTCGGGACCGAGGAGGCGATTTGAAGACCCTGTGTTTTGTTGTCGAAGTTTGGATCGATGGACGATGGTGAGGCGGGCCGCGATGGTGTTTGAAGGCATTGCAGCGAAGGTCGGGTCCCGGGATGATCTCTGGCGAAGACCGCATGAGAATCGGACCTCAGGAGCGCATCCAATGATCCACGGAAGCCCCAGCCGGCGCGCCGCACCGGCGCGGCGGTGCCACCGGAAGCATTCTCCATGGCTGAAGCCGCGGCCGCGCGGGACCGGGGAACACGGAACGCGGCAGCACGCCTCGTCCGGTGACACGAAGCGGCCCCCAGCGCGAGGGGACCGTGGCTCTTGGGGCGCGACTGCTCGGCCAGCGCCGAGGCGCCCAGGCTGGGCCCGGCCGTTCCCATCCGGGTCGGACCTAGAGCCGGGTGGGTCGCCCGATTCGGGCCGACATGGGGGGGGGGGGGGGGGGGTTGGGCCGGGTCGGTCCGGGCCCAGACCCCCCGTTTTTGGTCCCCTCACAGTTTTTCACTCATATCTCGAGTTGCAGACCTCCGATCGACGCACCGTCAGTGGAAATACGACCCTTCGATCGAGACGGTCGTTTTGGTATATTACACTCAAGGTTTTTGAATACCTTGGGTTCGGCCGGGTTGGTTCAGATACGAAACCAACCAGGGCCCTCGGAGCAGAAACGCTTATATCATGAGCTCCGGATGTCTGATTGACGTGCCGTCGACTTTGATGGATTCTTCTAAGTGAGATTGATCTTATGGATTTCTCTTATTGAGGTTTGTATGCCGTCAGAGTGTGTTCGGGTTCGTTCGCTCACGAAACCAACCGGGCATCTGGATCGAAAAAGCCAATAACTCACATACCGGTCGTCCGATTAACGCGCCGTCTGTCTCGTTGATTTCCTTTTGATGAGACGGAAATTTTGGCATACTTCGCCTGAGTTTTGGTTGCTGTTGGATAATGGCCGAGTTGGATTGTACTTGAAATCCAACCTAGCCCCTGGAAAGCAAAAGCTGATATATTTCAGACCGGATGTCTGTTTGACGAACCGTCAGCGGTGTTGGTGATCACGTTGAGAAACAGTCCCTTTGAGTTTACCCTATTATAGTTGGGGTAAATTTGAGATACGACTGGGATGGTTCACACATGAAACCAACCGCGCCCCTGGGATGAAAGGTCTAGTAACTCACAGACTGGGTGTTCGATTGACGCATCGTCTGTTGCGTTGAGACCCCTGTGACGAGGTGGTCCTTTGAGATACATCTTCTTGGGACTTTGAGATACATGGAGTATCGACCTGTAGCTCATGGAGAAGACCCTCCCAGAGACGAGCATGCAGAGTACGAAGACCGTGTAGCCGACTGAGACCTGACAACTGCTTGACCGACTTGACTTGGAGTGAGTCGACTAGCCCAATGGACAGAGCACTACTTTGTAAGGTGCATACCCATGGTGGATGGAGCACTACCTGTGTGATAGTGCAGTCCCACGGAACTCGTCCGGAGAGTACCACTGCAGGCTACTAGGGGGTGTGCACTACTGTGTTTGGGTGGCATAACCTGGAGGGAAGCACTATTGTGTTTGGGTGGCAGGCCTGCGGTACTCAACAGGAGGAGTACCTCAGCAGTCTTAGGTTAGTGGGCAGTACCTCGGAGTCTTGACAGGAACACTGTACACTCCCGAGACGGAGCTCTTCAGCAGTTACGGTTTCGATAATAAAAATCCTGGTTTGAGCTGAGTCTATTACCTTTGTGTTTATTCATGATTGAGATGGGTTACTTGATAACATAGGTATATGTATGGGGATATACATGGGTAGTGGTTATCTGTTGATTTCATAATCCTTGTGTTTCCTCATGAATGAGATGAGTTACTTGATAACTTAGGTATATGTATGGGCATATACCTATGTAGAGGTTATCTGTTGAGATCTTCTTTGTGGTTATCCTTGTTGGTTTTAGTGAGACCTTCAGGGGCTTGGGGTCCCTACTGAGTATCGTTATACTCACCCCTGCATGGGCTATGCCCGCACCTCGTTGTGTTGGTTGCAGAAGACGGGCAGTGCTGACGGAGGCCGAGTGTTTAAGGACTGGACGGTACCCGGAGGTGGACTACACGACGAGTCTGTACCCTGAGGTGGACTAAACAACGAGTCATTATCCGGAGGTGCACTTCACGGTGAGACGACACTCAGAGGAGGTTGGCGGGTGAGAGCGTTGTGGAGGCTATATGTACCTACCCTTCAGGTTGGATCTGTGGTGGACGATCCAGGAGCTGCGCCATCTATACCTCCCCTTCAGGTAGGATCCGAGGAGGACGACTCAGGAGCCGCTTCCGTCCTTCCGGCTATTGTCTTTTTCTGTTGTACTTTGTTTAGTTGTAGTTGTACTTTCATTTGGGTTTGTATTCTGGCCCATTTACCTTTCAGCACTTCTCATTGTACTTAGTTTTTTACATCCTCTTTTACTCTGTGGTGTTTTTCTTACTTTTATAAAGGCAATTCCTTCCCAGTTATCAGGATTTACGCCTTTGGTGCTAGTCTCCAGCCCCTGGCCTATGGAAGGCGGGCTTGGGGTAGTCCCGGCATGGTCCCCGAGTACGGGACGTGAAAAATTGTTATCAGAGGAGTCAGTTCTACCACAAAACTTATAACTCTGATATTTTCTTTCTGTGAAACAATACTGTTAAGAGTACCGAGTGTGGTTTTCAGTTCAGGGAGTCCAGTGTTGGTGCGGGCGGCCGACGTATCCATACACCAGGACCCTGACAACTGATTTCCAACTTTGTGCATGAAAACACAGATTGTGTGTGTGTTTCCAGATGTTTTTAAATGTCATCTCAAACCAGTTCAGCTCACCAGGTATAATCGTTTGACAGTGTCATGTTGTTTATTTTAGGATGACTTTTCTCGGATGTCCAGCTAGAGCCCAGAGGGATGTGCGTACTGACAGCCTGTTGAGCGACGAGGCTTCGGTACAGGGCCCTCTTGTTGTTGAGGCACCATCGGAGGCACAAGCGGTACTACCATACGTTGGGCCACCAATGCCACCTGCCCCAGCAGTAGGCGATGCACGCCACTTGAGCGCACTGCACGAGTTCCAGCACTAGAGACCACCCAGGTTCCGGGGAGAGATGGACCCGCAGGCGGCTGAGGATTGGCTGGAGGCTATGGTGAGAGTCTTCAGTCTAGTGGGGACGACGGTAGACTTCATGGTGATCTTTGCTGCCAGCCTTCTTGAGGCAGCAGCAGGTAGGTGGTGGAGCCACTTGTTCCAGTTTTGCGACGGGATGTCCTTCACATGGGAAGACGTCAAGACCTTCTTCATGGTGGAGTTTGTGCTAGTAGCTCTACACCCCATGTGTGTACAAGAGCTTCTGCCTTTGTCGTAGGGTTTTCGATCAGTAGCTGAGTCATCTGTGGGCAATAGACATATGATGAAGAGGTCCAGGAGGACCAGACCAGCAGTTGGTCAATCTCGGGTTTTAGGATCGGTGGTGCGGGGCACCCTGGGTGGGGTCAGACCCAGGCGTGCCAGAAACGGACAATGTTTCTCTTGCGGCAGGAAGGATCACCTGGCACGTGACTATACGAATCCCTGCATAGTTGATCAGCGGGTGTTGGAGGATCCACCAGGGGAGAAGCAGCGACTGGTGCTTGAGCAACAGCCGAGCAGGGGACAAGGCAGTAGAGCTCCGGGAGCAGGTGGACAGGAGAGGAACTAGTGGATATGTCCCTTGTACTTCTAGTTCCATGTTTTTGTTGTATTCGTGTATTTGTAATATGTGCTGCAATAATAAAAAGACACTTATCTTTGTGATGTTTGTTTTCCTGTCCTTTTTGTTTGGTTGATACTGAGTGGTCCTGGTTAAGACTGTTGACTTGACCCTCACTTTCGAGATTTCTACTGGAGGAGACCTAGTGACCTCACATTGATGCCGACAGTGTGACTCGACCCTTGGAGGCGAGAGTGACATTTGGATCTCTTGGTAGTTACGTCGAGGCCTTATGACGTCATCCATGGAATGAATGCATCATTCATGTCAGAATTGACTGTATTAGGAAATGGGTGTGGTTCATCGAGGGGATGAGATCGAGTTTCTCTTTTCGGCAAAGGAGAAATTTTTAGCAGCTCTTTCAGATCATAGGCAAAGAAGGTGAAGGTCATCCAGGAACGGATAAAGACTGCACGGTGTAGTAAGAAACATGAAACTGGCACCAGTCTTAGAGACTCGGGCATGTTAAATTTTTCAACAAGTGGAAGCATTAAGGAGTGATGAGTCTACGAAGTCGAAGACTTGGAGGCAGATCTAGGAGAGAAGCATGAGGTGGTGTACATTTTAACATGCTACAACCACCCGCCTTAGTTATCCCCGCTAGGCTCAGGGATCTGGAGGGCGGAGGAAGAGTGCGGCTACATGTGGTCAAGGAGTGTGACCCAATGGCTATAAAATTGATTCAAGGGACCGTCTATGTCCACTAATAGCTGCCATAGTAACAGGAATTGATACAAATCATTCCTTCCTTTGACAAATCATGTCCCAGACCTATAGTTTCCGGTAAGCTGTAGACTTGAAATTCACGTCTGGAGATACCTTGGGAGAAGACTCTATAATCACACTTATGCCGACAGTGTGGTCCGACCCTCGAGGTGAGAGTTTCGGTTGAAATCTCTTGGTGGCAGCATCTAGGCCTTACGACGTTGGTTTGAGTATGGACTGGGAAATCAGAGTTCATACACAAATTGACGGTATTAGGCAAAAAGGTTGTGGTTTAACTACGATGTAGAAATGGGGTTTCCTTGGACGGCGAAAACAAAGGAAACCCCAGGCAGCACAGGGTAACTCATGCACAGGAGGGTGCGACCGATCACTCTTGAGTCCGTCAACCGTACCCTCATGGAAGCAGTTGTTTTGAGTTATAGTTCTAAACAGGAGTTGGAGACCTCTGGAGTTCGAGGATGACGATCACATCCTTATACGGATCTCACCTCGACGAGGTTTACAGAGATGTGACCAAGGCGGCAAGTTATCTCCGAGGTTCAGCGGACCTTCTTAGGTCCTGAGCTGGGTAGGCGGGGTGGTTTACCGCTTGAACCATCCACCTTAGTTGCACCAGGTGCACGAAGACTTCCACGTATCTCAACTGAGGAGATACGTGCTCGACCCTTCGCATATCATCGACCATGGGGACCTGGACGATGGCGATGGGATGTCTTTCACGGAGGTTCCAGTGGGGATCGAGGATCGACAGGAGCAGATCCTACAAGGATGATCGATTCCTCGGGTGCACATTCTTTGGCAGTACGGGAACCTCCAGGCAAGCACATGGGAGCGGAAGGCTCAGATGCGTGCTCTGTACCGCTTTTGTGACCCTAGTTTGTGTTGAAGCTTTATGGGGACGTAAAGCTCTGAGGTGGGAGTAATGGTAAGACCCCGAAATTTCATGGAAATTTTTTTCTTAATTTTCTTTGGAATTTTACAAGAACGCAGTTTCTGACGGTGCCTGATTCCGAGGCCCAGTGTGCCTGGAATTAATTTTCGAAGTTTAGCTCAGGTACGTTCAGTGAACAAACGAGCGGGTTTTTCTAAATTTCGAACCGGAGCTCGGAATCGAATTCTGAGGGCACCGATGGAATCGCAACGCCGGTATTTGCTTAGAAATGCCTTTTCTGGAGTTGCGTTTTCTCGGGTGTAGATTTTAATTTTTGGGGTTAAGTTAAGAAATAAAATAAAGTGGTGCGACATCTTTATTTTATTTCACTTAAAGCCACTTAAAAGCCACTTAAGCTAAGTTAAGCGGATAGGGTGGAACCCAAAATATCCTACCCACTTGGTAGGATATTTGTGAGGTAGGGCCCACACGAGCCCCACCATTTCATTCCTTCTAAGTAACGCACCTGCGAAAACCCTCTTTAATGAAAGTCAACTGTGCGTTTTTTCTGGTTAAGAAACACCTCATTAAATTGGGCGGTTAAATCGTTAGAATTAATTCATTGATTTAATTGTTCGTTTGTTTTATTTTGAAATTCAAACGTGTCATGTGCGTTAATAAAATAAGATAACTCTTATTTTATTTCTATTGGAACTTGTGGCGTGGAGAGGATTTGGAGGATAGCGTTCTTCTTCGACGATGAACGCGAAGAACGCGAATAACGCGATGAACGATCTGACCTCTGACGTAGAATACCAAACCCTCGGAGATCGACGACACGATGCCGTGTACCGCGACATCAAAGAAGTTTCTTCCACGATTATCCTTCTCTTCCGCGACGATCCTCTTCTTTCGCGATGGTTAATTCCGCGACGAACTCGTGTTCGACGACAATGCTTGAGGTAGGGAATTGTGTTTGAGAATGATTTTATACCCTCGTTTCTTTCATTCTAAAGAAAACAAGGAAACACGGATCAACTTATTATCTAGTTGATCCATGCACGTTTTCCTTGCGGGTTGGGAATTTTTGTTGCGGGAAGTTGTGGGGGCTTATTTTTATTATTGATCATGATCTCATCTGTCGCCTTTCTTGGTTTCATTTTGGGCTGCCTGTTATCATTCTAACAGGGGAAGGTCGGACCGCATGAACATGGACGACCCTCCTTCCCCCCTTGTTGTTTGAGTTTGTTGCGGCACGTGAAAGGCACCGCGGTGCCATTACACTGCGCGGAAACGAGAAGAACAAATGCGGCGAAGAAGCATGGCGCCGTCGCGCCATGCCGTTGGTGCCGAACGAAACCGCGGGCATAGTCAGGGCCGAGAAGGCGATTTGAAGACCCCACGTTTTGTTGTCAAAGTGAGGATTGACGAACAATGGTGAGGTGGGTCGCGAAGGCGTTTTGAAGGCATTGCAGCGAAGGTCGGGTCCCGGGATGATCTCTGGCGAAGACCCCAGGCGAATCGGACCACTGGAGGGCATATGATGGTCTGCAGAAGCCCTCGCCAGCACTCCACGCCAGCGCGGCGGGGCCAGAGGTTGGGGGCGGCGGTGCCGGGGGCGCCGCCGGAAGAATCCGCCATGGCTGAAGACGTGGCCGCGCGGGACCGGGGAACGCGGAACGTGGCAGCGCGCCGCGTCCGGTGACACGAAGCGGCCCCCAGCGCGAGGGAAACGTGGCTCCTTGGGTGTGACTGCGCGGCCATCACCGAGGCGCCCAGGCCGGGCCAGGCTGCGACGGCCGGGCCGTGCCCACCCGGGTCGGGTCAACCCGGTTCGGGCCGACCCGGGGGGGGGGGGGGGGGGGGGGGTTGGGCCGGGTCGGTCCAGGCCCAGACCCGCCGTTTTCGGACCCCTCACAGTTTTCCACTCATATCATGAGCTTTAGACCTTCGATAGATGCACCATCAGTGGTGATGAGACCATTGGATCGAGACGTTCATTTCGGTATATTACACTGAAGGTTTCGGAATACCTTGGGTTCGGCCGGGTTGGTTCGGATATGAAACCAATCGGGCCCTCGAAGCGGAAACACTTATATCTTGAGCTCCGGACGTCCAATTGATGTACCGTCTACTTTGATTGATTCCTCTAAGTGAGATGGATCTTTTGGCTTACCCCGCTCCAGATATGGATGTCGTCGGAGTGCGGTCGGGATGGTTCGCTCACAAAACCAACAGGGCCTCTGGAACGAAAAAGCCAATAACTCACAGACTGGGCGTCCGATTGACGCGCCGTCTATCTTGTTGATTTCCTCTTGATGAGACGGAACTTTGGGAATACTTCACCCGAGTTTTGGTGGTTGTTGGATAGTGGCCGGGTTGGATTGTACTCGAAATCCAACAGGGCCCCTGGAACGGAAAAGCTGATATCTTTCCGACTAAACGTTCGTTTGACGAACCTTCAGCGGCGTTGGTGATAACGTTGTGAAATGGTACCTTTGGGTTTACCCTATGAGAGTTTGGGTATAGTTGAGATACGGCCGGGTTGTTTCTCACACGAAACCAACCGGGCCCCTGGGATGAAAGGGCTAGTAACTCACAGACCAGGCGTTCGATTGACGCGACGTCTGTTGCATTGAGACCCCTGTGACGAGGCGGTCCTTTGGGATACATCTTCGGGGGACTTTGAGATACTTGGAGTATCGACCTGTAGGTCATGGAGCTGACCCTCCCAGAGACGACCATGTGGATTACGGAGACCGTGTAGCCGACTGAGACCTGACGAATGATTGACCGACTCGAATTGGAGTGAGTCGACTAGCCCAGTGGACGGAGCACTACTTTGTGAGGTGCAGACCCATGGCGGACGGAGCACTACCTGTGTGACAGTGCAGACCCGTAGAACTCATCTGGAGAGTACCTCTGCAGGTAACTAGGGGGTGTGCACTACTGTGTTTTAGTGGCATTCCCCGGCGGGAAGCACTACTGTGTTTTGGTGGCTAGCCCGTGGTACTTGACAGGAGGAGTACCTCAGCAGTCTATGGTTAGTGAGCAGTACCTTGGAGTCATGACAGGACCATTTTACACTCCAGAGACGGAGCTCTTCTACAGTTATGGTTTCGATAATAAAAATCTTGGTTTGAGCTGAGTGTATGACCTTTTTGTTTCCTTATAATTGAGATGGGTTACTTGATAACTTAGGTATATGTATGGGCATATACCTGGGTAGTGGTTATCCGTTGATTTCATAATCCTTGTGTTTCCTCATGATTGAGATGGGTTACTTGATAACTTTGGTATATGTATGGGAATATACCTATGTAGAGGTTATCTGTTGAGATCATCTTTGTGGTTATCCTTTTTGGTATTAGTGAGACCTGGAGGGTCTCAGGGTCCCTACTGAGTATCGTTATACTCACCCCTGCACGGGATATTCCCGCACCTCGTTGTGTTGGTTGCAGTCGACAGGCTATGCTGACAGAGGCCGAGTGTTCGAGGACTGGACGGTACCCGGAGGTGGACTACACGACGAGTCAGGACTCAGATGTGGACTACACGATGAGTCAGTATCCGGAGGTGGGCTTCACGGCGAGACGACACTCCAAGGAGGTTGACGGGTGAGAGCGTTGTAAAGGCGATCTGTACCTATCCTTCAGGTAGGATCCATGGTGGATGATCCCGGAGCTGTGCCATCTGTACCTACCCTTCAGGTAGGATCCGAGGAGGATGACCCTGGAGCCGCTTCTGTCCTTCCAGCTGTTGTCTTTTTCAGTTGTACTTTGTTCAGCTGTAGTTGTACTTTCATTTGGGTTTGTATTCTGGCCTATTTACCTTTAACAACTTCTCTTTGTACTTTGTGTTTTACTTTTGCTTGTACTCTGTGGTGTTTTATTTACTTTTATAAAGGAAATTCCTTCCCAGTTATCGGGATTTACGCCTCTGGTGCTAGTCGCCAGCCCCTGGACTATGGAAGGCGGGCTTGGGGTAGTCAAGGCATGGGCCCCGAGGATGGGTTGTGACAATACCCCCATGGTATGATGTGTTATTTTAGTATGAATAATTTATATAAAAAAATTAATTTAATGTCTAAAAATATTAGGAACTAGTAAATAAATTCCAACTGAATAATCCAAAAATAATATAAGGAAAAAGTATAATGATTTACTGGAATGTAACTAAATTACAATATATAAATAATACTAGTAAAAGAAAACCAGAATCTAAAAATGTATCAAAATTATTCGATTCAAAACATCGTTTTCATTTCACCACCAAAATCCATCCCATCTGCAATGTAATAATAAATAGAAAATTCCATTTCCCTTCTCCAAACCTAGATCTAGGTAGTTTGATAGCTTACCAAATGGAATCCAAAATAGGATGTGACTGTAACTCCGTAGGTCAACACCACCATGTTTGAACAATCCCAAATGTTATGATTTTTAGGAAATAAATTGATAAACTTG
Source organism: Viscum album (assembly GCA_963277665.1). Lineage (NCBI taxonomy): Eukaryota > Viridiplantae > Streptophyta > Magnoliopsida > Santalales > Viscaceae > Viscum > Viscum album. The sequence goes on from OY728165.1 coordinate 178,607,831, forward strand.
TTCTCTAATTAATTCAAAAATAAATGAAATACAATAGAAACTGTCCTTGGCTCCATGTTTGAATATCTTTGAACATTTAGAACAAACCATCCAATAAAAATCTTATATTCATGGTAAGTGAACCTTCTTTGGTTTCATATCTTAATATATTTGATCATGGCCCACAACAATGCCAAACACAACCCCATAACCAGGGTAAAATCACATGCATCAGAGTCACGCTAATTTCCTTTTGTGAATATCTCACAACCATGACATATGAAACCATATACCCAAGGTAAAAAATTCCCAGATAAATCCCAATATGATTTTCCACATCACATTTAATGTCATATAGGCATTACAACATGGGACTATAAAGACCCTTCTTACTATAAGCATTGCAACACATGACGAGGCTGATTCTGGTCAATATTTTTATTACAAAAAATATGTGTTCATGTCTAAGGGCCATACCCAATACATAATCATTTCAACATGGATCTCAAAACCATTCATAATAGAATTCATATAACAATATAACATAATTATCCGTAATGGATAATTGTGGTAATTTTCTTTTTCCTTTAATGTTATTATTTATTTATATAAAAAAAGATCAATATTCAAATCAATAAGTAGTAACTCATAAAATACTAATTCTATATCATTAAATAACCTATGTTCTCATGTCATTCAAAGAAACATTAAATCCATAATCTAAATCTGTTATATTCAATGTTTGTTCACTAAAACGAGTTTCTATAAGCTATTACAATAAAAATTTGATTCTAGTAGATTCCAAAGAATGGTCACATTCAATATTAAATTAATTATAATTCATGTTATATTTGATACATTAAAATATTTCATATATTATGAAAATAACGAACTGTAATGATATGATTTTGACCCCTACACATTACTAAAGTAGAACTCAATGCTTCTATTGTAATATTCCCATAAAGAAGAATGAAATGATGATATCCTTGAGGATCTATGATAAAAACTGATCCAGCTCCAAAAAAATTGCACATAGTCATTATATTGCATTGAAATTGTTGGACACAAAATGGAAATATGGTAAGAACCTAAGAAAAAGTAAATAGTAGTAGTTTATTTAAAAATTGGGATATCTAAAAGGTTGGATTCCACTTTAAAATTACTTGATGATTTACTTGCTTCAAGAAGAAAATTTTCTAGTTCAGATGTAATATTATTAGTCCTAATAGAATACATTAATAATACATGTCGAGGAATTTCAGGACATGTAATATAGTAACATGTTGTGTAATTAGTTTTTATGGTATACAAAAAATAACATGTCAGCTTGGATTATATTATTAAATACATTTAAAATTTACAGGATGTGTAGACCCTTTAAAAGGCCTAGAAATGATCCAATGATTGGGTTTCATACCATTTCCTTATTATACTACCCATAACCCTTTTAAAACATCCCAACATGCCATGAATTTTTGATAACTCATGGCCCATTTTACTTAGAATCTATTAATTCAAAAAAAGCATACCTCCTAATTAGTAAGTTATATTTCCCAAAAAGGCTCTCCACATAGATCCCCTCTAGTTATTTATCATGTTTAATTGCAACCAATGACAGCATTTATTCAAACAACTGGTATACATGCCAGAATCAATGACATTAATGTTTAAGGACAGTCAAAAATCAATAAAAAAATATGTTTAATGAAATATCAATGAGTTATGTATCCCAAAAAAGAAAGGTTCATACATCATAGATTTAAAAAAAGGTGTCATGGTTTATAAATACCTTGAAATATTATCATAATTATATGATTGATCAATCAGATTAAAGAAACCTAATTGTATTTATAAACATTTATTTATGTGATTAATGATCTGAAGACAAATTTTGGGTATTACATGGTTTCATAAATAATAAAGTATCTTATTTGATGTTTTTAATTAGAATTCCCTTTTATTATAAATTTTCATTTGAATGCCAATTTCCATCCTCAAATTTTTGATTTTGAATTACTAGTGAAATCATATAACAGTATTATTATTTCATCCCATGTATATCATTAATATATAGATGATATTTGTTTTTATGAGCTACCTAATTTTTTTTTATTTTCCCTATGGTTGCGTTTTCAATTATATTATGCATGTAATTGTTATTGATGTGCCTATATTATTGTGAGATAACATAGAAGGGGATGATAGGAATTAGTGATAACATTTGTACAATTTTTTTATATTAAAGTATATATTTTTCGGTGGTTCTAGCTGCATTACACTTTTATTATGCCTTTTAGCTTACATCATAAATTTTTGTCAATACTACATAAAAACATTATTTTTTATAGTGTTCAATAAAATTTTATACTCATTTCCATGATACTCATTCCTCCCAAAAATTATTATCTACTATATCAAAAGATGATTACAAATAGTACTAGGTTATACCCCAAATTACAAGCACGTCATACCCACTAACACCAATCCACATTTATCAATTTTTTATATCCCTATGACTACACATTATTCTCCCATTATTCGTTATTCCCCTAATAAAAAGTCATCTTAAAACATGTTAAACCACTTACCTGAATAATTATTCTTATAATGACAATATCAACTATAGAATGATATTTTTTATTGTCACCAAATATGATATTTTTGAATAAAAAATATATTATTTTTCAATTCAATAACCTTTTCAGATAATCGGTATTTCTCAAATATCTCTCCATAACTATATCAGATTAATTACCTCAATGCAATAATTCTTGTGGAATTAATCTTTATGTCTGATGATTTCTCAACCTCAATCAATTACTCACTGATTATAAAATATATCAACATATCCATAAGATAGTAAAATTATTTTAGGATCCTTTATCACCATCTTCATTCACATATTTATACTCTGTATTTTTCATTTGATTATATCTTATTATTATATGATTTAATACCCATTATTTATGTACAAATTCTAATGTGGTTAAATTAAACACATTTTTTATATATAGAATATAGTAAACTTATTTATGATTATGTATTTATATTACTCATTTTACATATCCTAATGACCATGAGAATTATTCTTCAAGCATCTCACATGAAATACATGAGATATTTTAGTATGGGTATATCCTTTATTCATGTGTTGCATTATAAATATTTTGTGAGTTTGAGTATTAATTTATCTTTTTGTCTTGTGGATATGTGATCACCCATGTCTTATATTGAATGCTAATGACAAATACATCAGTAGTGTCGGTATTTCATTGTGTTTTGTAGGCATCATAGGTGAATCACCATGAAAGAATGAGAAACATTTTGAATACCTTATGGTTTGGATTTCATATTTCTGAAAGTGGTATTTTTATTTTGGAATAACCATAGAATCTCATCTTGAGGTAACATTTCAATTTCATGCATGTAATACAGATCTTCAGGCATGTCCATTTCAATCATTCAAATGTTCTAGTCAGTAAGATTTACATCATTTGAACTTTCATCTTCATTAGTAAACCATCATGCATGAAGAAATTTTTTTTATGCGTGATAGTACATGAATATAATGTCGGAAAAGTTCATCAAGTAACTTGAATCATGAGACAAAATAATGGATTTTCATAAAGTGATAATTTAGAAATCGGTTTTATTGAATGATCATAAAATATCTATAATGGTGAAGAATACATTTTTGTAGGATTATAGAGATTTTTGGTGGATGTAGAAAATCACTGGCTCTATAATGTGATCTAGATCAATGTGACTGAAGAGTTCAAGAAATGTTCATAACATTTAAGATGTCCAATAGTTATTCATTGTTGATCCATCTAACATTATATTTTTTTTCACAAAATGTTATTCCTTATCACATTTTGTGTGCCATCATCTTTTAAAAAGAAAGTATTAGGGTCCACTCCTGAACCCCCACATTCACCATCTTATTTTGTGTCTCTGTACCACTGTGCTTCCCGACATTGTGGCCCCGAATCTTCCCCCAGATGCATCATGTGTGTTTGATATCATGTGACCCTTAGAAAATTCCCATCTAATTATTATTATACCATGTGTGTCTTCAGTTATTTCTTCTCCAATGGGGGTTAACACTTAGACACACATATGTGTGGTTGATGGGTAGAAATTGGGGGATGAAATGGTTGGACATCATTTTAATAAGATCCTTATTCATATAATTGAAAATAATATAATTATATATATGTATTCCAAAACATATTCAATAATTATTTTATAATGTCAGTTCTATAATATATGAATAGTCAATCATTACAAAGATTCAGTAATCATGAAACTGTAATTAATTGTATTTTTCAATACATTCAACTAAATCAACATCATTTAATTACTATTATTTCATCAAAATCATAATTCTGCTTCATCAATTCATAAAAATAGAAATTTTCATGGCGTTACTTGTATAGAAGTTGTTATATCTCATATGGACATGTCTTGGGAGTTTAAAACCAAGTACATCAAATGTATCATTTTTGTATGGATTATTGTTCAATCATGATATCCAATTATATTTCACGTTTCGATTAAAATTATCCAATCAGCATACCTTAAAAAATATCTATTTACTTGATCATTGAATAGTAATGGAAAAATGTTCCCAATAGTTTCTTTTCCAAATGCCCACACCAATTGCAAATGTTTGTAGTTGGATTTTTATGGAATATCATCATATGACTGTGAATTGGTGGGAAAATAAATATGATCTTCTAATAGAAATCACATTCATTATATGGGTAATGATTAATATTTAAAGGGGTGTTTTATCAAATGTTTATGGATATGCTCAACATCATATATATTTATATTGTGTGTGATTGTGTTGATATATTTGATAATGACTTTCATGTGCTTACATTTGAACAATGGTGTAGAGTTGAAGAGAAATATCATATGAGGTTCTACACTAATTTCACAAAATTCATAGATAATGACAATGATTTAGTCGTAGAAACTAATTAATATACTATAAGAGAATATTAGAAAAGGATTCATTCATGCAAGTGTGTCACCATGGGGTGAATAATTTTTTAATAGGAAATACATATCTATGCGACTCAAAAATGATTATCGAATATATAACAATATCACTATCAACAAAAGTATCATCTACCACGGTATTGATGAATTGTTTGATCGACTACATTGAGATCATTAATTTTTCATGATTAACATTAATTCTCAATATAATCAATTGACGACCAGAAATCTTGATATATCCATGAAATTATTTAGATTAAGGTAACAAATCTAGATATATTCTGATTCCATGTGTCCTCACTAATTCTCCATTAATATTCATTTTTTTAATCAATAGAATCATTAGAGAATATCATGACATATTTTTGGAAAAGTAATACATAAAATATTCATATATATTCAAATAGATATGATGATAATGAAGATTAAATGAAAATTGTAATGAAGTACCATTGGAAGGATAAATATTATGAAAAAATTTCATTTTTGAATTCTTTCCTCAAAAGTATTCATTATTGGATCATATAATCTAAAATTACAGTAAATCAGTAGTTGGTTGAATGATATAATTTAGTAAAATTTTTTCTTTAACTAACCACTATGATTACGATATGTAGTTTACTTGGTTGGAATGGTAATATTGTCATCTTTTTTGAGAATTTATCATGGTTTTCTTATCACATCACCATGTTAACATGGGAAGGATCCATGTTCCATTTGACCTTTTAATTTATGGATAATTTCAAGGAGACTAAAAGATCATTGGTCGATATTCCTATCCTCACACAACCTTGTACTGGATATGGGTTTTTAATTTGGATTTATTCATAACATAATGGTATATGATCAGTTCTCTTACATAATTATATTTTAATATCTTATGACACCTGGAAATTGATGTTTCACGAGAAAAATTACTCAACTCCAGATTTGTATTAATAAGACTCAATTTTTTCATTAAATATAATGACAAATTATCATTATGATGATAATTTTGATTTTATAATGATCAAATATGTATTATGTATATTTTTAAATAGATATAGTTTAATATTTTCCGTACAAGATAGTTTGAGATTATTAATTTCCAGTACATTTCAATACATTTCCACCCTACGAAAGAGAACAAGGTGGTTGATACTCTTAGTTGATAGAATCATTCTAGATTATCTATAAGGAATTTAATGAAAGAAATTTTTTTTTGACATCCAATGTCTGTATATGTAAATATTGAGGGAAGATGAAAGATAATAATTTTCAAAATATGTTTTCAACCATCTATAAATGTGATGATTAATGAGGTAGTAAATGATGTTGTAGAAATGTAGAATAAGCTATGAAATGTTCTTGAGTTTAACCTAGATTACAATGGACTAATAATGTTTTAGAATAATGTATTTGTTCTATCCATGTCATATTTGAGTAATGATTTTTTTGAAGATATTCATATTTCATCATTTTCTACCCATCCTCAAATTAGGAAGATGCATAGAAATATTTTTTTGTACATTTGGAAGTATAACATGAATACCGATATTAAATAGTATCCCTATGGATATTTTGTATGAAAAATGTTACGGTCAGTGGATGTTGGTATAAGGGGGTATTATTACTATTACCTATAACAGAGTGGAAATATGAAAACTCCTCCATGGATTATTTCATTACACTCCCCTTAGCACAAATATGGAATAATAAAATACGGGTTGTAGTCTATCACCTTTCGAGAATTTATGTTATGGACATTGTACGGTTGTTTGTTGTATTGAGTTCTATTATATTTGATCAGGATATATGTTTTACATTAATGTTCTAAAAAATTCTTTTTGATTATTTGGATACATATTTTTTTATAATGATATATCAACCTCTAAATAATGGTTAGTATAAGATAAATATTAAAACTCGTGTTCACATGTTGTGACCAAGTTATATGGATTGAAATAGTATTTTGGATTAAAAAATTCCACCATTCATGTTTTCCAAAAAATATAAATTTCACTCAATCATTGAAATGATTTATTATGAATATCTATATTAGAGTATGTGTAGAACTCCAATGTAATGGGATGGATTTTGTGAAATAAATGTGTTTTGTCCATATCTACATATGGAAATGAATGAGAATGTTAGGGATATTCAACAAAACATAATGTTTTCTCAAATATATTTCAATATTTATGATGAATATCAATGGCATGATGTAGAATATGAATTTAGTGATAATTATATCCTTAAAAGATCACCATGGGAAAAAATAACGAGATTAGTAATAATGTAAATGATGATCCATATATAATTTGGAGAGTTTAATAATCATGATTGAGTTGGGAGAGTGTATATTGTTTAGAGTGTCCACAGTACCACTCTAGTGTTCGAAATTTGTTTGTTTTATATCTCCCATTAATTTTCCTCATCTAGCCCATGTATTAATATTAATGGTCCTAAAAACATAGCATGTCATTTATTATGTGTAAAAACTAATAGAAATATTTTATAATAGAAGAAAATTTCTATATAATAAGAAAAAACACCTAGAAAAAGTTCATGGGAGAAATAACTACTTTTAAGGATGTTCTTTATGAACCACAAGTTGTAATAAAATAAATATATCCATGTTTTATTATATATAATTGATGTATTTTGATTATGGTGTTGATTTAAAGGGTAATTAATGTAATAAATTGGCATATTATTATTTATTATCTTAAATATATTTAGTTTCATATATAGATAGTGATTCATAGAACACCATGTTTTATCAAGATACAATGTATTATTTAAATAGTGTTATCATATAGTTTCTACCTATCCATTTAATTGGAGTGAATGAATAAAATATACAAAATATTGAAAATTTAATTGTCTATAAATGTATAAAATCAATTCATCTCTTGAAAATTGATTAGAAATTAAAAAAAAAATTAATTATGACCTTTCTATGAAATCAATTTCTATACCTAGAAATATTTATTTTTGAAACATATTTATTAAATTTCATTTAATGAATGATTTCAGAGAAAATTATATATTATAAATTTAATCAATTATTTAAATATTCAACTATTTTTTGTAGATAATGAATAATAATAATAACCATTTTAATAGATAAATATATATTTTTTTAAAAATATTTCTATCATGATGTGTTTTGTGATTAGTTTCAAATTAGGTGGTTTGAATTTGGTAAATTGGGCCTTATTGGCTCAGTAAAAAGTAGATTATGTTAATTTATGTCTAAATTTTGTGATAAATACATATTGTTTTTATTATAAAAGTTATTGGAAAATTTTATTAGAAATTTATCATTTAAGGTTTTAAATGTAGTAATTTAATGGAAAACATTCCATGGGAATTACATATATAAATATTAATGGAATAAAACCTACAAAAATAAAAATCTATTAGTTTGAAATATCTCTTATATGTTGAAATTTTGATATATTTTTTGAATGAATTTAAATTATAATATTGGGAAAAATGGAATTATACTAGTGATGGCAATTTATTTGGAACTTTTTATTTATTAAATATCTACCCAAAATTTGTATTTAACTCTTGTACAAAATTTATCAAATTAAATATAAACATATATATATTGATTTCAAAAATGAAAAAGTAATATTAGATGAATGGGTTAATATTTACTATCAAATTTTTATTTGAATATGATATATTAGTGTTATATTAAATAATTAAATTCTAACTCCCCATTGTATTGAATTATTTAATGAAAAAAATCAATTAATACTGTTTAAAATGTCGTTAATGTTATTTTATTATACATAATATTTTATTAAATGATATAATATTAGTAAAATAATTAAATTAAGAAACATTAATGGTATATTGTTGTAAAACTAAACCATGACCCATTAATGGGACGTTTGGAATTTTATAGTATAATTTTTTACAATTAAATTATAGAATACATTAATATTACAACAATTGTCAAGAATGTTAATCAAGGGTTAGAAATGATAATATAAAATGTTATATTAAATTTTAAAATTTTTTATGATTGAATTCAGTCCCATATAAATTTTATATTTTAATATAATTTTTTTTCATCAATGTGGAAATCAAAATTAATTTTATATTTTATGAAATTATAGGGGTTCCCCTCCTGTTAAATATATAAAAATATAACCCCCCATCTTTCTAATTCATACATTATTGATCATTATAGGTTGAACAAAATATACCAATTTCTCATCTAATATTCCCTCTACACAGTCTTGTGGTGTTTGTCTTACCAGAATACCAACTGTAAAGCCCTTAAGAATAGTTAGTAATGTGTTATCTTAAAAAATAAATAATCACATTATATGAACACTTTATTTTTATTTATTTTATTAACTCAAATATATATTTAATATTTTAATAATATAAAAAATTAGGTGTTCGAAGTATACTTAAATTTTATTATGATTATGAATCCTAATTTTTTTCACACATTCCATCAAATGTGATGTTAATGTATCTCTCATACATATATAGGGATTACCGTCTCCATGTTGTGAGACAATTAATTTTCCACCACCAACATTCATATTTATATATTTTGTTAGTTTCAATTATTATATACGATATTTATGACATAATTTTTCTTCAATAATGATGTTATCATATCCACCTTCCTACATTCTACACCATTGGAAAATAATAGCATCCTTTATTCTTATATATGGATTACCATCTCTTTTAAGAGATGCATTTTTTAAATTTCTGTTTTAATTTTATGTTAATAATGAATGATTAAATGAATATATATGAAAAATATGATATAATAATGACTCAATAATAGTGAAAATTTATTTTCCTTTTTTATGTTCAATTATTCAAAAAATGAAATCAGTATTCATGATTAAGTAAACCCTCAAGTATTGATGAATGGTGTAATTATTTTTTGAATATATACCTTTATTTAATAAATATAAAAATTTATATAATATATATATATTATACATATATCATTTTAAAAATTATTTATTTTTTGATAAAATGATAATAATATAATTTTCAAAAACTACAAAACCAAAATATACATTAAATAAGAAGATATCACATAGAAAAGTGATTCTAATAAATATGTGTAAAGTACCAGGTAATACATGATATAAGAAAATCATAAATTTTATTATATATATGAATATTTTTATATAATATATTTAAAAAAAATATTTATAATTAATGATGTTTTCCAAATGTATATGTTAATTTGGACCTGTGTTATGGGATTTTAATCTCACATTAATTTAATTCTGACACATACAATATAAATAACATGTTTATTTTTTTGTTGTATTTAATTCCCCAAAATTAATTTTTTGAATATTATTCTGAATGTAATTTTGATTTAAATTGCGAGATATTATTCTTTATTTAATTTGAATTATGATTCAATCATTACCATATAGGTAGGGGGTTTATACTCTAATTTCATTCTTTACTGATATTGTTATTGTTTATGTACTGATGATAAAATATTATTATATATCTTTCAGCAATCTCAAGAAATTTATTATATTAAATATACTTTGGAAAATAAATATTTCCCTTTTATTTTTCCTCACCTTTTTTACTTAAGATAATGTAAATAAATTTTTAAGGAAAAATGAAATTATTATCCACATTAGTTGAAAATAAGTTGTCTTCTTTATCAAGGTTTTCTTAAAATGATTTAAATATGCTTATTATTTATCTCATATAGCTAAATAATTTCATTTTTAAAATTTTCTACATTTTAGAAAATAGTTTAGAAGGACTCTACTGGTTGTTTTTCTAATTCGTTACTTCTAAAAATGTGTAAAATGAATTTTTTATTTTAACATATACAACATTAAAAAAAATCCTTCCATAATGACAAATCAATGGTTTTAACCATAATTTATAGGATTCTAATGTTATTTAAAAAGATAAATTTTTATAAACTATTTTATGAAATTTTTAATCTTTAATGAAGTCCTTTCAAAATAGTATGGATACATTTTTCATGAATGTTTAATGATATTTTATTACTATATTTAGTCATCAAAGGAATTATCTATTGATTTATTTTAAGATTTAGAGGTGTATACTCTAGCGATACTGTCCATACTAATTTTATATATGGTTTATGTTTATGATTATAAGATTTATATAAAAACTGTTCCTCTTCAATGGGAAATACTATGATGAAATGTTGAAATGATAATGAAAAATATTGCATTTAAATGTGGTCTTCTATGATGAAATGAATTAATTATTACGAAACCAATTTTATTTCTATGGATTATGTCATGATGTAATTTTAATTAATATCTTTTCCACTAATGTGTTTTATGATTAATTATTTTATATGATTGTATGTCACACATACACATTATCTTTATTATGTGAAGTTGTGTAATTCCCCATTTATTTTTACTTTTATATTTTTTATTTGGATTTCATGGGTTTGTATTGGAAAACAATTGTGGTTTATTAGGAAATGAGAGAAGTTGGTGAAAAATTAGGACATTTTTGGGAAAACTGTACACCAGCCCAGGGAAATCGTTCACTCTCCCAACAAAACCATATTATCCCACTTTACACTTTGATATAGGTTACACATATTATCATGATGTTTAGGAAAAAATGTTTCAAAAACCTGTGTCCTATTAGAACATTAAAATTTCAAAATTTCATATTTTCTCCTCCCTTAATTTAAAAATCTAAACTCATTTTCTCACCCAATATTACCCCAATTACCAAGGCACACCTCTCACTACTACTCCACACCCGCAGGCTTTAATGTTTGGTTGATTCATCATAATATCATCATGAAACCATCTTTTATGTTCTTTCACCATTATATGTTCTCTTCTATTAGTCTCTTATCGGTTCATACATGAGTTATATTCTCCCCAAGGATTATGTTGGCCAATGATTGATTCAATATCAATTAATTTGGTTAAATATTATTTCTTTCGGTGTGCTACTTACTTTATAGAATCTATTCTTGGATTGACTTGTTGTTTCCACCCAGATTTGTTATAATTTTAAATAAAATGTATGTGGTTCCATTTAATAATATTTTTTCATTATGTAGATATACAAGGATGTTTCTTAAAAAAAATTAATATTGTTTTTCAGTGTGTGAAAAATTCATAATTTGTGATTTTATGTGTGTTTATTGAAGAAAAGTGTATTATCCCCCTTGTTAATGGAATGCGTGAATGGGTTTTGGCATGGTATGTAGGGGAAATTTATATCATGTTCAAAAAAGGGTGAATGAACATTTGAATATCATGTATTTTTGTGGAAAGTATATCCCATATATTATAGAAATTACCTTATATATCTATCTAGTTCGCAATATAACACTAACTAAACATTCAATTTTAAAAATGGTTTGATCGATCAGGAGATGGACCATTACATCTAGATTTAATCACCATCTGGACAAGGATCCTTGATCCCCACTAAACATAGTTTCTGAGATACTTCCAATGGTTATCTTACTATTATTCATATTTACATTTAATGTTTTATTATATAACATGGAATTATATTTTATATGATATTTCCTCCATTTTAAAACATCGAATGTTTTATTGTCATACATTAGATTATGATGGAGATGTCACATGGTACATAAACGAGAATATGATATAACACCAAACTTACTACCATTGGTGCATATAGATATTTGATTTGAATTAGGTATTGGAGAGGCCTATCATGGTGGTGATGGTAGTTATATGTGCTAGCCATTTTTAATAATTTTTTGGGGTGGTGGCTTGATAGTATCAACCAACATGATTCTTAGTGGTTTTTTTCATGTAGTCATTTTCACACCACAAATTTTTTATTTTGGATTTTGTTTTAATTGATATATTTGTAAATATTTATTTCATTGTTTTTGTTGATCACTCATGTTTTGGATATTTTTTATGATGTGATTAATTATTTATGTGGATAATAGCTAATTAATACTCTTGGTAGAAACTATTCCCAATGTTGTTACTTGATTCATGTGTAATAATTTCCATCACCTGAGAATTTTGAATTCCCATAGGGCCATTTTTTTGGCCATGTATGGTGTTAATACATATGGTATCCTATTGTTGTTCATTGAAAAATAATATCAAATGAATTTTTTCCATTATTTTGTTAATGTTACATTTGAATCTCATGATATATATGATCATTGGATTTTGGGCCCTGAGTATTCTCATATTAGTTTGTTTTATAGCAAACAGACCTCATGATAGTGATAATATCACAATGGTCTAATCAGACTTTTGTTTAACTAATCCTCCTGTTTTGATTCACATCAATTAGACTATGAAAGAATGCGATGTTAATGAGGATTTGGTAAATATTTTTTGGTTTCATTTTAGTTTATGTGGATATTGAAGTCATGTAATTGTTCAGAAAAATTATTGTTTATGTAATAATTATTTGATTATCCTATTGAATAGTTTAGAATCATTCCTCTATAGACACATATTGTGTAAATGGGGGATGAATGAATTGATATATATCCCTCAAAAATTTATCCATGATAAATAAAATTATTGTAATTGGGATGTCTGCGCTTTAGATTTGGGAGTAGGCTCAAGTCATACTCTTGATATGTAAATTGAACCATATCCGGAAAAGGACAATTCACATGTTTTTCTCAAGATCAATTCTCCTTCATCTTCTGTAAACTAGAACTCTATGATATAGAAAAATACAAGGAAGGGGTTAATTGAATTTTTATGTATTTAAATACTATTGAAGAAGTCAAGATAAATTCCATTAGTTGATGTTTGAGGTCCCCAGTCATAGCTAGTGGGACACTGTGGTTCAAGCATCAATACATGAGTAGATTTGATGGAAATATTCCATGATTTGTTTAATTAGAATTAATTCCAGGATACCTTTCCCCTCATATAGAGTTTACTCTTCATAGAACTCCTTCATAGGGACAAAACTGTGTTAGAATATTCCAACCATGTAATATATTTAGTCTTACATTCACCCTAAGTTGATTTATATTAGAAGTAAAGGGGTATAATGATTTTAAATAGGTTTGGTCTTGATGTTCGAGATCAAGTATTCTCCTTTATGAAGAATATATACACATAGGTGGTGTAAAATGCACTAATGGTCGAAATTTACTAGGAAAATAATAATGTTTTTATAGGATTACACCACCTATGGTATAGTTAAATTTGTGTCTGGATAGAAATTAATATAAATCATGATAATAAGTGAACTATGTACACGAGAGGATTCAGATACCTCACTTGGACATCCATGTCAACAACAACGGGTGGTTGATATATAATGATCCCCTATTGCAGAATATTTGGGAAAATGGGATCAATGTGTCCCAAACCTCTTAAACCCTACTAGTAGTATACATATTTTTTAAAACCTTAAAAATATCTATAAAATTATCCCATCCACATAGAGAGGTATACGGTCCTTATTGAATTGATATATACCATCACTTTTTGGTGAATATAGGATCATGTGTTATCATATTGCATGGTGTGGTAGAAAAGGAGGATATTCTAATGGAAATTGTACAGTCAATGATGTTCCACATTTTAGTTATCTAATATATTAAGTAGTGGATACCAACCAACATCAAGATATGTATTAGGTTCTAGTGATTTTTTTGAAGGACATGAAATTTTTTAGGGTACTTTTCAATTACATCTAATATATTAATATATTTATTTGATATGGGTTACTATAATTATATAATTTCATTGCCTCTTGGGTAACTGATGATGTTACCATCAAATATTATTCCATACTTCATGGAGTTGTTTATGATATATGGAATGAATAGGGAACAAGGTTATAAATGTATTTCTTATGAACTCACTCTATCTGAGGTTGTATTTGGATGTGACTTTTTGGTTGTTGAGATTGACCATTTGGATGGAATTTAGACCATGAATGGGATGGTTTGTTTGATTGAACACATTGATTTCTATCATAAGAGAGTATTTTCTATGGATCCCGAAGGGAGCATGTGGGTATTTTCAAGTGAATGGGTTCTATAATTAGGGAGATCTAGACTTCCAATTCTGGGGATGGGTAGCCTTGACTTCCAAGAAACCTTCATTATGCTAATGGGTGATGGTAGAGACTCTGATAAATAATTACCACATATTATAGATTAATTTAAGTATTTATTTCTAGATTATTGTTATGATTACACCTAGAAGGGTATGAGTGGTTTAACATCAATTTTGCATGTGAAACATAGAAAATATATCTTACTTATCATCATATAGATCCCACCATGTTAGGGTATTTAAAGATACAAATGGATTATTTTATCTAAATTAGATTAATTCAACAGAGAATATCACCTTATGCCACCACTCAATATTTTAAAAAATGGATGATGGATCCTTCCAATTGTGCATCGATTATTGAAAGATTAAATTAATAAAAATAAAAAATAAATATCACTTTCCCCTCAATGATTACCTATTTGAATTATTTAATGATGAGGTGGGTTCAATGATTTACAAATGATTCATTTTACACCATGTACATGTTAGAGGGGAATAAATTTCCAGTACATCTTTTCAAGGATGCTATGGAAACATTTTTATTTGGTAATTATTTTTATGTTAATGAATTTTACATTGGTATTCATTGATCTTATGAATAAAGTGTCCTATATTTACCTTTAATATTTGAATTTAGTGTTTTTAATGATATATTGGACTATTATGGGATAGAGTAAGGGAATTTTTAGCACCCAATGATCATTATAGAACATTCCATGACCATTATCTCTATGATAAGATCCCAATATTCATTTTTTTGTATCCATGAAGTTGTGAATTGGGCCATTTTTTCTCCAATCTTGTTGTTTCAGTGGAACTTGTGATTATCTGATTACTGAGTTCATTAAAAACAATGAAATGTCTTTTATAATAGTATTATCTTGATCTTTGATGGATACTACATGTAGTTTCTAATTATTTATCTCAATTTTAATATCATATGAACTCACTAACCTAAAAAGGTGTACGAAATGAATAGATCAGAAAATTCAAGTAATATTTCATGTAACCCATGGATTGATTTACTTCCACCACTATTTTGATATTTAAAGATTCCAGTAAGGGATACATGTTCTACATTGATTGTTCAGTTATGGGTCCTAAGTGTGTATTGATGTAGGACGGCCATCTGTTGGATCTGGCTCCATCCAAATCATGAATAATGAAAAGAATAATCATATTATTGAAATGGAAATAGAATTAATGGTTAATTCGATGAAGATATTAATTAATCAACTATATCAAGAGAAATTCATAGTTTACTCATATCATAAGAGTTATTATAATATTTCTCCTTAGAGGATATGAATCCTTGGAAACACTGATGGTTTGTGTTCCTTTAGGAGTCTAACTTTTCAATTATATATACCCTATGAAAAATGAATGAGGTAGACTATTTCATATGAATGGTGATGTAGGTTCATGATGTAAATGTTTTAGGTGATAAGAGGTCATTGTTAAGGATTGTTTCCCAAATATAGTTAGAAATCATGTTTCATTGTCGAGGAATATTCCTAGAAATAGCATAGTTTCTTCCCACTATTTTGAAGATCATTTAGTATGAGAAGCCTAAAGATTAATCATTCCAATGTTCTATGAAATATAAAATATAGAGGAAGTTATCCTAATGAGTGGTCATTATCATCATAGGTAATATTTTCTTTCAATGGTTGCTTCATGGATCTTCGATATTCTTTGGATGTGTTCAAGTAGGATAACCACCAATCATTGTGGGTTATTCATCCTAGGACTAAAAATATATTCTATATTCAAAATCCATTTTTTATAGACTTGGGTGAGGTGTGATTTACCTAGCATTTTCTACATGTTCTATACCTTTCACTAGGTGAAAACTATGAAATCGTGGTATCATTTTTTCTTCATCCACTCCTCATTCTGATAAGGATGTGGGAAGTGGTCAGCAAGGTCTTAATCATTTTATTTAAACATACACACAGGGTATGGAAAGCTATTAAATTAGTCAATTAATGGATATCTATGTATATCCATTTCATTGTAATCACGTATTCATGAAATGTGAATTAGTTGGGTTAGTTTTATATTTAGGATATCATCAGCCTCCAGGTTGTTCCATCTAAAATATATTTATATAGGTACCCCCCATTTTACATTTCAATTTATTGAGGTACATTAGAAGGCAATAGGGTGACAAATCAAACTCATTATGGAATACATCCATGTACAATTGGTCATATGGGGTAGATAAACCAACTTTTTAAACATGCACCATGCATGCAAGTAGGAAATTAGGTGGTCCTTCGAAAAAATATTGGATTGGTATAATTATTGAATAATAATAGTTTCTAATTCATGATTAAAATGGATCCCTTTACCCAACATTATTTTCATCAATTTAAGTCACATCTATGATGGACAAAAGATTGTGATGATTAATTACTTGTACAATTACTTTTGGAAGTTAGTTATTATAATTTATGATTAAATAGGAAAAATATTATGATAGTGGGATGTACCATAAATATTATTTCAAAAAAAGTACAACGATGTAGAGTTCACATTAGGTTACCCGGTGATTTAAAAAGTCACACATTACTTGGGTCAACATCATTTTGGTAAAAAGGGGATGATTATGCTAAATTATAATAAACCCTTTTATATTATAGAGATAATTGGTATGGTTTCATAAATATTATCTTTAATAATGTTGTTAACATTGATCGATAACATTTTCCTTATCTGGAAATTAATGAAGTGCAATGTAGACCCATATCACATGCTGAATTGGTAGGAACTAGAGATAGGGTTTGATTTTCCAATATGTCAATGAATGGTTCATGTAGTGGATTCCCAAATTAGTGTACTTGAAGGAAAATCCATATTGTTTATTTGGGTCCTTTAAGGGAAAACAATGGGTAACACAAGGCATGTGAGTGAATTTATTGGGGAGTAGTGTAACATCCCCACATATTCACTGATTAGACATTAAATTGAATTTTGGAGGGCCGAAATTGTTCTTGGTATAGATAATTTTAACATTTTTGTGTCATATTCATTAATTTTGTATTTGTTTTTTCCCTTAATTTGTCAAATTAATTTCAAGTTAGTTTTCAACCAAACTAATGACATTAATTTTAGAAAACTGGATATGCTTGTTTGGATCATAGTTAGGTGAAATCATTCATTGGCCCAGTGAAACCCATTCACCTAGAACACTGGAACTTTCCATGTGATGACACAAAATACAAAACTGATGTGCACCCCCATTTGGGAAACTATGTCTTCCCCTTTTCATTCTGGATAGATGTTTAGCATGTTGAATAATGATTTAGAAAATAATGTGGAAAATCCATGTGTCCTTCCTGAACATTAAAAATTTAGAAATTATAAATTTACTATCCCAATTTTTAATACCATAACCCATAATTTACACACCATTCAACCCTCTCTACCTAAGTAACTCCACCAATTCCTCCTCCACTCCCATGGGATCCAATTGATCAATTATTTTTCATACCATCATAATGAAAACTTCTATTTGGTTCTTCCTCCTCTATCACCATATCAAGTCTTAGTATCTTCTAACTTCCACCATGAGTTTAAAATTTTACAGTTTTTATTTTGATTTATGTGGGTTAAATTTATATATATATTGTTAAATCATGTTAGTTTTGGTTTTCACATTCCCTTATATTATTTACTCTTTCTGTGACCTATCATTTCCCCTATATTTGTGAATAATTTTTTTAAATTTTAAGTGGATCTATATATTTCAATTGTTTTATGAATTAGATATTCTTGTATTTTTCTTAAATAATCCATAAATTTAGTTTGGGGTGTGTAAAAAATAATAATTTTAGATTTTTGGTCTGCAAATTGTTTGATTAAGGATAAAAAGCCTTGAAAATTTTATATGTGAATTTATGATGGCTTGGTTTGTGGAAGAGAATTTGTTTCATGGATTAAATGTGTAAATATCATGTTAATCCTATGAATATAGGTGGGAAGAATATGAAATATATTCTAGTAATAACCCACCGTATCTAGCTACTTCACAATACAACACTAATAAAATAGTTATGATCAAGATTGTTTGAGTAGTACAGGAGATGAACCATCGCATCTAATTTTGATCACCAAGAGTTAGGGGATACAATGCCCCTATTTAACCAAGTTACATAAATATTTTGAAGATATCTTAAATACCTTTTTATTATTTACATTAATTTTTTTATTTTATTACAGTGAATTCTTTCAATTCAATATTTCCTTTAAATATATATATTATATTTCTAATTGTCTTATAATTGTTTTGCAATGAATAATCTTGGGGATACCTAATACCTAATATTCATGTGATCTCTCAACCAATACAAACACACATGCTTATATAGATAATATTTTTTTGACATAGGTGAAATAAATGCCTCCTATGTTACAGATGGTTGTTCAATGCAGTAGTTGTTTCTTTAGGATAAATTTTCATGGTGATGGATGAGGGTATGGGCCCACATGATTCATAGAGGTTTTTTCATTTAGTTGGATTCAATCCCATTTATGGTGATATTGGAGTTTCCATTTAAATTCAACATGTTTTACTATTTAATATGGTTTTCCATTTGATCTCGTTTGATAGAAATATTGAATATGATTTGATTTATTAATTATATGGATTTTACCATGTTAACTTTCATGGTTGAAGCAGTTCATAAGAGTCTTACTCAAGACTAAACACCCACTTACAACCCATGAGGATCTGGAATTCAGATTGGGCCATTTCAAAATCCATTTCATGTGTGGGGTTAGATTGAATCATTTTATTGTTCATGAAATTGTGGTTCTGTTATATAAAAGTATGACAGTTACAATAGAACCAAGGTATGTGGTTACATTATAACTGAGAACGACTGGTATGTAATAACAAATGATATTGGTCATGTTATATCTATGACATGGAGGGAATGTTTGTTTGGCCAATGCATTCAGAAAAAGTTGATATATCATGGGACAAAAAAGATGCTAATGGGGATTGAAATGAGTTTATTAAGTGTATTATCTCACAACTATAGTATTTTTATTGAACCATGAATATTGTAATGGTTTGGGGATTGAACACATTCCACTGTGATTATATTGGATATGAGCATAATGAACTAAGAGAAAAAAATTCTATTCTTATATATATGACACAAACTCATGTCTTATGCTAATTTTATTCTTGCAGACCCAATGTTCATGGACCCCATTATGATTCATGTCTTATGACTTGACAATTCATATGTTATCACTCATGATTATGATCAATGACAAGAAGGTTATAATATTTAAATGCCATTATCATGATCTCATTCCACTGTGTTCATTTTAATACAAGAAGGTCATTGATATCTACCTTTTTACCCATACTAATCTTTTAATCTCATCCATTCATATGATTATATTTACCATGATATAAATAAAGGTACAATGTGGAATATTTCTAATATGGGTTCCAGTAACGAAAATCATAGTGGTTAATAATATAGATCATTTATGTAAATTTATTTATGTGCCTTTTTTTCAATGCCACAAGACCTATACAATAATATCATAGATCATAATGTGATTTAATTAATATTTTTATTTTAAATTGTTATAACTTGAACTATAAATACTGTTATAGATATCATATATTCTACTAGAAAAGAAAATAAATCATAAGAGTTTAATATGATTTTTCAAGGGTCTGATAAGGGTATAGTTCTGAACTGATTTCATCTCCCTAGTACTGATTAACTATTCAAATATATGATATGAAAACATTAGTTATAGGATATCAAAATGAGGTCATGATTTCCCTAGTTTTGGGATAATCTTTTTAAAACACAATGTAATATTTTTAAGAGAAGGTAATACCAATCAGAGTTCCTTATGATGGCTTTTGGATTTTCAAACACACTGTCTATGTTTTTGGATATATTGAATCAATTCTTATATCATTATTAAATCATAAATGTCGTTATAATCATTGATTTTATATTTGTGTACTCTCAATCATTGGACAATACACTACATTCATAGAATGTACAGTGTAGAATATGTGAGCATCAGTGGTTTTCCAATAGCTCAGTGATTATTTTTTTATGCATGATGTGAAATTATTTGGAATTATTATATTTATGGAATGAACATTATTTGGAACAATGAATATTGATGACATTTTTTCGCTTGACCATCCAATGAAAAACATTAGTACATTTATTTTTTATGAAATGAAAGGTTACTAAAACAGGTTTATTCATATAAACTCTCATTAGGTATCACTAATGATGACTGAAATCAATAGGTGGGTGATTTTCATTTTTCAGACTCTTGTGATAGAACATTATTTGAGGAGAATGAGAGGGTGATTCTAGTTCTTATTAATCATAAGGAGTATAAATTTTATTCGAATATATCATAAGCTAGACTTTTGGTAGTTATAATTCTTATTGAGAGTTCTATCATATGGTTCTAGACTACTGAGGTCAGAGGTTCCAAACAATCCAATTAATGTTATAGTGCACAAAATAGTGTTGGAAATGATTAGAAACTATTTTAACTACATATTGGGTAATTGGTATGCAGTTTTTATAGAATATAATATCTATAGGTGTTACTTTTCTTAGTTGTAACTGAACCATAATTATAGGAGGTGCTTCAGTTTCCACCATTTTTTCAATTCTGAGATAGAATAATTTCCTAAAAAAGGGGACATTATATTCGATTCACTATGTAATAATACATGGGGGTAGAGTATTCATATAGATTGTAGTGAGTAGTAGATTATTATCCTCTACATTGATATTCATATTGATGTTGAAGATTATCATGGTAAAAAGAATCTGACAACACAATGTGTTAAATCCACTCTTGCATTTATAGAAAATAATATTTATTTATCAAAGATAGTTTTACATTTCATAAGGGACCATATATATTGTAGGATTACAACAAATCATTATTCACTATATATTGATGAGGTTTTTTATATTCTAGTTTTTTTTGTGGTCCCTATGAACATAGATTGATATTCTAAATGATTTTCACATTCCTCGATAGGTGTTTTTTGTCAAGGGATTCCTAATAAGTAACCAAATGTCTAGATAATGTATTTGGGGAAATCCACAATAAAGGACATACATGTTTTTCCTTCGTGAGGATTCTCCTTCTAATATGGGAGTTGTAACTCCCCGACCCTAGCTACATAGAGTGGATGTATTATTATAAACCATTGTCGTGATACAATGAATCATTTCCTGAAATACCGACCAATTTATTAGCCATGGAAGTACTAGATACATACATATTTTTTACAATACAATTTGAATTGAAAAAAAAGTTGTGTCTCTGTAGAAAACACTCATATCCCTTAGCCTATCCCTGTAGGTCGGTCATAATTTATTTCCTCATGTCCTGGGGAAAATAAAACATAAGAAAGGGGTGAGCTCCGATTCTAATTAAGGATAACAATATAGTAGAATCATTTTTAAATAAGAATAAACATTTAAGGTAATTAATAATACAAAAAAGACAATCCTTTTAACATAAAAATAAGCATAATATGGAAAATTCAAATCAAAGAATGCCATTTACTTATTCAAATGGACATTTAACTAGTTAAATAATAACATGCAATGTCAATATTTGATTTAATAATGATGAATATCATAATGTTGGACATCATAACCACATAATCAAGGCCTCATGGATAGAGAAAAATAATATTTTGTCGACGCCTTGTGCTATGAAACTAGATTATCTCAAACAGACTGATAGATGTATCGAGGCACTATATAGGGATCCACCTATCACATTCTATGTTCAATGCATTCCTCATATGAAAAGGTTGAAACATTAAAAAATTCATTCGTATTAATACAATCATACAAAACTTCAATACATTAACCATAAACCATGAATGGAATACAGATAACACATCCACAGTCAAGCATTTCCCAAAACCATCAAAATAATATGGAATATTGTATCATAATAAATCAACTTCAAACAAATGTAAAATCAATCGAAAGATATTGACCTTGATGAAGTCAAAACTATTTAAGAGAAATACCTCATTCGATTTTGAAATTGTATAAATGTCACATTATTATAAAAGAAAATATTTATTTTGAAAATATTCTTACAAGATAGTCAGGGATATTTCAAAGGTGCTGTAATGGAGAAAATAGCCTCTCCCTCTATATAATTTAATAAAACAATAATACCATAATTATTTGAAAATGTTATAAAGTACATTATTTGGAAAAAGATAGAACGATTCATTTCAATACATTTTATAAAAATTAAATCTAGAGTATAAATGAATTTAGCACATTTTATAGGAAATAGTGAAAATGTTTTGAAATACATTTTTTTGAATCACGGATGTGGATGATAAAGAATTTTGAGTAGATACTTACATATAAACAACATTAGATAATTCTTTAATATTATTAAATAACCACATACATAAATATTATATCATATATGATATTTTAATATTTCTTTGATAAAAATATTTATTTAGTATCATTGATTTAGGTGTTAAATGATTCATTTTTAATTATCTGTTTTGTTACGTAAGACATGTTTGTTATTGATAGGATTTATTTGATTCATATTAAAAATGATGTTATTTTTTTAAAAAATACAATCATCAAATAAAAATATTCTATAATGGTTACAACGGGGAACAAAATCTCATTGTGTTCATAGAGACGGTAATACATACGTACGCATGAGAGTCAATATAATTCTATTGATGGTGAATTATTATATAATTGGGAAACATATTAAAAATACAGAATTATTAACTTGTTAAATTTATTATATAAATAAATTCTACTAATTATTATACCCATCCAAATAATTACCTGTTGAATAACAAACTACACCACGATGTGGAGACGGTCAGTCATATGTATGGATGTATGGTGACTGTGTTATTCATATGATGGATTGAATAATGAATATGGTTGCACCATAATTTGAATTACATCACAGTATGTATAAAGTATGAGATTTATTATTTTTTTATGGAATCAACAATGATTGAGGAGGTGGATGAAGAAATAAAATTTGAAATATGTGATGTAATTATTACCTCTTTTTCCGGTGATTCCTTTTGAGATGATTAAAATGGCACCATATGATAGCTTTTTGAGCAATCTAAGGCCTCTAGGATTAAGTGAGGGCAGTTGGGAGGATATTTTATCAGGGATTAACTTATCCAAATAGCTTTGGAGGTGTACAATTAAGATAAGGTGAAGTACCTTTTTATAAGGGAGGTGTGGGTCACTTTAGGAATACCTTGAAATATTAATTAATTATAAAATCATTTTTGGTTTATAATTTCCCCAGAATAATTAATTTCAAGGAAAATGTCAGTATGGGTCGTAATACTCTTAAAAAATATGTTTTAGATGGGTTTAGGTAACCATTTAAACGTATCTTATAGATTTAACTACTGGTTAAATAGTTTATCATTTTCCATGTCTCCTTATAATTTTATTTTACAGGGTTAATAAACATACTATAAAATGTCAAGAGAACCTCAAGTCATTCATTACTGACTAATATATAATAATATAAGTTCTTTGGCCAACCATTTTATTTTTAGTACTATTATATAATTTATTAAAATAGTATATGTTTTAAAAACTCATTTATGTCAATTTTGTCTCTATTTAGTATTTGGTTTTTGTGGAAGTTATCAAAAAATTATTTATAGGAAAAAATTACATTTTATTTACTATAACATGTCATATTCAGATATATTTTTTTTATGGAATCAAAAGACTCAATTTACATTTATTTTGGAACTTATAATATCAATTATTTTAATAATTCATTAATAATGTAATTACTGCATCATCACTGTGTCATAAATAAATTTTACTATTTAATGTCTAAAAAATATAAATAAAATTCCATGATATAGGACGTCTTTTTATCTCTCTAAATAATATTTATAATCTAAAATATCTTATGGTTAACTTTATTTTAAAAATGGTTTAGTTATTAAACATTCCATTTGACACTTTGAACTCTTCTTTAAATAAAATATAATAAATGTTCAATTATAATATAAGTGGGGCAAAGAAGATCATATTTTATTCCTAAGGTTTTTTTGGTGAAATAAACTTATCCAAAATAATTAAGACATCTGTTAGGGTAATCATATTTACATGTAATTAACTTATTTTCATTTAATTGTGGTACATAAAAGTCAAAAGTTTCTATTCACCAAAATTTATTTTAATCTTATTGAACCAAATTTTTCATACTGATGTCAACTATTTATCTCCTAACTTTTAAATACTACTCACAGAAGGGGTAAAATTATGTTTTATTCAAATTTTCAAATGTACATAGAAAGTGGGTAAAGACGTTAATAAGTTTAATAAAATTTTATATATGTAATATTACTACAAAAGAATCCAATGAATTACATTTTACTAATATAAGAATTATATATCTATATTTGATTTTAAATTAATTTTAATAAAAATAATAATTATGTAAGCAAAAGTCGATTTTAAACAATAATGTAGTTTTTTTCACTTTTCATCAAAAATTTAATGTTTTCAAAAGAATACAAAAAATCAACCTAAGATAATTTTGATATAAAGAATTAAAAATTATGTCTATTTTATAATATAAAAAACATAGAAATTGAATTTATTAATATAAAATTAATTCTCATTGTACAAACCAGAAAATGGGTTTTTGAGATGTAAAAACTATAAAAATATTGATATATGTTTATGTCCAATTAAAATTTAAAATTGCATCAAATGGCCAAAATTGGATTAACTGATAAAAATATATTCTAATTATAATTAAAAACCATTTAAATTTATTATTTAACACTGTAAATTATTTTTATTGAAAATTTGTTTTCAATTAATATTTACTATTATCACTATTCATCAAAATGAAAATCTTATCCGAAAACATCAAAAATTTATCCAAATGAAATTTTAATGTACCTATTATAAAGAAGAATATTATTTTGAAAAACTTAATATATAAAAGGGTTAAATATTTGATTTAGAAAGGGTTAAGCATTAAAAATTGGTAAATATCATTTTTCTGAAAACACTTATTTTATCTCAAAAATTGAATTTGTTCATATATTAAGTCTAAAGACACATAATATGGATGTAAAAATTTTATGGAGTATATAAAATTCAGAATAAAATTTAAACTAATCATAACCTCTTTTTAAATGGCTTGTTTTGTAAATTTTAGTGCGATTGAACTTGGTGTTGAGTGTGGTGCAATGATATTGTATTACATTAATGAAAAATGTATTATGAAATCCTGGGGTGTCACATTCCCCCACATTTTAATGAATTTAATCTTCGCAATTTGAAATGGATCATTGAAAATAAAAGGATGCAAATAGAAAATAACTTGGTCGGTAACCCACATCCTAAATAGGGTAACTATAATTTAGTCTTAATAAGACAGAAATGGATGTTAAAAAGTCACCACCAAATTTGGATTTCGAATAGGTGATCATTGGTGGAAATTATAATTGGAGAAAAATTTAAATATTTTTAGGTAGTGATTGAGGTCATAAATCATAGACATGTGAATTGAAAATTGAGGGCATCAAATATATCAATCTACGATGATTAAAATAAAATCAGTTCAACAAAACAAAAGGTATTAGGATAACACATTTTTGGTTTTGAGATCCTCTCCACGATGTTTATGAAGTGATTTCATCATAGAATAATAAAGAAAAAAAACATGATATGTAGTGTTCCATCCTTTATATAATCTATACAACAACCTCATCATTCACTCCAAAGGATAATATAACTCAAAAGTATAATATTTACCCTAATCATTTAGGGTTCTAAAAATGAATTTATTATATATCTCTAAGACTATTAAAAACAATATTATAAAAACTAGGAAATCACGTAGGCCAGTGGTAGGTGATGCACCCTTGTCGCCCTTCGGTTCCAAGTTCATGTCTCATGACCATTCCAGACACGACAGGTTTTCACCCAACCTCTAGTTAGTCCCTTTTATAACAATCCAAAAATTATCTTAATAAATTTCTTAACCATAATCAATTGCATCCAACTTCCAACCTAATTCATTAAAACCATTAGACTTATCCAAAATACTTTAGTCTAAACTCATAGTCCAAAATTTATAAGGTAGGTAGACATATTAAATATCTATTTTTCCACATAGTATAATTTTAATACTTTTATCATGTGTTCTACTACAATATGGTAACACACATAACTTCCATAAAACCCTATTGATTAAATTCATTCTCTCTTATTACTGATATAATAATAGATATATTTCTTTTATCCAGAAAATTTTAATACAGCAATAATAAAAGAATAAAGAAACCATTAATCAGATCCAATGTAGTCAATAATACCCAATATACATTATCCAACTCAATTAACTCTTTTTACAAAATCACTACATCATTATCATGATCATATTAATGGTTATATTTCCCAAATCCATTCATTTTCCCAAAAGTTTAACTAGAAATTGTGTCACATTACATAGAACCATAAAATCTAAAATCCTTGATGAAATAGTCCTGCAATACAATCATTATAAACTCTATAATTCTAATATCTTTTACATCATTAATAAGATGCTCAAATGAAAAAAAATCATTAATAACCACATAAGATCACTAATAATTCCACTTCATATGTGGTTGTATCATAACATGATTATTATCCAATAGCATCATTTAGATATACTCTAATGATTTGGAATTGATTCACCTAGTTTCAAAACTCCTTGAAGATATAGAATTATACATTTGAAACATTTTTCATACCTTAACAATCGTGAACATGGTGTCCTATTTCTAAAAATTTATAACTAAAACCCATTACATTCAAGCATTTACCAAGGTTATTCTTTACACAGTCATCACTGTTGGGGAAATCCTTTTTCCCTTCTTCCCTTTATCCATCATTCTCTCAGAAATCTTATTTTCTTTTGCTTCCCTTTAGTGAAATTGGACTCAGATAATCCATTACTTATCTTTTTAACAGTTTATACTTTTTCCTCATATGATGAGAATGCATGGGAGGCTATTTAAATTCAAAATATTGTCTTAAGAATGTTAAATATATGATAACTCTTACACTTTGAGACATGCATATAGTTAGAGTTCTCATTCCTTATACTAGACACCATTTCAAAATGATTAAATACACTTTATTAGATCATATCATAATGTATAATCCAAAAACTAGAAATATTATCAACATTAATCGAATACTTTCACACATATAGTCTGATAATCATAAATTTCTTTTTTTGTTGACTTATTTACACATAAATACTTGGTAATGTTTTGTAAATAAAATGTGAATTATCCTAATCATTTTACCCAGGAGTGACATAACCCATTGTGCAGCAAGGCCCGTTATCATGTAGCCTGATACCCTAGGTCACGCTCAAAACACATTGTCAATGTTTTCACTCCTAGGAACATCTGTTCCAGAGCCACATATACCTTCTATTATCCAGACAGGAATGTATTTATTGTAAAATTGACAAAATCTATACATTAACAAAATTCTAGGATCTTCATTTATGTTAATCCTTAAATTTTACCATAGGGTAATATTCTATAATCAGATTTTTTCTATATATAACTTCAATGTTTTGTACTAATCCTTCCCTGTTACCAACTATATCACCCAAAACCCAGTTGTCCAAAGCCAGTTCATTATTACATAATAATGGCCTGATACAAGGAATCATGTCCTGAAAGACTGATCAGTTTAGTATCCATGGAATTATTAGATGGAGAAATATATTTTACATTACATTATGAATTGTAACAAAAGAAGCATTGTGTCTCTATAGATCACACTCACATCCCTTAGAATATCCCTGTTGGTCAGTCATAATTTTCTTCTTCTCATATTCGGAAAAACAAATCATTAGAAAGAGGTGAGCTCAGATTCTCATTAAGGATATCAATATAGAAGAGACTTTCATAAATAAGAATAAGCATATTGGGTAATGTATAAGACTAAAACACAAGACTTTTAGAAATAAACATTAGCATAATATAGAAAATAAAAAACAAATAATTCAATTTATATATTCACATGGGCATTATACCTATCGAATAATCACATGTAATATCAATAGTTAATTTCATAATTATGTAATGCATAATGTCAGAAATCATAACCACGTAGTGAAGGCATCGTGCTAGGACAAAAAAATATGATTATTTCAAGGCCTTATTCAATGATAATAGTTTTACTCATGAGACCTACCGATGCATCAGGGAACTATAGAGGGATCCACACATTAGATTCTAATTCCAATGCATTCCTCACATGATGCAGTTAAAACATAACATAAGCATTCTTATTAATACTAGCATAAAAAATTTTAAATCTTTAATTCTAAATCATGAGTTGTTTAAAATTAACACATCCATAGTCAAACATATAATAAACAGTAACTACAATATGTATGATTTAATCGTAACAAATCAACTTCAAACATCTGTAAAATCCACCAATGGATGTTGACAAAAATGAAATCAAAACTATTTGAGAAAAATATCTCTTTCTATTCTGAAATCATTTAAAAGCCAAATAATTATAAAAGAAAATATTTATTGTGAAAATATTCTAACAAGATTGTCAGGGAATATTCGAAGGTGCTATAACTATGGAAAATAGTCACACCTGTCATATAAGTTAATAAACATTCTTACCTTAATTCGTCGAAAATGACATAAAGTACCTCATTTGGAAAATGACAGAAATATATCATTGAAAACATTTTATAAAAATCAAAACAATGGTATAAATGAATTTAAAACATAATATAAGAAATATTAAAAATGTTTTTAACTACATTTTTATGAAACACATATGTGGATAATAAATATGTACTAGTAGATATTTACATATAATCAACCTACAACAGATACTGAGATTGTAAACATTACCATTACGTTGTACTTTTCCGTAGTCAAGGATATGCTAAGATATAGTATAATGGTGAAATCATTGTTATTAAATAATTCAACAACCACATATATAAATATGATATCATATATGATCCTTTAATATTGCATTGTCAATAATATTGCATTAGTATCATTGTTTTGGGTGTTAACTGATTCATTTTCCTATAAATGTTATGTTATGTAAGTCCAGTTTGTTATGGATTGGATATATTTTATTTATATAAAGAATGATATTATGTTTATTAAAATTAATTTTAATCATCAAATTAAAATTATTCTTGAATGGTTATGATGGGAGACAAAATCTCATCGCGTTCATGGAGATGGTAATTTGTACGTACGCATGGGTGAACATATCATTCTATCGATCGTGAAATCCTATATAATTGGATGGTATATTATATATAAAGAATAATAAACATGTTATATTTAATATTTACATCAATTATACTCATTATTCTACACATAAAAATAATTAAGTGTTGAATAACAAACTACACCATGACATGGAGAAGGTAAGTTGTACATACACACGTATGTTGACATTGTCATTTATAGGATGGATAGAATAATGAATATTGTTGTACCATATTTATAATAACATAAAAGTATACAGATGTTACTCGAGTCATTATTTTGGTATGTAAACAACAAAGAAAGGGAATGTGCAAGAACAAAAGTACTTTGAAAGAGGTGATGAAATTATTACCTCTACATCGGGTTATTCAATTAGATTTGAACTAAATGGATTACTAGGTTGTCATTATGATCTAATAAATGACTCTAGGTTGATTTGAGGGTATATTAGAGGAAATTTAAGTAGGTTTTGTCTGAACCAAATGGAATTGGAAGTGTGAAATTAAGATAATGGGTATTACTATTTTCTTTGTGGGTGAGGGTTACTATACAAAAATCTAGAAATATTATTTTATTATAAAATAATTTTTTATTTATAATGGCTCCAAATAGATTTATTTTGAGGATATGTTGGGGATGGGTCACAATCCTATTGATCAATTGTAGTGACCTGAAGCTTGACGTACATGTACATTACATTACTTTTTCGGAATACTTAATACATAACAAAAACATACACCAAAGGACTGTAATAGTTTAGTGTCTTTGTAATCTAGGAACGTAATCATCTAATCGTGGTGAAAGATCTTCAACATCTTCCATAAAGATCTTACCCTTTTGTTTTCTTACCTAAAACATTTCTTTATATCCTGGGGAAAATAAAACATATAAAGGGTGAGCTCAATTGCACAATAATGTTAAGAATGGATAAAATAATGAAAATCATATACATTTGAACTTAAAAACATTAACATAATGTTTAAACATCAAAATATTGGTCAATGACATAAAACATGGCAGTACATAAGGCATAGGTCATAAAGAAACATTAATCATGATAAAATAGCATTGAAATAAAATATGTAATTGTGGCGAAACATTAAGCACATGATATGATTTCCATAGTAGCTAAGGAATTGCTGACAAGACCAACTTAGTGGATAAAGTCCCATACTAAACCGGGTTTACTTGCCGTTCCAGCACTGTATTACTGAACCAGATTTACTTGCCATTTCAGCCATGTATATCACATGAGATATAAATATTTACCCAATGAATTAGAGGGAGATATATGCCCCACCCATCTCATAATGAAATAATTCTTACTTGTGCCACAACATTAACATAAATCATTCATCATAACCCAAAGAATAAAAATGGGTTTCAAAAACATCATCCCATCATAACATAATTCATATAAAATAAATAGATAACATTTCATCATAAGAAAAGTTAAACCATGTAAATCATAGAAAAATTATACTTGAAACATAATAATAATAAATAATGTCATCTTAGATGGAAAATAGTTTTGACAAAACATTTGAAATGAATTCATGAGTAAAATATCCTTTCTTCTTCAAAATCATTGTGTTTTCACAAAATGCTATGCAATTCTAAAAGAAAATGAGTTTTTTTTTAAAATAATCATGCAATTTTGTAGAGTAAGCTTCATGAAAATGAGGCATTATGAAAATGTAAAAATACTTTCATGCCGTATAAGTTATATATAACATTCTCCTCATACTTTTGTCAGAAAAGTCAAAAAAGATCCTTGTAACGTAAAAAAAATAAATCTTACTTCCATAACACAAAGTAATAGTCAAAGAGGGGTAAAAATGACTTTAAATATACATGAAATAAAAGTAAACAATTTATGAAAACATTTTTAGTAATCATGGACATGGATGATAAAAATAACCCTAGTAAATTCTTACATATAAGCAACCTCGGATAAAAATGAGATTGAAAATTTATACCTTACCTTAGGTCCGATATGCATCATAGATATCTGAACCTACTGTATAATGATTTAAATAATTTCATTGACTTATTACAGAATCATATTCATTGTTATGATATCATATATGGTTCACTTATGACTTTATACTACCCGTTCTTTTGTAAATCACACGTTAAAGCAACGTTTTGGGTAAAATCATCTTATTTATCTTACGTGTTTGGACTCGTTGTTCTTGATGTTATTATTATTTATATCATGATTTACATACATTAATAATATAAATCATGATTTATATTTCATATATATTCATTTTATATAATACATATACATGTATTTATAATAGTAAATAACATATGCAGGTAAGAAATGAAATACACCGTTCATGGAGACGGTAAGCCGTACGTACGCATGAACGCTACTTTCATTTCTATTTCTTATTTTAATGTAATTAAAACATAATGATACATAGGTATATTATAATTCCATTATAATATCATATATAATATCATTAAGAACATCCTTTGCTCATCCCACATATGGTAATAATGAATCACATCATTTTGAGGGGGCGATAGCCCGCACTTCCTCAAATGAGATTATCGTATTTACCCACTATGGAAACCATAAATGCTTGAAATAATTGGGAAGAAAAGAATAATAGGTAAATAATAAACACAATATATATCATATATAAATACAGTGCCATCATAAGGGCCACCATGAGACGCGGTAGGAGAAAATCGAACAATCATCGATTCGTGAGGCGATAGTTTACCACGCAAAGAAACACTATGTTCCTCATCCATTAGATGGAGGTGTGTGTAATTTTAGTTCTAATACTTCTCATAACAACATAATAGTATATTTAGGATACTGGTTTGGTTACAAAAGAAAGGATTAAAAGGAGTTTAGGGGTTGGAGAAGTAGAATAAAAGAAAACAATTTAAAAAAAACTGTTACCTTTAATTTGGGTCACTTCCTTTGGTTTGATCCAAAAGGACTACTTGGAGTGCCTTATGCCTATGGTAAGGCTTTTAGGGGTAGGATAGGGATGTAAGGAGCATAATTAGGCAGATTTTGGAAGAGACAAAATGCTTGAGAGGTGTGAGGAATTTCATAGAAGTGGTCTCCTTTTATAAGGGATAGGAGGGGCTCTTTAGGAAAGTGTGAAACATTATTTTATTATAAACTTATCTTAGATTTCAATATGTCTGAAACACATTAATGTCTAAGATAAGATGACTCATATTCGAAATATAATAATCCAATCAGAATTGGACAAGTTTTGGATAATATTTTAATCATTATAATCTAATTTATTTAATTCATTTATTAATGAGATAAATACTGCATCATTATTGTGTCATAAATAATTTAATTTATTAGATGTCTAAAAATGTGAAGAAAATTCCAAAATGTATGAAATCATGTTATCTTTCCAATGAATATTTATAGTCAAAAAGATAATTTATATATCCCCTTATAAAAATTAATTACTAAATAATTTTTGTTAATGCCAATTCTTTCTTTACATTAAATTAATTAATCTAATGTGTCATTGTCTTTCATAAGTGGATCGATGGGGTCCAAAAAATGACCCAACGATTTCCATGGTTGGCCATTACTCATCCACTAAGGTTTGGATAAGTGTTAAGGTAATTGTGAATTCTTATAATATTCTTTTAACCTTGAATTACCGTATTTACTTTTAAACATGGAAAATAAAATAAAAAGTTACTATTAACGAAAAATTATTTTTATCTTATTGAACGACATTTTACTCCTTGATATTAACTGTGTCTCTTTGATTTTCAAAATTCAAATCACAGAAGTGGTAAAATTACGGTGTATGAACAATTGCAAAAGCTCCTAAGAGGTGGGTAAAAGACGTTGAAAAGTTCAATACATTTTTTATATATCTAAAATTATTATAAAATGACTCTAATGAATTTCATTGAACCTATAAAAGTATTATGTATATATTTTGAACTAAAATAAATTTAAATCAAATAAATGATTATTTAAATAAAAAGTCGGTTTTAACAAAAAACTCAGGATTTTCACTATTTATAAAAAATTGATGTTTTTCAGAAAAATAACAAAAATTAAGGATAAGCTATATTTGATATTCTGAATTCAAAAAGGTTGTCTATTTTACCAAATTAAATACATAAAAGTTTCATTAATTAATTTTAAAATTAATTCCTGTTATCAAAAAAATAGCTTGTTTTTAAGATACAATAACTATCAAAAGATCATCACTTGTTTATATCCAATCTCAAAGTGAAATTAATTCCAATGACCAACATTGGATTAAATGGTAAAAATATATTCTAATTTAACATTAAAATCAATTAAACAGATAATATAACCATATAAATTATTGTGATGAAAAAAGTTGTTTTCAATTAAAATATATCGTGTTTTTACTATTCAATAAAATATGAAATTTATCAGAATAATAAGAAAAATTTATCCAAATTAAAGTTTTATATACTTATTCCAAGGAAGAATTTTATTTTTTCAAATTGAACTGATACACATGCAAAAAACTAGATTTAATATTGGTGCACCATCAAAAGGCAGAAAAACTGCATTTTTTTTAAAAAATACTTATTTTACCCGAAAATTTTATTTTGTTCTAATACAATGTACTAGAAAATATTTAAGATTAATAATAATGTTATAAAATTCAAAATTTAGTTGATACTATTCATAATGTCTAGTTAATAATAATATTATGACAATATATTGTTGTTTAATGAAACCTGATACTGCGTACAACACACACTATCGAGGAAAGTCGCGAATGCGTGTAATGCAAGACAACTCAGGGTTTTGTGTTGTGAAAGACTCCTTCATTCTATAGTATAACATAATCCAGTCATATTTCATTTATACATTTAATATATATATACACTCACTTGTTGCGTAGAATGACTACTATCAAAAGAACATCAAATTTTGTGTAACAAAATCCAAGAATAGTGTTGTGTATACTACAAGCTAATACGGTGTTGAGTATAGCGCAAGATAATCATGGTGTAGTGTACAACACAAGACATCAGTGAAATTAAAAAGCATAATTCTCATATAATCTCGAGTTGTTACATTCTACCCCCCATAAAATGAATTTTGCCTTCGAAATTCGTCGGGGTTATAAATGGTTTACAGCATGAAAGTTTCGTTCGTAGAAACCCACATCATAAAAAGGAATAATAAATATTCATTTTAAAAAGGGATGTTAGAATCATAACGGTCACCTAAAGTAACTTAGCACTGGGTTTCCACATATGACAACATAGGTGAAAATATGGATATTGAAGAGAAATCTAACCATCATGTTATGATGGAGTGTGGTAGAGAAAATGAACATGAAAAATCCATCAATCACAAAGCCATAAATTTGTGATGATTTAAGGTACCATCTAATTCATCAGAAATAAGGGCACTATGATGTAATTTTTGTATTTCAAGATGATTTCCCTAAGGTTGAAGGATTTGAATTAGAAGAAATATTTACTTTATTTCGGTATAATCGCATCGTTGTTTGTGCCTTGAACATTTTACACACCATCTCGTAAAGAAATGAAGTTGAATTTGTCTTCCGTGAAGTGCAAGCAGATCATGCGACAGAATGATATGTCCTTCCATCTGACTAAAAAAAAAAGATAGAAAATGTTATTAAATATGCATAAGTCTATCTATGGTGAGGTTAATCGTATATGATTCCAAAAATGGGCTTATACTTCTTCTATCATACATCTTAAAAAAATAAAACTCGTTTCTACTAACAAGGTACTTCCTGTAGGCTAGTGGTAGGTAATAAAGGCTTGTCGCACTTCGTTTGTGGGTTCGATTCCCATAGCCTTGTCTGACACGACGGGTTTTCGTCCTTCCTGCTGGTTGCCCCTTTTTCTAAAACTACATTATAATAAAATTCCTACAATAAAATAGAAAAAAGTTCTAGCCTTAAACAATACTATCTAATGTCCAACATAATCCTATCCAACCTTTAAGTTTGTTGAAAATACTTCTGTCCAATCTTATAGTATAAAGAAAACGATTACTATAAATGTCATCAACCAAGTATGGTAATACCATAATTTATCCTCCATATAAGATATATCATGTTGGTCACATTCCAAACATGTGAATACCTTAATCATCTATTATCTTGAAAAATGAATACCCATTGACCCTTAGTGAAAACATGAATGGTGTCAAAAATTAGCACTTTCCGTATACCAAAATCCCAAAATTTCTATATACTCAAACCATGATATAACTTTGTCCTTATATCAGTCATGAGCTCATGAATACTGTCAAAAATTTCATTTTCTCCTTATCCCTCCATTATACGCATATCATATGATTTTCAAAAAATATATATATGAATTAACCATTCATGGTTACCAGTACCATTCAATATATACTTTGAAAACTCAAGAAAAGGAAACAGTGTAACAATCCATAGACTTTTCATTATTCCATAGTACCATACATTATTCTTAATAAACACACAATCAATACACTAACTTCTTAAACCACTAACTGAGCTTCATCATTTCATCTATATCATATATCATTTGTAGTCTCCTCATCATCATCCACATAAATACAACTCATATGACTATGCTGATTCTCTTCATGAGATTTTCTGTTATGAATTTGGTTGGAATATTTCCCATACATTCCACTTTTAAAACATCTAATCATTATTGATGTCGTAGCTATACCATTATCCTTATCCATGGTGTAAACTGAACCTTTTCCATTCACTTACTGGATTTGTGTCCTTCTTTTTTGCACCCAAAGCATCTTCTAGTTCCTTTGATACATTCTACTTGATGCCTCTTCCCACATTATTTTCATGAGGTAAATTGAACATTCATTCTTCTATGATCATCATGAAACTCCATCTTTCTCATATTAGATGAGTCGGGATACTTACCAAAGTTGAGATTATTGATTATATTATGAGATTTCTGATTAGGCATAATAATGAGGTTTGGACTTCCAAATCCCGTTTCATTTAGTTTCTCATGAACAATATCATTCCATTGTCCATCATATCCTCCATTATCGTGAATCTTCCTATTTCAACCATTTTCTAAAACCCAAAAATTATAGTGCGAGAGTAAAAAATCATGCTAGGGAAAACAACATAATAAAGGGGGAGTAACTTCAATATCTAACATCTTAGGTTTAATTCTAATATTGTTACCATAATTATAGGACTATAACCTATACTTATACTTAACCATCGGGACATCCCTAGACATACTATAGAAATAACTCTAGGGATCTCACTAAAGTTTTCCCATCCTAGTTTCCAAAGGATAACTAAACCTTATCTCTGATACCAACTATAGAGACCCGATGCTTGAAGTACATGTACATTACATTACTTTTACAGAATACTTAATACATAACAAAAAGAAACAACAAAGGACTGTAATAGTTTAGTGTCTTTAAAAACTAGGAACGTAATCTCCTATTCGTTGTGAAAGATCTTAAACATCTCCAATAAAAATCTTCCCGTTTGGTTTTCTTACCTAAAAACATTATTTATATCCTAGGGAAAAGAAAACATATAGAGGGTGAGCTCAAATTCTCTGTAAGGGTAATCTAGTATAATATAAAGAAAATCATATACATTTGAACTTAAAAACATTAACATAATGTTTAAACATCAAAATCTTGGGCAATGACATAAATCATGGCAGTACATAAGGCATAGATCATAATGAAACATTAATCATGATAAAATAGCATGGAAATAAAACATGTAATTGTGGAAAAACATTAAGAACATGATATTATTTCCATAGTAGACAAGGCATTGCTGCCAAGACCATCTTAGTAGACAAATTCCCTTACTGAACCAGGTTTACTTGCTGTCCCAGCCATGTATTACTGAACCAGATTTACATGCCATTTTAGCCATGTCTATCTCATGAGATATAAATCTTTACCCAATGCATTGGAGGGAGATATAGGTCCCACCCATATAATAATTAAATCATTCATACTTGTGAAACAACATAAACATAAATCATTCATCATAACCCAATGAATAAAAATGGGTTTTATAAACATCATCCCATCATAACATAATCCATATAAAATAAATGGATATAACATTTTCATAAGAAAATAGAAAACATGTAAATCTAAGAGACATTATACATGAAACATAATCATACTAAATAATGTCATATTAGATGGAAAATAGTTTTGACAAACCATTTGAAATGAAATCTTGAGGAAAATATCCTTTCTTCTTCAAAATAATTATCTTTTCACAAAATGCTATTCAATTTTAAAAGAAAATGTTTCTTTGAAAATAATAATTCAATCTTGTAGAGTACGATTCATCAAAATGAGGCTTTATGAAACTTTAAAAAGCTGTTCACACAGTATAAGTTAAAAATAACATTCTCTTCGTACTTTTGTCGAAAAAGTCAAAAAAGTACCTAATAACGTAAACAAAATAAAGATTCCCTCCATAACAAAAAGTAAAAGTAAATTAAGGGTAAAAATTTCTTTACACATACATGTAATATGAGTAAACATTTAATGAAAACATTTTTAGAAAACATGGACAGGGATGATAATCATAACCCCAGTAAATACTTACGTATAAGCATTCTCGGATAAAAATGAGATTGAAAATTTATCCTTTACCTTAGGTCCAATATGCATTGTACGTATCCGAACCTCCTATGTAATGATTTAAGTAATTTCATTTACTTATTACAGAATCATATTCATTTTTATGATATAATATATGGTTCACATACGACTTTATATGACCCTTTCTTTTGTAAATCCCATGTTAAAGCAACGTTTTGGGTAAAATCATCTTATTTGTCGTACGTGTTTGGACTTATTGTTCTACATGATATTATTATTTATATCATGATTTAATTACATTAAGAATTTAAATCATGATTTATATATCATATATATTCATTTTATATCCCGCATATACATGTATTTATAATAGTACATAACATATGGAGGTATGAAATGAAATGCACCGTTCATGGTGACGGTAATCCGTACGTACGCATGAACGCTACATTAATTTATATTTCATATTTTAATGTAATTAAAACATAATGATAAATAGGTATATTATAATTCCAGTATAATATATTATATAATAACATTAACCACATCTTTTATACATCCCACATAAGGTATTGACGAATCACATCACTTTGATGGGGCGGTAGTCTGCACTTCCTCAAATGAGATTATCGTATTTAACCACTATAGAAACCATAAAGGCTTAAAATAATTGGTATTTAAAGAATAATAAGTAAATCATAATCATAATATATAGCATATATAAATACAGTGCCATCATAATGGCCACCATGGGAGGCGGTAGGAGAAAATTGAACAATCATCGTTTCGTGAGGCGTTAGTTTTCCATGCACAAAAACATTATGTTATTCATCCATTAAATGTAGGTGTGTGTAAGGGTAGCTCGAATCCTTCTCATAGAAACATCCTAGTATATTT
Source organism: Viscum album (assembly GCA_963277665.1). Classification (NCBI taxonomy): domain Eukaryota; kingdom Viridiplantae; phylum Streptophyta; class Magnoliopsida; order Santalales; family Viscaceae; genus Viscum; species Viscum album. Next base: position 178,647,735 of record OY728165.1, read on the forward strand.
TGGATACTGGTTATGTTACAAAAGAAGGGATTAAAAGGAGTTTAGGGGTTGGAGAAGTATAATAAAAGAAAACAATTTAAGAGAAACAGTTACCTTTAATTTGGGTAACTTCCTTTGTTTTGAACCAAAAGGACTTCTTGGAGTGCCTTCTGCCTAAGGTATGGCTTCTAGGGGGAGGATAGAGACTTAGGAAGATTAATTGGGTTGAATTTGGATGCTCCAAAAGGCTTGAGAGGTGTGAGGAATTGCATAGAAGTGGTCTCTTTTTATAAGGGAGAGGAGGGGCTCTTTAGGAATGTGTAAAAACATTATTTTATTATAAACATATCATCGGTTTCAAGAGGTAAAAAACGAATTAATGTCGAATATAAGATGAGTCATATTAGAAATAAAATAATCCAATAAGAATTGGACATGTTTTGGATTATATTTTAATCATTATAATCTAGTTGTTTTTAAATCATTTATTAATGAGGTAAATACTGCATCATTATTGTGTCATAAATAATTTAATTTATAAATGTCTATTAATTATAATAAAATACCAATATGTAGTAAATATTTTGGGCTTTGAAATGAATATTTATAGTTGAAAATATAATTTATATAGCCCCTCATAAATATTAATTGCTAAATTATTTTTGTTAATGCCAATTCGTCCTTTACAATAATTAATTAACCTAATGTGTCATTGTCTTTCATAAGTGGATCCATGGGGTCCCAAAGTTGACCCAAGGATGACCATGGTCGGCCATTACTCATCAAATAAGGTTTGGACAAGTGTTAAGGTAATTTTGAATTATTATAATATTCTTTTAACCTTGAATTACCCAATTTACTTTTTACCTTGGTAAATAAAAGTAAAAGATTACTATTTACCATAAATTATTATTATCTTATTGAACCAAATTTTACTCCTTGATATTAACCTTGTCTCTTGGATTTTTGAAATTCAACTCATAGAAGCAGTAAAATTATGGTTTATGAACAATTGCAAAAGCTCCTAGTAGGTGGGTAAAAGACAGTGAAATGTTCAATACAATTTTTTTATATCTAAAATTATTATAAAATGACTCCAATGAATTTCATTGAACATATATAATTATTATGTATCTATTTTTACCTAAAATAAATTTAAATAAAATAACTTATTTTTTAAATAAATAGTCGGTTTTAACCAAATACTCAGTGTCTTCACTATTCACCAAAAATTGAAGTTTTTCTGAAAAATACAAAAAATTCAGCCTAAGATATATTTGATATTCCAATTTCAAAAATGATGTCTATTATTCCAAATTAAAAACATAGAAGTGGAATTAATTAATTTTAAAATTAATTCCCGTTATCAAAACAAATAGCGTGTTTTTAAGAAACAATAACTATCAAAAGATCATCACTTGTTTATGTCCAATTTCAAAGTGAAATTAATTCCAATGACCAACATTGGATTAAATGGTAAAAATATATTCTAATTACACTTTAAAATGAATTAAAATGATAATCTAACCATATAAATTTTTGTGATGAAAAAAGTTATTTTTAAATAAAATATAGCGTGTTTTTACTATTCATTAAAATATGAAAGTTATTAGAATAATATGAAAATTTTATCCAAATTAAATTTTTATATCTCAATTCCAAAAAATAATTTTATTTTGTCAAATTGAACTTATAAACATGTCAAAAACAAGATTTAAGGTGGGTGCACCATCAAAAGGTGGAAAACTGCATTTTTTTAAAAATACTTATTTTACCCGAAATATTTATTTTGTTCTCATACAATGTTCTAGAAAATAAGTTAGATTAATAATAATGTAATAAAATTCAAAATTTAGTTTATAATATTCATAATGGGTAGTTCATAATAATATTAAAACAATATATCATTGGTTAGTGAAACCTAGTACTGCGTACAATACACGCTATCGAGGAAGGTCACGATTGCGTGTAATGCAAGCCAAGTGTGGGTTGTGTGTTGTGCAAGACTCATTCATGGTTTTGTATTACATAATCCATTCATATTTCATTTATACATTTAATAGATATATATACACTCACTTGTTGCGTAGAGTTACTACTACCAAGCGAACTTGAAATTGTGTGTAACACAATCCAAGAATAGTGTTGCATATACAACAAACTAATATGGTGTTGCGTATAGAGCAAGAAAATCTTGTTGTAGCATAAAACACGAGACATCAATGATATTAAAAAGAATAATTCTCATAAAATTTCGGGTTGTTACATTCTACCCCCCGTAAAATGAATTTCGCCCTTGAAATTCCTCGGGGTTATAAATGGTTTACTACTAGAATGTTTCATTCATAGAAACCCATATCGTAAAAAAGAATACTAAAAATTTATTTTAAAAAGGGATGTTAGAATCATAACAGTCACCTAATGTAACTCAGCACTTGGTTTCCACATAGGACAACATAGATGAAAATATGGATATGGAAGAGAAATCTAACCATCAAGTTCTGATGGAGAGTGGTAGAGAACATGGGTATGAAAAATTCATCAATCACAAAGCCATAAATTTGTAATGATTTAAGGTACCATTTAATTCATCGGATATAAGGGCACTAGGACAACATTTTTGGTTTTCAAGATGATTTCCCTAAGGTTGAAGGATTTGAATTCGAAGAAATACATAATTTATTTCGGTATAATCTCATCGTTGTTTGTGCCGTGAACATTTTCCACTTCATCAAGTAAAGAAATGAAGTTGAATTTGTCTTCCGTGAAGTGCTAGAAGATCATGCGATAGAATGATAGGTCCTTCCATCTGTCTCAATCAAATGGATAGAAAAAGTTATTAAATATACATTAGTCTATCTATGGTGATGTTAATCGTATATGATTCCAAAAATGGATTATACTTCTTCTATCATACTTCTTAATAAAATAAAACTCGTTTCTACTGACCAGGGACTTCCTATAGGGCAGTGGTAGGTAATAAAGACTTGTCACACTTCGGTCGTGGGTTTGATTCCCATAGATTTGTTTCACGCGATGGGTTTTCGTCCATCCTGCAGGTTTCCCCTTTTTCTAAAACTACATTATAATAACATTCTTGAAATAAAATAGAAAAAAGTTCTAGCCTTAAACAATACTATCTAATGTCCAAATTAATCCTATCCAACCTTTATGTTTGTTGAAAATACTTCTGTCTAATCTAATTGTATAAATAAAATGATTACTATAAATTTCATCAACCAAGCATGTGAATACCATCATTTATCCGCCATATAAGATATATCTTTTTGGTGACATTACAAACATGTGAATACCTTAATCATGTATTATCGTGAAAAAGGAATACCCATTGACCGATAATGAAAACATGAATGCTGTCAAAATTTATCACGTTCCGGATACTAAAATCCCAAAATTTCTATATACTCAATCCATGATATAACTTTGTCCTTATATCAGTCATGAGCTCATGAATACTGTCAAAATTTTAATTTTCTACTTTTCCCTCCATTATGCGCAGATCACCTGGTTATCAAAAAAAATGAAATAACCTTTCATGGTTACTAGTACCATTCATCAGATACTTTCAAAACTCAAGGAAAGGAAACAGTGTAACATTTTATAGACTTCTCGTTATTCCATATTACCATACATAATTCTTAATAAACACGCAATCACTACACTAACATCTTAAACCACTGACTGAGCTTCATCATTTCTTCCATCTCATATATCATTTGTAGTCTCCTCATCATCATCCACATAAATACTACCCATATGACCATGCTGATTCCTTTCATGATATTTTCCATTAAGGATTTGGTTTGCATAATTCCCATACATTCCACATTTAAAACATCTAATCATTTTTTATGTCGTAGGGATACCATTATCCTTCTCCATGGTGTTAAATGAACCTTTTTATTTTCACTTACTGGATTTGTGTCCTTCTTTTTCACAAGCAAAGCATCTTCTTGTTCATTTGAAACATTCTCCTTGATGTCTCTTCCCACCTTATTTGCATGAGGGAAATTGAACATTCGTTTATCTATGATCATTATGAATCTCCATCTTTCTCTTATTAGATGAGTCGGGATACATACCAAAGTTGAGATTATTGATCATATTATGAGATTTCTGATTAGGAATAATAATGATGTTTGGGCTTCCAAATCCCGTTTCATTTGGTTTATCATGAATCTTCCTATTTCCAGCCATTTTCTAAAACCCAAAAAGAATATTGTGAGAGTAAAAAATCATGCTAGGGAAAACAACATAATAAAGGGGGAGTAACATCAATATATAACATCTTAGGGTTAATTCTAAGACCGTTACCATAATTATAGGACTATAACCTATACTTATACATAACCATAGTAAATCCGTAGACATACCTTAGAAATATCTCTAGGGATCTCACTACTGTTTCCCACCCTAGTTTCCAAAGGATAACTAAACCATTTCTATAATACCAACTATAGAGACCCGATGCTTGACGTACATGGAAATTACATTACTTTTGTGGAATACATAATACATAACAAAAATAGACACCAAGGACTGTAATAGTTTATTTCCTTTGGAAACTCGGAACGCAATCTCCTAGTCGTGGTGAAAGATCTTCACCATCTCCCATAAAGATCTTCCCCTTTTGTTTTCTTACCTAAAACCATTATTTATATCATGGGGAAAAGAAAACATATAATGGGTGAGCTCAAATTCTCAGTAAGGGTAATCTTGGATAAAATAAAGCAAATCATATAATTTGAACATAAAAACATTAACATAATGTTTAAACTGCAAAATCTTTGGCAATCACATAAAACATAGAAGTACATAAGGCATAGATCATAATGAAACATTAATCATGATGTAATATCATGGAAATAAAACATGTAATTGTGGAAAAACATTAATCAAATGAAATTATTTCCATAGTAGCCAAGGCATTGCTTCCAAGACCATCTTAGTGGACAAATCCCCTTAAAGAACTGGGTTTACTTGCAATTCCAGCCCTGTATTACTAAAACAAATTTACTTGCAATTTCAGCCATGTCTATCTCATGAGATATAAATCTTTACCCAATTCATTGGAGGGAGATATGGTCCCAACCATCTCATAATGAAATCATTCTTACTTGTGACACAACATAAACATAAATCATTCATCATAACCCAATGAATAAAAATGTGTTTTATAAACATCATCCCATCATAACATAATTCATATAAAATAAATAGATATCATTTCATCATAAGAAATGTTAAACCATGTAAATCATAGAAAAATTATACTTGAAACATAATAATAATAAATAACTTCATCTTATATGGAAAATAGTTTTGACAAAACATTTGAAATGAATTCTTGAGGAAAATATCCTTTCTTCTTCAAAATAATTTTCTTTTCACAAAATGCTATGAAATTTTAAAATAATGTGGTATTTTTGAAAATAATAATTCAATATTGTAGAGGAAGATTCATCAAAATGAGTCTTTATGAAACTGTAAAAATCCGTTCACGCCGTATAAGATAAAAATAACATTCTTCTCGTACTTTTGTCGAAAAAGTCAAAAAAGTACCTCATAACGTAAACAAAATAAATATTCCTTCCATAACACAAAGTAAAAGTCAAAGAGGAGTAAAAATGACTTTAAACATACATGGAATATGATTAAACATTTTTTGAAAACGTTTTTAGAAAACATGGACATGGATGATAATCATAACCCCAGTAAATACTTACATATAAGCAATCTCGGATAAAAATGAGATTGAAAATTTATCCTTTACCTTAGGTCTGATATGCTTCGTACGTATCTGAACCTCCTGTATAATGATTTAAATAATTTCATTTACTTATTAAAGAGTCATATTCATTGTTATGATATCATATATGGTTCACTTATGACTTTATATGACCCGTTCTTTTGTAAATCCCATCTCAAATCAACATTTTGGGTAAAATCATCTTATTTATCGTACGTGTTTGGACTTGTTGTTCTAGATGTTATTATTATATATATCATGGTTTAAATAGATTAATAATTTAAATCATGATTTATATATCATATATATTCATTTTATATCCATCACATACATGTATTTATAATAGTACATAACATATGGAGGTAAGAAATGACATGCACTGTTCATGGAGACAGTAAGCCGCATGTACGCATGAACACTACTTTAATTTATATTTCTTTTTTTAATGGAATTAAAACATAATGATACATATTTATATTATAATTCCAGTATAATATAATATATTATATCATTAACCACATCCTTTATACATCACACATACGGTATTAACGAATCACATCACATTGAGGGGGTGGTAATCCGCACTTCCTCAAATGAGATTATCGTATTTACCCACTATGGAAACCATAAAGGGATAAAATAATTAAGTTTTAAAGAAGAATAGGTAAATAATAAACATAATATATATCATATATAAATACAGTTCCATCATAATGGCCACCATGAGAGGCGGTAGGAGAAATTTGAACAATCATCGTTTTGTGAGGCGTTAGTTTTCCATGCACAGAAACATTATGTTCTTCATCCATTAGATGGAGGTGTGTGTAAGTGTATTTCTAATACATCTCATAACAACATCATAGTATATTAATGATACTGGTTCTGTTACAAAATAAATTATTAAAAGGAATTTAGGGATTGGAGAAGTACAATAAAAGAAAACAATTTAAGAGAAACTGTTACCTTTAATTTGGGTAACTTCCTTTTGATTGAACCAAAAAGACTTCTTGGAGTGTCTTCTACCTAAGGTAAGGCTTCTAGGGTGAGGATATAGATTTAGGGAGTTGGATGTGCCAAAAGGCTTGAGTGGTGTGAGGAATTGCATAGAAGTGGTCTCCTTTTATAAGGGAGAGGAGGGGCTCTTTAAGAATGTGTGAAAACATTATTTTATTGAAAACATATCTTCGGTTTCAAGAGGTAAAAAATACATTAATGTCTAAGATACGATGACTCATATTAGAAATAAAATAATCCAATCAGAATTGGGCATGTTTTGGATGATATTTTAATCATTATAATCTAATTTTTAAAATCATTTATTAATGAGGTAAATACTGCATCATTATTGTGTCATAAATAATTTAATTTATTAGATGTCTAAAAATTATAAAAAAATACCAACATTTAGGAAATCGTTTTAACTTTCCAATGAATATTTATAGTTGAATAGATAATTTATATACCCCTCATAAAAATTAATTGCTAAATTATATTTGGTAAAGCCAATTCTTTCTTTAAAATAAGTAATTAATCTAATGTGTCATTTTCTTTATAAGTGGCTCCATGGGGTCCCCACATTGACCCAAGGATGACCATGGCCAGACATTACTCATCCAATAAGGTTTGGAAAAGTTTTAAGGTAATTTTGAATTATTATACTATTCTTTTAACCTTGAATTACCCTATTTACTTTATACCATGGTAAATAAAAGTAAAAAATTATTATTCACCAAAAAATAATGTTATCTTATTGAACCACATTTTACTCCTTGATATTAACCGTGTCTCTCGGAGTTTCGAAATTCAACTCACAGAAGCGGTAAAATTAAGATTTATGAACAATTGCAAAGCTCCTAGGAGGTGGGTAAAAGACGGTGAAAAGTACAATACAATTTTTTTTATATATAAAATTATTATAAAATGACTCCAATGAATTTCATTGAACTTATATAATTATTATGTATCTATTTTGACCTAAAATAAATTTAAATAAAATAAATGATTATTTAAATAAAAAGTCGGGTTTAAACAAAAACTCACTGTCTTCACTATTCAGCAAAAATTGAAGTTTTTCAGAAAAATACCAAAAATTCAGCCTAAGCTATATTTGTTATTACAAATTCACAAATTATGTCTATTTTTCCAAATTCAAAACATATAAGTGGAATTAATTAATTTTAAAATTAATTCCCGTTATCAAAACAAATAGCATGTTTTAAAAAAACAATAACTATAAAAAGATCATCACTTGTTTATGTCCAATTTCAAAGTGAAATTAATTCCAATGACCAAAATTGGATTAAATTGAAAAAATATATTCTAATTACACTTTAAAATAAATTAAAAAGATAATCTAACCATATAAATTATTGTGATGAAAAAAGTTGTTTTTAATTAAAATATATTGTGTTTTTACTATTCATTAAAATATGAAAGTTATTAGAAAAATATGAAACATTTATCCAAATTAAAATTTTATATCCCGATTCCAAGAAAGAATTTCATTTTTTCAAATTAAACTTATATACATGTCAAAAAATATATTTATTGTAGGTGCGCCATCAAAAGTCGGCAAAACTGCATTTCTTTAAAAATACTTATTTTACCCGAAAAATTTATTTTGTTCTCATGCCATGTTCTAGAAAATATTTAAGATTAATAATAATGTAATGAAATTCAAAATTTAGCTGATAATATTCATAATAGGTAGTTCATAATAATATTATAACAATATATCATTATTTAGTGAAACCTGGTACTACGTACAACACACGCTATCAAGGAAGGTCATGATTCCGTCTAAATCAAGACAGGTCAGGGTTGTGTGTTGTGCAAGAAACCTTCATTGTTTCATATAACATAATCCAGTCATATTTCATTTATAAATTTAATATATATATATATATATATACTCACTCGTTGCATAGAATGACTACTATCAAACGAACTTGAAATTGTGTGTAACACAATCAAAGAATAGTGTTGCGTATAGTACAATCTAATTTGGTGTTGCGTATAGCGTAATATAATCTTGTTGTAGCTTAAAACACAAGAGATCAATGAAATTAAAAATAATAATTCTAATAAAATCTCGGGTTGTTACATTCTACACCCCTTAAAATGAATTTCGCCCTCGAAATTCGTCGGGGTTATAAATGGTTTACTACATGAAAGTTTCATTCATAGAAACCCATATCATAAAAACGAATACTAAAAATTCATTTTAAAAGGGGATTTTCGAATCATAACGGTCACCTAAAGTAACTCATCACTCGGTTTCCACATAGGACAACATATGTGAAAATATGGATATGGAAGAGAAATCTAACCATCATGTTCTAATGGAGAGTGGTAGAGAACATGGATATGAAAAATCCATCAATCACAAAGCCATAAATTTGTAATGATTTAATGTACCATCCAATTCATTAGATATAAGGGCACTAGGAAATCATTTTTGGTTTTCAAGATTATTTCCCTAAGGTTGAAGGATTTGAATTAGGAGAAATACTTACTTTATTTCGGTTTCATGCCTTGAACATTTTCCACTTCATCTCGTAATGAAATGAAGTTGAATTTGTCTTCCGTGAAGTTCTAGAAGATCATGTGATAGAATGATAGGTACTTCCATCTGTCTCAAACAAATGGATAGCAAAAGTTATTAAATATACATAAGTTTATCTATGGTGAGGTTAATCCTTTATGATTCCAAAAATAGACTTATACTTCGTCTATCAAACCTCTTAATAAAATAAAACTTGTTTCTACTAACCAGGGACTTTCTATAGGCCAGTGGTAGGTAATAAAGGCATGCCACACTTCGGTCGTGGGTTTGATTCCCAAAACATTGTCTGACGCGATGTGGTTTTTTCCATCCTGCAGGTTTCCCCTTTTTCTAAAACTACATTATAATAACATTCCTGCAATAATATAGTAAAAATTTCTAGCATTAAACAATATTATCTGATGTCCAACATATTCCAATCCAAGCTTTAAGCTTGTTGAAAATACTTCTGTCCAATCTTATTGTATAAAGAAAATTATTACTATAAATTTCATCAACCAAGCATGTGAATACCATCATTTATTCGCCGTATAAGATATATCTTGTTGGTCACATTCCAAACATGTTAATACCTTAATCATGTATTATCTTAAAAAATGAATACCCATTGACCCTTAGAGAAAACATGAATGCTGTCAAAATTTAGCACTTTACTCATACAAAAATCCCAAAATTTCTATATACTCAAACCATGATATAACATTGTCCTTATATCAGTCACGAGATCATGAATACTGTCAAAAATTTCATTTTCTCCTTATCCCTCCATTATACGCCTATCATATGCTTTTAAAAAAAAATATGAATTAAATTTTCTTGGTTACTAGTACCATTCAACATATTTTTTCAAAAGTCAAGCAAAGGAAATAGTGTAATAATCAATAAACGTGTCTTTATTCTATAGTACCATACATTATTCTTAATAAACACACAATCATTACACTAACTTCTTAAACCACTGACTGAGCTTCATCATTTCTTCCATCTCACATATCATTCGTAGTCTCCTCATCATTATCCACATAAATACTACCCATATGACCATACTGATTCTCTTCATGAGATTTTCCCTTAGGGAATTGATTTTCATAATTCCCATACATTCCACATTTAAAACATCTAATCATTGGTGATGTCATAGAAATACCATTATCCTTCTCCATGGTGTTAACTGATCCTTTTCCTTTGCACTTAATGGATTTGTGTCCTTCTTTTTTACAGCCAAAGCATCTTCTAGTTCCTTTGAAACATTCTCCTTGATGCCTCATCCCACATGATTTGTATGAGGGATATTGAACATTCTTTCCACTATGATCATCGTGAAACTCCATCCTTCTCTTATTAGATGAGTCAGGATACATACCAAAGTTGAGATTATTGATCATATTATGAGATTTATGATAAGGCATAATAATGAAGTTTGGTCTTCCAAATCCTGTTTCATTTGGTTTCTCATGAAGAATATCATTCCATTGTCCATCATATTCTCCATTATCGTGAATCTTCATGTTTCAGCCATTTTCTAAAACCCATAAAGAATAGTGTGAGACTAAAAAATCATAATAGGGAAAACAACATAATAAAGGGGGAGTAACTTCAATATTTAACATCTTAGGTTTAATTCTATGATTGTTACTATAATTATAGGACTATAACCTATACGTATACTTAACCTTAGGGACATACCTAGACATACATTAGAAATATCTCTAGGGATCTCACTAAAGTTTTCCCATCCTAGTTTCCAAAGGATAACTAAACCTTTCCTCTGATACCAACTGTAGAGACCCGATGCAGGATGTACAAGGACATTACATTACTTTTTCTGAATACTTAATACATAACAAAAAAAAGACACCAAAGGAATGTAATAGTTTAGTGTCTATAGAAACTTGGAACATAATCTTCTAATCATGGTGAAAGATATTTAACATCTCCCATAAAGATCTTCCCCTTCTGTTTTCTTACCTAAAACCTTTCTTTATATCATGGGGAAATGAAAACATATAAAGGGTGAGCTCAAATTCTTAGTAAGGGTAATCTTGGATAAAATAAAGCAAATCATATAAATTTGAACTTAAAAACATTAACATAATATTTAAACATCTAAATCATGGTCAATGACATAAATCATGGCAGTACATAAGGCATTGATCATAAAGATACATTAATCATGATATAATATCATGGAAATAAAACATGTAATTTTGGAAAAACATTAAGCACATGAAATGATTTCCACAGTATCCAAGGCATTTCTGCCAAGACCATCTTAGTGGACAAAGTCCCTTTCTGAACCATGTTTACTTGTCGTTCTATCCCTGTATTACTGAACCGGATTTACATGTCGTTTTAGCCACGTGTATCTCATGAGATATAAATATTTACCCAATGAATTTGAGGGAGATATAGGTCCCACCCATCTCATAATGAAATCATTCTTACATATGCCACAACATAAACATAAATCATTCATCATAACCCAAAGACTAAAAAAGGGTTTCAAAAACATCATCCCATCATAACATAATCCATATAAAATAAATGGATATTATTTCATCATAATAAAAGTGAAAACATGAAAATAATAGAGACATTATACTTGAATCATAATCATACTAGATAATGTCATCTTAGATAGAAAATAGTTTTGACAAAACATTTGAAATGAATTCTTGAGGAAAATATCCTTTCTTCTTGAAAATCATTTTCTTTTCACAAAATGCTATAAATTTTGAATAGAAAAGGGTTTTATTGAAAATATTATTTCCATATTGTAGAGTATGCTCCATGAAAATGAGGCGTTATGAAACCATAAAAATCCGTTCATGAAATATATGTTAAAATTAACATTCTCCTTTTACTTTTTTCCGGAAAAGTCAAAAAAGTACCTCGTAACGTAAACAAAATAAATATTCCTTCCATAACACAATGTAAAAGTCAAAGAGGGGTAGAAATTACATTGAACACACATGGAATAAGATTAAACATTTTATGAATACATTTTTAGAAAACATTGACATGGATGATAAACATAACCCCTGTAAATACTTACGTATAAACAATCTCAGATAAAAATGAGATTGAAAATTTATCCCTTACATTAGGTCTAATATGTTTCATACATATCCGAACCTCCTGTATAATTATTTAAATAATTTCATTGACTTATTTCAGAATCATATTCACTGTTATGATATAATATATGGTTCACATATTACTTTATATTACCCGTTCTTTGGTAAATCCCATGTTAAAGCAATGTTTTGGGTAAAATCATCTTATTTATCGCACGTGTTTGGAATTGTTGTTCTTGATGTTATTATTATTTATATCATGATTTACCTACTTTAAGAATGTTAATCATGATTTATATATGATATATATTCATTTTATATCCAGAATATACATTTATTTATAATTGAACATAACATATGGAGATAAGAAATGAAATTCACCGTTCATGGAGATTGTAAGCCGTACGTACGCATGAACAATACTTTCATTTATTTTTATTATTTTAATGGAATTAAAACATAATAATAGGTAGGTATATTATAATTCCAGTAAAATATCATATATAATATCATTAACCACATCCTTTAGACATCCCACATAAGGTATTAACGAATCACATCACTTTGAGTGGGCGGTAGTCCGCACTTCCTGAAATGAGATTATCGTATTTACCCACCATGGAAACCATAAAGGCATGAAATAATTGGGAATTAAATAAGCATAAGTAAATCATAAACATAATATATATCATTTATAAAAACAGTTCCATCATAATGGCCACCATGATAGTCTGTAGGAGAAAATCGATCAATCATCGTTTTGTGAGGCATTAGTTTTCCATGCACAGAAACATTATATTCTTCATCCATTAGATTGAGGTGTGTGTAAGTGTAGTTCGAATAATTTTCATAAAAACATCCTAGTATATTTAGGATACTGGTTTTGTTACAAAAGAACAGAATAAAAAGAGTTTAGGGGTTGGAGACGTATAATAAAAGAAAACAATTTAAGAGAAATTGTTACCTTTAATTTTGGTATCTTCTTTTGGTTTAAACCAAAAAGACTTCTTGGAGTGCCTTCTACCTAAGGTAAGGCTTCTAGGGGGAGGATGAGGATATAGTGAGCTTAATTGGGAAGATTTTGGATGAGACAAATGGCTTGAGAGGTGTGATGAATTGCATAGAAGTGGTCTCCTTTTATAAGGGAGAGGTGGGGCTCTTTAGGAAATTGTGAAAACATTATTTTATTATAAACTTATCTTCGGTTTCAAGAGGTCCAAAACAAATTAATGTCGAAGATAATATGATTAATATTCGAAATAAAGTCATCCAATCAGAATTGGACATGTTTTGGATAATATTTTAGTCATTATAATCTAATATATTTAAATCACTTATTAATGAGGTAAATACTGCATCATTATTGTGTCATAAATAATTTAATTTATTAGATTTCTAAAAATGAAAAAAAAATACAAACTTGTAGGAAATATTTTTAGATTTAAAATGAATATTTATATTTGAAATGATAATTTATATAGACCCTTATAAAATTTAATTACTAAATGATTTTTGTTAATGCAAATTCTGTCTTTACATTAAATTTATTAGTCTAATGTGTCGTTGTCTTTTCATAAGTAACTCCATGGGGTCCAAAAATCGACCCAAGGATGATCATGGTCGGACATTACTCATCCAATAAGGTTTGTTCATGTGTTATGGTAATTTTGAATTATTATAATATATTTTTAACCTTGAATTACCCTATTTACTTTTAACCATGGTAAATAACAGTAAAAAGTTATTATTCCCCAAAAAATATTTTTATCTTAATGAACCACATCTTACACCTTGATATTAACTTTGTCTCCCAGGATTTCGAAATTCAACTCACAGATGCGGTAAAATTAACGTTTTTTAACAATTGCAAATGCTCCTAGGAGGTGGGTAAAAGACGGTGAAAAGTTCAATATAATTTTTTTATATATCTAAAATTATATGAAAATGAATCCAATTAATTTAATTGAACATATATAAGTATTACGTATCTATTTTGACCTAAATAAAATTTAAATCAAATAAATTATAATTTAAATAAAAAGCCAGTTTTAACAAAAAACTGAGTGTTTTCACTATTAATCAAAAATTGATGTTTTTCAGAACAATACCAAAAATTCAGACTAAGCTATATTTGATATTCCGAATTCATAAATTATGTCTATTTTTAAAAATTCTAAACATAGAAGTGGCATTAATTAATATTGAAATTAATTCCCGTTATCAAATCAAATAGCGTGTTTTTAAAAAACAATAACTATGAAAAGATCATCAAATGTTTATGTCCAATTTCAAAGTGAAATTAATTCCAATGAGAAAAATTGGATTAAATGGTAAAAATATATTATAATTACACTTTAAAACTAATTAAAAACATAATATAACCATATAAATTACTGTGATGAAAAAATTTGTTTTTAATTTAAATATATTGTGGTTTTACTATTCATTAAAATATGAAATTAATCAGAATAATATGAAAAATTTATCCAAATTAAATTTTTATATCCTGATTCCAAGGAATAATTTTATTTTGTCAAATTGAACTTATAAACATGTCAAAAACTATATTTAATGTGGGTGTGCCATCAAAATGTGGCAAAACTTCAATTTTTTTAAAATATTTATTTTACCCGAAAAAATTATTTTGTTCTCTTACCATGTTCTATAAAATATGTAAGATGAATAATAATGTTATAAAGTTAAAAATTTAGTTGATACTATTCATATGTGCAAGTTCATAATAATATTATTACAATATATCGTTGTTTAGTGAAACCTGATACTGCGTACAACACACGTTATCGAGGAAGGTCGCGATTTCATGTAATGCAAGCCAAGTCAGGGTTGAATGTTGTGCAAGAATCCTTCATTGTTTCCTATAATAGAATCCAATCATATTTCTTCTATACATTTAATATATATATATATACACTCACTTGTTGCGTAGAATGACTACTATCAAACTAACTTGAAATTGTGTGTAACACAATCCAAGAATACTATTGCGTATACTGCAAGATAATTTGGTGTTGCGTATAGTGAAAGATAATATTGGTGTAGCGTACAACACAAGACATCAATGAAATTAAAATGTATAATTCTCCTAAAATCTCGGGTTGTTACACCAATATGATTTAGACAGTTTTAGAACACTATATTAATCTTATCTTTTAGATTTATCTCTTTGTTAAATAGTTTAACATTTACCATGTCTCAATGTATTATTATATTATTTGGTTAATAATGTAATATCCCAAGTAAGTAATGAATAATAGATATTTTTATCTATGTCTATTAATAAATTAGATAGTGTTTTAGAGGCTCAAAATGAAAATAAATCCAATCTTAAGCCTGGAATACACTAATATTCTTAAAACATTGTTTTACTGCCTTTTGAAGGAAAGCCATTTTTAAATCTAACTTTTGACAATTTTATAATCTATATTTGTCAAAATAAACATTTTCATTAATATTGGGACATTGAAATTTACATTGGATAAATTTTTGGTATTTTTCTGACAATGGTCATTTTTTAATGAATAGTTAAAAATTCTGCATTTTACATCAAAACTGCTTTTTCATTTAATTTAATTATATGGATAGATTATATTTTTAATTGTTCTTAAAGTGTAATCTGAATATATTTTTACCATTTAATCCAATGGTGGTAATTATGATTAATTTCACATTGAAATTGGTCATAAACTAATGCCAAACTTTTCATAGATATTGTTTCAAAAAAACCCGCTATTTGTTTTGACAACGGGAATTATTTTTAAATCAATTATTGCAATTTATGTGTTTGGAATTTGGTAAAATGGATTAAATATTTGTAATCATAAGGTCTAAATTATTTAATTAAGACTCTTTTATTTTTGGACATTATGAATAGTAACGACAGTAATTATCTTTAATTATCATGATTAATGAGTAATCGGGTAGTTAAGGATAATAAAATAATATCATAATAATACAAAATGACACCAAAAATGAGTCCTAAGGCTACTGTTTGTCTAATGTCCGACCATGGGATGCCTTGTGACAATCTTGGAGGCCCCATGAAATCACTTTTTTGAGAAAGTGACATTTTATCTTTTTATTTTTTAAAGAATGTTAAATGTAACAAAGAATGTATCACCTAAGTAAAATATTTTTAATTTTGTCTAAATAAATGATATTTTGGACTATAAATTATCATTGGAAAGGTAAAATTATTTCCTGCATCATAGTATTTTTTTCATAACTTTTATATTTTAAATAAATTAAATTATTTATGACATCATAATGATGCAGCGATGACCTCATTATTTGACGATTTAAATAAAATGGAAAGATAATGTAAAATCTTAGACCTACACATGTCCAAACCCTATTGGGTGGGTATATTTCGAACCCTTATCACCTTATCCTCTAATTAAATCATTGTGGGACCTTTAAAATTTGAAACCCATTTGAAAATAAAGTAACATTTCTTTACTTTCCAAGAGTGTCCCTCCTCTCCTCTTATAAAAGGCCCCCACCCCTACCTCCTTACCCACACATCCAAAGCCATTGGCTCGGCCAACCCCTGCCCATTTTGTCTCTCCACATCTCTCTATTACTCCTTGAAGCCTCACTTTGGGCAGAAGTCTTCCCAAGGAAGCTTTTGAGCTCAAACCAAAGGGAGTTACCCGATTTCAAGGTAATGTATTCACTTGAGTCCTTTTGTTTTATTTTTCTTCTACAACCCCATAAACTCTTTTTATTCATTTATTTTGTAAAAAATCCAGTATCATAAATATACTATGATGTTTTTATAAGAAGGATTCGAGCTACACTTACACACACCTACATCTAATGGTCAAAGGACATACTGTTTCCGTGGATGGTGAATTTATGCCTCCTGAAACGATGATTGTTCAACATTATTTTAACACCTTCAAAGGTGGCCATTAAGATGTCACTATATTAATATATGATATATAATATGTTTATGATTTCTTTAATCTTCTTTATTTTTCATTTTGGGCATACCATTATGATTTCCATTAAGGGTTAACGCGATATCTTCATTTAAGGAAGTGCGGACTACCGCCCCCTAAAAGTGATTTGATTCGTTAAATACCATATGTGGGACGTATAAAGGGTGGAACTATGATATTATATATGATATTATACTAAAATTATAATATACCTTTATATAATAATGATTCCATTCTATAAAATTCAAAATAGAAATGAAAGTAGCGTTCATGCGTACGTATAACTTACCGTCTCCATGAACGGTGCATTTCATTTCATACCTCTAATTGATTATGTAATATTATAAATGCATGTATATACTGGATATATATGATATATACATCATTATTATAATTCTGGATATAATGGATACATGAACAACTTGTAATTATAAAGGGATTATTTTTGACTCAAGTACCAATGATCGTTAAAACGACCGTTATTAACTTAAATAATTACATAGTGTTCGTGACATTGAAATAAGTGGTATAAAAGGAATAATTAACTTGAAAATGGTTCTTAAACAAGTATAAATTAACTCAAGTTTATTATTCCGGACATTAAAGAACGATCGAGTCAAGTCGGACCCGAGGTATGGGGCTTCGTCTCAATCTCCTTTCATTGAGGCATATTTTGTTTTATACAAAACGTTCTTTTATACGGTGTATAAACCCCTTTGACATTTAAGTTTATTCAAAAGGGATATTTTTTATACAAATCATTTACTAAAAGGCAAAAGGGAATGTTTTTTCATACGTATGCGGCGACAACGACTTCTCCGCCGCCGTGACCATTATTTGAGTTTCGGCTTCCTCTACAAGCCATACCTTATTTTAAAAAGAAAAATAAATACCATGTTTTACATTTCTTTTATTTTGGTATTTAAAATGGTTTTCATAATGTTTTTATATCAATGTGTTGTATTGATATCTTGTGATTGAATGGAGGAAATGATATGTTTCCTTTATGCATGTTTTATGTGATACAATTATGTTCGGGTTCTTGGGCATTATTATGAAGACGGGTGGTTCCGTGATAAACTAAGGGTGGGTGAGCCCGATATAGCTTTCCAATGCATTGAGTAATGCGAAGGATTGAAACGTTAAGGTTTCTCCAAAGAGATTTAGGGAATATACTGTGATGGGTATTCCAAACGTAACCAAGAGGGTTACTCCCTACGTAAGAATGTTATGAATGACTCATTTACCTTTATGTCTTATGAATTCTATGATTCATTCATGATTTGATGAGGTATGTTAAAGTGCTTATGTTTTATGGGTAAAGTATGATTTCATTCTTATGTATATATGTACCCATGTTTCCTTTCCATATATTTTTATATCCCTTACTGATCTTTTTATGCTCATCCCATGTTTTTTTTGAAATGTATTTCACAAGTCAAGGGAAAGGTACATGATATGATGATAGTGTCAAGGAAGTGTCAAGAAAGAATCCATGTTTTATTTTAAATATGTTTCCATTGATGGGATAGAATAATACAATCATTATGTAACCACATTGTTTATATGTGGAATGTAATGAATGTTTTATGATCTAATTCTCTAAAACTCTAATCCCGAAAAGATCCTCAATGTGTAATCTTGTAATAACTAAATATTAAGTAAGGTTTAAGGCTGGGTCCTTATAGTTTGTATCAGAGGTCGTTTTAGATAACATTAGGAGGTAGAATTCTATTAAATGATTATCCAAAAATATTTTTTTTGAAATGATATTGCATTTGAAGATTACCATGTTGCTTCATCTATGACATGTTTTTTCAGAATGGTTTTCCATAGAGGAAACAGGGAAGCAGTGCTAGGAAGGCATATAGAAGGGAATAACCTTCCGAATCAGCATCCTGAGATGGTCAGAATTGGAACTGAATAGTTTTTTGCAGTAATGGCGCAGTTGACTCAAGCGATAAATGGTGGTGGTATCCATGCACGAGATCAGCCAGATCAATCGCAGAGGAACATGTCAGTGGTGGAACATTTCATAAGGCAAAATCCCCCATCATTCAGAGGATCATCTGACCCTGTGTTAGCTGAAGGGTGGATTAAAGCACTGGAGAAGATTTTTGATCTCATGGGGTGTTAAGACAATCAAAAGGTTAGTCTTGATATTTACCGTTTGGAGGGTGAAGCAGATTAGTGGTGGTCGATGGTTAAAAATATCAGGGACGCCGATGAGATTGATGCTCTTGACTGGGATGAATTCAAAGGTATGTTTATTGATAAGTATTTTCCTAAGGCTGTTAGACTTAGGATGGAAAAGCAATTCTTGGAATTGTGGCAAGAAGAACACTCAGTGGCTGCCTGTGAAGAAAGGTTCACTCGATTGGCAAGGTATGCTCCAAATTTTATCTAAGACTTTGATAGTAAAATCAATCGTTTTTACTCATGATTAAAGCCAAAATATCAAAGGGCATTATCTTCTCATGAGTTTAAAAGTTATGAAAAGATTTTTTGATGTGCTGAGAAGGTGGAAATGGAGTTTTCCGATGATAAAGTGTTCTATAACAACCAATAGAAGAAGAGACCATGGTGGCAAGAGAAAAGGTAAGAATTATTCAAAAAAGTCTGATCGTATGAAAACTTAGTTTCCAGTTTGTGATAAATGTGGCAAAAGGCATGCTAGGGAATTTCTTCTGAATTCTAGAAAGTGCTACGGATGTGGAAAGATGGGACATAAGGCTCGTGATTGCACTGAAAAAGATCAGGGTGATGTTAAGACCAAATTTGATTTACAGTTAGTGAAATGTATTAAGTGCAATGAGATGGGTCACTATGCAAACAAGTGTCTGACAAAGAGCTTGAGTGATGGGAAGCAGTTAGACTACAAGCAGAAAGGGGTGGTGAAATCCTTTGAAACTATTTCAGCAGATGTCGGGCCATCAAATGATGTTGTATCAGGTACTTTGTTTGTTTTTTCAGATTATGTCAGTGTGTTGTTTGATTCGGGGTCTACACATTCTTTAATCTCTGAAACCTTTTCTAGTAAAATGGGAATACCATCTCAAGAAATGACTCCTGAAATTGTGGTAAAAACACCTGGGGGAAATGTTGTGGAAAAAAGAATTTATAAGAATCTTCCTATCCTTATCTGTGGAAAGAACCTACTTACAAACCTTATTTTTCTACCTCTAGTATAGTTTGATGTTATCCTGTGTATGGATTGGCTCTCTAATTAATATGCTAAGATTGACTGTAGAGCTAAAGAAGTTTCTTTTCAGAAATACTTTCAGTTTGTGTAAAAGAATCAACCCTTACTGTTGATAACTTATCAAGAGGGTAAAAAACATTTAAAAGATGGAAATGAATGTTACCTTGAACACATTGTTAAAAACAATGGAACTGTTCAGATTAATGATGTGCCAGTGGTAAATGAGTATCCTAATGTTTTTTCTGATGAGTTGCCTGGAATAATACCAGATCGGGAAGTTGAATTTACTGTTGACTTAGTTCCTGATGCAAAGCCAATTTCAAAACCCCCTTATCGAATGGCTCAAGTTGAACTTCTAAAGTTAAAGAAAAAATTGCAGGAGTTATTAGATAAAGGTTTCATTTGACCTAGCACATCACCATGGGGTGACCCTGTTTTATTTGTTAAAAAGAATGATTGTTCAATGAGACTTTTCAATGATTATTGAGCCTTGAATAACATCACTGTTAGGAATAAATATCCTTTTTCTCATATCAATGATTTGATTGATCAGCTCTAGGGAGATCAGTATTTTTCAAAGATTGACCAGAGATCGGGTGACCATCAGTTGAAGGTAAAGGAAGCAGATGTTCTGAAGACTGCGGTTCATACAATATATGGCCATTATGAATTTGTAGTAATGCCTTTTGAGCTAGCCAATGAACCTGCTGTATTCATGGACTTAATGAATATAATTTTCCTTGAGTTCTTGGAAAAGTTTGTGGTGGTTTTCATTGATGATATTTTGGTGTTTTCTAAAAGTAAAGAGGAGCATGAAAGACATTTAAGGGTTATCTTGAAAACCTTAAAAGAAAAGATACTTTATGGAAAATTCAGCAAGTGCATGTTTTGGTTGCAACAAATTTCTTTCCATGGTCACATTGTTTCTAAAGATGGGATAACTGTTGATCCTGCAAAAACAAACGTTGTGGAAGATTGGCCAAGACCCACAAATGTAACTGAGATTCGTATCATCCTTGGTTTGGCAGGCTATTACCGAAGGTTTGTTAGAAATATTTCACGGTTATCTAGTCCAATGACTAAGCTAACTCGGAAGAGTGTTAAGTTTTTCTGGACAAAAGAATGTGATGATTGTTTTCAGTAATTGAAAAGAAGATTGGTGAATGCTCCAGTTTTGGCACTACCTTCCAGGAATGGTGATTTTGTTATATACAGTGATACTTAATTGATAGGACTTGGTTGTGTCCTAATGTAGACTGATCAGGTAATTTCTTATGCTTCACGTCAGTTGAAAACTCATGAGGTAAATTACCCTACACATGATTTGGAATTAGTTGTTGATGTTTTTGCTTTAAAAATGTGGAGGCATCATTTTTATGGAGTAAAGTGTGAAATATATACCAATCACAAAAGTTTAAAGTATATATTCACTCAGAAAGAATTGAACATGAGACAAAGGAGATGGCTAGAATTAATCAAGTATTATGATTGTACAATTCATTACAATCCGGGAAAAGCAAATAAAGTGGCTGATGCTTTGAGTCGAAAAAGTAATGCTTCATTAGCAATATTGTGTTTGGAACATGATCCTTTGGTTAAGGATTTGATGAACTTTGGCATAGAAGTTGCTGGTGCAGGAAGTTCTTCTGTTTTGTTTCAGGTATCAGTGATATCATCTCTATCAGATAGAATCAAGCAAACACAGAAGCAAGACAGTGAGTTGCAGAAAAAGGTAGAGCTGGTTCAGAAAGCTAAGTTGCCTGAATTCAACGTTGATAATTATTGCGTTTTGAGATTTGGGAAGAGATTGTGTGTGCCTTGTGATTCACAGTTGAAGAGAGAGTTGTTATGTGAAGCTCATTTTTCTCCGTTTTCAGTTCATCCAGGCAGTACTAAGATGTATAGAGATCTTCGGGAGTATTACTGGTGGGATGGAATGAAAAGAGATATTTCTGATTTTATTGGGAATTGTTTGACTTGTCAGCAGGTTAAAGCAGTGCAGCAGTTACTGAAAGGGATGATACAGCCTTTACCAGTGCCAGAGTGGAAATGGGAGAATATATCCATGGACATTGTTGTGGGATTACCGAAGACATCTCAATGTAGTAATGCAATCTGGGTTATTGTTGATCGCTTGACAAATTCTACTCATTTCCTTGCTATACGAGATACTTTTTTCCTAGATCAACTTTCTCGTTTGTATCTTAAAGGGATAGTTAGGTTACATGGAGTTCCTCTCTCCATTGTATCTAGACGTGATCCAAGGTTCACTTTTAAGTTTTGGAAAGGCCTTCAGATGTCGTTGGGTACTGAATTATATTTTAGTACATCTTTTCATCCTCAATCAGATGGGCAGTCGGAACGAAAAATTCAGACCTTGGAGGATATGATACGAGCTTGTTCGATGGATTATCAGGGAAGTTGGGACCAACATCTTTCATTGGTTGAATTTTCATATAATAACAGTTTTCATTCTAGTATACAGATGGCACCATTTCAGGCATTATATGGGAATCAGTGTCAAACTCCAGCTTTCTTGGATGAAGTGGGTGAAAGGAAAGTTGATGGGACCAGATTTGGTAGATGATTTGGCAGAAAAAGTTCAGCTGATACAGAAACACATGAGAACAGCTCAGAGTAGGCATAAGAGTTATGCAAAAAATAGGAGGAAGGATCTAACTTTTGAGGTAGGTGATAATGTTTTTCTCAATGTCTCACCATGGAAAAGTTTTATGCGATTTGGTAAGAAGGGAAAGCTGAATCCAAGGTTCATTAGACCATATGAAGTTCTGGAGAGAGTCGGATCAGTGGCATACCGTGTGGCTTTACCTCCGAGTTTATCTCGGGTACACAATGTTTTTCATGTTTTGATGTTGAAGAAGTACATGCCAGATCTATCTCATGTTTTGAGTCCAGAGGTAGTTCAGCTGGAAAAGAACCTATCTAATGAGGAACAACTGGTCTAGATTCTTGACCAAAGGGAGATAGTGTTACGAAATAAGGTGATTAATGAGGTAAAGGTTTTGTGGAAAAACCACAATATGGAAGAGGCAACATGGGACTCTGAAAATGCAATGAGGGATAAGTACCCCCATTTATTCGATAAGTAAATAAATTGTGGGGAAAAAATTATCTAAAGGGGGGAAGGATGTAACATCCCAAGTAAGTAATGAATAATAGATATTTTTATCTATGTCTATTAATGAATTAGATAGTGTTTTAGAGGCTTAAAATGAAAATAAATCCAATCTTAAGCATGGAATACACTAATATTCTTAAAAGATTGTTTTAGTGCCTTTTGAGGGAAAACCATTATTAAATCTAACTTTTGACAATTTTATAATCTATATTTTTCAAAATCAACATATTCATTATGATTGGGACAGTGAAATTTACATTGGATAAATTTTTGGTATTTTTCTGACAATGTTCATTTTTTTAATGAATAATGAAAAATACTGCATTTTACATCAAAAATACTTTTTGATTTAATTTAATTATACAGTTAGATTATATTTTTAATTTGTCTTAAAGTGTAATCTGAATATATTTTTACCATTTAATCCAATTGTGGTCATTAGGATTAATTTCACTATGAAATTGGTCATAAACTAATGCCAAACTTTTCATAGATATTGTTTTAGTAAAACCCCACTATTTGTTTTGACAACGGGATTTATTTTTAAATCAATTATTGCAGTTTATGTGTTTGAAATTTGTTATAATGGATTACATATTTGGAATCATAAGTTCGATATTATGTAATTATGACTCTTTGGTTTTTGGACATTACGAATAGTAATGACAGTAATTATCTTTAATTATCTTGATTAATGAGTAATCGGGTAGTTAATGATAATAAACTAATATCATAATAATAAAAAATGACACTGAAATGTGTACAAAGGCTACTGGTTGTCTTATGGCCGACCATGGGATGCCTTGTGCAACTTGGGGTCCCCATGAAATCACTTTTGTGAGAAAATGACTTATTATCTTTTTATTTTTTAAGGAATGTTAAATGTAACAAAGAATGTATCACCTAAGTAAAATATTTTAAATTTTGTCTAAATAAATGATATTTTGGACTATAAATAGTCATTGAAAAGATAACAAGAGTTCCTACATCATAGTATTTTTTCATAATTTTTAGACTTTAAATAAATTAAATTATTTATGACATTATAATGATGCAGCGATGACCTCATTATTTGAAAATTTAAATAAAATGGAAAGATAATGTAAAATCTAAGACCGACACGCGTCCAAAACCTATTGGGTGTGTATATTTCGAACCCTTATCACTGTATCCTCGAATTATATCAATGTGGGCCCTTTAAAATCCGAAACCCATTTGAAAATAAAGTATCATTTCTTTACTTTCCAAGAGTGCCCCTCCTCTCCTCTTATAAAAGGCCCCCACCTCTACCTACTTACCAACACTTCAAAAGCCTTTGGCTCCAACAAACCCTGCCCATTTTGTCTCTACACATCCCCCTCTTACTCCTTGAAGCCTCACTTTGGGAAGAAGTCTTCCCAAGGATGCTTTTGAGCTCATACCAAAGGGAGTTACCCGATTTTAAGGAAATGTATTCACTTGAGTCCTTTAGTTTTATTTTTCTTCTCCAACCCCCAAAACTCTTTTTATTAATTTCTTTTGTAACAAATACAGTATCTTAAATATACTAGGATTTTGTTATAAGATGTATTAGAGCTAAAATTACACACACCTACATATAATGGTTAAAGGACATACTGTTTCCGTGGATGGTGAATTTATGCCTCCCGAAACGATGATTGTTCAACATTCATTTAACACCTTCAAAGGTGGCCATTAAGATTTCACTATATTTATATATGATATATAATATGTTTATGTTTTTCTTAAGCTTATGTATTTTTCATTTTGGGAATACCTTTATTGTTTCCATTATGGGTAAACGCGATATCTTCATTTAAGGAAGTGCGGACTACCGCCCCCTCAAAGTGATTTGATTCGTTAAATACCATATGTGGGACGTATAAAGGATGGGACTATGATATTATATATGATATTATACTGGAATTATAATATACCTCTAAATGATTATGTAATATTATAAATGCATGTATATAATGGATATATATGATATATACATCATGATTATAATTCTGGATATGATGGATACATGAACAACTTGTAATTATAAAGTTCTTATTTTTGACTCAAGTAACAATGATCGTTAAAATGGTCGTAATTAAGTTAAATGATTACATAGTGTTCATGCTATGGAAATAAGTGATATAAAAGGAATAATGAACATTAAAAATGTTCTTAAACAAGTTGAAATTAAATCAAGTTTATTATTCTGGACATTAAAGAATGATAGAGTCATGTCGGACCCGAGGTATGGGACTTCGTCTCAATCTCCTTTCATTGAGGCATATTTTGTTTTATACAAAACCTTCATTTATAAGGTGTATAATCCACTTTGGCTTTTATGTTTATTCAAAAGGGATATTTTTTATACAAAGCATTTACTAAAAGGCAGAAGAGAATGTTTTGTCGTACATATGCGGCGACAACGACTTCTCCGCCACCGTGACCATTATTTGAGTTTCGGCTTCCTCTACAAGCCATACCTTCTTTTTAAAAGAAAAATAAATACCATGTTTTACTTTTCTTTTATTTTGGTATTGAAAATGGTTTTAATAATGTTTTTATATCAATGTGTTGTATTGATATCTTGTGATTGAATGGTGGAAATTTTATGTTTCCTTTATGCATGTTTTATGTGATACGATTATGTTGAGGTTCTTGGGCATTATTATGAAGACGGGTGGTTCCATGATAATCTAAGGGCGGGTGAGCCCGATATAGCTCTCCAATGCATTGGGTAACGCGAGGAGTGAAACGTTAAGGTTTCTCCGAAGAGATTTAAGGAATATACTATGATGGGTATTCCAAACGTAACCAAGAGCGTTACTCCCTACGTATGAATGTTATGAATGCCTCAAGTTACCTTTATGTCTTATGATTTCTATGATTTATTAATGATTTGATGAGGTATGTTAAAGTGCTTATGTTTTATGGGTAAAGTATGATTTCATTCTTATGTATATATGTAACCATGTTTCCTTTCCATATATTTTTATATCCCTTACTGAGCTTTTTATTCTCATCCGATGTTTTTTTGAAATGTTTTTCACAGGTCAAGGGAAAGGTACATGATTTGATGATAGTGTCAAGGAAGTGTCAAGAAAGAATACATGTTTTATTTTAAATATGTTTCCATTGATGGGAAAGAATAATACTATCTTTATGTAACAAAATTGTTTATATGTGGAATGTAATGCATGTTTTATGATCTAAATATCTAAAACTCTAAACCCGAAAAGATCCTCAATGTGTAATCTTGTAATAACTCAAGATTAAGTAAGGTTTAATGCTGGGGCCATATAAATAAACCTTTTATAAAATGAAAATAGAATCTAAAGTGGTTCATTAATGACATATCCATCATAATATAAGTCCTTTGTTATAATTTTAAAATTGATGAATATTATATAATTTAATAAAATTTTATATGTTTTAAAAACACATTTATGTCAATTTTGACAAAGTTTATTATTTGGTTTATGTAAAAGTCATAAAAAATGATTATTTGAAACAAAATAAATTTTATCAACCTTAACATATCAAATTAACCTATTAAATTTGGGTATGGAATAAAAATTCTCAATTTAAATTTATTTGGCTATTTATAATACCAATTATTTTAATCATTCATTAATAAGGTAATTACTAAATCATCATTGTGTCTTAAATAAATTTAAATATTTAATGTCTAAAAATTATAAATATAATACCAAGATTTCGGAAGTATTTTTAGATTTCTAATGAATATTTATTATATTTTTTACCTAATGTTTAACGATATATTAAAAATTATTTAGTTATTATACATTGAATTTAACAATTTTAACTCTTATTTGTATAAAATATAATAAATGTCCAAATCTAATACATGTGGGTCAAAGAAGATAATTTTTATTCCTATAATTGATTTTAATGAAAATAAACCTATCCAAATGAATTTGGACATGATTTAGTGTAATCATGTTTATTTTCAATGACCCTATTTACTTTTGATGATGGTAAATAAAAGACAAAAGGTAATAGTCAAAAAAAATTATTTTCATCTTATTAATCCACATTTTACACACTGATTTCAATAGAGTCTCTTGGATTTCTGAAATTCAATTCATAAAATCGTTAAAATTATATTTTATGAAAATTTTCAAATGTGCATAGCGGGTGGGTAATGACCTTTAAAAGTATAATAAAATTTTATATATCTAATATTATTATAAAAAGACTCCAGTGAATTTCATTGGAATAATATATGTATTACATATCTATTTATAATTTAAAATAAATTAAAATGAAAATAATTATTATTTAAATAAAAGATGGTTTTAAACAAAAATGTAGTGTTTTCATTAATCATTAAAATATGATTATTTTCGAAAAAATACCAAAAATTCACCCTAAGATAATTTTGATATTAATAATTCAAATTTTTTTACTATTTTACCAAATTTAAATCATATAAATTATATTAATTAATAGAAAATTAATTCCCTTGGTCAAAACTAGAAATCTGGTTTTTGAGAAGTAGAATCTATCAAAAGATTGTTATCTGTTTATGTCCAATTTAAATTTAAAATTACTAAAAATAAACAAAATTTGATTAAATAAAAAATAATAATAAAATTATATTACAATACAGTTAAAATATATAATTTATCTCTATAATTTATTTTGAAAAAAAGTTATTTTTAATTACAATTTTGTATATTTCATTATTCATCAAAATGTGAATGTTGTAAGAAAAAATTACAAATTTTTCCAAAAAAATTTTAATGTACCAATTCTAATGTAGAAGTTTATCTTGTCAACTTGAATATATAAAAGTGTAAAATAATTTATTTAAAAATGTTTGACCATTAAATTCTAGAAAACATGTATTTATTTGTAAAACACATGTTTTATCTAAAAAATTGAATTTGTTCTTATATTAATTCTAAAAACACATAATATGGATGTTTAAATTATATGGAGTATATTAAATTCAAAATACATTTAATATTATTCATTTTCTCATTTTTTAAGTGGATAGT
The DNA here is from genome assembly GCA_963277665.1 of Viscum album. NCBI lineage: Eukaryota > Viridiplantae > Streptophyta > Magnoliopsida > Santalales > Viscaceae > Viscum > Viscum album. The sequence goes on from OY728165.1 coordinate 178,676,452, forward strand.
TCGGTAAGTCATGGTGCGCTCGATCTCGATGTTTTGCGTGACAAAATCTATTGATTTAATTTAAGGAGATAACAAATTTTGAAATCCAAGGGTGTTATAGGAATTAAAAACAATTGTGACTTTAATTTAATATTAGGTAACATAAAATTCCAAAAAATAAGTCGAATTATGTGACCATTTATTTCAAAAGGATACCATCCTGGTCGTGTTAGGCTACTAATGGGGTATGGGCTATCCAGAGAGTGTGAATTAATATCATAAATATTCTACTAATCCAGAAAAATAATTTCATCAATTTGAGGGTATAACTATATGTCAATAAGATAATAAATCTTCTTAGAGTTCCTTTAATCATATTTTCTATTCAAGATGCATTATCTATGTCACACTTCTTGAGAGGATTACAAAATATTATCAATACACAAATTAAATTTTGAACTATTTACCATCAATATAAAATAATGATGATTGAATATTTATCATAGTTTTGGAGGATATATTGCGAGCATTCCTCTATTTTGTAGTATCGAGGGAGAACTATTGAATAAATCGAGATTTTTCATGATGATATTAAATGTTGTGTACTAATTCATATGGATCCTTATAAGGAATTTTTGGAAAACCATTTCAAAACAATGTTATTTATCATAAGTATGTGAAAGAACTATTATTACGGTGAGACTCATATATGATATTTTAGAGAATATCTAATTTATTTTTGAGTCTCTCTATATTGACACACAATGATCAAGGGATAGAATTAAAAATAACACATATGATTACTACATTATAGGTCACTTGAAGAAAATATAAATATATTTTACATCATTTCCATAACAAAATTATTATATCTCTAAAATCCATTAATTATCATAAATCACAAAGCATCATGGTCCGTGATAATTAAAGGAATGATATTTTTAATTCAAAATTAGACATTAAAATTTCCCATAATATTCTAAATACATATTGTCCTTAGAGAAATTGCATACCAAATAATCTCCTTAATTTGAAATAGAATGTAAATATTACAACATGGTGATCTTAGATACTTATTAAGCATACAAATACATGTTGACAATGAAGTATCATAAGTGAGAAAAATGAAAAAATTATAATACATGGCCATAAATATGGTATATATACCTAAGATAATTTTAATTCACTGAATATTTAATATATCACATATCATTTGTAACACCCAAGATTCCATGGTATGTTTCTCATTGAATAATACAATAGTGTGCTATGTACATAAATTGTGCTTAAGCACACCAAAACCTATCAAACTAGCAGTTTAAAAAGAGGTTATGAATAATAATTACACAATTTTAAATTTTATAAATATCTCCTATAATTAAAAAATTCATCTTTTTTGTATCTTATACATAATAAAAGGACAAATACAATTTTCCAGATAAAAGATTTTTTTTTCAAAAAATGCCCTTTTTCGGCCTTCTAATGGATAACCCTATCTAAATCCAATAATTGAATCTTTTATATAATAACATTAATGATAATAAATTTTTATTTAGAATAGGGACATAAAAAATTAGTTTGGTTATATTTTTTTGAGTTTTTATGATAACATTTATATTTTCATGAATATTAAAAAAACTAACTTTTAATCTAAAAAAACATTTTTAAGAAAAATAATTTATCGTGTTCAATTATATATTTGAGTGGTTATAAAGAATCATTATATTATATTATTGTCATTTAATATTATTTGGGGAATTGGATTTAATTTCACTTTTAAATTGGACATAAACACATATTAATCATTTGACTGTTTTTTATTAAAAACCCACTTTATGGTTTTATGAACTAGAAATAATTTTAAATTTATTAATGAAACATTTATGTTAATAATTTGGTAATATAGAAATCATTTTTGGATTCGGAATATCAAAATTAGCTTAGGGTGATTTTTTTTATTTTTCTGAAATCATTCAATTTTTTATAAATAGTGAAAAACACTACGTTAATGTTTAAATCCAAGTTATTACTTAAATAATTATTTATTTTTTAAATTTATTTTATGTAAAAATATATACATAATACTTATATTAATTAAATGTAATGCATTAGAGTAATTCTATAATAAAATTAGATGTTTAATTTCTTTTGAATTTTTTATTGTCTTTTATACACCTTCTAGGCACGTTAGAAAGTTTGAATAAAAAGTAAATTTACAGATTTTGTGAATTGAATTTCAAAAATCTGAGAGAAACCTTTGAAATCAGTAAGTAAAATTTGGTTAAATATGATTAAAACAATTTAGGATGAATGTTATCTTTTGAATTTTATTTACCACCGTTCAATGTAAATAGGGAAATTAAATGTAAAAATGATATTATAATAACCCTAAAACATGTTCTAATTCAATTGGATAAGTTTATTCATACCTAAATAATCCTATGGAATAAAATATTATCCTTATTTATCTACATTAAGGAGATTATGTCAACTATTATTCTTTTATTTAATGAATAATTTAAAGTGTTGAATTCCAATATTAATTACTAATGAATTTTTAATATAGGTTTATACATAAGATAAATAAAACAACAAATATTTATTATAAATATTAAAAAAATTCATACATAATGGTATTTTATTTATAATTTTTATATATTAAATAATTATCTTTATTTTAGACACAACGATGAGGCAATAATTAATTTATTAATAAATGATTAGAATAATTGATATTATAAATATCAAAATAAATATTAAATGACACTTTTTATGCCATACACGAATTTTATTGATTAAAACTACATGTTAAGGTTGATTCAGTGAATTCTTTTATAAGTATTCATGCTCTTATGACTTTCACAATAACCAAATACTAAATAGTTTCAAAATCGACATAAATGAATTTTTAAAATAAATATTATATTATTAAATTGAATTATATTCCTAAAAATAAACAATTTTGCTTAAAAAATTATATAATGATATATATATAAAATTAATTAACCACCTGATGTAGTTTTTTCATTTTATAGTATGTTTATTATCCATATAATATAAAAATATCACGAGACACAATAGATGTTAAACTATATAAGTACGAGTTAAATATAATATATAAGATTAATATGGTGACCTATGAATGTATAAAACCTATAGGTTGAGATTATTCATCCCAAATCCACCTTATAATCTAATTAAATCCATTTGGATCCATTAGAAAAATAAAATTATATACAATAAAATAATAATTCAAGCTTTTCCTAATGTGACACTCACCTCCCCAATAAAAGGTTTCTCCCACTAATCTCAAAATCAAACCACAAAACCTATTTGTCTCATCCAAACCTGGACCAAATATCCTACCAACTACCATCAAATCAACCAAGAGGAATTACATTTATCATAAATCCATTCTAATGAGCCTCTATGATCAAATTAAAAAGAAATACCAGAAGAAGAGATAATAATTCCATCACCTCTTCGAAGTTATTTTCTTCTTCCACAACCTCTTTCTTTTCTATAACATACCAAAATACTAACTCCAGCACCTTCTACATACCATGATGTTATTAATAATATGGTACAACCATATTCATTATTCTATCCATCATATGAATGAATAGTCATTATACGTGTGTTTGTGTGGCTTAACATCTCCACAATATGGTGTATTTTGTTTTTCAACACTTCATTATTTCGATTGGTATAATAATGAGTATAATAGATGCTAATAATAAATATAACATGTTAATTATTCTGTATATATTATATACCATCCAATTACATATGATTCATTCATCAATTTAATGGTATTGTTTCTCACGTGTACTTATAGATTACATTCTCCACGAACGTGATGAGATTCATTCTCCATCGTAACCATTTGAGAAATAATTTAATTTTATGATTAAAAAATAATTTTTATGAAGACCACATAATTATGGATATTTATCAAAAAAAATTATCTAAAAAAAACATGACATTCGTAATAAAACATATAAAGGGAAACAAATCAGTTAACACCCCAAACGATAAAACTACTGATGTATCATTAAGAAAATATATTAGAAGATCATATATGATATCATATTTATGTATGTGGATATTGAATAATTTAATAAAAATTATATCAGAATTATACTAGAGGTTAAACTAATGTCTACTATTGAAAAGTACAATGTAAGGCTTAGTTTTACAATCTTTTTATTTATCTGATGTTATTTATACGTATGTATCTACTTGGAATTCATTATCATCCATATCTATTCTTCTTAAAAAAATTATTTCAAAACATTTTATTTATTTTCTATAATATGTGTTAAAGTAATTTATAAGCATTTTTGAATTTAAAGAAAATATATAAATGAATATTTCCATCGTTTTCCAAACATGGTAGTTTATGACCTTTTCGACCAATTATGTTAAGAATGTATCATTAACTTATATAGATGGTTCATATATTTATTCCATTATAACATCTACAAAGCATACCATTAATTATTATATGAATATTTTATAAATAAATGGTTTTTTATAAATATGTGACTTTTAAATGATTTAAAGAAAGAATCATATATTTCCCGTAAATAATTTGGACTTCATCTATGTCATCATCCTTTCATGTATTTTACACTTCTTTGAAGTTGATTTATTATGATACAAATCATTCATATGGTATTCAAGCTTTTGTGAAATGTTTGACTATGGATGAGTTATTTTTATCCCATTCATGTTTTATTGTTAAATTATTAAAATTATGTATACTAGTTTTAATATGAATGTTTATGTTATGTTTCAACCTTTTCAAATGAAAGATTTATTGGATATAGTAAGTTACAGGTGGAGCCCGCTATAGCTCCTCGATGCATAGGTAGGTCTCATGAGACAAAATACTGTCTTGGCACAAGGTCTTTGAAAAATTTTAGTTTTAGTCTTGGCATGAGGCCATAACTATGTGTTTATGATGTCCCACATGATGCATTCCATCATTATAAAATTATATATTTATATTAAATGTGATTATTCGACGATTATAATATCCATGTGATGATTTAAGTGGCGTTATTTGATTTATATTTTCGATATTATACTGAATTTTATTTTTAAAGTGTGTGTGTTTTAGTCCTATATATTGACTTAAATGTTAATGCTGATTTATGAAATGTTATGCTATATTTTTATCCTTACTGAGTATATGATATAATCCTATTCTTATGTTATATTTTTTATAGGATGAGATGATATATTTTATGATTTACCTATAGGGATAGGCTAAGGACATGACTATGTTAATAGGGGACACACTGTTGTTTTTTTATTTCATGATGTTATGTAAAACATATGTATGTATCTAGTACATCCAAATATTCAAAACTAATCGGTCGTTCAAGGCATGATATATTTTATTATGACAATGTTATGTAATAATGCACCATCTCTTGGTAACTAGGGTTGGGGAGTTACAGTTTCTATCAGAGTAAGTTTAGTACAAACCATGGAAACTAGATTTAGAAAAACTTTAATTAGGGTACATTACCCTAAGATAATCATTGAGGATTAGTATAGAACACCTTATTATAATTTTCTTTATGTAGAGATTTTGTGTATCTTCCAATAAATACATCCTTATATAGACATAATTAGGTACAGACAGCTTTGGAAAAAATTTAACTAGAAGTGAAAAATCTGACAAGTTGTTCTGAGCCTGACATGGGGTATCCTTGTACACAACAACAGGCTTTGTGCACTTTTGGATACGACACACCAGGGGGATATGCATAGGATAATTAAAAATTTCAATAAAACCCATTAGGAATAACGTATGAGTAAATATGTCAGCAAATAAACCATATTCAGGATTATAATATTACAAGTGTGAAAATCATCAATTAATGTTGAGAATTTTTTTTATTTTTTGATAATACATTATGACATAATCTAACATACTAAATTTATTCATTTAGAAATGGCACCCCATAGAAGGAATGAGATCTCCAGCAATCCACATGATTCATTGAGTAAGTAGGTTAATATATTTCATGGTATTAAGCCAACATTTAGAAGGGAAATAGTCTCCCACATATTCACATCAAATGATGAAATAATATCATGTGTTAATAAGATATGTGAATAATTTTCTGAGTCGAATGGCTTTGAAGGGAATCCAGATATGAAGAGGATGGTAGAGATAAATATGCATAAAGGAATGAAGATAAAGAAGTTTTTTCACATATATCATAAATGTGTAAGGAATCGCCATGGTAACTGATTTAATGTAATGGGAGTTTGTTATAAGTGTGCAGAAAAAGGAAACCATGTTCATGATTTCAAGGGTATGAAAAGGTTTTCAAATGTATAATGTTTTATCTATATGTAGTTGGGACACTACATGAATCAATGTCCCAACCATCAGAGTATACAAAAAATAATTCCATTGTATAATAATCAATTTATGATACTACCACAGATGAAGATGAATGATTAGTGATCTTATGTTGTTATTAATGAATTGTGTCATTTGAGTTTTCTTTTAATTATGCTAAAGTTATAAAAATTATTTCGTATATAAGGATTAAACTGCAGTTTTATTTCATTAAGTATTTCAGATTGTATGGTACCATGTCATGTGATAGAGTTTCAAGTAAAACATTTTGTAAAATATATAGTTTGGGGAAATATAACCCTTAATATGTTTCTCAATCCGAGATAATGATTTTGGAATAAGATATGATTTATTTGGAAAAATTATATTGGATAATCTTGACTATCTTCAAACTAATTAGTTTATTGTTTATTCCATCATTGTAAGAGTGTACCAAATTTTAGAAGATAAGGAGTATATCTATAATTCTATAATAAATAAGGGATCATGAATGTAATAAATACAGATTGATCGTAATTAATGGGTCTTACCATGATTTGATAGAATACATGATGAGGTAATCCACATGTTATTACATGACAAAAGATATCTTCATTATGTTAAACTTCATTATAAATTTTGGACTGTGAGTTTAGACAGAATAATTTTAGATTAGTCTAAAGGTTATAATAAATTATTCTAGACATTGGATACTATTGTTTAATTTTAAAAAATATGTTATGATTTTTTTTGGACTATTATAAAGAGGACATACCAGAGGTCAGTCGATAACCTGTCATGTCCGGCAAGGCTGCGAGACATGAGCCTGCAATAGTAGGGTGATAAGGGTACATCACCTACCACTACCTTATGTGATGTCATGGTTTGTATGATGTAATTTTTTTAAATTTTCTGATAGATTAATTAAAAATAAGTTTTTTGGAACCAAAAACTGTTAAGATAAATTGAATATTTTTTACTTCTATAATCCTTTGGAGTGAAATACGAGATTTTGGTAGAAATTAGTTATAGGACGTTACTTTAAATATCATGTATTTTTTCTTTTTAATACTATGTATAAATTAATTCTTAAAAATTAGGTAAAGGATCCTATGCCCAAAAATTTGTTACCCTAATAAATTATGATTTGTTGAACTGATGAGATTTTAATCATCATAGATTGATGTCTTTGAGGTCCTCAATTTTCCATTCATATATTTTTGATTGATTAACTCAATCAATCCTTTTAAATATTTATTTTATACGCCCAATTATAATTTCAACCAATGTTCTTCTATACAAATTCATTATTTGGTTGTAACTTTTTTATTTTTCTTTTCATCTTATTAAGACTTAATTTTATTTACCATATTTCCGATGAGGGTTTTCCATAAATTTATTTTCTAATTTTTTAACCTTTTATTTTCGAAGAACAATTTTAAATTGTGCGGATTCAATTTATACATGGAGGGAAGAAACCTCGTGCTTTCATGGTTTGATTCTCTTTGAATTATACAATAGTGTGCGATGTACACAACACTTATTTCAAGCACACCACAACATATCATACTAGACAATTAAAAAGAAGTTATGAATAGAAATAAATACATTTTGAATTTTATATATATCAAAAAGAATTTTAACATTCATCTTTTGTGTATTTTAGACATAATATAAGGAAAACGTCAATTTTTCAGATAAAAGTCGTTTTTTTAAATGCACCTCTTCTGAAATTTATCAGAGAACACATTATAAATCCAATATTGGAAACTTTTATATATTCAATTTTATGAAATTAAATTCTTCTTTAGAATCGAGTCACAAAAATTTCGTTTTGAATGTTTTTTTGGTGTTTTTCAGATATCATTCTTATTTTAATGAATAATGAAAAATACTAAATTTTAATTAAAAAAACTTTTTTATTTGAAATAATTTAAAGTATTAAATTATACATTTGAGTTCTTTTCAAGTATAACTATTGTATATTTTAATTATATAATATAATTTGTTTTATTGGATATAATTTCACTATTAAATTTTACATAACCACATATCATGCTTTTGGTAGTTTTTAATTTTCCAAAACCTGCATTCTAGTTTTGACAGCCAGAATTAATTTTAAATTAATAAATGAATCTTCTATGATTTGAATTTGTTAAAATAGACATAATTTTTGTATTTTTAATATCAAAATTATCATTGGGTGAATTTATGTTATTTATATGAAAACATTATAATTTTGAAAAATAGTGAAATTCAATACGTTATTGTTGACAACAAACTTTTTACTTAAATAATTTTTTATTTTATTTAAATTTATATTAGGTAAAAATAGATACATAATACTTATAGTAGTTTAATGTAACTAATAGGAATCATTTTATAATAAAAAAATATTTATAATATTTTACTGAATTTTTTAATAACTTTTACCCACCTTCTTGGCACGTTTGAAAGTTTGCATAAAACATAATTTTACAACTTCGGTGAAAAGAAATTCAAAAATATGAGATACATGGTAGAAATAATTTTGTAAAATGTAGTTCGATAAGATTAAATTACTATTTTTTTTGTGAATAGTACCTTATGAATTTTATTTACCATGGTAAAATGTAAATAGGGTAATTAATTGTAAAAATATTATTACAATTACCCTAACACATGTTCTAATTATTTCGGATAAGTGTATTTCAACCTAAATCAACCTTAAGACAAACATATAATCCTTTTTTATCCACTTCAATTAGATTAGGACATTTATTATTATTTTATTCAATGAAGAGTAAAAATGGGTCAATTCAAATTTTAATAACTAAATTATTTTAAATATAGGGTTATACATTAAATAAATACTACTATAAATAATAATTATAAAGCTAAAAATATTTTCTACATCATTATATTTTATTTTTTATTTTTAGACATTAATTTATTAAATATATTTATGACACAATGATGATACAGTAATTAGCTTATTAATAAAAGATTAAAATAATTAATATTATAAATCTGAAAATAAATGTGAATTGAGTATTTTTTTCCATCCAATAATTTTATATATTAATATAAAATATTAGGGTTTATTAAATGATTTTTGTTAAGTAATACTTCTTTTATGACATTCACAAAATCTAAATACTAAATTGTTTAAAATTTGACATAAATGAATTTTTAAAACAAATATTATATTATGAAACTATATAATATTCTTAAAAATATAATGGTATGAAAAAATACTTATAAAATTATAGAAATATCATTAATTAACTACTTTAGGTTATTTCTTAATTTTATTGTATGTTTATTAATGATATAATAAAAAATTACAAGGATACACGGTTAATGTTAAACTATTTAACTAAGAGTTAAATCTAAAAGATAATGTTAAAATAGTGGCCTAAACATGCCTAAAACCTAATGGTTGAGAATATTTTTTCCCAAACACACCTTATACTTGAAATAAAATTATTATTAGCTATTATAAATATAAAATTATTTTATAATAAAATAATATTTCATGCTTTTCCTAAAGTGAACCAACCCTTTCCTATATAAGGTTACATCTCTTTCTTTCAAAATGACACATCCAAAGCCATTTGTATCAGAAAAAACCTACCCAAATATCCTCCAAACTACCATCATGTGGACCTAGATGACATAATTTGAACATAAATCCACCTTATGGATCTGTTTTGATCAAATAAAAAGGAAGAACCCGAAGAATAGGTAATAATTTTATCACCTCTTTCAAAGTTCTTTTCATCTTCCACTGCCGCTTTCTTTGTTGATTGTAGAAAAAAATAATAACTCTAGTAAAATATAAATAATTACATATTATTATAGATATGGTACAACCATATTCATTATTCTATCAAACCTATGAATGAAAATGTCACCATATGTGCGTACATACGACTTACTGTCACCACATTGTGATGTATTGTTTTATTCAACACTTCATTATTTTGATGGGTATAATAATGAGTAAAAAAGTTGTTAATAATAAATATAACATGTTAATGATTATTTCTATATTATATTACCAGAAATTACATATAATTCCTACATTAATAGTATTATACTGTCTCTTATGCGTACATACAGATTACTATCTCCACGAAAGCGGTGAGATTCATTTCACATTGTAACTATTCAAGAATAAATTTCATTTTCTGAATAAAAAATAACATGTAATAACATGATATCCTTGTTTATATGAATCATATAAATCATACCCATAAAAAATATGACATACAATACAAAAATATTAAGGAAAATGAATCAGTTAATACCTGAAATGATAATAATACTAAAGTATCATTAACAAAGCAATATTAGAAGATCATAAATGATATCATATAAAAGTATGTCTTTATTTTGTAATTTAATAACAACAATTTAACCATTATAAAAGAGTTAAACCAACACTTGACATATGAAACGTACAAGTAAAGGGTGAATTTTAAAATATATTTATTTATCTTAGGTTGATTATAAATAAGTATCAGCCGAGACATCTTTATCATCTACTTCCATGATTGTTAAAAATGTATTTCAAAACATTTTAACTATTTCCTATAATATGGGGTAAAGTCATTAATACCCTTTTTTGACTTTATATTATATATCTATTTTTTATAGGATTCAATCGATCTTTTTCAAAACAATTTATTTTATGTCTTTTTAGACAAATTAAAGTTTGAATGTTTTTTAACTTATACGGAGGGTTCATCTATTTTTTTGTCATTATAACATCTTCAAAGAATCCTATACATTCTTATAAGAATATTTTCAAAATAAATGATTTGTACTATAATTATGTTCCTTTTAAACGATATAAAAATTGGAATATATATTTCTCTGAAATATTATTGATTTCATCTATGTCAACATCCTTTGATGGATTTTTCACATTGTTGATGTTGATTTATTATGACACAAATATACCATATTGCATTGATGGTTTTGTTATATTTCTAACTATGTATGTGTTATTTTTATACCATTCATTGTTTATAGTTAAATTGTTATCATTTCAAATACTAGTTTTAATAAGATTGTATATGTTATGTTTGAACCTTTTAACATGAGGAATGCATTGGAATAAGTAAGTAATGAGTGGAGCACACTATAGCTCCTCAATGCATTGGTAGGTCTCATGAGACAAACTAGTGTCTATCAACAACGCCTTTGAAACATCTTCTTTTTGTAGTATTGTCATGAGGCCTTCACTATGTAGTTTTGATTTCCGACATTATGCATTATATCATTATAAAATTAGCTATTGATATTAAAAGGGATTATGAAACTAGGAGAATATTCATGTGCATAATAAAATGGAATTATTTGATTTATATTTTCTCTATTAAAATAAATTTTAGGTTTAAAATGCTTGTATTTTAGTCTTATACAATGCTTTGAATGTGTATTCTTATTTATGAATGTTTCTGATATAGTATAATCCTTACTGAGCATTTGAAGTCACCCAATTTGTATGTTTTATTATTACCAGGAAGCGATGATTTATATTATGATTATACTATAGAGATAGTCCAAGGATATTAGTGAGTTAAAATGAGAAAAAATGTTGTTTTCATTTATTTCATGATGTTATGTTAAACATTCGTTTTTATCTATTACATCCAAGGATACTAAATTAATCGGTCTTTCGATACATGATCTCTTGTGATCTTTCAAATGTTATTTAATAATGCACTGACTCTAGGTGAGTAGGTTTGAGGCATTATAGTTAGTATTAGAGGAAGGCTAGTTCATACCAATTATACTAGATTCAGAAAAACACCGATTAGAGAACATAACCCTAAGATAGACAATGATGAATATAATAAATGAACATCATAGAATTTTTGTAATGTAGAGATTTTGTGTATTTTAAAAGCAATACATCCCTGTATTGATATGATCAGGTAGAGGAAACATTGGCACATATTTACCTATGAGTGAAATCATTGATAATGAGTATAAATATTGACCCTGGGTATCCTAGTACAAAACAATGGGCTTTGCTGTGGTCTTGGTTATGACACTCTCAGTGTATATGCCTAGGATAATTCACATTTTCTTTTCAAACCATTAGGAAGGATATTTATTTAAATATGTTATAAAATAAAATGTATTTATTACTATGATATTTGATGTGTGAAAATAATCAATTAATGTTGATAAATATTCTAGTTTTTGTATTATACAATATGATATAATCTACCTAGTGCATTTTTCCATTTAAAAATGATGCCCAGTAGAATGAATAAGATCTCTAACAATAAAAAATATCCAAATAATAAGATGTATCATATATTTCATGGTATTAATCCAAAATATAGAAGGAAAATAGATTCCAACATATTCATATCATATGAAAAAATAATATCAATTTTTAATAAGAAAAGTTAGTAATTCTCTGAGTTGTATTTCTTTAAAGGGATGCCAGAGAAAAATAAGATGGTTGAAATAGATATGGAAATACGGACAGAGGGAAATAAAGATATTCTCTTGTGTGATAAGTGTGGAAGTAATAAACCTAGGAAGTGCATGAAAGTAATTGGAGTTTGTTATATATGTGGAGAAAAAGGACACCATTTAAGAAATTGAAATACTATGAAAATTGTTTCAAATGTACAATGCTTCATCTAGAAGGAGTTGGGACACTACGCGAATCAATGTCCCAATAATTAGAGTATACCACAAATAATTTCATTGGATAACAATCATGTTATGATACTATAAAACAAGATGACAAGTGTTTAATGAAATTATTATGTTATTAACGAATTGTGTCATTTGAGTATTTTTTAAGGATGTAAAAGTTTCATGAATTAAAGAGAATATAATGATTATACTGCAGCACTATTCCATAAAAGATTTCAAATTGTATAGTACTAAGTAATTTGATACAATTTCATTTAATTTTTTTTTGAAATATATTTTTGGGTAAAATATGAACCTTAATATGAATCTAAAACCGAGATATTGATTTCAGAATAAGATATGATTTATTTGGACAAATTATATTGGATATTCTTGACTACCTTGAAACTAATTAATTTGTTTTTTATTCAATATTTGTTGTAGTTTACAAATTTTTTGGATATAAGGACTAAATCCATTATTATATAATGAATTTGGGGGCATGAATGTAATAAATAAGGATTTATGGTAATTAAGGGGGTTATTATGTTTTAAGAGAAAAAATTATGAATGTATTCACATGATGTTACGTGACAAAGGAGATCTTTATTAGGTTTACCTCCCTTATTATTTTTGTACTGTGAAATTTGATAGATGTATTTTAGATAAGTCTAAAGGTTTTAATTAATTATGTTGAAAATTTGATAGTATTGTTAATGTTTACAAAATTTCTAATGGTTATGTTTGGATTTTTATAAAACGGACAACCCAAATGACATGAGACAATTTGTCCCGTCCGACAATGTCGTGAGAAATTAACCCTCAACCGAAGGGTGACAAGGGTGAATCACCTAACACTAGAAAAAGTTATATCCTAGTGTGTATAATAGAGTTTTTTTAAACAGTATGACTGATAAATAATAAATTCATTTTTTGGTACCCTAAACGATTAGGTTAAATGGAATATTTCTGAGTTCTATTATCCTTTGGAGTGGAAAATGAGTTTGTGGTAGAAATTAGTTATGGGTGGAACACTGCATGTCATGTATTTTTTTTTATTCTATGTAGAAATTAATTCTTAAACAATATGGAAAGGATCTTAAAAACATAAATGTGTTATATAAATACATTATTTTTGTAGAAATGATCATATTTTAATAATAAAAGATTGATGGAATTGAGCCCCACAATTTTCCATTCACTTGTTTGTGATTGGTGACCTCAATAACTCCATATAAATATTTTTGTTTTTTCACAAATAATAATTGAAACCAATGTTCTCCTATAAGAAATCCTAATTTGGTGGTCACATTTTTATTTCCCTTTCCCTCATATTAAGTCTAAATTTTATTAACCATATTTTCAATGTGGGTATTCCACAAAGGTATTTTATAATTTTGTAAACATGTATTTTTAAAGAATAATTTCATATTGTGATGACTTGATTTATTTAAGAAGGAGTGAATGGAAAACTCCTTGCTTCAACGATATGCTTCACTTTGAATAATAAAATAGTGTGTGATTTAAGGAACACTGTGTTCCAACACACCACATCCTATCAAACTAGTCATTTAAAAAAAGGGTATGAATAGTAATAACCACATTTTGAATTTTATATATATCCCATATAAATTTAAAATTAATATTTTGTTTTTCATAGAAATAATATAATGACAAATTAAATTATTTTAATAATAGAAGTATTTTTCATATAAAACTCACCTTTTCAACTTTTTAATAGAGAAAATTTTCTAAATCCTATTTTGACACTTTTATATATTCTATTTGAAGAAATTAAATTCTAATTTAGAAGTGTGACGTAAAATTTTATTTGGATACATTTTTGGTGTTTTTCTGATTACTTCGATATTTTGATGAATCATGAAAACCCCAACATATTAATTAAAAACAAAACTTTAAATTTAAATAATTTATATTTTTATATTATAAATTATAATGATTTTTAAAGTATCATTACAGTATATTTTTATCATTTAATATAATGTGGGTCATTGAAAGAAATTTCCCTTTTAAATTGTACATAAACACATATCAATCTTTTTTATTGTTTTTACTTATCTAAAAACTGCTATCTGGTATTGAGTACCATAATTAGATTTAAATTAATTAATTTAATTTATATGTTTTGATTTTGTTAATATTGATATCGTTTTTGGATTTGGAATATCAAAATTATCTTTGGGTGAATTTTTGGTATTTGGCTAAAAACATTAAAGTTTTTTGAATAGTGAAAAACATTGTGTTATTGTTTATAACCAATTTTCTATTTAAATAGTTATTTATTTTATATAAATTTCTTTTAAGTCAAAATAAATACATAATATATATATTAGTTCAATGTAATTCATAGGATTTATTTTATAATAAAATTAGATGTATAATATATTATTTATTTTTGAATGTCTTTTTCCCACCTTCTAGGCACATAGGAAAAATTTCATAAAACGTAATTTTCCCACATCTGTGAATTGAAATTTAAAAATATGAGGGACAAAGTTGAAATATTTAAAAAACCGTGGTTCAACAAAATTAAAAAATATTTTTTATTGAGAATAGAATCATTAGAATTTTATTTACCACAATTAAAAGTAAATTGGGTAATTAATATTAAAAATGATATTATAATTACCCTAACACATGTTCTAATTGAATTTAATAACTTTATTTCAACATAAATCAATGTTAGGAATAATATATGATTATTTTTTGATCCACATCGATTAGATTAGAACATTTATTGTTATTATTTTTAAAGAAATGTTAAAAGTGTTAAATCCAAATTTTACGAACTAAACCATTTTTAATATATTGTTAAACATAAGATAAATAAAAATATTAATATTCATTTAGAATACTAAAATATTCCCAACATCAATTTTATTTATTTATAATCTTAAGACATTAAATAATTAAATTTATATACGGCACAATAATGATGCAGTAATCACCTTATTAATAAAATAATAAAATAATTAATATTATAAATATCAAAATAAATTTTAATTGAGACTCTTAATTCCATCCAATATTTTTCATGATTAATATTACATATTATTGTTTATTAAAAGAAATTTTTTCAATATAATTTTGCATTTATGACTTAAAAAAAACAAAATACTAAATAGTGTCAAAATAGACTTAAATGAATTTTTAAAACAAGTATTATTTTATTAAATGATATAATATTACTAAAAATATATGGTTCAGCCAAAGGATTTATATAATTATATATATATATATATCATTAATGAACCACTTGAGGTTATTTTGGCATTTTATTGTATGTTTATTATCCATCTAATATAAAAATACAAGGAGACATTGTATATGTTAAAATATTATACTTAGAATAAAATATATATGATATGGTTAATATGGTGACTTAAACATGAATAAAACCTATTAGATTAGAGGATTTCGACCAAAACCCACCATATCCTCAAAATAAATCAATTTGAGCCATTAGAAACTGAAAATTATTTTATAATAAAATATCATTTCAAGCTTTTCCTAAAGTGACCCTCAAATATCCTATAAAAGGTTATTTTCCCTTATCATTAATTAACACCACCAAATCCAATTGGATTAGCAAAACCTACCCAAATATCCTCCCAAATACCGTCACATCGACTTAGAGGAATTACTATGATAAAAAATCCATCCTATGGAGCCATTTTGTTCAAATTAAAAGGAATCACCCGAAGTAGAGTTAATAATTTCATTACCTCTTTCAAGGTTATTTTCTTCTTCCACTTCTGCTTTATTTTTTGTATCCATACCAAAATAATAACTGCAGTACATTCTAACTAATTTTAAGTTATTATAAATATGTTACAACAATATTAATTATTCTATCCATCCAATGAATGAAAAAGTCACCATATGTGCGTACGTACGGCTTACCGTCACCACGTTGTGGTGTAGTTTGTTATTCAATACATAATTATTTAGATGGGTCTAATAATGATTTTAATTGATGTTAATAATAAATTAAACTTGTTATTGATTCTTTATATATTATATATTATCAAATTACATAAAATTTCAACATCAATATAATGATATTGTCGCTCGTGCGTACGTACGGATTACCGCCTTGAAGAAAACGTTGATATTCATTTACCATCATAACCATTTAAGAAAAAATTACCTTTTATGATTAAAAAATTATGCTTAAAACTTGATATCATTCTTGATATTAATAAAATAAATCTTATCGATAACAAACCTAACTTACATAACAAACATATAAAGGAAAACTAATCAGTTTACACATGAAATGATGATACAACTGAAGTATCATTAACAATGCAATATTAGAAGATTATATATGTATCATTTTTATGTATGTTGTTCCTGTATAATTTACTAACTATGATTTAACCATTATTAAAGTTGTTAACCTACCCTCAACTAATGAAAAGTATATGTTAAGAGTTAATTTTACAATCTCTTTATTTATCCGAGGTTCTTTATACGTAAGTTTTTAATGGGACTTCTTTATCATCCACATCTATGTTTCTTAAAAAAAAATTTCAAAACAATTGTACTATTTCCCATAATATTGGTTAAATTCATTTATACCCTCGTTTGACTTTTTATAAAATATTTTGAGAGGTATATTTCCATCGTTTTCCAAACAAGGTACATTATGATCTTTTCGATGAATTAATGTAAGAATATTTTTTTGACATATACAGAGGGTTCAACTATAATCCACCATTACAACATTTTCAAATCTTCCCTTACAAGATTATAATAAAACATTCAAAATAAAATTTTTACTTTATAATTATGTGACTTTTAAAAGATTTAAAAATAGAAATATATGTTTCTCTCTAATTGTTGTGATTTCATCTATATCAACATCCTTTTATGGATTTTACAGACGTTTGAAGTTGATTTATTATGATGTAAATCTCCCATATTGTATTTAAGGTTTTGTGATATGTGTGAATGGGGATGTTTTATTATTATACAATTCATGATTTAGATTTCATGTATTAAAATTTCATATAGTAGTTTTAATACGAATTTTTATATTCTGATTCAACCTTTTTATATGAGGAATTCATTTGAAATAGTAAGTGACGGGTGTAGCCCGCTATTGCTACTCAATGCATCGGTGGGTCTAATGAGAGATACAACTGTTTTGGCACAAGGCCTTGAGAAAGTCTTATTTTTAGTCTTCTCACGATACATTGAATATGTGTTTATCATGTCTGAAATTATGCATTCCATCATTATGAAATTAGTTATTGACATTACATGTAAATATTCAATGATTAGAATATCCATGTGAATAATTAAATGGAATTATTTGATTTATATTTTCCATATTATGCTGAATTCATTGTTTAAAAGGCTTGTATTTACGTATTATACATTTATATAAATTTTTATGCTTATTTATGAATTTTGTTTTATATAGATATATTTTATGAACATCTGAGATAACCATTTTCTTATTTTTTATTTTTCCGGAGATGCGAAGAAGTATATTATGATTAACCAATTGATTAGGGTCATGGATATGAGTGTGTAAAAAGTGGAAATGATGTAGTTTCTTTATTTCATGGTGTTTTGTAAAACTTAGTTATGCATCTAGTACTTCCTAGGCTATTAAATTATTTGTTCATTCGAGACATGATCTATTGTGATCATTCCCATGTTTTGAAATAAAGCCCTGACTATATGTATACAATGGCAGGGCTTTTCTTCATTATTAATGGAATTGGGATATTGGTATTATCATACCCCCTATATAACCTTTTGTTCATATGAAAGGACTTTTTCAACCTTCTAGGTTTGGAATACTACCCATGTACAATATTAGTATTGTGTTCTTACCTGGTTACCCATTTCATCATGGGAAACTACTTGTGTATACATTTAGGATTAGGCTTCAAACATTTTTTATTGGGATACTACCTGGGGTACCTTTTTATTTCACTATGATCAGTGTATGGGAGTAGTTTTCTACATATATACACTTTTGGGTCGAGTTAAATCTCATAATCCCTTTTTTATAGATACCACTCTATTTGAATATTAATCTGAAGATATAAACATCATTAACTAATGTAATAAAGTTCTATGTTAGACCAACATTTCAGGTAATAATAATCCACATAAATGTTTCACATAATTAAAAATTACAATTCCATCACAGTTTAATTTACTATGGAGAAATAAATAGGTTTTCTATGAGAATATATAAGAGAATCTCAGAAGTTATCCCAATAATGTTAATTGTTGTAATCATTATTTAATATCACTAATAATTCATATAAAATATTTAGGTATGTATATAAATTCCAAAAACTCTTTTTTAGTATAGTTATAATACTTATTTGAAAAATATGAAGAAATATCTAATTCTTTTGAAAACATATTTTACATAAAGAAATTTATAAAAATTATGTAATATAAATTGGTTTTGAAAAAAATGAAAACAGGGTGAAAGCATTTCTCAAATAAAATCCAAATTTATTGTGTAAAGATGAATTCATATAGAAAATGATATTAATATAAATTTCTTCATCACATTTATTATGAATTTATAATTCCATAGAAAATGATTCATGTTGAAAACATTTAATATATTCCATTACTTTTTTTTTAAATTTTATTTATTGAAATTCAAACTATTCATTTTGAAATCAATAACCTTTAGATAATTATTTATATAAATAAATGTGAATAATATATAAATAAATTGGTATGATATCCGAATGATAAGAAGTAAACGCATCGATACACTTACATGAAAACATTTAGTTGAATTGTCAATCTTATGATATTAAAGTATAATAGGGATTGTAAACCCTAAATTTTAATATAGGAGAATATAATATATGTGATTTAGATGTTAAAAATTAATAAATTACCTACATAAGAGTTTAAACATATAAATTATTGAATTGAATGTGATATTAGAATTATTCCATTACATCATTACTAACATTTAATTCAAGATTCATAAAAAGGGAAAACATGGGATCACCTTTTTTTACAAATGATTTTAATTATTGATATGTTGAAAAATATTTATATGGTTTTATACTCATTATATTGAAAATATAGGTTGTGAACATGGAATACATCACAGTTAATTTTTAAATTAAAACAAGAAAACCAGTTATTAATTTTATACTATTTGAATCAAAATCCAATAAAATGCAAAAAATATAATATAATTATTAAAAAAATAATCATGATAAAATATTTCATTGATTTAGAAAATGGATCATATAAAATAAAATATTTTTATAATGCAAATAATATCACAATGATGTGGAATTGAGAATAAACACAATTCCATTTGCTTTAAACATCCACAAAAAGAAATTATTATTTTATATAATAAACATATCCATTTTAATATATTAAGTAAAAAAATTATTCATATTTATTAAATTTTATTTTATTTAATTACAATAATTCATAAATTACATATTTATTAGTTATTTTCTATCTTCACCTTCATATGTTAGTAATTTTGAGCATTTCGTATAATTATCAAAATAGAAATATTGATCCTTAAAATTTTCTACCCTCACAACCACTCAATGATTTCAACCATACATTATGTGTTAATAATGTCAATTAGAATGAGAATTTTAAAATTCTAATTTTGAAATTATTATATTTTAATTATGTGATTCCAAAATTTAATGGTTGTCTTCCTATAGAATGTTTTATGATATTAAATTTGTATTTTTAGTCATAATTGGAATGCACCATTGATATATTTTCCGATTTAGTGGTGTATCCACTAAAGATACCAACAATAATCCTTGTATATATAGTTTATGTTTACAATTAAGAGATTTATGTAAAAGTTTTTCCTTTTCTATGGGATGTACTCTAACGAAATGATGAAAATATTATGAAAAGTGTTCCTTAAACATAAAGTATTCTCTGATGAAATGACAAAATTATTACAAATATAATTTAATTTCCATGGGTTATGTCTTGATAAAATTATTATTAAAACCTTTTCCGGTCATGTGTTATAAGATTATTTAGTTTTTATGATCGTGTGTCACACATAAACATTGTCTTCATTATGTGATGGATTTCCACATTTTTTTGTTATTTTGCGGTGTTTTATCATTTATTTTTTATTAAATAATTTTTATATGGTGTTCCTGGTTTCTTTATTAGAAAAAATGGTTCAATTAGGACATGATCGATGTTGGTGAAAAATTGGGGCACAATTGGGGTAATTGTACACCCACCCAAGAAAAAACGTTTACTCTCCTAACACAACCATATTTACCCATTTTCAACTTTTCTAGAGGGTCAAAATGGTTGGTTTATGGTTTAGAATACCATGTTCCCAAAACATGTGTCCCATTGAAACATTAAAATTTAAAAATTCAATATTTTCTCCTCTCTTAAAATAATATCCTAAACACATTCTCTCACCCAATATGATCCCATTATCCTAGGAACTACATTCTATCCTACTCGACACCGATGGTCTCTAATTTTTGGGTGATTTAGCTTCTGATCATCCTGAAAACATCATATATGTTCTTTCTCCATTACATGTTCTCTTCTATTAGTCTATTATCGCTTCCTACACGAGTTCTCTTATCCCCAATGATTAGGATGGCCAATGATGGTTTCAAAATCTATTCATGTGGTTAAATAATATTTCATCAGGTCTATTATTTACATTATAGTGTTTCTTCTAGGAGTGACATCTTGTTTCCAACCATATTTGTGATAATATTAAAGAAAATGTATGTGGGTCAACATATTGATATTTTTTAAGATGTAGATATACATGTATTTTTCTTATATAACCCTTAATAATGAATTAGTGTGTGTGAAAACTCTTAATTTGTGATTTTTGGTGTGTTTATTGTATAATGTGTATAACCCCCATTGTTAATGGAATGAGTGACTGTGTTGTGGAATTGTTTGTAATGGAAATTTTATTCATGTTTTAAAAATGGGTAGAAAAACATGGGATTATCATGTGTTTTGATAGAAATGTTATTACATGTATTGTAGGAATAACTATAAATATCTTTCTAGTACATGATACAATGCTAACTAAACATTCATTATCATGTTTAGTTGTATTGATCATGAGATTGACCATTACATCTCGGTTTGATCACCAAGTGTAGAAGGATCCTCAGTCCCCACAAAACCGAGATACTCAGATATTTCCTGCAGTTATTATACTATTATTCATATTTCCATTGTATGTTTCATTATATAAAAAGGAATGATTTTATATAAGTTGATTTCTCAATTTAAAACATATAATGTTTTATTGTTTTATAGTTGATGTTGATGGAATAGAAATGTGGTATACAACTTGGAATATGATATTACACCAAACATAAAACCGTGGGTGTATACATTTTTTTGAATTAGGTATTATAGTGGCCACTCATGGTGGAGATTTTGTTTTTATGTTCTATCCAATTTTTGGTCTACATTGGGGTGGTGGCATGAGAGTATCGACCCACATGATTCCTAGAGGTTTTTTCATCTAGCCATTTTCCCATCAGACTTTTGTAATTCTCGATTTAGTTTATAAATGATATATTTTTAACTCTTTATTTTAGTGTATTTCATGATCACTCAATTTATGTATATTGGTTATGTTCTGATTAATTATTTATGTGGACTTTATATAATTAATCCTCTTGGGAGAAAATATTCTCAATGGGTTTACAAGATTCTTGTGTACTAATTTTCATCAAATTTGAATTTTGAATTCTATTCATGCCATTCCTTGGATCGAGACGGGTGTTAATTTAGATGGTATCATTGATTGGTTCATTGAAAAATTAAATCCAATGCATGTTTTCTCATTTTTTTGGTAATGTTACCTGGGTTTCTCTTGATATATAGTGTCTTGGAATTTTGGGGATTGAGTATTTACATATGAGAGTCTTGTATAGCCAACACACCTAATGATAGTTATTATATCACAATGGTCTAATCGGGCTTTTGGTTGACTGCTACACTGGTTTTGAGGGAAATTCATTAGAATATGAATGAAAACCATGTTAAGGATGATTTGGTTAATATGTTGTGGTTTAATTTTAGTTTATGTGGATATTGAAGGCATGAAATGGTTAGAAACAATTTTGGATTATGAAATAATTATTTCATTATTGTATTGAATGACTTAGAATCATTCCACCCAAGATACATATTTTGAATCTGTTGGATGATCATATAGATATTTCCCCCTCAAAATATGATCCATGAATAACAAAAGCAGTGGTATTGGGTTTTATGAGCTTTGGATTAGGTATAACGCTCAAGACATACTCATGCTAATTAAATTGAACCATGTTTGGAAAATGAGAACGATCAAGATTTTCCTAAGATCAATCCTCCTTGTTTTGGTGTATCATGGAACCTTATGATGATGAATATCAAGAGGAAGTTGTTTATATTAATTTTAGGTATTTATATACTTTTTCTTAAGTCAAGATGAATGTGATTCATGGATGTTTGAATACCCCAGTCATAGGTGGTGGGAAAAAGTGATTCAAGATTGAATACAAGAGTAGATGTAATGGTTAGATTCCATGAATTATTTTTATTATAATTATTTCCCCGATACCATTCCCCTCATGAAAACGTGATAGTTTACACAACTCCATTTGGGGGATTAATCCATGTGGGAATATTTGAACCACGTAACATATTTAGTGTATCATTCACCATAGGTGGATTCGAATGAGAAGTTAATGATTTAATTGTGTTAAATGTGTTGGTTTTTCATGTTTGAGATATGGTATTCTTTTATAAGAAGAATAAATAAACATTAGTGGTGGAAAATGCACTGGGGTTCAAAATTTTCCATGAAAATAATCTTGTTTTTATAGGATGACACCACCCATGGTAAATGGAAGTTGTGTAATGTTAATAAATAATATGATTCATTATAATAAGGTTATAATGGATGAGGGAAGCATTATATACCCCATCTAGTTATCCATGTCAACAACATTAGGGGGTGGATATATTATGAGCCACTATTATAGAATATCTGAGAATATGTGATCAACATGTCCCAAATCACCTAAACCCTTCCAGTAGTAGAATACTTTGTGAAACCTGAAAATGTTCTATAAAAGAATATAATCTAGATAGAGAGGTATATAGTCATCAGTGCATTGATATGTACCATATTAGTTTTGTCAATAAGGATCATGGGTTATCATATTGCATAGAATGGTAATGAAGAAGTATATTCCTATAAATATTGTGATTTCATTATTTTTCTACAAGTTAGTAATCAAACATATTAAGCAGTGGATACAACCCAGCTTCATGATATGGATTAGGCTCTATTGAATTAGTTGGAGGACATAAAATTGTTCCAGATATTTTTTTTATTATATATTATATAGTCATATATTTATTTTATATGGTTTACTCTAATTATATAATTTAATTATTTCTTGTTGAAGGAATGATGTTACCAACTAATCTAATTATTTTTTCCCTGTAATTGTTTCTGATAGTTGGAATGAAAAGGGATCATGGTTTCAAATGTCTTTCCTGTGACCTCAATCTATTTGAGTTTGTATTGGGATGTGCCTTCTTGGTGGTAGATATTGACCTTTGGGATGAAATTTAGATCATGTATGGGATGGTGTGTTTCATGGAATTCATTTATTTCTATCATATGAAAGTACCTTAAATGGAAGCAGAAGGTAGTACATAAGTCTTTTTAGGGGTGTGGGGTCCCCAATCAGGGGGAAATGGACATCCAATTCTGGATTAGGGAAGTCTTTATTTCTAGGACTCCTTTATTATGCTGATTGATGATGGTAGAGACTCTGAGAATGAATTACCTCCAATTGTAAATGAATTTCAAGAGTTATTTCTAGACAATTTTTATGATTACTCATACAAATGGACCGGTGGTTTTCTATCAATTTAGCACACTATGGAAAGAAGATATCTCTTCCATCTCATCAAATAAACCCAACCATGTTTAGGGATTTAAATATACTAGAGGATTATTTAAAATTAATTGGATTAATTCAACCAAGAATATCACCTTCTATCACCCATTAATATATTCTAAGATAGATGATGGATCCTTCCAGTTGTGTATCGTTTATCAGAAGAGAAACATCTTTGTAATTAAGAATAAATATCACTTTCCTCAAATTTATGGCCTATTTGAATATATTAAAGGGGGAGGTGGTGTTCATGGATATACCAATGATTCGGGTTTCACCAGGTATATGATAGAGGGGAATACTTTTTAGGGAATATTTTCAAAGATTTTATGTCTACGTTTATTATTTTTCATTCATTTCATTTTAATAATTATATATTTTTATTCAGGGTTGTTATGAATCAGGTTTCCAATATGGGCCTTTATTCATTGTAATTATTGTTTTTTTAACATATTTTATACTATTCTATGATAGAGTAAGGGAATTATTAACAAACAAGGATCATTATATAACATTTTAGGACCACTTTATCTTTTATAATCCCTCTATATTCACTTTCTTGAATCCAAGATAATGTTTTTTGGGCCCTTTATTCTCAAATCATAGTGTATTAGGGGAACTCGTGATTATCAGATAATAGATATCATTAGAAAACAATGGTATGTCTCCACGATTAGTATCATCTTGAGATCAGTGGATACTCTGTGCCTTTTTACAAGTATTTATCACAGTTTCAATCTCATATAACTGTGCTTACCTAAAATGGGGTATGGTTTGAATGTCTCACAAAATTAAAGGATTCTTTCAAGGAAATAATGATGTGATTGACTACCACCCCTATTTTTATATCACCTAATTCCAGTAAGGGATACATGGTCTACATTGATTCTTCGTTTATGGTTACTATGTGTGTATTGATGTAGGATGACAATCTATTGTATTTGTCTCCATCCATCACAAAAATCATGAAAAGAATTATTGAATCAATTAAATAGAAGTATATGTAGTGGCTAATTCCTTGAAGAAATGAACTCACAATATATTTCATGCGAAATTCATAGTTTACTGATATCATCAGTGTTCTTATCATATGTATCATAGGAGGATATGATTGTTATGAAACACTAATGGTTTGTGTACCTTTAGTTTTCTAACATTTATATTTTATATAACATAGGAAAAATGAATGTTGTAGAAGATTACATATGAAAGAATATGTTTTTTCCAGATGTAATTATGTTTACTGATAAGTAGACATTGATGGAGGTTGTTTTCAAAATTTATTTGGAAAAATGTTTCATGTTTCAGTAACATTCCCTGATTGAACAATATTTATGCCCTCTCTTATATATCTCATTTATAATGAAATGCTGAATGATTAATCATTCCAATTTAATTTCAAACTTAAAAAACATAGGGATTTTCTTAGTGTGTTTTCATTATCATCATAAGTAATGTTGTTTTAGAATGGATGCTTCATGGAGAAAATATCTTTTCAGAATGTGTTCATGTATGATAACCACCAATCATAGTGGTTCATTAATCCTTGGACTAACCATAGATTTTATATTGTATGTCCCTAGTTTTTCGGGCCATGATTGAGGTGTGATTTACCTAATATTTTCTACAAGTTCAATACATTTTCTCTAGGTGAAAACTATGAAATTAAGGACTCATAGTTTCTTCACCCACTCCCCATTCTAATATGGATAGGGGAAGCATTCAAGATAGTCTTTGTCAATTTATAGACTCATTCACATAGGATATGGAAATCAATTAGATTTGTCAATGAATGACTATCTATGTCCAACCATTTTATTATAATCAATTATTCATTAAATTTGAATGAATTAGGCTAGTTTTATATTTTGGATATCATGAGGCATCGTGGTATTCAATTTTCAAT
The DNA here is from genome assembly GCA_963277665.1 of Viscum album. NCBI lineage: Eukaryota > Viridiplantae > Streptophyta > Magnoliopsida > Santalales > Viscaceae > Viscum > Viscum album. Next base: position 178,703,330 of record OY728165.1, read on the forward strand.
CGATTTACATAGGTACCCCCATTTTAAATTTCAATTTATCGAAGTAAATTAGTGGGAAATGGTGGGGCATGTAAAACTCTTAAGGAATATCATCCTCAAATGATTGGTTAGATGGAGTGGGTAAACCAAATTATGGAACATGATCTATGCATGCCTTTTTGAAATCAGATGATCCTAAGAAAAATATTGGATTGGTAAAATTATTGAATAATAATAGTTACCAATTAATGATTAAAATATATTTCTTTATAGATCATTGTTTTCAGCAATTTCATTATGATCGTTGTCAGATAGAATATATTGATACTTCATTTCTAGGACTAATATTTTTTAATATGCCTTTTGATAATTTATGAATTCTCTTGATGAATATTTATATAGGGTTAGGAACTATAAATATTATGCCAACAGAAGTAAAATGACATAGATTTCTCATTAGGTGACATGGTGTTTCTAATTGTGACACCTTGCATGGGTCACCATCATTTTTTTATGCATGGGATGCTTATTCTAATGTATGCTGAACCATTTGAAATTATAGAGAGAATTGGTATGATTTAATATATATTAGATTTAAAATTGAATTTGAAAATAATCCATTTCATTTGACTTGTATCGAAATTGATGAAGCACAATGTTGACCCATGTCACATGATGAATTGGGAGGAACTGGAAATGTGGTCTGATTTTCCAAAGATAGGGTGACTGGTTCTTATAGTGGATTCCCAAATGATATTGATTAATTGAAAATTCATATTATTGTTTTGGGTCCTTTGGAAGAATGAAAATCAGTTACACAATGAATTGTAGTGAATTTCATTGGTAGTGGTGTAGAATCCTCATTTATTTTATGATTAGAATTTAGATTTAATTTTGTAGGGAAGAAAGTATTCTAGGTATGAAAAAATTGCACATCTGTGGAGTCCTTTCAATTATTTTTCCTTTTATTTTTTTCATTAATTTATTACATGTATTTCCCATTATATTTCAACGAAAATGGTTTCTTTCATTTTATAAAAATTGAGACACTTGTTTGGCTCACAATGAGGGGAAATCATTCCCATGTCCAGTGAAAACCATTCACCTAGAACATTGGAATTGTCCATGTAGAACTAAATAGAACAATAATGTGCACCCTAACTATGTAACTATGTGGTCCCCTTTTCATTTTGGATAGATGTTCCACAAGTTGTGTAACATCCCAGGTAAATAAAGAATATGAAATTTTCTTATTTATTAATATTTGTGAATAAAATATTAATATTAATTTAAAGGGAATGATATGTTCAATGGCGTACCCAATACACAACAATGATTTTCTTTGAAATCTAAGGTTGCACACTGATAATATAATAATATTATTTTAAATGTTAGTTAATGCCTAACCATTTAATGGAGGGAATGAATAGAACTAACTAACATATGATTATATATGCTTTTCAAATATTTCTGCAATTATCCAATAAATGTTAGAGGATTAAAATGCAAATGAATCCAATTTTAAGCATAAATCTTCTAATATTCTTTAAAAGGTTGATTAACCACCTTTTGATGGAGAACCTTTTCTAAATATACATTTTGAAAATTTTATATGTTATATTTTATAAAATAAAATTCTTCTTTATAATGAAGACATCAAAATTTACTTTTTGTAAATTTTTTTATTTTTCTGATAAAGTTCATTTTTAATGAATAGTGATAATGTTGTATTTTAATGAAAAACCACTTTTTAATATAATTTATTCATATTGTTATATTATATTTTTAATTTTTTTTAATGAGTATTTAAAATATATTTTTACCATTTAATCCAATGGTGGTCATTGGAATTAATTTCACTTTGAAATTGGACTTAAACAAGTGACAATCTTTTGATAGATATTATTTGTTAAAAACATGTTATTTGTTTTGACAGTGGGAATTAATTATAAAATTAATTAATGAAACTTATATTTTTTGAATTTGGTAAAATGGACATCATTTTTAAATTTGGAATATCGTGTATATCATAGGGTGAATTTTCAATTTTTTTCTGAAAAACATCAATTTTTGATGAATAGTGGAACCACTAAGTGGTAGTTAAAAAACTGAATTTTCTTTTAAATAAAATTTTACCACCTCTTTGAATTGAATTTCAAAAATCCAACATACAGGTCTATCATTATGAACTTATTTTTTGTTCAATGGGATTAAAATAATTTTTGGTGAATAGTATCTTTTGAGTTTTATTAATCGCGATTAGAGGAAATTAGGGTAATTTAAGTTAAAAATAATGTTATAATAATATGAAAATACCATGAAACTTGTCCTTCCAATATTGGATGAGTAATGGACGACCAATAAAATACATGGGTCAATTTTTGGGACCCCATGGAGCCACTAGTTTAAGATAATGACATTAATACCTTTAATTTATAGTAAAAATAAAAATATCACAAACATGTATTGTTTAACTAAATCAATTTTTACATGGGGTTATACAAGGCATTTTTTTAACAATAAATATTTATTAGAAAGCTAAAAATATTTCCAACATCATAATACTTTTTTATAATTTGTAGACATTTTATAAATAAATTTATTTATGACACCATGATAATGTAGTGATTACGCCATTAATGAATGATTTAAATAAAATGAAATGATAAGGTAAACTCTAAGAATTAACCTTTTAAATAACCTATTGTATGAGTTTATTTAAAACCATTATCACCTTATACTAGAAATATAACTTTGTGGGACCTTTAAAATCCGAAAATAATTTTATAATAATGTGACATTTTATAACATTCCAAGAGTGCCCCTCCTCCCGCTTATAAATGGCCCCCACCTCTACCCCATTACCCACACAACACAAGCCTTTGGATCGACCAAACTCTGCTCATTTTATCTCTACACATCACTCTCTTAATCTTATAGGCCTTACCTTAGGCATAAATCTCTTCAAGAAAACATTTTGGTTCAATCCAAAGGGAGTTACCCGTTTTAAAGGTAATGTCTTCTCTTATGTTCTTTTGTTTTATTTTGCGCTTCCAAATCCATAAACACTTTTTATTCCATTATTTTGTAACAAAAACAGTATATTAAATATACTAGGATGTTTTTATGAGAAGGATTTGAGCTACACTTACACACACCTCTGTCTAATGGTTAAATAACATACTGTTTCTGTGGGTGGCGAATTACTGCCTCACGAAACTATGATTGTTCAATCTTCTATTAACACCACTCATGGTGGCCATTATGATGTAATTGTATTTTATATATGATATATATGGTATTTATGATTTCTATATTATTATGTATTTTATATTTAAAACATACCTTTATGCATTGCATGTTGTGCAAATGTGAAAATTTCATATGAGGAAGTGTGGACTACTACCCCCTCAGGTGATGTGACTCATTCATGCATTACATGGAATGTATAAAGAATATAATTAATGAACTTATGTGACTTATATAACATATATATTATATAGTAATTATAATATATAGATATATATATCTCATTTATTTTTAATTCCATTAATATGACATAGAAATGAAAGTAGCGTTCATGCGTACGTACGACCTACTGTCTCCATGAATGGTGGATTTCATTTCTTTTTATCTACAAATGTTATGTAATAGTATGAAATGAATATATAATGGATATATATGATATTTAAATCATTAATACTATTCTTTATATGGTGTACTTATAACATCATTGAATTTTTTTTCAAACAAGTTCATTTTTGACTCTTGTACCAAACATCGACGAAAACATCTGATATGAACTCACATAATTAACTAATTATTATAACATTACAATATGTGTTATGAATTTAATAATAAATATTAAAATAGTAACTTAAGAAATTATAAATTTACAAATTTTTATTATTCAGGTATATAAAGAAACGAACAAGACAAGGCGGACTTGAGGTAAGGGATAGTACCTCTCTCTTTCTTTTTAAGTACTCTCATTTATGTCATTCCATTTAAGATTATATTTATTATATTGGGGGATGTTTTCTTATAATCCTCGTACCTTATTTTTTATGTTAATGTGACGAGACACCGTATTTGATCTCTTCAGTCCATTTTTTTGATGTTTTAATTTGCACTATTAGGCTACCGAATTTTCGTAAGGAATTTCTTAGCTCACATTTAATTTCGTGATATTTCTATTGTTCACCACTTATTTATTTCATGTGGTGTATTTTTTACATCCATTAGATATATATTATCATTATTATATTTTTATCTATGGTATTATGTGATTAAATTGGTGTATATTTTCTTTTGGTCATACGACTCGATTGATCACGAAGAGGTAAGGGGTTTTTATCTCACTTTTTGTTCCCGTGAGATTCATGCTACATTTTCCACTATTTATTTTTGTGTGGTGTATTTACTTCCCATGATAGTATTCTTTGTGTAATATTCTCTAATTTATGGGTAATTATGTCTTCATTGTATGACCCTTCTTTCATGGGGTGTACATTTCGAAAGTTACACAAATCGGTAAGGAAACCTTTCACCCGCCTCTTTTTAAAAGATTTCTTTTGTTATGTCTTTTAATTTACATCTTATTATGTTGGTATATTTTCTTCTATGTCATTATTGATGTAAATTTTATTTCCAAGTGATAAGATAACATTTTCTCTCTCATTAATTCTTTTTGAAAATTTTAAAGTGATGTCGTTAGGCTGTCAAATTTCTTTAAGGGAACTTCGTAACCCAATTTCATTTCTTTTGGTTAAACCTATAATTATTTATTATGACATGATATGAATATGTGTGGATGACCTATGATTGTTTTACACTTAATATCCACTTATATTTTGTGTTTTTATGTTTTTTACACATATTTATGTAATTGATTTATCCTTAATCTAAGGATACCGTCTTTGTAAGGGACTTTGTCTCAATCTCCATTCATTGTGGAATATTTTGTTTTATACACAAATTTCTTTTATAAGGTGTATAAACCCCTTTGACATTTACTTTTATTCAAAATGAATCTTGTTATATGTATCATTTTACTAAACAACAAAAGGGAATGTTTTTCTGACGTATGAGGCGACAACGACTTCTCGGCCTCCATGACCATTATTTGAGTTTTGGCATCCTCTACAAGACATAAATTTTTTTAAATATAAAATATATACCATGTTTTACATTTATTTTATTTTGGTATTGAAAATGGTTTTGATAATGTTTTAATATAACAATGTGTTTTTTATATCTTTTGATTGAAATTTGAAAATGTTTTGTTTCATTTATGCTTGTTTAATGTGATACGATTATGTTATGGTTATTGGGCATTGTTTATGAAGACGGGTGGTTCCATGATAAACTAATGGAGGGTGAGCCCGATATACTCTACAATTCATTGGGAAACGTGACGAAGTTAAACGCTAAGGTTTCTCTGAAGATATTTAGGTATTATACTATAATGGGTATTCCAAACATAACAATGAGGGTTACTCCCTACATAAGAATGTTATAAATGCCTCAAGTTACCTTTATGTATTATGATTTTAATGAGTTATAAATAAATATTATGGTTTCAGAATGTATGATATGATCAAAAGTTATGGTTTCATTGATTTTTATTTATTTGCGGGTTAATGTTTCGTTTCATTATGTTATAACCCTTACTGAGCATTTTATGCTCATCCCATGTTTTTGAAATGTTTTTCACAGGTTATAATGAAGGGTATGATAAAGGAATTATTCAAGAATATTTATAGCAAGAAAAGAACTCTTGTTTTATTTAAGGATTTTTTTTATTGTTGTGACAAATATGTTATAGTAGTAGTGTCTACTTTGTAATCCTTTGAGATGTAACAGTTATGTCTGAATTCTCTAAAACTCTAAACCTGAAAAGATCCCCAATGTGAATTATTCGTTTAATTCAAGATTAAGTAATTTTTTAAGGTCGGGTCCTTATAGTTGGTATCAATGGTCGGTTTAGATAACTTTAGAAGTTAGGGTATTCTATAAGTATAAGTGAAATTACCATAATCGTTAGTATTTCAGAAAGAGTAATAGTTTTAGATAATGGGAATGAGTTTCATATGACATGAATAATTTTTTCTTATTATTTACCCTCCTCATAAGATATTATATGACGATTTTACTAATATAATCACACTAACATTTTTTGTTTAGAAAATGAATGGATCTAGAAGGAACCAAAGTGATAATGGGTTTAAAGGAAACTATGGTGGTTCTCTGAATAAGAGACAGGATGAAACGGGGTATTCAATGAGAAATCTCGCGGTTATTCTAAACTAGCTATCAAAATTCATGATTAACCACTTAAACCTCGGGGAGTTCTCTACCACATCATGTATGAGAGAACCAACTTTATGTGGAAGTTCAGGTAATTATTATAAAGGTAACCATTACGGTTTATATGATCCTTACTTTGGAGGTAATTATGGGTTACTATATGTTATGATGGAAAATGAAAGGCATGAGATAAAACATTGAGGTTAAATTATGATATGGTTATTTTGATGATTTTATATCTTTTTGGGTAATGTTTTAAGAATTATATAGTTTTGGAAAAAGGAAAACACAAAGACTCTGTGACAACCCATCGCATCAGACAAAGCTGTGGGAATCAAACCAACAACCAATGTGCGACTGGTATTTATCGCCTACCACTGGACTACGTGACGTCCCTGGTTAGTATGAAAATTATTTTTAGTTAGATGATTTCATGAATAAATAATAAGTTTATTTTGGGTTATCTAGGAAATTATTGACCTATCATGGATGATATATGATTAGGTTAATTACTTTTTAATATAAGACATTAAGTGAAACTGATGTAATTTGGAGATAAATGTTATGATATACTTTGGATGACTATGTGATTAAATCCTTCAGAGATTTGGGATTCAATCTTAGTTTGGTTTACTTTGAAGAATTTTGTGGACAATTGTTTATCGAATGGTCTTTGTATGATCTTTGGGTTTTGTTCGAAATATTTTAGAGATAAAGAATAGATATTCTTTTTATAAAGTATTATCCTTATTGGGGATTATCTGATCTTGTACTTACATTTTTTTGCTTTTTGATTTTGGTCTAAATACATGGGAAATATATAGTTCCCTTTTGTGGATTAGGAGATTCTCTAGAAGTTTATTATAGCACTCTTAAGGTGAACATGTCTTCCTAAATACTCGTCTTTTGGAGAAAATATGAATTTGTGTATGAAATATATTAAGAGATGATAGTCCACATGAAAATTATGTATGTTTCCTTATGTAATAGTTAAGGTCATAAATAAATTCCTCAATGAAATGTAACATAAAACAGAAATGTTGTCTTTTAATTTTTCCTACTGGGGAATCAAAAATCGTTTAACCCATCACAAGTTTGTGATTTTCTAGTGGTTAACTTTCTCCTAAACATGATTTCTATCACCCTCCTTCAGAATATGACTCTTTTTTCACTTCCATATCCATATTTTCCTACTTGGAATCCCATTATGGGTTAACTCGGGTGACCTTTGTACTTTTCTTTCTTTTTTTAAAGTTATAGTTTAATTTACTCCTTTCCGATGTGGGGATTTCAATGAAATTTCCAAGCCCAATTTTAAAATTGCGAAGACGCAATTCCTAAAAGGGGGGAAGGATGTAACATCCTAGGTAAAAATATAATATTCCATTTAAATATTTATCAATATTTTTGAATAAAATATTAATATTACTTTAAATGGAATTCTATGTTCAATGGCGTACCCAATATGCAACAATGTGTTTCTTTGAAATCTTACGTTGCATATTGATAATATAATAATATTATTTTAAATGATAGTTACGCCTAACCATTATAATGGTAGGAATGAACATAAATAACTACAAAAGGATTATATATTATTGTTAAATATTTTTTTCATTTATCCAATAAATGTTAGAGGCTTAAAATTTAAATGAATCATTTTTTAAGCATAAATCTTCTAATATTCTTTAAAAGGTCAATTAACCGCCTTCTGGTGGAAAACCCTCTTTAAATATACCTTTTGACAATTTTATATGATATATTTGACAAAATGAAATACTTATTTTGAAACAAGACATCAAAATTTACATTGTGTAAATGTTTTTTATTTTTCCAATAAAGTTCAATTTTTATTGAATATTGAAAATGTTGTATTTTAATTCAAAACCTATTTTTAATATTATCTATTAATATTGTTATATTATATTTTTAATTGGTTTTAATTTGTTGTTAAAATATATTTTTACCATTTAATACAATGGTGGTCATTATAATTAATTTCACTTGGAAATTTGACATAAACAAGTGTCAATCTTTTGATAGATCTTGTTTCTTAAAAAAAATTTATTAGTTTTGACAGCGAGAATTAATTATAAAATCAATTAATGCAACCTCTATGTTTTAATTTTGGTAAAATGGAAATCCTTTTTGAATTTTGAATATCATTTATAGCTTAGGGTGAATTATTTGTATTTTTCTGAATAACATCAATTTTTGATGAATAGTGAAACCACTAAGTGGTAGTTAAAAAACAGTTTTTTGTTTAAATGAAATTTTACCACCTCTATGAATTGATTTTCAAAAATCAGACATACATTGATGTCATTATGAATTAAAATGAGGTTCAATGGGATTAAAATATTTCTTGGTGAATAGTAACCTTTGAGTTTTATGAACCTCGATTAGAGGCAATTAGGATAATTTAAGGAAAAAATAATGTTATAATAATATGAAAATACCCCGACACTTGTCCTACCCATTTTTTATGGGTCATGGCCGTCCAAGAAAATCCATGAGTAAATTTTTAGGACCCCATGGAGCCACTTGTGTTTGATAATGACATTAATACCTTTTATTTAAAATAAAAATAAAAATGTAACAAACATTTATTGTTTTACTAAAACAGTTTTTACAAGGGGTTATACAAGTCATATATTTGACTATAAATATTCATTAGAAAGATAATAAGATTTCTTACATAATTATATTTTCTTATAATTTTTAGAGATTAAATATATAAATTTATTTATGACACCATGATGATGCAGTGATTACGTCTTTAATGAACGATTTAAATAAAATGAAAATATAAGGTAAAATATAAGACTTACAGATGTAAAAAACCTATTATTTTAGTGTATTTCAATACCTTATAACCTTATCCTCTAAATATATATTTTTGGGACCTTTAATATCCTAAATACATTTTATAATAATGTATCATTTTATAACATTCAATAGTGCCCCTCCTCCCTCTTATAAAAGGCCGCCACCTCTACCCCGTTACCCCCAATTTTCAATCCATTGGGTCAATCAAACTCTTATAATTTTATCTCTCCACATCCATATCTTCATCCTAGAAGACTTACCTTAGGCATAAAGCTCCTCAAGTAACCATTTTGGTTCAAATCGAAGGGAGTTACCCGATTCAAAGGTAATGTCTTATCTAATGTTCTTTTGTTTTATTTTTCTTCTCCAGCTCCGTAAAATCTTTTTATTACATTATTTTGTAACAAAAATAGAATTTTAAATATACTAGGATGTCTTAATGATAATTATTCGAGCTACACATACACACACCTCTGTCTAATGGTTAAAGTACATATTATTTCTATGGGTGGCGAATTATTGCCTCACGAAATGATGATTGTTCACTCTTCTTTTAACACCTATCATGGTGTCCATTATGATGTCACTGTATTTAATATATGATATATATGGTATTTATTATTTCAATATGATTCTTTATTTTATATTTAAAACATACCTGTATGCTTTTCATGTTGTGAAAATGCGATAATTTCATATGAGGAAGTGTGGACTACCGCCCCCTCAAGTGATGTGATTCGTTCATGCAATACATGGAATGTATAAAGAATTAAATTAAAGAAAATATGTGACAAATTTAACATATATATTATATTGGAATTATAATATAAATATATCTCATTTATTTTTAATTCCATTCATATGAAAAAGAAATGAAAGCAGCGTTCATGCGTACGTACGACCTACCGTCTCCCTAAATGGTTCATTTCATTTCTTTTTATCTAAAAATGTTATGTAATAGGATAAAATGATTATATAATGGATATATATGATATTTATATCATTAATAATATTCTTGAGATGGTGTACTTATAACTTCCTGGATAATTCTTTCCAAACAAGTTCATTTTTTTCTTACGTACCAAACATCGAAAAAACATCTGATATGAACTCACATAATTAACTAATTATTATAACATTATAATATGTGATATGAATTGAATAATAAACTTTAAAATAGTTCCTTAATAAAATATAAATTGACCAACGCTTATTATTCAATAATATAAAGAAATGAACAAGACAAGGCGGACTTGAGGTAAGGGATCCTAACTCTCTCTTTCATTTTATGTACTCCCTTTTATGTCATTTCATTTAAGCTCCTATTTATTATTTTGTGGGACGTTCTCATATATTCCTAATACTTTAATTTTTATGTTAATGTGATTATATGCCCTATTTGATCTCATCAATAATTTTTTTGGATGTTTTAAGTGGCGTCGTTAGGATGCTGAATTTTTGTAGGGGATTTCTTAGATCACTATTAATTCCATGAGATTTCTATTGATCACCACTTATTTATTTCATGTGGTATATTTTGAACTTAAATTTGATATATATTATTATTATTCTATTTATATTTACAGTATTATGTGATTCATTAGGTGTATATTCTATTTTGGTCATACGACTCGATTGATCACGACGAGGTAAGGGGTTTTTCTCTCACTTTTTGTTCTCGTGAGATTCATGCTACATTTTCCACTATTTTCTTTTGTGTGGTGTATGGTCTTACCATGATATTATTCTTTGGGTAATATACTCTAATTTATGGGTAATTAAATCTTCATTGTATGACCATTCTTTCATGGGGTGTACGTTTCGAAAGTTACCCAAATCGGTAAGGGAACTTTTCACCCTCATGTTTTTAAAAGACTTCTTTTGTGATGTATTTTAATTTAATTTTTATTATGTTGGGATATGTTATTCTATATCCTTATTGATTTAAATTTTATGTCAATGTGATGAGATACCATTTTCTCTCTCATCAACTCTTTTTGTGAATTTTAAAGTGACGTCGTTAGGCTGTCAAATTTCTGTAAGGGAGCTTCATAACCCAATTTCAATTATTTGTGTTAAACCTATAATTATTTATTATGACATGATATGAATATGTGTGAATGACCTCTTATTGTTTTAAACTTAACATCCACTTATATTCGTTGTATTTATGTATGTCACAAATATTTATGTAATTGATCTATCCTTAATCTAAGGATACCATCATTGTAAGGGACTTCGTCTCAATCTCCTTTCATTGAGGCATATTTTGTTTTATACAAAACATTCTTTTAAATGGTGTATAAAAACTTTTGAATTTTAATTTTACTCTAATGGAATCTTTTTATATGAACAATTCTTCTAAATGGAAAAATGGAATTTTTTTGTCTTACGTATGCGGTGACAAAGACTTCTCCCCCGTCGTGACCATTATTTGAGTTTCAGCTTCCTATACATGCCATAACCTTTTTAAATAAAAAATATATACCATGTTTTACATTTATTTTATTTTTTAATTGAAAATGGTATTGATAATGTTTTGATATAACATATTGTTTTTGATATATTGGGATTGAAATGTCGAAATTTTATGCTTACTTTATGCATGTTTTATGTGATATGATTATGTTACAGTTCTTGGGCATTGTTTATGAAGACGGGTGGCTCCGTGACAAACTAAGGGTGGGTGAGCCCGATATAGCTCTCTAATGCATTGGGTAATGTGAAGGAGTTAAATTCTAAGGTTTCTCCGAAGAGATTTAGGGAATATACTATGATGGGTATTCCAAACGTAACCATGAGGGTAACTCCCTACGTAAGAATGTTATGAATGCCTCAAGTTACCTTTATGTATTATGATTTGTATGAGTTATACATAAATATTAATATTTCATAAGGTATGTTATCATTGAAAGTTATGGTTTCATTGATTTTTATTTATTAGCGGGTTAATGTTTCCTTTCATTATGTTATTAACCTTTCTAAGCTTTTTATGCTCATCCCATGTTTTTTAAATGTTATTCACTGGTTATAAGGAAGGGTAATATAAAAGAAGTATTCAATTAGATTTATATCAAGATAAGAACTCTTGTTTTATTTAATGATTTTATTTTTATTGTTGTGAAAAATCGGTTATAGTAGTAGTGTCTAATTTGTAATCCTTTGAGATGTAATAGTTATATCCTAATTCACTAAAACTAAAAACTTGAAAAGATCCTCAATGTGAATTATTCATTTAATTCAAGAATAAGTAATTTTTTAAGGCCAGGTCCTTATATGATGAACAATGGTTTGGAAAATTGTCACGACCCCTCCCACCAAAGATGCCCCTCCTGAGCTGGCAATGGTTAAACGGAGATAATGACCCCCCACGTCCCGCCTCCAGAAGGCCCCGGGGTGGTGACTAGCACCATGGGTATGAGTTTTCACAAATATGGGAGGCATTAACCTTTTTTGGTATTATTTAGGATCAGGAAATAGGACAAGTCAACCACCAAAAAGGAAAATAACCATTGTATATAAATAAACCCAAACCAAGCCCACATGCATGTTTAAATAATTTTATAACAAGGTACAAGTACAAGAAAACTCAATGTACAATACCAAAAGAAAACAAGGTACGAAAACAACAACAACTCAAACTGTCCGACTAGTAGGGTCCCGCACAGCCCTGGTAGTCCTCCTGGAAACATAAAAGTAAACGTAGGATGAGCATACAAGTATACTCACTAGGTAAACCTATAGCTCTCGTGCACAAGTGGGGAGACATCCTAATGTCCCGTGAGAACAACAGAAGAAACCTAGCAAGGAATTGTATCCACCCAGCCTCACCAGCCACCCTCACCAAAACACAAGCACAACAGGTAGTAGTATATACGAAACAAGAGTATTGGGTACCCTGAACCATTTCCCTTTTGTTAGCTGCTCTTCCTAATGGCGAACGTCCTAACACTACCACACTCCCCTTCCCGCACACACCTGGGACTAACTACCATGTATCCCTCCCACACACACCTGGGCCTGACAACCACGTATCCCGCCCGCACAAACCTGGGCATGACAACTATGTATCCCACCCGCACACACTTGGGCCTCACAACCATGTATCCCGCCCGCACACACCTGGGCCTCACAACCACGTATCCCGACCGCACACACCTGGCCCTCATCCCGAAGATTCTTGGGATTAGTAGAACCTTTCTTGAAGAGTCTTGGGCTAAAACCACCCCAATCTAAACCTACAAGAAGGGTCTTATGTGTAAGGTCATCTCAAGCCATCATAGCTTAGGAGAGAAGGAGCAGGAAAGAGATAGTAACTAAGTGAAAAACACTCTCTCCCATGAAATGGGAGTGTTCTTCACTAAGTGATCAACATGGGTGGGGTGCGATAAAACACAAAAGATACTGATATATATATATTCCAAACACACAGCCCATCCTATGGCTTCTAAACAGAGAACTGAGCGCCTTCCTCGGCACTGCTACCATGAAGCATCCATACAACAACAAACCCCACCCCATTTAGGTTTCATGTTTCAGCAGAATTAGTTTATTTAGTTCCTTAACTACTGGGCAACTATCCACAACCAACCACATAGATCATTCGTAAAACATATCCCTGCCATCCACAAATCAATTTAGGAAAACAAAAGCAACACAACCAAGTCCTCTTATTAACCAACCAACCACATTTTTTATTAAACCCGTTCCATTACCATGAACCACCATTAATTAATTCTTCCACTTTTTATTTAATAATCACAACCCATAGCCCGTTCACATTCAAACCCATCCCTGCATCCCCGCTGCCAACCACCATAACCACGACCACACCGAACCCGCACATCATCATCCCTTTAATACCATTTATCGCAGCCCCACTGCTCATTACCAACACAACATTCACACCAACACACAACCAAGTCAACTGCAACCCCACTACTCACCCTATCCACAACAACCCACAAAACACCCCCCAACACATGCCATGTATCCAAGCCTACACCCACATGTTCGTTATTCCATTTTGTTTAACCAAGGTGATCACACAAGGGTTCCTGATTTTAAACAGCCAACATTATGTGATTAACTAATTTCTACATTCCAAAAAGTTCCATCCGTAAGAAAATCTAGAAGGTGAGGGAAACATTTAATTGCATATGAAAAGGACCCCAACGACCATGATTTTCCGTAGGCAGAAGCTCATTCAATTCACAACATAATATCACAGGATATAAAGTAACAACAATCACAACTTCCCATCCCTGTTCATTAACCAGTTATTATCATTATCTAATGGTTCAATTGTTTCTCATGAAAACAAGAGGATAAACACCCCTCATGATGCACAAATTAGAGAGACGAAGGTAAAATCCCTACCTCAACAGGTTCCTGATCGCAATGCTCCCCCGGATCAACCTTAGAAGACGTCCGTCGGCGTCCGTCACTTTTTTCGAGAGCAGTAAAAACGTCCTCGGGTGGAGGTCTGAAAGGAAAGGCCGAAGGAAAGACAACAGATCCAAGCTCGGAAGCTCCACCTCGTCGTTACGATCCCGTAGCCGCTGACTGATCGTAAATCGGAGCTCCGACAAAGATGTTATGGAAGGAAGAGCCGACGACTCTCTTAAGAGAGCTCTGCTTAGAAGAGAGTGGAGGAGTGGTGTGTGTTGAAAAGGAGGATTGGACCCCTCCTTTTATAGGTGTGAAAAGAAAAAGTACATTGTAGCGCCCTGACCCCAGCTACCCAGAGCCGGTGCATTACTTCGTAACATTGGCATGATCACAAAAGATCAAGTCTCGAAAGACCGATTAGTTTAGTATCCTTGGAAACACTAGATATATTCATAAGTGTTACATTACATCATAAAGTGAAAAACTAATAACAAAGTCTTCATAGTCCACACTCATATCCTCTTCTGACTATCCCTGCAGGTCATTCATAAAATACTTCTTCACATCCTGGAAAATATTAAAACATTGAAAGGGGTGAGATCAGATGCTCAGTAAGGATAACAATATTGCGGAAGCTTTCATAAATAAACATAAACATTTAAGGCAATGTATAACTAAACAAAAGCATTATTAATCTTGAACTTCAACATAATATGAAAAAAGTAAAATCAAATAATGCCACTTACTTACTCACATAGATATTCTACTAGACGAATAATCACATGAAAGATCAATAACCACTTTCATAATGAGGAAATGTATAATTCCGGACATTCTGAATCATTTTTTCAAGGCCTCGGCCAAGACGTCTAAAATGATTAAGGCCTCGGCCAAAACCATAAATCAAATTGGGAAAGGGCCTCGTCCAATTCCACGTCTAGTTGTCTCATGAGACCTACCGATGCATCGAGGAGCTATAGCGGGCTCCACCCGTCACTTATTAAGTCCAATACATTCCTCATATGAATAGGTTTAAACATATCATAAACCATAACATAATCGTATCGCATAAAACATCCATAAAGGAAACATAACATTTCCACATTTCAATAACAAGATATCAATACAACACATTGATATAATAAAAACTCTTTAAAAACCATTTTCAATACAAAAATAAAAGAAAGTTAAAACTTTGTATTTATTTTTCATAAAAAAAAGATGGCTTGTAGAGGAAGCCGAAACTCAAATAATGGTCACGGCGGCAGAGAAGTCGTTGTCGCCGCATATGTACGGAAAGAAAAAAACCCTTTTTGTCGTTTATTAAAACGTTTCGTATAAAAAATATTCCTTTTGAATAAACGTAAAAGTCAAAGGGGTTTATACACCATATAAATGAAAGTTGTGTATAAAACCAAATATGCCTCAATGAAAGGGGATTGAGACGAAGTCCTTAAAAAGGTAATTTTTTTATAAAGTGGGTCTATTATGTGTATTCACTATATGTACACATAAATAATGTAAAAATACAAGATAGGACATAATAATATCATGACATAATTTGAAAGTATGAGATTAACCCAAGGAATAGAAATTGGGTTAAGAAGTTCCCTTACCTCGTGTCTGACTTGACTCGACCGTTCTTTAACCTCCTGAATAATAAACTAGAGTTCATATATACCTTATTAAGAACCATTTTTAATTTCATTATCCTTATTATATCACTTATTACAATGATATGAACATTATGTAATTATTTAAGTTAATAACGGTCGTTTTGTCGATCTTTGGTACTTGAGTCAACAATAAACTTCTTATAATTACAAGTTGTTTATGTGGTAGAATATCCATTATCTCCAGAATTATATTCATGATTTAGATGTCATATATATCTTATATATCCAGTATATACATTCTTTTATAATATTACGTAACATTTAGAGGTAAGAAATGAAATGCACCGTTCATGGAGACGGTAAGCCGTACGTACGCATGAACGCTATTTTAATTTCAATTTCATATTTAATGGAACGAAATCACAATGATATAAATGTATAATATAATTCCAGTATAATATAGTGTATAATAACATTTACTCCATCCTTTATACATCCCATATATTGCATTAACGATTCAAGTCACTTTGAGGGGGCGGTAGTCCGCACTTCATAAAATGAAATTATCGCGTTTTACCCATAATGGAAATCATAAAGTATGCCATAAATGAGAAATACAGAAGCATAAGTAAAACATAAACATATTATATATCATATATAAAAATAGTGACATCTTAATGTCCACCTTTGAAGGTGTTATATGAGTGTTGAACAATCATCATTTCGTGAGAAAGAAATTCACCATCCACAGAAACCGTATGTTCTTTAACCAATAGATGTAGGTGTGGGTAAGTTTAGCTCGAATAATTCTTATAAAAACATCCTAGTATATTTAGGATACTGGTTTTGTTACAAAAGAAATTAATAAAAATAGTTTTGGGGGTTGGAGAAGAAAAATAAAACAAAACAACATTAGAGAAGACATTACCTCAAAATCGGGTAACTCTTTTTTGATTTGAGCCAAAGGCTTCCTTGGGAAGAGTTCTGCCCAAAGTGAGGCTTCTAGGAGTAATAGGGGGAAGTTGTGAGAGTATTTGGGCAGAGGTTGACCGAGACAAATGGCTTGAAAGTGTAAATGTTGTGGGAGAGGTGGGGGCCTTTTATAAGTGTAGAGGAGGGGCACTCTTGGAAAGTAAAGAAAAGTCACTTTATTATAAAATGAGTTTCGGATTTTAGAGGTCCCACACTTATATAATTCTAGGATAAGATGATAAGGGTTCGAAATCTACTCATCCAATAGGTTTTTGACAAGTGTACGCTTTGGATTTTACAATATCTTTCCATTTTATTTAAATCGTTAAATAATGAGGTCATCGCTGCATCATCATGATGTCATAATTAATTTAATTTATTTAATGTCTAAAAATTATAAAAAAAATTCTATGATGTAGGCAATCTTTTTTTCTTTCTAATGAATATTTATAATCAAAATTTGGACTTTTGTATCCCCACATAGAAACAGTTTTAGTAAAACAACTCATGTTTGTGTCAATTTAATTTTAACATTAAATATATATATATTAATGTCATTTTCCAACCAAAGTGGCTCCATGGGGTCCCCAAGTTGACCCATGGGTTCTCTTGGTCGGCCATGACTCATCCAATAGGAGTAGGACAAGTTTCAAGCTCATCTCATATTATTAAAACATTATTTTTACCTTAAACTACACTAATTACCTCTAATCGCGATTAAGATCTTAAAAGATACTATTCACCAAAAAATTATTTTGATCTTGTTGAACCACATTTTACTTCTTAATGACAACCATGTATGTCGTATTTTTGAAAATCAAATCACAGAATTGGTAATATTTCATTTAAACGAAAAATCAGTTATTTGACTACCACTTAGTGGTTTAACTATTCATCAAAAATTGAAGTTTTTCAGAACAATGCCAAAATTTCACCCTAAGCTATAATTGATATTCCGAATTCAAAAATGATTTCTATTTTACAAAATTACAAACATATAAGTTGAATTAATTAATTTTATAATTAATTCCCGCTGTCACAACAAATAGCGTGTTTTTAAGAAACAATTTATATCAAAAGATTGGCAATTGTTTATGTCCAATTTCAATGTTAAATTAATAATAATGACCACCATTGGATAAAATGGTAAAAATATATTCTAATTATACATTAAAACCACTAAATAGTATAATTTATCACTATAAATTATTTTGATTAAAAAAGTTGTTTTTAAGTAATTTTCACTATTCATAAAAAAATTAGAAGTTCTCAGATTAATACCAAAAATTCAACATAGGCTAATTTCAATATTACGAATACAAAAATTAAGTCCATTTTGAAATATAAAATTTCTATAATTTTAAAAAGTGGTTATTACTATTCATAACGGCTACTTTGATTAGTCGCGGTGTTTTAGAACTCGAAGTTGCGTACAATGCAAGCTATTGCATTATTGAATGAGAAGCGTATCATGGAAGCTCGGGGTGCTACATTCTCCCCTCCTTCAATAAATTGCGTCCTCGCAATTTGAAAATTAAAGGTTGAAAATAGAAAATACCTTTGTGGAAAACCCACATCGGAAATAAGGTTAATAAATATATAACATTAAAAGAATGCAAGATAAGTACAAAGGTCACCCGATATTGCCCATTCTAGGATTCTATGAAAATATGGATATGGAGGAGAAACAAACCATCAAGGTCTGATGGAGAGTTATAGAAAACAAGATTAGGAGAAAGTTTAACTACATGAAAAACACAAACTTGTGATTGGTTAAACGGTCATTGAATCCCCAGTTGGAAAAGTTAACCGACAACATTTTTGTTTTAAGTTACCTTTTATAATGTTGAGGAATTTATTTAGGAGATTTACTAAGAACGTAAGGGAATATACATACTTGTTATGTATACTTTCATTCGTTAATAAATTTTTACCACAAACCCAACTTTTAGTCCAAATGGTAACGGAACTCAAAAATATTCTATTTATCCTAATTGTATAAGGTTCCAAATGATAACACATACCATTTAGATTAGTAAAATTATTTTGTAATAACCAGGGACTTCCTATAGGCTAGTGGTAGGAAATGAAGGCCTGTCGCACTTTGATTGTGGGTTCAATTCGTGCAGCTTTGTCCAACGCGACGGGTTATGCCCCACCCTGCAGGTTGTCCTTTTCCTATAACTATAGTATCATAATATTCCAAAAATTATCTTCATAAATTTTTTAACCATAAACAATACTATCCAAAGATCAACTTAATCCACTCCAACCTTAATAGTTATCCAAAATACCTCCGTCCAGACTTTCTCTAAAAGGTCTCTAAATTCCAAAATCAATTGTAACATCAGATTCCCCAAACAAAGAAAAGTTTCTCTTATTGTCACATACTAAAAATATGATTACCTTAATCATATTAAAACCTTACTGAAATCAAAAAGTACTGAAGTACAATCTTTATATATATCACATTATTCTTATAACCAGAATATAATCCATGAGTCCAAAAGAACCAATACATTAGTTATTCTGCTTCAACTGTAGTAACAACATAAGATTTTCCTTCATCCTTTGGCCTTTTCTGAGGTAAGTTTCCTTGACGCTTAGGACATTCATTTGCATAATGCCCCATTTCCCTACAATTGTAGCATTCAACATTGATAGCATCTTTCTTTCCCTTGAAATCACGAGCCTGGTGACCCTTTTCTCCACATTTATAATAAACTCCCATTCCTTTTAGGGAAGTACCAGGGTGATTCTTCCCACAATTATCACATAATAGAAAATCATTCTTTCCCTTTTTCCCTTTATCTGTCTCTTGTTCCACCATTCTCTTCTTCTCTTGCTTTACTTTGTTGTCATAAGACTTAGAGAATTCCTTTTCTGTCTTGATAGCACATGAGACAATATCTTCGTATGATGAGAAGGATTGTGATACTAAAGCTCGATGGAGAAATGGTTTTAACCCATCAAAGAAACGATCAATCTTACTCCTTGGGTTACGTATATAATCGGCAGCATGCCTCGCTAACCTTGTAAAGTTAGCCTCATACTTTGCGACATTCTCATCCTCCTTCTGACTCAGACTCAGAAATTGCCTTTCCATATCTGCTCGATGGTCACGAGGAAAGTATTTTTCTAAGAAAATCTCTTTGAACTCCCTCCATTCCATATTCGATACGTCATCATCTTCCGTTGTGTTTTGAATCAGCGACCACCACTGATCAGCATCTCCAGTGAGGCGGTAAACTGCCATGACAACCTTCTCCCTTTCACTACTCCCCAAGGCATGGAATATTTTCTCTAAGGAATTTATCCATTGCTCAGCTACTATAGGATTTGTACTCCCATTAAAGGTTGGTGGTTGTTGCCTCATTAAACGGTCTAGCATTGATCCTCCACGTTGTGGATCAGGGTGCTCCATACAAGTAACGTTATTATTCATAACCTGAGTGAGTTGTCCCAGTATGGTAATAAGTTGATAAGCACCAGTTGTATCTCCAGATCCACAATAATTATCTTGAGCAGGAGGGCAATCCCTACACGGAGTTCGTGCATTGATACGGTTTCCATTCCTTCCACTAGGCGACATTTCTAAATAATGGCATAAACTAGATTAGTTTATGAATCAAAATACATAATTCCATACTTGTAAAACACTTTACATAAATTGAACTATTTATGGATATAATCCATAATCATAAAAAGAAATGTTTTCGTTGAGGAAGTATATACTCATAACCCTTCATAGTGGTTTGTAAATAAAATGAGAATTATCCTAAGCATATCCCCCGGGAGTGTCGTAACCAAGAGTGCAGCAAGGCCCGTTGTCGTGCACCAGTTCCCGTTCGAGTCTAGCTCAAAGCGGTGTTTTCGGGTTTTACCCCTAGGTACATATGTGCCAGAGCCGCCTCTACCTGCTCGTATCCCGGAAAACTCACAAAATCTCTACAATACCAAAATTTTAGGAAGCTCTTCTATACTAATCCTCAAAGTTCATCTTAGGTCTACGCACTCTAATCAGACTTTGTCTAAATCTAGCTTCCAAGGTTTGTACTAAACTGCCTCTGATACCAACTGTAGCACCCCAAACCCAGCTACCCAGAGCCGGTGCATTACTTCATAACATTGGCATGATCACAAAAGATCAAGTCTCGAAAGACCGATTAGTTTAGTAGCCTTGGAAACACTAGATACATTCATAAGTGTTACATTACATCATAAAGTGAAAAACTAATAACAAAGTCTTCATAGTCCACACTCATATCCTCTTCTGACTATCCCTGCAGGTCATTCATAAAATACTTCTTCACATCCTGGAAAATATTAAAACATTGAAAGGGGTGAGCTCAGATGCTCAGTAAGGATAACAATATTGCGGAAGATTTCATAAATAAACATAAACATTTAAGGCAATGTATAACTACAAAAAAGCCTTATTAAACTTGAACTTCAGCATAATATGAAAAAAGTAAAATCAAATAATGCCACTTAATTACTCACATGGATATTCTACTAGACGAATAATCACATGAAAGATCAATAACCACTTTCATAATGAGGGAATGTATAATGCCGGACATTCTGAAACATTTTTTCAAGGCCTCGGCCAAGACGTCTATAATGATTAAGGCCTCGGCCAAAACCATAAATCAAATTGGGAAAGGGCCTCGGCCAATTCCACATCTAGTTGTCTCATGAGACCTACCGATGCATCGAGGAGCTATAGCGGGCTCCACCCGTCACTTATTAAGTCCAATACATTCCTAATATGAATAGGTTTAAACATATCATAAACCATAACATAATCGTATCACATAAAACATCCATAAATAAAACATAACATTTCCACATTTCAATCAAAAGATATCAATACAACACATTGATATAATAAAATCTCTTTAAAAACCATTTTCAATACCAAAATAAAAGAAAGTTAAAACTTTGTATTTATTTTTCATAAAAAAAAGATGGCTTCTAGAGGAAGACGAAACTCAAATAATGGTCACGACGGCGGAGAAGTCGTTGTATCCACATATGTACGGAAAGAAAAACATTCCCTTTTTGTCGTTTAGTAAAATACTTCGTATAAAAAAGATTCCTTTTGAATAAACGTAAAAGTCAAAGGGGTTTATACACTGTATAAAAGAAAGTTGTGTATAAAACCAAATATGCCTCAATTAAAGGGGATTGAGACGAAGTCCTTAAAAAGGTAATTTTTTTTATAAAGTAGGTCTATTATGTGTATTCACTATAATTACACATAAATAATGTAATAATACAAGATAGGACATAATAATATCATGACATAATTTGAAAGTAGGAGATTAACCCAAGGAATTGAAATTGGGTTAAGAAGTTCCCTTACCTCGTGTCTGACTTGACTCAACCGTTCTTTAACCTCATGAATAATAAACTAGAGTTAATATATACCTTATTAAAATCCATTTTCAATTTCATTATCCTTATTATATCACTTATTACAATGATATGAACATTATGTAATTATTTAAGTTAATAACGGTCGTTTTGTCGATCTTTGGTAATTGAGTCAACAATAAACATCTTATAATTACAAGTTGTTTATGTGGTAGAATATCAATTATATCCAGAATTATATTAATGATTTAGATGTCATATATATCTTATATATCCAGTATATACATTATTTTATAATATTATGTATCATTTAGAGGTAAGAAATGAAATGCACCGTTCATGGAGACGGTAAGCCGTACGTACGCATGAACGCTACTTTCATTTCAATTTCATATTTAATGGAACTAAATCATAATGATATAAATGTATAATATAATTCCTGTATAATATAGTGTATAATACCATTTACTCCATCCTTTATACATCCCACATATGGCATTAACGATTCAAGTCACTTTGAGGGGGCGGTAGTCCGCACTTCCTAAAATGAAATTATCGCGTTTTACCCATAATGGAACTCATAAAGTATGTCATAAATGAGAAATAAATAAGCATAAGTAAAACATAAACATATTATATATCATATATAAAAATAGTGACATTTTAATGGCCACCTTTGAAGGTGTTATATGAGTGTTGAACAATCATCGTTTCGTGAGGCAGAAATTCGCCATCCACAGAAACCGTATGTTCTTTAACCATTACATGTAGGTGTGTGTAAGTGTAGCTCGAATACATCTTATAACAACATCCTAGTATATTTATTATACTGGTGTTGTTACAAAATAAATGAATAAAAAGAGTTTAGGGGGTTGGAGAAGAAAAATAAAACAAAACAACATTAGAGAAGAAATTACCTCAAAATCGGGTAACTCTTTTTGATTTGAGCCAAAGGCTTCCTTGGAAAGAGTTATTCCCAAAGTGAGGCTTCTAGGAGTAAGAGGGGGAAGTTGGGTGAGTATTTGGGCTGAGGTTGGCCGAGCCAAATTGCTTGAATGTGTAAATGAGGTGGGAGAGGTGGGGGCCTTTTATAAGTGGAGAGGAGGGGCACTCATGGAAAGTAAAGAAAAGTCACTTTATTATAAAATGAGTTTCGGATTTTAGAGGTCCCAAACTTATATAATTAGAGGATGCGATGATAAGGGTTCGAAATATACTCATCCAATAGGTTTTTGACAAGTGTACGCTTTGGATTTTACATTATCTTTCCATTTTATTTAAATCGTTAAATAATGAGGTCATCGCTGCATCATCATGATGTCATAATTAATTTAATTTATTTAATGTCTAAAAATTATAGAAAATATACTATGATGTAGGAAATCATTTTATCTTTCTAATGAATATTTATAATCAAAATTTGGACTTGTGTAACCCCACTTAAAAACTGTTTTAGTAAAACAACTCATGTTTGTGTCAATTTAATTTTAACATTAAATATATATATATTAATGTCATTTTCCAACCAAAGTGGCTCCATGGGGTCCCCAAGTTGACCCACGGGTAGTCTTGGTCGGCCATGACTCATCCAATAGGAGTAGGACAAGTGTCAAGTTCATCTCATATTATTAAAACATTATTTTTACCTTAAACTACACTAATTACCTCTAATCGCGATTAAGAACTTAAAAGTTACTATTCACCAAAAAATTATTTTGATCTCATTGAACCACATTTTACTTATTAATGACAACCATGTATGTCGGATTTTTGAAAATCAAATCACAGAAGTGGTAATATTTCATTTAAACGAAAAATCAGTTATTTAACTACCACTTAGTGGTTTCACTATTCATCAAAAATTGATGTTTTTCAGAACAATGCCAAAATTTCACCCTAATCTATAATTGATATTCCGAATTCAAAAATTATGTCTATTTTACAAAATTCCAAACATATAAGTTGCATTAATTAATTTTATAATTAATTCCCGCTGTCACAACAAATAGCGTGTTTTTAAGAAACAATTTATATCAAAAGATTGGCAATTGTTTATGTCCAATTTCAATGTTAAATTAATTCTAATGACCACCATTGTATAAAATGGTAAAAATATATTCTAATTATAAATTAAAACCACTATATAGTATAATTTATCAATATAAATTATTTTGATTACAAAAGTTGTTTTTAAGTAATTTTCACTACTCATAAAAAAATTAGAAGTTCTCAGAAAAATACCAAAAATTCAACATAGGATAATTTCGATATTCCGAATACAAAAATGAAGTCCATTTTGATATATAAAATTTCTATAATTATAAAAAGTGGTTATTACTATTCATAACGGCTACTTTCATTAGTCGCGGTGTTTTTGAACTCGAAGTTGCGTACAATGCAAGCTGTTGCATTATTGAATGAGAAGCGTATCATGGAAGCTCGGGGTGTTACATACACGACGTGTACTTTATGGTACACTGCGTGTACTCGGTTCATTCACACGTTCTCCACGCGGCTTCCAACACGGCTTCACGGCCGTTGACTGATCAACACATGGTTTGAGGGTAACACATACGCGGGGAAGGACTACACGGCGTGTAGTTCAGACACACGGTGTGTACTCATTTATTGCACACGGCAAGAACACGGCTCCAACATGGCACACGACCATTGACTGGTAACGTGTACGCGGGGAGGGACTACACGACGTGTAGAACTGGTCACACGGCGTGTACTAATTTATTCCACACAACAAGGACATGACTTGCAACATGGTGTATACCAGGAAAGGGAGTACATGGCGTGTACTCAAACTACACGGAATGTAGTTTCAAAATTATGGAAAGTGTGGTAAATGTCCATCTTACCCTCTAGAACACTTCTTGACCTTTTTTGGACAAAGGAAAGGGCTGGAGAGGTCCAGGCCATTACATCAGATAACTCTTAAAACATTCTCATCCCCGAGAATTCAAAAACTAACCCAGAGGAACCCAACAAGATACCTCGTAGGGTTCTCATTATAACCAGAACCCAACCAACAATCCTAATCATATGTGTTAGAAAATTCCTTCTCCTATGTCGAGATATTATCCGCTTTAGGCGGCACTGACTCTCCTGCACGGGTTTAATCACATCTTCATTAATGTGTCTCGATTAAGAATTGGGTATTCCCACTTTCATACATTAGGATTTTTCAACTCGCACTAACCCCAAAACCACACAACCAACACACTGCCCGAACACATGGGTTTGGGAAATTCCTTCACCTGTGTCGAGATATTATCCGCTTTAGGCGGAACTGACTCGCCCACTCGGGTTCAATCGCATCCACATTAATGCGTCTCGATTAAGGGTCAGGTTTTTCCCTTTCCCACACATCCGGACATGTTACAAATTACCAGGGAACAAAGAAACAAAAGGTATCACAACTGACAGGACAAGCATTCCATATCTCAAAGGTACATAGTACAACATCAACACAAACCTCAAAATAACAAGGGAAAAACACAAGTCAAAACAACTCCGGGTACTGAGCGTGCATTTGGGTCTCCCACTCCTAAGTGCTCTCCTCGAGGCCGCCATGCCTCCATAACACACGAACCAAGGGAATGGTTCGTCCATGGAGCACCTTCTCTTTACGTTCTTCGATTCTGACTGGTCGTTCCTCGATGGTCACGTCATCTCCCATATATAACTCTCCCCAGTCTATAACGTGGGAGTCGTCATGTAAGTACCGAAGAAGTTGGGAGATGTGGAAGACGTCATGAACCATCTCCAACTGAGGTGGGAGGGCCAGCTGATATGCCACCTCACCGACTCGCCTCAGCACCTCAAAAGGTCTGATGAACCTAGGTGAGAGCTTTCTCCCTTTCCCAAACCTCCGCTTCCCCTATCGAGGGGAAACCTTCAATAACACATGATATTCCACCTCAAACTCCAAGGGCCTCCTCCGACGATTAGCATAAGACTTATGTCGGTCCTGAGCAGCTTTCATACTCTCACGTACAAGCTGGACTTTCTCTATGGTGTTCTGCACTACCTCTGGCCCAAGAGCACCTGTCTCACAAACCTCTGCCAAACAAATGGTTGAACTACATGGCCTTCCATACAAAGCCTCAAACGGTTCCATGCTAATAGTAGAGTGTAAGCTGTTGTTGTAGGAAAACTCTACTAAAGGCAATGTCGTACCCATGATCCTCTGAAATCCAGAACCGAAGCTCGCAGCATTTCCTCCAATGTTTGGATAATCCGCTCCGTCTGCCCATCAGTCTGGGGGTGGAAAGTAGTGCTAAGGCGTAGCTGGGTGCCAAAAGCATGTTGTAACCCCCTCCAGACTCGAGAGGTAAACCGAGTATCCCGATCTGATATGATAGCCTTCGGTACTCCATGAAAATGTACCAACTTATCTACGTACCTCTGTGATAAGGAACTTACTGGGCCTAACTCCATAATTGCAAAGAAGTGAGCCGATTTCGTCAGTTGATCCACCACCACCCAGATAGCATCATAACCACCCTGAGCTCTGGGTAGTCCTGTGACGAAGTCTATTGAAATGTCATCCCACTTCCACTCGGGGACATCTAAAGGATGCAACAAACCACCGGGAACACGGTGGTCAACCTTCACTTGCTGACACACTAGGAATTTAGCCACAAACGCTGCCACTGCCCGTTTCACCCCAGGCCACCAAAACTGATCCCTCAGGCCTCGGTACATTTTTGGAACTCCTAGATGTACCGCCAAGGCTGAGCTATGGATCTCACGGAGAACTCTGTCATGCATCGCCTCCGAAACAAACAACCTTCCATGGAAAAGCATCTGATGTCGGCTGTCCTCTGACCATCCTTCTATAGTGTTCCCCTGATTGATACAATCCCGCATCACATCCGCCTCGGAGTCCGCCCACTGAGACTCTTCCACCTACTACATCAAGGAGGACTGCACCGTCAACTGAATCAAACAGCATCTAACACCTTCTACCATTACATCCAAGTGTAAGGAAGCCAACACTCCCATCACCTTCCAAGCATCAGCGGATTCCTGAACTACTTCTTGATGAGACTTCCTGTCCAGGGCATCAGCCACAACGTTTCCCTTACCTTCAGTGTAAGAGATCCCAAGTCATAGTCTTGGAGAAACTTGACCCATCTCCATTGCCGTATGTTTAGGTCATGCTGGGAGAAGATATAAAGCAGGCTCTTGGGATCTGAGAAGACCACAAAGCACCCCCCAAAGAGGTAATGTCGCCACAACATCAGTGCGAACACTACTGCTGCAAGCTCTAGGTCATGGGTGGCATAGTTACGCTCGTGAGGGCGCAACTTCCTAGACCCATAACAAATCACTCCTTTCTTCTGCATCATCACGCACCCCATACCAAGGCCAAAAGCATCAAAAAACACCTCATTCAACAACCCTTCCTCAGGCAGCCTGATTACGGGAGCACTGACCAACTTCTCCTTCAAGTAGTTAAAAGCTTTCTGGCACTGCTCGCTCCATAGGAAGACCTGGTTCTTCCTCATCAAAGTTGTCAAAGGAGCAGCAACTCGAGCGAAGTCTGAAATGAACCTCTGATAGTAACCTGATAACCCCATGAAACTAAGAAATTATGCCATGCTCTTGGGTGCTGCCGATGAAACTACTGCCGCCACCTTCGACGGGTCCATCGATACTCCATGTTGAGACACCACGTGCCCAAGGAAGTGTACTTATTGTGTCAAGAACATACACTTAGACAATTTCCCATAAATCTGGTGGTGTTGAAGGACTTCCAAGACTACCCTGAGATGATCAACATGCTCTTCCTATAACCTTGAGTAGATCAGGATGTCATCGTTAAACACAACGATGAACTGGTCCAAAAACTCTCGGAAGACAAATTTCATAAGTCCCATGAACACAGATGGTGAATTCGTAACTCCAAACGGCATCACTACAAACTCGAAGTGCCCATACCTGCACCTGAAAGCCATCTTAGAGATGTCATTGTCCTTTTCCCTCAGCTGATGATATCTGAATCGTAGATCAATCATAGAGAACTAACCTTCTCCCCTCAGCTAGTCGAAGAGATCATCTATCCTTGGAAGGGGGTAGCGTTTCTTGACCGTTACCTGGTTCAACCTTCGGTAGTCTATGCATAGCCTGAGACCACCATCTTCCTTCTTCACGAACAAAACTGGAGCACCCCATGGCGACCCACTGGGTCAAACAAAACCCTTCTCCATCAGATCGTTAATCTGAATCTGCAACTCCTGCAACTCCGAAGGTGTCATCCAATAAGGGGGCATCGTAATCATACGGGCACCAGGTTGTAAGTCTATCCCGAACTCAACGTCACATCGGGGGGTAGAGTCACAAAATCCTCAGGAAAAACATTGAGAAACTCCCCAAAAACTTCCGGAACATCCATCATCTCTGTATCAGCTGGAACCACTGATAACCCACCTAACAAGGAAAGGAGAGGCTCCACACGCCGGATTCTCGCCTGATAGCACCTCTCGCCAACAAAAGATACGTGCTGCCATCCACGTCGGAGAAAACTACTATTCTACGGAAGTAGTCGATAACGAAACTAACAGAAAACAAACTTTCGATGCCTAGGATGACATCGTATGGCAGCATCTGTAATAGAAGAAGGTCCCCACTAGATCAATTCAGTCCCAACATCAGCCCACAACCCCGACAAACACAAGATACGCTGGTCTAGCCTCCAACTGGTGTGCTCAGCACCAGTGGTGTAGAAAGTCTCTCTACGTCTAGTCCCAAATCATGGGCTAGAACAGGCGCAACAAAGGAGTCTGAGGCTCCTGAATCTATCAAGTTAGAAACAAGAGTGCTGAAAAAACAAATCATACTTCGCACCACCTCTGGTCCTGCTCGAGCTGTCAAATCTACTGCGTGCAACTATCCACGCCCATCTCCTCTGCCTCTCTAATGTCATCCACCTCCCCGACCACGCCCCGGTCGAGGTCCCTGAGGATCACCCTGAGGTCGGCCTCCTCCTGCAAAATCTACCCTCTGAGGAGCATGGTCCTGCTGCTGCTAGAAGGGCCTCGCTGAAAACTGGTTCTGCTGAGGTGGGCGCTGAACCTGCCCACCTCCACCGTACTGAGCTTGGGTCGGGCACCGACTCTGAACGTTCCCAAAACCTCCACATGAAAAACACTTCGGTCCTGGGCTCGTGAAAAAATGACAAGGACCCGATGATCTAAACTGGATCTGCTGGGGCCTGCTCCACACTGGCTGGAACCCGAAAGGTCATGTCACAGGAGACCGGCTGCTGAATACCTTCCCCATCGACAAACCTGGTTGGATCCCCTCTCGGGGTGCACCTCCAATTGAGTGCATCCTCTTTACAACCTCTTCCTTCTTCTGTACTGCCAAGTACGTCGGAAGGGTGAAGGGGGTGACAGCATACTCGAGCGAAGGACGAAGCACCTCCTCCAAACGTCTCTCCTGAGACTCGTCATCCAGAAAGTGATCCGGGGAAAAGCGTAGGAGATCCTTGAATGTGATCCCCAACTCTCGTACCGACATACTCCCCTGCTGAAGGGAGTGTAACTCCTGCCACTTCTCCGCCTTGATCATGGAAGAAAGGAATTTTTCTTAGAATTCCTTTTCAAAGTCAGCCCATGGAACCTCTTCCTCTATCCTCTCTCTGAGGTAGAGCGTCCACCACTATCGCGCCAAACCTCTTACATGACTGACTTCATGGGGAACTCAGTACTCCCTCGGAGCACGGATCAAGGTAAAAGCGATACCTAGATCCTCAAGCCACCCCTCTGTCTCCGTATCTGAAGTACTACCCTCATACTTCTTGAGGATCTGCCGCTGGAAAGAACAGAGAGTCTTCTGCCACTGGCTATCTTCCTCCTCTCGGTCAAGCCTCATCTAATCGATCGCCTGAATCTGCTAGGCCTCAGCCGTCTGATCCACCAGGGGATGACGTCCAGGTGCCATAGTTGTACGGTAAACAAGGATCTCCTAAGCCTAAGTATTGAGGAAATATCAAGGTTTCATTTTATCCTTTTATTTCAATTTCATTCCCAGAACACCCAAATCAATAAAAACACAATCATGATTATGCATGTACCTTTTCTAGGGTCTCTACCCTGCAATCAATGTAGTCTCACTTGGTCGTTCAGTAGGCTCAGAGTCCTTTCATCAGATCATGGGGGGCCCCTAAAATCCAGTGTCCTAGCCGGTCTTCCTTGGCCTATGTCACGCACCATGATTAACTAACACTGTTGCCCTACCATCCCATGCAATCCTCACTGTGCCTAACTCCAGACTCCATCCTATCTCTCAACCATCCGCCTCTGATACCATTCTGTCATGACCCCCTCCCACCGAAGATTCCCCTCCTGAGATGGCAATGGTGAAAGGGAGATAATGGACCCTGAGTCCTGCCTCCAGTAGGCCCCGGGGTGGCGACTAGCTCCAAGGGTATGAGTTTTCACAAATATGGGAGGCAATACCCTTTTATTATTATTTAGGATCGGGAAATAGGACAAGTCATCCACAAAAAAGGAAGATAAATAGTGTATATAAATAAAACCAAACCCAGCCCACATGAATGTTTAAATAATTTTATAACAATGTACAAGTACAAGAAAACTCAATGTACAATACCAAAAGAAAACAACGTACAACAACAGCAACAACTCAAACTGTCTGACTAGTAGGGTCCCGCACGGCCCTGGTAGTCCTCCTGGAAACATAAAAGTAAACGTAGGGTGAGCATACATGCATACTCAGTAGGTAAGCCTATATCTCTTGTGCACAAGTGGGGAGACATCCTAATGTCCCATGAGAACAACAGAAGAAACCTAGAAAGGAATTCTATCCACCCAGCCTCACCAGCCACACTCACCAAAAAACAAGCACAACAGGTAGTAGTATATACGAAGCAAGAGTATTGGGTACCCCGCCCCATTTCCCTTTTGTTAGCTGCTATTCCTAACGACGAATGTCCTGATGCTGCCACACTCTCCCCGCCCGCACACAGCTGGGCCACACTACCACGTATCCCGCCCGCACACACCTGGGCCTCACAACCACGTATCCCACCTGCACACACATGGGCCTCAAAACCACTTATCCCGCCCGCACACTCCTGAGCCTCACAACCACGTATCCCTCCCGCACACAATTGTTCCTCACAACCACGTATCCCAGCCGCACACACCTGTGAATCATACTGAAGATTATTGTGAAATAGTAGAACCTGCCCGAAGAGTCTTGGGCTAAAACCACCCCAATCGAAACCTACCCAAAGAGTCTTAAGTGTAAGGTTACCTCAAGCCATCACAGCCTAGGAGAGAAGGTGAAGGAAGGAGGTAGTAAATAAGGTAAAAACACCCTCTCCCATGAAATGAGAGTGTTCGTCACTAAGTTCTCAACATGGGTGGGTATGCATTAAAACACAAAATATATAGATATATATATATACCAAACACACAGACCAACCTATGTCTTCTAAACCGAGAGCTAAGTGCGTGCCTCGGCACTGCTACCACGAAGCATGCATACAACAACAACCCCCACCCCATTTAGATTTTCACATTTCAGCAGAATTAGTTTATTTAGTTCCTTAACTACTGGACAACTACCCACAACCAACCACATAGATCGTTCGTAAAACATAACCCTACCATCCACAAATCAAGTTAGGAAAACACAAGCAACAAAACCAAGTCCTCTTATTAACCAACCCAACCCATTGATTATTAAACCCGTTCCATTACCTTGACCCACAATTCATTAATTCTTCCTCTTTTTATTTAATAATCACACCCCATAGCCCGTTCACATTCAAACCCATCCCTGCAGCCCCACTGCCAACCACCATAACCACGACCACACCGAACCCGCACATCATCATCCCTTTAATACCATTTATCATAGCCCTGATGCTCATTACCAACAAAACATTCACACCAACCCACAACCAAGTCAATCACAGCCCCACTGCTCACCCTATCCACAACAACCCACAAAACACCCCCATCACATGCCACGCATCCATGCCAACACCCAGATGTTCATTATTCAATTTTTTTTTAAACGGGGTGATCACACAAGTGTTCCATATTTTAAACAGCCAACTTTACATGATTAACCAATTTCCACATTCCAGAAAGTTCCATCCATAAGAAAATCCAGAAGGAGAGGGCAACATTTAATTACATAAGCAAAGGCCCCCAATGACTGTGATTTTCTGTAGGTAGAAGCTCATTCAATTCACAACATAATATCACAGGATATAAAGTAACAACAATCACAACTTCCCATCCCCATTATTTAACCAGTTATTATCATTATTTAATGGTTCAGCTGTTTCT
The DNA here is from genome assembly GCA_963277665.1 of Viscum album. Classification (NCBI taxonomy): domain Eukaryota; kingdom Viridiplantae; phylum Streptophyta; class Magnoliopsida; order Santalales; family Viscaceae; genus Viscum; species Viscum album. Next base: position 178,736,148 of record OY728165.1, read on the forward strand.
CATGAAAACAAGAGGATACCCACCCCGCATGATGCACAAATTAGAGAGACGAAGGTAAAATACCTACCTCAACAGGTTCCTGATCGCAACGCTCCCCCAGATCAACCTTAGAAGACATCTGTTGGCATCCATCACTTCTGTCGGGTCCCGAAAAAACCTCCTTGGGTGGAGGTCGGAATGGAAAGGACAAAGTAAAGACAATGGATCCAATCTCGGAAGCTCCGCCTAGTCGTTACGATCCCGGGGCCACTGACGGATCGTAAATTGGAGCTCGGACAAAGAAGTTATGGAAGGAAGAGCCTTCGAGTCTCTTAAGAGAGATCTGATCAGAGGAGAGGGGAGGAGAGGTGTGTGTTGAAAAGGAGGAGGGGACCCCACCTTTTATAGGTGTGAAAAGAAAAAGTACACGGTGTGTACTTTATGGTACATGATGTGTACTCGGTTCTTTCACACGGTCTCCACGCGGATTCCAACACGGCACTGCGGCCGTTGACTGGTCAACACACGGTTTGAGGGTTTGCATACGCAAGGAAGGACTACAGGGCGTGTAGATTGGACACACGTCATGTACTCATTTATTTCACATTGCAAGGACATAGCTCCATCACAGAACACGACCGTTGACTGGTAACGCGTACGCGGGGAGGGACTACACGGCGTGTAGAACTGGTCACACGGCATGTACTCATTTATTCCACAAAGCAAGGACATAGCTTGAAACACGGGGTATACCTGGAAAGGGAGTACACGTCGTGTACTCAAGCTACATTGCGTGTAGTTTCAAAATTCTAAAAAGTGTGGGAAAATTCCATCTTACCCTCTAGAACACTTATTGACCTTCTTTTTGACAAAAGAAAGGGCCAGAGAGGTCCGGGCCATTACAAAAATAGTATGACAATGCCATGTGTCCTTCCATAATAGTATAAATTTGAATTATTAATTTTTTATCCCCAGTAATAATAAAATAACCTCTCATTTACACCCCATTTGACCCTCTTTACATTAGGTACACCACCGAATCCTCCTCCACTCTCTTGGGATACAATTTTTGTGTCATTTTTCATAGCATAATAAAGAAACACTTTATTTTATTATTCATCCCCTTTCCCCTAATCTTGTATTGGTATCTTCTACCTTCCACCATGATTTCTAAATTTTATAGTTGTTATGTTGAATTATATTGTGTTAAATTTATATATTTATAATTTCAAATCATTATTGTTTTTTATACATTCCATTATAGGATTTCATATTTTTGTAACCTATCATTTCCTCCTATATTTGTGAATATTTTGATAAATTATAGGTGGATCTATGTATTTCAATTGTTTGATGATTTATATATTCATGGATGTTTCTTAAATAATACATAAAAAAAATTTGGTGTGTAAAAATAATTATTTTTTTTGGTCATCATATTATTGGATTGAGGATAAAAATCTATGAAAATAGTATGTGTGAATGTGTGCTGGCTTGATTTGTGGAAGATAATTTTTCGCGTGGCATAAATTGTGTAAATATCAAGGGAATCCAATCAATCTAGATGGGAATAAAATGATTTCTATTATAAGAAGGACCCACCATACCAATTTGTTTATGTTACAAAACACACCTAAAAAATGTAATTTGAGATGAAAAACATTGACCTATACTCCCAACATTGAAAAAAGAGGTTTAGTATCCAATATATTAAACATATGGATCATAATCATTTAATTTTGTACCATAACATTTAGTACATCTTTTACTCCAAAATTTGAACCCTTCATTAGACATATAATGTTTAATAATATTTTAATTCAATTATCAAAGGTTATTTTTTTTGTGAGAGTATTGTAATAGTGATGTCAATCCTCATTATTTAAAAAATAATAATTAGTTAATATATTTCAAAATGTAATAAAATATAATTTATTTAATTATTTATACTATTCTATTAAACATTTCATGTATTTTGAAGGAAACACAATGTTTGATAGACTATATAATAAGCCTCATCGAACATAAATGAACAATTAAAAATTATTTTTCGATACAGTATTTATCGTTTATAGATTATTGTGCTGGGAATGAATAGTGTTAACTGATTTATGAAAATATGGTTTACACATGTTTATATAGTGATTAATTGGTTACCATATTAACATTAAATAAATCTAATAACAATGGAATATATTTTTTGATTTTTATGAAAAAATATTAAAATGTAATTAACTGTGAATATAAAAAAATCACACATTATGGACATTATTGATGAAATATAAATTCAAAACACTATTTAAAATTAATCTTCTGTATTTTCTATACCGGATATAGGAACAAATTAAATATTACAGATTATAGTAATATTTTTCTAAAATATATGTTTTACAACCCTATAATAGAAAATATTTTTTAAATCTACTTTCATTTAAGTTTTATATGTTCTATTTGAAAAATAACTTATTTATTTGGAATCAGACATAAAAATTTATTTGGTTAAATATTTGGTATTTTTTAGTAATATTAATATATAAATGAATGTTGAAAACAATTAATATTAATTCAAAACAACTATCTAGTTTAATTTATATAAATAGATAATTTACCCTTTCAATTATTTCAAAAAAATAATTAAATAATTAAATATGTTTTTAATATTTTTTTGGTCATTGTAATCAATTTGAAATTAAAATTTAATTTTAAAAAAATGTGAAATTTTGAACATTTTACTTAAAAACCTATTTTTTCATTTCTATCAGTAGGATTAATATTTAATTTATCTTCCAATCTTATGATTTCATTTTGAAAAAAAAAATTATTCCATATTTGGAATTAGATTTTCTATTTTTATAAATATTTCCCCTACTTTGGACATTATAAATGGTAACTATAGTAATTATTTTCATTTCCATGGTTGAAGGTAAATTATGTAAGTAAAGGTAATAATAATATTATACTAATTTAAAACTATTCTAACACTTGTAAAAATATTATTTAATGAATTATATTCAGCGCAAGTAAACCATGGGCTCAAATTGTGACCTTTGGAATCCACATGGTTTTGATTATGAAATTAATAAAATATAATTTAATGTAAAGGAAAATATTTAATAAATAAGGCTCTTCAAACTAAAATAATTTTAATCTGGGGTTATATATGTGAAATCATCAACTATGAATATTCCATAGAAAGTTAAAAATTTTACTACATCCTAGTAATTTAGTTCTATTTTTTAAAATTTCAGAAAAAATTTTTAATTAAGACAAAAAATATGATGAAATAATAGGCTTATTAATAAAATTAAATAAATTATATTATTAATATTAAAATAAATATAATTTTAAATATATAAAGCCATCCAAAAAATTTCTGGATGACTATGACTTGTTATTGTGTATTTTACTTACTTTTTTTGAAGGAATCAAGACGTTATGATATTATAAATAAAATCAATGTACTATAATATCTCTGAATTTCTGTGTAATTTTTGTTATATTAAATTATTAAGAGACTACAAAATTTGACGAGACGTGATTATGAGGCCTATTGCGCCTGGAATGATCCATCGAAAAATTCTAAGCATTTAATTCCACACATGGGAAGTTTTCATGAAAAAATTGTAATAACCACTAGACTGGAGCCTAGATCAAAAATATGATGTATTTTTTCATTTATTATGATGGGTTAACCTGAGGTGTGATTGTAGATTAGTCAATAGAGACCTCTAGTAAGTATGCCTGAAAATGGTGTAACCATAAATAAATTAATAAAATAAAATTATTTTATATTTTTAATTCTTCAAAATCACAAATGGTTATACCGATGAAAAATCTAATACTACCACTGAACAATTGGTGGTATGAATTCCTTCGATAGATCCTTACATTTTCTATTGGAAGTCAATAGTTGAATATAGTTTTTAGATATGAATAAAATAATTAACTAACAATTTTTTAATTTTCAAATCCTTAAAACTAATAAATGGTAACACATATTAAAAATAATAGAGTACTGTTGAACTCATGGGTGTGTGTTCCCCTTTAGCGGACCCCAACCTCGACCGACGTGGTTCGAGGGTGAACATTAAATTTTTTAACTTTTTTTTAATGGTAAATTCAGTAGACCTATAAGTGGGATTTCCTATCATTTAAACTGATGCTTCGATCAAATAACTGAAGGAACTTTTGAATTTGAATCACAAGGATTTTTCTATAAATGACATAACTTTGGCCGGAAAAGAAAGAGGGAAAATATTATTTTTGAGACTTTTGAAAAAAAATTAATAGAATTATTTTATTTATTTTCCTATCGCTATGTTGCGGATGGAGACGATGCCATGTTGTGACCAAGAAGCGACAAGCCGCATTAATGATACTCATTAATGTCTCGTGTCACATAGCTTTCAAATGTAATAATATAAGTGTAACAATGACACTATTTCATAAATGAAAGAGCATATCAAAAATTCATCACGTCATAATGGGAACACTACGACATGCGTCTTTTTATAGCACGACTCATGGGGGAAAAAGGATTTACAAATTTGAAGTATTCTATAGTGATCCTCAAACAGACAACCACCCCTGTGAAGAATGACGAATGCCGGTGGAACCTCATCATCTTCGATGCCTTTTGATGATCCGAGCATGGAAGCGACGTCGACGTCTTAATCCCTCGTGGTCAAACGTTACAGCATCAAATGTCATAAGAGGTAGTGGTTTTTTATTTAATGTTTTCCCCATCATATTCAATTATAAAAACTAATACATATCAACCCATGAATAGTTTGATCCCTAATGCATGAGTTAGGTGGGAGGGTATTTTATTCATGGAGTTGTATTTTATTCGGTGTCCAAATCTTGGCATGGAATGATTGAACGGAAACTCCCCTAATCACCGCCATCATTAAACATCTAACACGGAGCTCCCAGACTGACAAGAAGAAGTACCAAGAACCATTTCATGAGTTTAAATGTTTTCAATACCCTCAAAATTATTACAAGGTAGGTATGGGATCCTCACAGTGAAGAGTGTGCTCCCCGGAGTCCACAGATGTTGAAGACTCACAGAATGGACCACTTGGGCACATAAAAAATTCCACTAAACTCCCAATCTGCTGCAGTTGGCCTCACCGGCCGAATAGAGGAGGCAGCCTACACTAGTGGTCCATGTTAACCAGGAATCCACATCTCATCACCTGCAGTGGTACACTAGAGTACACGACGCCAGGGGGGGTGATGCGTGGAGGGACAACCCGCGTTCGGGCAGATTGGATGGTTGGCGAAGCCACATTCCATAGACTACTCAAGGTGGAAAGGCCCCGTGAATTTGGGGCCAATGGGGAGATCAATTCATAATCCAGGTCGCATACCATTTGGTCCGCACCACAGGCTGCAACTTGCGGCCTGTCCTCACCTAGCGGACTATGCCCCATTCAGGTCGTGTATGTCATACTACCCCACGAGTCATACCTGAACCTTGTGGGATGGACTGCTCTGGTGTGCCTTACCTGTACCAGTGAACTACACCCGTGCCAGAATTCCAGACCCACACCGACGGTCCGGACCAGCACATATAGTACATATCTTGGCCTCCTTTGGGACGGACTGGACTACACCAGGTCATCGGGCGAGTCCGCGGTCTGGACCCATGGCCAACCAGAGCAGGCCTAGCGAGGCTTATTGGGCTTGGCCCAGTAGTTAGGCAATACCAAACTAACCTCGACTCAAATCTATTCGGTTCATTTCTATTTTAATGAAATAGGGTATGAGGGGCCCCTTGGCCGAGTTGGCTGGGTCGGTCTGACTGGGTCGAACTGTGCCCCGTTGCAACCAATTCCTTGTTTAATAAAATGATAATAACAAGTAGACTAGGTGGCCATTTGAAATTACAACTATTGAAAAAGGACACTTGTGATGAGGAATTCCTTCTTAGAAACTCTACTGGAGTTTTGGTGGGGGTTGGAAAATAGTTGGGTTAGACCATACTCGAATCCAACCATGCCCATTTTACTTTAACGCTTGTATCATGCAAACTGTAGGTCTGATTGCCAAGAATTTTGCAGCTTTGGGACACTCTAATAGACAAATATATTTTAGAACACTCTATTGTTTCTTTTGGATTTTTTGAGATTCAATGAATGGATTGGATAGTGGTTCTACCATGAGCTCTACGTACAGAACCCAGTGAATTACTAAGATCTGATGTCTGCTGGCTTTTGGCCTAGTAGGAAGAGCCACGTTGTGACTTTATAGACCCACAATGGAAATCACCTCTATATGACTTTTTTAGTCCCATGGTACACAATAAAGGGGATTACCTCGGTAGGCTATGACTAGTAGGAAGCAACTTTCTCTAGTATTGGAGGTCCATGGTTCACGATAGGGAGGAGTGCCTAACTAGTCCAAGGATAGTGAAATGTTCCTCTTAGTGACTTGGTAGGCCCCCTGTACTACCTAGAATTGGTGTTCATTAATGGATGAGTGGATATATGATGTGACTAATGATTCTACTAGAAATACCGTAGAATATACCTATTGTGCGATGTCTTTTGATTATAGCATTACTATGAAGAATCAATGTGTGATGTTTCCTTTTTATTTTGGCGTCCCTACTAAGTGTTGTGTTACTAAAAGCTATATGGAATTCACCTGCAAGTGTAGTGTGTAGTCCAATCGATTGAATTTTAAACAAGGATTCTTAGATAGATCGGTCTGACAGATACTTTATCAGTAGACATGGTGTCCCAGGAACTGGAAGGGCCCATTAGGACTAAGAAGACATGACAAACTACATTGGATTCTAAGAGCTTCACTACTCTCATGATTAGGGGTGGTTTTCTATGGGATACCATCACTATTTTCCTTTGTGTTTTCTTCTCTCAATTTTTAGTTGGGTTTTTATTCTAGCCCCCTTACTTTCAGATGTACTTTTACTCTACTATGTTTTATTGGTTTGATTTTTATCCATTTTGGTGTGCTGGGATATGGTTGGGTGTTTGTGTTTTCACACGTACTAAGAGAAATTCCATCCACTTGCATGTTAACTCATTGGAACTAGTTTCATCCCCCTGGAATTCAGTTTGTAGGATTGTGGTTACTCAAAACACATGCCATGAGGCACGGGTAATGAAAATCTGGTATCATAGGGATGTGGATCCCCCCACAAATATTGGGAGGCTGTGTTTTGTTTTGGGGAAACAATGTTATGTGTTCTGAGTATGATTTTCAGTTTTGTGAGTCTATTGTTGGTAAGGAAACTGACATATCCATATACAAGGACCTTGAATTCTATTTAGCAGCTCAATACATGAAAGAAATAGTTGAATAAGTGTATCTTTATTTTGAATAAGAGTTTGCTCATCAGGTATAATCTTCTAACTTTGTACATAGAGAACTATCATAGAATGCAACAATGTGGACGACCATCCAGGATCCTGATACCTAAGGACAATCTGTCTAGTGAAGAGGGATATGTTCAGTGACTAGTTCTAGAGATGGTTGCACCTGGTCGTATACCAGCATTACCGCAACCTATTGATTAGCATAAAGGAACACATCTAGGTGTTCGGGTGGATGCTCCCTTCCATATTGAGTCATGGGTGTCTCTTTTGGAATTTAACAATGTGGCATGTGGTTTGAACTAATGTTACGAGAATCCGAGTTAATGATCACACAAGATAAAGTTTTAGGAAAAAATTAAGATTATAGATGGACAAAGTTACATAACTAGAGGGTTCAAAGAAGGGAGGATGCTAGTATCCAAAAGTGCTAGCTTTGTAATGCCTGTGTTAAAAAGGGACATCTCTTGCGAGATTTTTCAACCATTCATGATGAAGGGTAGGAGTGCAGATATTTGTAGACAATTGAGGTCTATGACACATGACTCTTGTGATGAATTGATGTGTGATGTGTGTAATTTTACTTTTGCTGTAGTATTGATAGACACATGTATTAGTGATTTCCCTTTCTGTCCACTCCATCTTTTTTGATAGCAAGAAGATCTGAATAAGACCGTTGACTTGACCCTCATATTTATACACTCATACTGGAGGAGAAACAATGACCACACACAGGTGGTGATAGTGTGACGTGACTCTATGTGGCAAGATTATCTGTTGTGATATCTTGGTAGTAGTGTTGAGTTTTTACGAAGTCATTCTTTGTATGGACTAGTACCATTCATTCTTGGATTGAATGAAATAGGAAATGGATTTGTTTTATACATGGATATTGAAATCAATTTCCCTTTATCATCGTAGAGGAGATCCTTGAACCACTTGATGAACTCAGGCAGAGTAGGGTGTTGAAAAATTTTATTTAGTTGGCTAGTTTGACACGTAGTTTATTGAATGTAACAATTCCTCAAGTTCCATTGTGATAGTAGAGTATAAGGACATATCCCTAGAAGGTGTTCAATTATTACGTCTCTGGTGAGATTTAATCTTATTTTTTGATCCGTACCCTGGTATGACGTTGATATCCACACTAGCATATCATATTTCTCTCATGGAGCTTCATGAATTATGGGTACAACTAAAGGATAGGATAAGGTTGTAACTGAACATGGTGAAGAAGTAGGATCAATGGCTACTTGAATGATTCAAGGAATAGTATGTGTTAGATACTATATGACGTTTTAATTGAAATAGGTTCTATTCATTACATCTTATCACGAATATTGTTCAGGACATAGAGTTTCGTGTTAATCCATTGACATGATCCTTACATTTGGAGATTAATATGGGAGTAGAATCAATAATCCAACTTATTTTGGTGGTGTGGTCAGACCCTTATGGCCATGCTTTTGATTGGAACCTATTGGTGGAAGCATCGAGGCCATACGATGTTAGTTTGTGTATGGACTGGTCATCAGATTTTCATGATTAGATTAGTTGTTTTTGGAAAAAAGGATGTGGTATATCCGTAGTGTGGGAATGGTTTTTTCATTGGTCGGTGAAAAAAGGGAAACCTAGGCAGCACGGGATAAAATCATGCATAGGAGGGTGCATCCAGTGACTCTTGAGACGACTAAACTTACCTTCATGGTAGTTTATGTTTTGAGTTTTCTGTTCCCAATAGTATATACGGAGTGTGGGAACATCCCTTCAAAAGTTGTTTCTTGGGTTACCTCCTTCCATGGGGAGGGACTTAAATAACATTCTATAACTCGAGATGGTACCGATATCAGCATCAGTATATTGGAAGACTATCCTAGAGATTCAAAAATAGTGAGCGTAGGTGGGGTACATGTATTAAAATTGATTATTAAGACACAATGTTCGAGGTTGTGTATGGACTACTATCACATTAGTCTTGTTTTCATGGAGAATGTGACCCATAACCAAAGGGTCGATGGGCACATCAATCAGTTAAAAGTGATATACTTTTGCGTGAATGGAAAGGTGCACATAGGCCTTTGAGCTGGTGTGACAACATTGATGGATATAGTTTCTTTAGGAATATGACTTTGAAAAAGTCTATACACTTATGAAGGGGATCATGGTGGCATACATGCTCAGTTTTAATTCCAGTTTATAGCTTGTGAGTGAGGCAATAGAGCACCTATCCACGATACAGATATACATAATGGTTGATGATGGGCCAGCTTACCATCAGTCCATTAATATTAGTCACACACTCTTTCAATGATTTAGGGAGGCACAGTTTATGGATGCTGACTGCGAGGCCCAACATTCACAATTATCCTCAATTCAAGCATTGGATAGATTTTTGGTTGGTGGGGCACCCTTCATCCTTTTCCGAAGATACACTTTAGTACATGTGAAACTATATGTAGATGTGTCGAGAGTGCTTCATACATCCCCTTTGGTGGTATTTCCTAGTGGGGTGAAGATATATTATGACCTCTGATGTCAGTTTTGGTGGCCAGGAGATGGAGATCATTGGAGTTTAGGGAGGATGATCATGTTTTCCTTCATTTTTCACCCCCTTGAGGATTGAGAATGTCACGAACCGAATATAGACGCCGCCAAAACCGGCACCAAACCCAGACCGTGAGATGTCCCGAAGTGCGTTCCCGATCCCCACGGGCTGGCACAAGTGCCCGGGTATCATAAAATGATAATTGGGAACGATTTACCTGAGTTTATAATCTTAAAATGAAAAAAGAATCCAATGAAACGAATCTGGATTTTTCAAACCAAATAATCTTTTTCAAAAATTCAGAACTGAATTACACAATTTTAAACAATTTTTAAATACCATTACAAACGTACAAACCCAAGAAATTACAGCCCAAGAACCTCCACATGGAAAGAGGCACCGCCCTCAAGCCATCTCCACGACACTCCATCACGATGGACCGCTAAAAACCCGAACCAAAGGCATAAAACCTATACCCAAACGTATGACATAAAATAAGCAAGTCTACTTACACCCAAAGGTGTAAGTAGGGTGTGAGCGAAAGCCCAGTAGGATACCACCTCTATGAGATTCTATGTGATAAACATTTCATGACAAAAAAGCATTGCATGTTTTGTAAATATGAAATGCTAGTTACAATTTTCTAAAGGATGAAATAATAAATGAAAATAGTTTTCATGTGAGATAATTTTAAAAGAAAAAAATTTTTAAAATAAATAACAAAGCTACTGAATTATCCATCCAACAATACCGTATACCGATGGTAAGTACAAAGGATCTAATGAGAACAGGTAATAGGAAATAACCCCTAGGCACTAGCTAGCTGTGGGTCCCAGGTACCTTGTATCTCTGTGAGAGTAACCACAAAAAATATCCGTACTCGTGCACGAGCCACTAGTAGGGATCATACCCATAACCTAGTGGTCCCCAGTCATCATCATTATTGTTTAGTTAGAGTTGAAAGTGTCAATCTTGCTAAGTGAAACTGAGGCCAAACCCCACGGATTCCCTAGCATACTAGTACACGTCCACCCACCTAGATACACGGGTTTTACCTTTGTGCTCAAACAAGTTCAACAATCCAAGATGTATAGTTTTCACATGAAAATATCAATTCAACATCACAAATTAACCAAACAGCCCCATGTACATCACAAAAGTCAAAAATTCCACTATTCATTCAAATGCATTTTGAAATCAAACTCACACAAAAATTCCCTACAACACTTTTCACAATCCATTAACACTTACACAAATCCTTTAAACGATTTTATAAAACCATTAAAAGATATTAAACACACATAACAACCCACACACATTTCACATAATACCCTTCTCACCTTCACAATTCATTTTATCAATAAACTCACACGAAACATCCCACACCCGTGTTTCACACACAAAACACAATTTAGTAAAACATTTCGGCAATTTATAAAATATTCTAAAAATGTTTAACATCTCAAATCACCACTTTACCATTCGAAAACCCACATTAGGTGAACACACTCACCCAAACAGTACATATACACACTTTCCCAACTTTTTTTAACAAAATTAAACATTTGCAATTTTTATAAAACAAACCCAAGAGGTATAACCATTGTTTGCACACTAAACCCATTTCAAACCCCTCATTCAAAACCTAAATCATAACAATAAAAATCCAAAACAGAATTTTGATCCCTAAAACAATTATTAAAGCACCCCCAAAAGTTATAAAAATACATCAAATAATACCACAAAGATACACATGAAAACCCCATGTTTTCATAAATCTCCTTCAAAAAGTACAACACGGTTTTACACCTTAAACTCATTCAAATCACCTCTTTTCAAGTCCAACATGATAATAAGGTATTAACAAAACATAATTTTAATCCCCTTTCAAGACTAATAAATCACTTTCATATGATATAAACTAAACCCAAACATTACCCCAAGAGTCACACATGAAAAGTACCCAATTTCAAGCTAAACTACAACTAAAAATTAAATGTTTAACCAAATTCATCAAAAACAGTTTTCAAACCACAGAAGATAGATTATAAACATACTAAATTAATAAAACAAGAAATATAACTCATCATAAAATGGTTACACAAGGAATCACCTACCTTTTGAGTCGAAACCCTCAAAACTTGGTGCGAAACCTTAAGCACACCACCGCCGCACCACAAGGAATATAAATCCAGACCTATACCACCAAAAATTGAACCAAAGGATACCAAATCAGACCTTAGTATCGAAACCTAACTTATGGACACGAGGAACTTCAAGAAATATGAAATAAAACTAAGAGAGGATGGAATGAACCAAGAAGGAATTCCCTTACTTGAAATAGCTTGAAGAAATCAGCCCCATTCCACCTAACTATGAATCTCCAAGTAGCAAAAACTGATTTGGAGGTCCGAAGGAGTCATATTAGGTAATGTGGGGACTGAAATGGGGTGAAAAGGATGAAAATTGAAGGAGTTATGAAAGATTCATTTTACCTCATCAAATCTGGTCGATTTGAGAAATATTGAGAAATATCGTCCAAATCCGCGAGGTATATGAGCTCCAAAGAGGAAAACGAGATACACGAGTTGAGGCTGTGGTTTTTGTCTTAGAGTGGGTGGTTGAATCACCTAAAACAGTAAAAAATGAATGAGATATTGAAATTTTTAAAAAATAATTTAATGCAGGAAATGGGCTTACGGCAGGCCCATTACCTTAATTAAAAACCCAAATCCATCATGATTTAGGATTTCTATGTGGTTCAAAAGGATATGGTGATTTTAATATACTATGGTATGACAATTGGGAAGTAGAATGGGTTTAAAATAATTAAAATTGAAGGAGTTATAGAAGAATCAAAATTTGTTTTTAAATCTGGATTCGGACTCATGGTTTTGCCCAAATTTTCAAAACCCACCATTTTCACCAAAATGAGTGGTAAAACCCCAAAACAAATCGGTAATGGAAATTAAATGAGTAATGAATTTAAAAAAAGTCATGTGTGTGAAAATTCTCCCCACCATAATACTTTCCGCCCTAGGAAAGCCACATCATGGATAAAGCAAAAACCAAACCCAACCGAAAGGCATAAATGGACTCATTTGCTAAGCTTCGCCCCCATTGGTCAAAACACCTCCAGTGATCAATTAAGGAAGGAATACTTCACTACCGAAACATAAACCTCATTACTGAAATTATAAATCACATTCAAGATTTATCCTAAAACAAGACTCCTCAAACATTATCTGTACAAGGCTCAAGAAATTTACCCAAACAAAAAAGAACATCGAACAAGGATACACTAACCTTGATATAACTAAACAATTGGGAAATCTCCAATAACAACGTTTACTCAAGGAAGATGTATGTGGTTATATAGCTCCGAACGAGACTACCCACATCCAATCCAAGACCAAGTACAAAAGTGAGTTACTGGTACAAGGATACACAAATGGGCTCCCCAACCATAAGAGACAACTTAAATTTTTTTTTCCGAGAAAGAATCAAGACACTAACAGGGGAGCCCTGAACAAACTCCGTAGTAAAAGGGGTAGAATCCCATTATGCATTTTCAAAATAATATACATGAGAATCATAGTGGTTCTCCCCACCATAAGAACCATCCTTCTTAACTGACCAATATGGTCTGGCATAGAAAAATCCCAAAACTTAAAGTGTTGGGACGACAACACGGTTAGACCGCGCAGTTTGGGAAACTGTGCTCTAACCATGTGGATCCTTATACCTACATGGTTTTCTAGTGAATGGTTACTAATAAATGTTCACTAAACATGTCTAGAGAAATCCAAAACCTTTCCCCAAACCCAAAGAAAACCAAAGGGGAAAAGAAAGTCATTGGGAGATAACCTGGGGATGAGGCACTTCACCTCTTTCCACCAAATGGGAACAAAAGAAGAAAGTTGAAAATACCAAAATTTTAAACTATTCCCATCTCTCATACTAAGAACAGTTCTTTGTTCAAGGTTAAAAACTACCATGGTATTTCCTTTGACTACGTGCCATATTCTCTCCGGGACCTATGGCTGGAGATGGAATGATTGAAGCATCTTCGGCCTCGCAGTTAGGATTTGGAAACCCCCGAATAGAATTTCTTCTTCCGATGCTAAAAACAACTACACACAATCTGAGCTGGGTTCACCCAGACATAAAACACTTCAGAACACACTTTACACTAACTTTTAAATTCACTGAAATCAGGGTTTAGAGGATGCACTCACATCACACCCTGCTTCTTCAGGTGAGAAACAACAGAAATAAAGGACACATATAAAAACCTTCCTCTAAAATAAAGGATGTCGAGATATCCCAAAAGGAAAAACAGTTTTGAAAAAAATAGACTCACATAATATTGTACAACTTCACCTTTACAATCAAACAAGCACGTGACATCACATCACGTCACCGAACAAGACTAAAGCGACTGAGAGAAATAATACAAGGAGGGGGGCCTTATACAATATCACCAAATATCACAGCATTCCAGAAAGTGTCCATAACAGCCTCTCATGTCCAGATTTCCCACACTGGTAGTTTAACATAAACCCCTTCTATGAAGAGACTATGAAGGACTTAGAGGCCCTCTTAGACACTATCCATGCTGACAACCCCAGAAAACTTTCTCCTTCGACGAATTAGGTAGCTTACGAAACTAAGGTCTCTTTTAACCATCAACGTGCACTCTTACGCAACAAGAGGATCCAAAAAACCAAGAAAGTAAATGGTGTAGACTCATTCCACAAATCATAAGAAATATTCCTTACATTGATCAACTGGAGGATTTTTCTAATGGTGAAACAGTCCGCATTGCACTACAGTTGTGCACTAAATCTTAATGGGGCGTACCTTATCCAAAGAGAGAAGCCAAGGACCCAACCAAGATGGTACATTGGTAAAAACATACCAAAAAATAGATCCAAACTCGTTAATGGAACCATATTAATGGTGTCCCGAAACATATATCATAGGATACTACTAATTGGACCTTTTAGCCAGTTTTCCGACCAAACACAACCCCCAAAAAACAGTTCGAACAGGAGGGGTTCTTGGACTCAAAACATCCCAGAACATCAAAATTTTCAAAAACCCACAATAAAAACCATCCCAAACTATTCATCAAGAATACATGTTTTTCTTTAAAACCATTTCTGAAAAAAAAAACGGTTCAGAAGTGAGCGTATCCACCAATGGTACCCCATGGGCCTCACACATGCATGTTTTTGTGCCACACCAGGCACCCTCCTCATATCTGTCCTGGTACTCATCCAGTCATGCCATCAACCAACTATCATCCCATATAACCCCATGCACATGGTCACTCATGGAAATACCAAGGGTCAATGCACTGATTCTTTCCACTTTTCAAAACCAAAACGGTCAACCAACACATCGTTCTTATCAAAACCGCTAACCAGGAGGTCGAACCCAAATTACCGCATTAAAAAACATTTTAGAAAGGCACAATCGCTCCAATGAAAAATCACATTCAATTTATTTACATAAATTTCAAAAACATATCATCCCATTAAATAAACTTTTAATTGTTTACAAAACTCTAATGGGAACACTTTTTCAAAACCAACTTCAATATAGTTTCTGCTATCAAAATAGGTGTAAGAAGACAATTTTCTATTTCAAAATAATTCTGAATATTCAGATCTTCCATTTCATAAATCAAACCATTCCATATTTATTTGAAAATCATTTCACAAAAACATTACACTTCCTAAAACCAAGTCACTTTAAAACCAAAGTTTCAAGATTTCAAAACTAAAGAACACCAGACAATGCAAGAGGAAACTAGTTTCAGTGGGTGACATGGACATATAGTTGGCGGTCATATTCCAATCACTTCACTATCATAGAGAGTGTTCTACGGAATATCCCCGGCTCCACATGGCTTGCCAGACCCTGCGAGATCATTGAGACCATTAACCCACCTCTCTTTTCATTTCCCCTAATCATCATCAAACCAAGAAAACCAAAAGACCTAGACAAATCCCAACTTCCCCTGGTGACTTGAATCCTGAAATGAGGTGTGTTGATCAAGCACACTACCCATAACCAGAATTCCATGTCCCATCAATCATAAATCTAGACTATCCCGACTATTTCCCAAATAACATGACTCTAATGGAGCGAACCTGCTCTGATACCATTTTGTCACGAACCGAATCTGGACTCCGCCAAAACCGGCAACAAACCCAGACCGTGAAAAGTCACGAAGGGTGTTCCCAATCTCCACGGTATGGAACAAGTGCCCGGGTATCATAAAATGATAATTGGGAATGATTTACCTGAGTTTATAAACTTAAAACGACAAAAGAATCCAATGAAACGAATCTGGATTTTTCAAACCAAATAATCTATTTCAAAAATTCGGAACTGAATTACACAATTTTAAACGATTTTTAAATACCACTACGACGGTTCAAACCCATGAAATTATAGCACAAGAACCTCCACATGGAATGAAGCACCGCCCTCAAGCCATCTCCACGACACTCCATCACGATGGACCGCTAAAAACCCGAACCAAAGGCATAAAACCTGTACCCAAACCTGTGACATAAAATAAGCAAGTCTACTTACACCCAAAGGTGTATGTAGGGTTTGAGTGAAAGCCCAGTAGGATACCACCCCTATGAGATTCCATGTGATAAACATTTCATGACAAAAAGAATTGCATGTTTTGTAAATATGAAATGCTAGTTACAATTTTCTAAAGGGTGAAATAATAAATGAAAACAGTTTTCATGTGAGATAATTTTAAAGGAACAAAAATTTTAAAATAAATAACAAAGATACTGAATTATCCAGCCAACAATACCGTATACCGACGGTAAGTACAAAGGATCTAATGAGCACAAGTAATAGAAAATAACCCCTAGGCACTAGCTAGCTGTGGGTCCCAGGTACCTCGTATCTCGGTGAGAGTAACCACAAATAATATCCGTTCTCGTGCACGAGCCACTAGTAGGGATCATACCCATAACCTAGTGGTCCCCAGTCATCATCATCATTGTTTAGTTAGAGTTGTAAGCGTCAATCTTGCTAAGTGAAACTGAGGCCAAACCCCACGGATTCACTAGCATACTAGTACACGTCCACCCACCAAGATACCCGGGTTTTGCCTTTGTGCTCAAACAAGTTCAACAATCCAAGAAGTATAGTTTTCACATGAAAATATCAATTCCACATCACAAATTAACCAAACAGCCCCATGGACATCACAAAAGTCAAAAATTCCACTATTCATTCAAATGCATTTTGAAATCAAACTCACACCAAAATTCCCTACAACACTTTTCACATTTCTTTAACACTTACACAAATCTTTTAAATGACATTATAAAACCATTACAAGATATTAAACTCACATAAAAACCCACACACATGTCACATAATACCCTTCTCACCTTCTTAATTCATTTTATCAATAAATCCACACAAAACATCCCACACCTGTGTTTCACACACAAAACACAATTTAGTAAAACATTTCGGCAATTTATAAAACATTCTAAAAATGATTGACATCTCAAATTACCACTTTACAATTCAAAAACCCACATTAGGTGAACACACTCACCCAAACAGTACATATACACCCTTTCCCAACTTTGTTTAACAAAATAAAACATTTTCAATTTTTATAAAACAAACCCAAGAGGTATAACCATTGTTTACACACTAAACCCATTTCAAACCCCTCATTCAAAACCAAAATAATAACAATAAAAATCCAAAACAGAATTTTCATCCCTAAAACAATTATTAAAGCACCCCCAAATGTTATAAAAATACTTCAAATAATACCACAATGATACACAAGAAAAACACACGTTTTCATAAATCTCCTTCAAAAAGTACAACACTGTTTTACACCTTAAACTCATTCAAAAAACCTCTTTTCAAGGCCCACATGATAATAAAGAATTAACAAAACATAATTGTAAGCCCCTTTAAAGACTAATAAATCACTTTCATATGTTATAAACTAAACCCAAACATTACCCCAAGAGTCACACATGAAATGTACCCAATTTCAAGCTAATATAAAACTAAAAATTAATGTTTAACCAAATTCATCAAAAACAGTTTTGAAACCACACAAGACAGATTATAAACATACTAAATTAATAAAACAAGCAAGCTAACTCATCATAAAATGGTTACACATGGAATCACCTACCTTTTGAGTCGAAACCCTCAAAACATGGTTCGAAACCTTAAGCGCACCACTGCCGCACCACAAGGAATATAAATCCAGACCTAGACAACCAAAAATTGAACCAAAAGATACCAAATCAGACCTTAGTATCGAAACCTAACTTATTGACATGAGGAACTTCAAGAAATATGAAATAAAACTAAGAGAGGATGGAAGGAACCGAGAAGGAATTCCCTTACTTGAAATACCTTGAAGAAATCGGCCCCAATTCACCTAACTATGAATCTCAAAGTACCAAACACTGATTTGGAGGTCCTAAGGAGTCATATTAGGTCATGTGGGGACTGAAATGGAGAGAAAAGGATGAAAATTGAAGGAGTTATGAATGATTTATTTTACCTCATCAAATCTGGTCGATTTGAGAAATATTGAGAAAGATCGTCCAAATCCACGGGGTATATGAGCTCCAATGAGGAAAAATCGATTCAAGGGGTGAGGCTGAGGTTTTTGGATTCGAGTGGGTGGTTGAATCACTGAAAACAGTAAAAAACGAATGAGATATTGAAGTTTTTAAAAAATATTTTAATGCAGGAAATGGGCTTACGGGTAGGCCCATTACCTTAATTAAAAACCCAAATACATCTTGATTTGGGATTTCTATGTGGTTCAAAACGATATGGTGATTTTAATATACTATGGTATGGCAATTGGGATGTGGAATGGGTTTAAAATAATTAAAATTGAAGGAGTTATAGAAGAATCAAAATTTGTTTTTAAATCTGGATTTGGACTCACGGTTTGGCCCAAATTTTCAAACCCACCATTTTCACCAAAATGAGTGGTAAACCCCCAAAACAAATCGGTAATGGAAATTAAATGAGTAATGAATTTAAAATAAAATCATGGGTGTGACAGAGAATATTTGGCTTGTATGGAAAGATATATCAATGGTTAATTGGACATTTCCTTTTCCTGAGCAGAGTTGGCAATATGGCATACCTCTTAACTCTTCCCCACACAAATGCACCGAATGCATAATGTTTTCCACATGTCGCGGCTGTGATGTACATGCATGATCCATTCCACATTATCGTCTATGGAGAGCTAGAAATTGATAAATGGGTGAAATTTGCAGAGTTCATGGTGGAGATAGAGGATCTAACGGAGCAGGTCCAATGAGGGCGGTTGATTCCACAAGTCAGCATTCGGTGGCAACACAAGAATCTCTAAGAGAGAACAAGGGAGCATGATGTTCATATTCATGCTTAATAACCAATATATTTGACAAAAAAAATTTAGATTTCAAGGACGTAATTGCCTATGTTTCATAGATTGTAATATCTCAGAATATTTGTGAATTGATTTTATATATATTGAATTGTTTTGAGGCCATGAAATTTGACAACACCTGATTCCGAGGACCAGATTTTCTGGGATGATCTGTAAAAAATGGTATGATTTAAATATCACACATGGGAGGATTTCATTAAAAACTGTAATAATCCCTATATGGGGGCCCATATAAGAAATCTGAGGGCACCGTTGCATTCTAGATGACAGCTTTACCATAGGCATGACTTATGATTAGTTATTGATAGTGTCATTTAGGAAAACATAAAAATGGCATAACATTATATAAAATAAATAAATAAAATTATTTTAATTTTCAAATTTTTATATCTCATGAATGGTGACTCATATTAAAATTATGATACAACTGTTAAACTCATGAGGGTATACTTTCCTTAGTTAAATCCAAACAATGGCTGGCATGCGCCAATAATGTATGTATGTATTTGGTCAAGAAAAAAATAATTTAGTAACAATTATTTTATTTTAAAATCCTTATAACTCATAAACGGTAACATGGATTGAAAATCCTAGAGTACAGTTATACTTGTGGGGGTATATTCCCCTTAGGTGGATTTTATCCACTGCCAGAGTGGGTTGAGGGTGAAAGTTATTTTTTGATCTTATTTTAATGTACTTATATTAAACGAGGGAGTGAGATTTTCTATTTTTTTAATCAGTGATCAAATCGAATATCTATGTGAACAATTAAATTTGGAATGTCGAGATTCATCTAGAAAAGACATGACATTAGTCGGAAAGGACCAACTGAAAAAAGTTATTCATAAGAAATTTTATGAAAAATAATAAAACTATTTAAACAAATTATTTTATTTCTTTTCCCACTATTGGGTGGTGGATGATGATGTTGTGGTGCATAGACAAGGCAGTGGTGAGGCCCATTAATGAAACTCATTACTGGCCCATTCCACATTCCATACAAATACAATAAATTATGTGTTACAAGGATATTTTTTAGAAAATGAAACAATGTAACGACATGATGTCACATCATAATGGGAATGCTGCGATGTGCTCCTTTTTATTGTACAATGTGTGGAGGAAAAATAATTAATAAATTTGGAGGATTCATTGGAGAACCTCTGATAGACTTCCACCCCAGTGAAGAATGACGAGTGTTGGTGAAACCTCAACATCTTCGATGCCTTTCAAAAATCAAAGTCGAGTAGTGACTTTGACATTTTAATAACTAAATGATGAATGTCGTGGCATGCAATGTCCTTGGAGTTATGGGTTTTTGATTTGATGTTCTTCCCAATCCATTTAAAATAAATGAAGATCATCGAACAACCCTCTAACAAGTTGATCTATGATTTCTATTTTATGCACGAGGTTATTTTAATGTTGGGGTTTAAATATTTACATGGAATGATTGAACAGAAACTCACCGACCCTCCCCCATCTCTATACCTCTAGCACATAGGTCCCCGGTCGACATGAACAAGTCTTGAGCACCTCCACATGTGTGGTCATGGTGTTTGTACACATGAAATGTTGTCAAGTTGGTATTGGGATCCTCACGGCGAAGAGGGCGCTCCCCAGAAGCCATAGACACCAATGACTCGAAGAATGGACCACTAGAGCATGTTCGATGGTCGGCTAAACTCCAAACTGGAACGACTGAGGTGGTAGCAGTGGAAACCAACCTCACCAGCCACATGGAGGAGGAGGCCCGTCTAGTAGGGCCCTGTTGACTGGGAAGGCGTTGCCCGTCATCCATGGCAGCACGCTGGAGGACTCAGTGTGAGGCGGGGTGGCATGTGGAGGGATAACCCATGTCTGGACGTTCCGGATGGATGGCAATGCTGAGGTCTATCGATCATGGATTATAGAAGGGCCCCTCACACACATGGAATAAGGGGGATCTGGATGTGGTATCTAGGCCATGTCTGGGCTGGTTGGAACCACTGGCCACAGCGATCGGACGATCCTCAGCTGGCCAACTGCGCCCCTTTGGGTCAGGCCGGTCTTGCTGTCGAGACGGATGAACCATGCAGGCAGGCCGAACATGTACCAATGAATTGTATCTATGTCAGTTGTCCAGACCCATGATGGTTGATTGGAAATGAACTGGTAGGCCATATCTGCTCCCCCATCTGGCAAGACTGGACTATACTGGGTCACTGGGACACTCGGCGTATGGACCCTCAGCCAACTGGGATGGGTCTTGTGAGTCTTATTGTTCCTGGAGAAAAATAAAGGCCAAACCACAATAAATTTGACCCACACCAGATCGAGTCAAGTCCCTCTTAATGAACCAGTGTATGTGGGACCCCGAGAGACATTGTTCAGGTCAGACCAGACCCCATTGAAATTGTCCCCATAGTTACTAAAACTCTTATAACTTATAGACCATTTGTCTAATTAATGTTTCATTTGTGGAATGAGGAACTTTGTTATGAGGGAATCTATCTAAGATACAATAGTGGAGTTTTTTGGGGGGGGGATGGCGTATGGCTGGGTTGGATCATACACGAATTCAACCATTCCCTTTTTACTTAAATCAATGTATCTTGTAAACCACACATCTGATTGATGAGCTATTTGCATTGTTGGAACGCTCCTAGTAAGGAAAATCTTTTGGAATGAACTATGGTGACTATTGTGGTATTTAATATGTAAAAAAGTTCTTGAAGACCGTTTATCAAATCCATTCTACGTACAGAACCCTATAACTAGCTGAGACATGAAGACTACTGACTTATTTCCTAGTGGGAAACACATCAAAGTGTCTTTTTAGGATCTTGGGGGAAGAACCTCTTTGATAATTATTTTTCCATAAGAATGTGATGCAGAGGAGTACCTCAGTAGTCCATGGCTAGTTGAAATAACATATATGTAACTTTCCAGGACCACAATATGTGATGGAGAGGAGTACTTAAGATGTCCAACATAACTGGGTAGAAAACATCATGACGTGGTAGAACCACTATACTCACTAGTGGAGGAGTTCTCTAGTAGATGAGGTGTACTATGATGTGACAATTTATGCAAATTTTTCTACCATCGAATATACCTAGTTTGAGTTGTCTTGTGTTTCATGATTTACATTAATGAATTGTTGTGTTTTATTTCCTTTTTGTTTTGGAGTACCTACATACTATTATGTTACTCACCCCTACATGGGGTTCACTTGAACTTGTTGTATCTAGTGTAGGTGACTGACGTTTCGATAGTTTTTCTCATAGATATGGGATTGAGAGATGATATGATGGTATACTTAGTGGGTTAGGACCATGCAGGGCCTATCAGTATAGGGAATACATGATACACTACATCTGCTTCTAGTATCATCACATCTCTCATGATCTGGGGGTTATCTATGGATGTCCATCATAGTTTCATTTTGTGTTTTTATGTTTTCAGTACCTTTTTGGTTTTGTATCTAGGCCCACTATATTTTAGTTGTTCTTGCACTCAGCTCTGTTTTGTGGTTTTATTTTGTTCCCTTCCTATGTGTTTGGATGTCGTTAGGTGTGTGTGTGCGTACATGTACGAATCAAAATGCCTCCCACATGCAGGTTGATTCATTCAGGGCTAATTTCCATCCCCTGGCCTTCAAAATCAAGTAATGGGGTAATTCACAGCATGAGCCCTATGGAATGGGTCATGACATGTAATGAAAAGTGTAAAATCTGTATTATTCAAATTTAATGGTATAAATTTTTTAATTAAATGATATAATTTTTTTTAAAAAATAGAAAATTCATCCAACAAGTTCATATAACGCTTTAAATGAAATTAATGACTCATTAATAGGTCGTTTGGCATGTTTTTGTAACTATTTTCACACTCAACGTATAAATTTCTTAATAAAAGAACCAGAGATAAAAGGGGTAAAACAATTTTAGAATTAAAAAAATTGAAAACATATATAATTCATTTTGTATGATTATATTTAAACTTATACGCATTCTATAATCAAACTAACCGAATATTGACATGTTTCAAATAAAAATTTAATGTATATATATTGATGATTTTTAATAAATTAAATGCTCCCCCATCCTATAAAAAGGTACCCATTTCTATATATTACTCACATTACCATAAATATTTGGATGGGCCATGCTCTGCCCAAAACCTTGACTAAAACACATTACCACAATCTTTGGGCCTCAGTTTAGAAATAACAACATCTTTAGCGGTGTTAAGGAGTTCACAAAATGGTTGTAAATTGATGATTATGAATATAATGACTATAATCTAAGAGTTTGACTCAAGGCCAGGGATTTCATCTCAATATTCATTAATTGATAAATTTATTATTAATATTCAGCATTATTCTTATATAAGGTGTACATAAATTCACAATGACATTTCATATCCATATTTTATTTGTAATTATGATATTTATTGATTTGTAAAATGTATTAATTCATGGAGATTAATATTCAAATTTTCAATGTATTATGTGACACCTTTAATGTTTAAATATTTAATTTTAAAATATTTTTTATCAAGATATTAATTATAAAATTTATTCTGATGGATGTAAAATGATTATATATGAAATTTTATATCTAATTTGAATTTAATTCAATGTTTTCAAAAAAAATATTTGTATTCGTAGAATTTTACATTCTTTACTAATGTCTAAAGGATTGTTTTTAGCATATACAATGACAACGACAACTCCACTGCCATGAACATTATTTCACATTTTTTTCATCCTATTCAACAATTATATTTTTAAAATAAAATGAAATCCATTATTCATTATATGGGTATCATGGTATTAAAAATGGTACAGAAAATGTATTGACTATTTCAATATAATAAAATGATTTATCATTATTGAAAATGATGTTTTTTAGTGAAATTTTGATAATTGAAATTTTTTATTTGTTTGGATTATATAATGGTAATTAGACATTTGAAATAGGATTCATGAAAAACCAATTATTAGTGGTCATGTGATAAACAAATTATGGGTGGTTCTGTGATAAACTTAGGGAAGGTGATCCCATGATATATCTAAAATGCATTGGGTAATGAGATGGGGTTAATCTGTTGTGTTTCTCCTAAATTATTTATGGAATATACTGTGATGGTTATTCCAAATGAATCCATGAATATTTGTCCCTATGTAGCAATGAAAGCTAAAATTTATGTATGGTGTGGATTCCAGTAGTTACCTTAATGACTTATGACTTCTAGGATTTTTATAGGAATTTTATGATTTCATGGGGTATGTTCATGATATTATGTTTTATGATTTAAAATTATTATTCTATGAAATAAATTTCAGGAGATTATAATATTCATGGAATATCGGTTTCATTCCTTATTTTATATCCCTTACTCAGATTTTATGATAATATCAATTTTTAAATTTTTTCAGAGGTCTAATGATTGTTAAGGATAATGAAGATTCCATGATGAAAGTATTGAAGATGTGCCATGGAAAAAAATCCGATTTTATATTTAATGGGGATCCATTGATTAAAAATGGATATTGAGTATACAAATTCACATGTAATGTATGTGTTTACAATGTACTATTTTGTACTAATTCTCTAAAACAAAATACCTAAAAGTTGTTTTTCAATGAAAGAAAATAAATTCTCGTCAAAAGTCACTATAATATGTTATGTTTAAGGTGGTGTCCTTACAGTTGGTATCATATCAGGGTTTATAAGACATTGTATATCGAGATGTATTCATACAAGATATAGATATGATAATGGGTTTATAACATTCAGGTTGATCCTAATTTTAATTTCATAGAATACCTTTAGATGATTATGTTATAAAATTTCATGGTGATTAACAATATTTTAATGAAATTTATTTTATAGGTAATTATGGATTACTAATTTTTGGTATACCAAATGAATTTTATGAGAATCAATCTGAGGTTAAATCATGTTATAGATTATTTTGAGTATTTTATTTTGGAAATTTTATAAGAATTATATAGTTTTTGAAAAAGGAAAACACGAAGATTATGTGAAAACATATCATGTCGAGCATGGCTTCATGAATCAGACCAACAATAGATGTGTGATATGCCTTTCTATCCTACCACTATCCTATGTGAAATCTATGGTTAATATGACTTTTTTTAGTTAAATGAATTAATGGATTAAAAATATGTTTATTTTGGAGAAAAAAATTATATCAAATTGATAAAAATGGGATTGCGAATGGATTTTATGTTTAAATAAATAATATTATTTCAGAATAAATTAACTATTTTTAGAACCCTATATAATCAAGTTAAATATAATACCATGAATGTTTATTTTTGGAATTGTATATTTAGAAATATATTATTTATTTTTTGACTTATTGATTTTTGTGTTTTTTTTTGAAAATGATTATCTTATTTTAGAGAATATATGATTTTGGAAATTACATTTTTTCTATAAGGAATTAAGAGTTGTTGATGTTATTTGGAGATAATGGTTAAAAATTTACATGAAATAATATATTATCAAGTACATCCTAGTTATTGGTTTCAACATTATTTTTTATTATTTTTATGAACTTTAATGACAAATGGATTCCTTTGGGGGATAACGTGTATTTTTGTAATTTAATTATTGTACTTCATGAATGAAAAAAATTATCATAAATACTCATGTAGTGGATATAAATATGATTTTATGGTAGTGATTGACAATATGATGAAACTGTAGTAATCATGTAAGTATGATTCCTGAAGATTGTAGTATAAGAAGTAAACTTATTCATCAACTCTCGTAGAAGGAATATAAAAACATTATTTTTAACATTTATCAATGGTATTTTGAATTGTCACATATTTATGGTTTTTTGATTTATATATTTTCAATGATGATTCTCTGTATCACTCTATATAATTCATTGATAGTATTTTTTATCAACTGTGTCCATTTATTACTACATTGAATCATAGTATGTGTTATCGTAGGTATCTTTCATACAATTAATTAATTCATTCATTTAGTGTAGATGTTTTCTTAATCCTTTCACAGATGTGGGATTGAAATAATGTTATTTTGAAAGGTCATATCATTGTTACTAACATAGAATTAAAATATTAAGGATGGAATATCCCAATGGGTGTATAATGTGACACACTATTTTTTTAAAGGAAACACAATGTTCGATAGAATACATGATTTTCCACACCAAGCTTAAACAAACAAATAATAATTATTATTTAATATAATAGTTTCCATATAGCCATTAGAATGAAGGTAAAGAATTGTTTTGAGGATAATTAAAATGTTGTTTTAACATGTTTATATAATGATTCATTGGTAACCAAATTATCTGGAAATGAAAAATAAAATAAAATTTATTATAAAGGATTTTTTTTATAAAAAACTATATAGACGTGAATAATTGTAATTATAATACCATAAAATAACACTTTATATCTTTTACTATTTAAATATAAATTTAATATAATTTTTATAATTAATCACATGTCTTTTCTAAAAATGGTAAATGAACAATTTCAATTTTACTAATAAAAGGAGTATTTTTTCAAGAATATTGTTTAACCACCTTTTGATGGAGAACACATTTTAAATGTAGTTTCATTCCAATTATATGTAATATTTTAGTAAAATAATATTCTTCATTAGAAGTGGGACATATATATTTACTATAATTTTTTATCATATTTTTCTTAAGGAAATCATATTTTAATGAATTTTGGAAAAATGGATTCTATATTTAAAATCATAAGTAACAATTTATGTAAATAGTTTCCTATTATTTTTGGATATTACGAATATTATATTTAGTAATTGTTTTTATTATAATGGTAGAAGGTAGATCATGTAATTAATGGAATCAAAACATAATAATAATATAAAACATCATGAATGCTTTCTTAATATTATTTTATTTGTTATTGTCGACCATAGTAATCCATGAGACTTAATTGTGCCCTATGGAATCCACTTGGGTTTGATTGTAACATTTATAACATTCAATATAATATAAAGGCTAATATGTCATAAATATGTCTCTTCTACTAAAATCATTTTAACATGGTGTTTTATAAGTGATAACATCAACAATGTATACTCAGTAGAAATATGGAAATCAGAACAACATCATGGTAATTTAGTAATATTTTTTCTAAATTAAATAAATAAATTTAATTTTGAAACAAAATAACATAATAATATAACAATTAATCAATTAGTCAAATAAATGATACTAAAAATTTAAAATATAATACGACATCCAACAATTATATGGATTACTATGACATGTTATTACTGATTTAATATTTTTTTTATAATGAATGATATTTATTTGATATTTTAAAAATTTCTCGTAATGAATATTATAAAAAACTAAATAAATCAAATTTTAATTTATAAAATTTCTAATTAAATTAATTAAAATTTCTAAAAATATAAAATTATGAAAAAAAGATTATATAACCCAAAAAATCTCATTAATAACTAATTTTTTGATGATTTGGCATGATTTGGAAATTATTATAACACTCAAAGTGTAAATTACTTAGTAAAATAGTTTGTGATAAATAGGGTAAAAAAGTTAATGAATAGAAAACATCCAATGATTATCTATTTCATGTTGGATGATATGATTTAGATATATACTCATCTTATATTATAACTAACTGATTTTGGACCCACATGGAATTGAAATTGAATTTATATTAATTTAATACATTTAATAATTCCAATGGTGCCCCTCCCATCACCAGTAAAATAGGACACATTTTTCTCTCTTACTGACACTTCAAAAACCACTTGGATTTTCCATTCTCTACCCAAACCCCATCCAAATAATCCCCAACACATTGTTTAGGACTTATTTTAGGCAAAAATCCCTCCATATGGGGGGTTTTTTGTTCTTAAATGGTGATCAACCAAAGAAGAGGAATCATAAAATTGTATGTGAAGAATCGGAGTACATGTAAGGGATTTTCCCTCAATCTCCATTAATTATGGAATTTCATTATAATATCAACCATTAATATTCTATAAATATTATTTGAAGTCACTATTTATTTTTTACCTCCACAATTTATCTATAAAAATGTTTTTTATTGTTTTCATAAAGGTATTAATTCAGGTAGTTTTGTATTTGAATGTTCAATGAGCTATGGTACATCTTGAATGCTTAAGGATTTAATTATGATGTATTTTTCATAATTATATTACTGTAAAAATATATTTATAATGAAATTAATAGATTATAAAGGATATTTTATGTCTATTTTGAATTTCATTGAGTGATTTAAAATGAAATCATTTAATATGGTGAATTTTACATTCGCTACAAATGAGAAATTGAATGTTTTTCAAAATATATACCAACAATGTATTCTCCTCCATAAGGTCCAATATTTGATATTTAGATTCAACATTAAGAAATAATTTTATGAAATGAAAAATAAATCCATTATTACTTTTTGCGTATTTTAGTAATGAAAATTATATAAAAAATTGGATTGAATATTTTAAAATCTTGGAATTATTAATTGTGATTTCAAATGAATTTTTGTGAGTAAAATTTTGATAATTGAAAAAATTTCTATTTTATGATTATATAATTGTACATGGATATTGGACGGGTAGTTGAGTGATATTCCAAAGATGATAGGTTAGGTGATAAAACAATGATGGGAGGTTCCCTGATAAACCGGGGGTTGGTAAGCCTATGATATCTCTCCAATGCATTGGGTATTGAGACGGGGTTCACTAATTTGGTTACTTCTATGATATTTAGGGAATATAATATTATGTGTATTCAAAATGCTACGATGAAAGTTACTCTATATAGCATTGTATGATATAATATATGATTTATAAGGATTCCACATGTTACGTTTATGATTTCTTATTTTATTGTGTTTTACAGGAATCATTATATTTTAAGAAGTAAGACAATGAGTTTATGTTTTATGAGTGAAAATTATGATTTTGTTACAGGGTTTTCATGAGTTTGAAATATTCATCGACTAACAGTTTCATTAAAATCATTTTATACTTTACCAAACTTTTTTTATCATCACAGTTTAGAAATATTTTTCCCATGTCTTAAGATTGATAATGATAGATAAGATGACTTCATGAAGGTATTAAAGATGTGTTTTGAAATTAAATAATTATTTAATTTTAAAGGGTTATTTTTTATGAAACAATTTATAATGATTAAAATTTTTTCCTAGTATTTTTTGTGTTCATTACGTATGATTTTTTCCTAATTCTAAAAAAATATAGACTTTAACGATATTTTGGATTGAAATAAAATAATTTTTATTCAAAAGTCACTAGAATATGTTATGTTTAATGTTATTTCCTTACATTCCAAGTATATTTGGTGGTTTTTTGTCTATAGTTCTAAAAAATAAAATCTATAACATCCATATTCTTATAATATCTCCGAATAAAAATGGAAGAATTATTATTATTTAAAATTTTAAATTAACAATACATAACAAAAAATATATTTTTTAATTCAATAATATATTACTATTATTTATGCATTTATACTCATTAAAGATTGATATATTAATGTAAGTATAAAATTTCTCAAGTCGGTGGTAGAACTAACCAAAATGATAACATGTTATACTAGTGATCAACAAAGAGTCTAAAGTTTTATATTATTAATTTTATTTTCTAAAAATAAAAATTATTTTTATATATTCTAATTATACTAGAGAAATGGATTTATTTATAGTTAGTATATGAATTTTGATTAAATTTATCAATGTTTTTTTTAATAATTTGATGAAGTCTATCAATCAAGATGACTTCCTTCAAAATAAAGTACACGGGGCTCCTTTTTGGCTCCAGAGGGTTCCATATTATGGAATGTACACAACATTAGTAAAAATTTAATGGAATTATATAATTAGTTGAATGATTATTGATATTTACAAACAATTAGAATACCTTATATTATATTTTAAAATGACTTCTTATTCATAAGAAACATAGGTTAGGTAAACTGTAATGGTGGAATCTCATGGTAGATAGGTGAGTTATGTGAGTAAATTTTTTGGGGACATTATTTTATGGCTCTCACACCAGAAAACATTCAAAAATTTATAAATAGTATATAAATTATACTAATTTAATACGTTTAATATTTACCCCCATTACTTAGTTTTTAAATTATTTTATTTTTTCTATCATTGTAATTAATTTTTTACAAACAATATAAGATGAACCCCCAAAGGCAAATTTGATGCGATGACTCCAAATTTTCAATATGAGACAATTTATAAATATATATATTTTATCTTTTAAATTTTAAAATAAAATCTATTTAAAAATATATTTTTTTATGAAAATGTCATTATAACCATTTGGTGTTCTAAATATTTTTACAAATTAATTATAATTCGAATGTGTGATAATATATATGATTATAAATTCGGAACATTATATTATATTAATAATGTAAAAATATATTTTTTATAAATATTAAAAATAAATTAGTTTCATATTTTAAAAATAATAAATTTAATTTAGGGAGTAAAAAATATACAATATGTTGAAAATAGTTTCTTGATAAATATATTTTTTCTTATATAAATAAATTTAACCATATTTAATTAAAATTTATTATTTTTCATCAATAAATTTTTTTATTTTTTTGAAATATTGTTATTAATATCATTATATAACCATTATATAATCATTAAATCATTCATTATCAATAATATAAATAATATTAATTTATAATGAATAAAAAATAAGTATTTAAAATATTTTAATCAGTTATTTTATTCGATGACTCAATATTTATTATATATATATATTATTTTATATGTATCATAGAATATTAAATAACATCAAAATACATATTGGACCCTTGCATACCCAACAACCATTTATCAAATGATGATATTTATAATAACCATATTTCCAATTACCACATATTAAATACCTATATGAATAATTCTCATATTCCATTCCAATTTAATTTATAGAATTCATAAAAAAATTAATATTATCATTATCTTCTCTCTAAATAAGAATGTTACATTTCTATTTTTTCCACATTTCTATATTTTCAATCAATGTGACTAATTTTATAAAAATCCAACGTGATATTGATTTGATGATAATGATATTTTCAGGTTATATATGTATTACTCTCATACCATCATTAAGAATGTTATATATTGTATTTTCATAATTTATTAATTTTTTGTAAAATTTTTAAATTTTTTTATATCTATAAAAATATCATATTTTTAATATATTTTTATGTTAAATGAACTATTCATCATTGTATTTATTTTATGGTAAATGGATTCAAAATAATTTGGGTTTTATAATTTGGATGTTCATAGTGGAAACTAAGCATTGGTTGAGATGATGCACCAAATGATGAAGTGGTTCATTAAATTTTTTCTTGGAGGAGAAGGAATTTATTTTAGTATCCCTTTATTTTTCACAAAGGTGTATTAGGAAGCAATGTAAATCGTTTCTCATGTTAATGTTGATAGTTGAACTTGATACGAGGACCCATACCATGGTATATTGGTTTTATATTCATAAAAAATTCCGTAATTCTTAATATATTTTTATTATCTATACGTAGAATACACCACTGTGGCCCTCCTAATGTGATTGATATCGATGAGGATAATATGGATTTATATATGTTTTTAAGGATAATGTATTTTGTATAGTGGATAAGTGTGAGAATAGATTTTGTAGGATGATTTCCTCCATTGTACAAGTTCGTGGAAGCATTGTTGTATCAATGAGGATATATTTGTAACATCATGTCCCTCTTCATTATATTGAGAAGAAATATAGTTACACTTACAATAGTTGACATCCCAACAACACCCTTGACTGGAATTAAATGTGAAGGGAATAAGAGAACATTATGGGATGTACTTCACTAAAAACCATATATATCTTCTCAATATATATACTATATCAAGGAAAATATAAATGATTCCTCAAAATAAAGGTCATATCATGATGACAAACCAATATTAAAAAAGATCATAATAACATAATACAATTAATTATTTTTAATATACAATACTCTAGGTAGAAATAAATTTCCACAAAAACGACACCATACATGATTAAGATATAGCCACTCCCCACTCCATTATCACAAAAGAAACCATAACATCTACGAAAACCATTAGAAAATTAAAAAACATGGCTTATTACATTATATTAGTAGATGACATAATCAAAGAAAAATTGTTCCTAAGAATGAAATCAGCATATTAGTCAGTATGATTTAGCTAATGAATTTCAGATAAAAAAATATTTGAAAAAAAATAGATAAAAAATTTAATATAATTTGAAAGATGTTGATATAATAAAATTTTATCAAGGAACATTTATTAAGAAAAATATCCAAAAAAACCTTATACGTATCCTTGACATTCCCCTTCTCGTCTCTATTCCATATTCCATACTAATAATAAATGAATGTCAATGGAAATCACAACATTGATGAGTGGAAACTCATAATTATCTAAGTCATCATTAGGTGATATCAGATTATACCTTTATAGTTCTCCCCATGCAACACGCCTATTTCAAATAGTACTCATACAATGCAATATGAAAAAATAAAATCATTTATTCAAATACCATAATCCATATCAAATTGATTCCATAAAAATGTATATGTTTAAAAACCATAACCATTGAACAAAAATAATTAATAAATGTTATTAAACTCTTTCAAAACTGTATTTTGTAAAACAAAATACAACACAGTTCTTTAATGTTAACTAATAAATATATTTCCAAAAAAAATAATAAGAATAATTTATCATGATTCATGTCAATAGGTTCTAGAGTAGTTTTGTGTGATTGAAGCCACCTACCTTGATAATTACTGTTAAAATGATCCTAAACGATTCAGCAGATCATCTTATCCCTTCCATTCCTATATCCAAACCCAATAATATCTAATCACCCAAATTCAAAATCCAAATATGTAATCTTTTTCATTGATATGGGGTTATGGGTGAATTAAATTAAGGATTTCTAGTATGAGGAATTAGTAGGAGACCCTAATAATTGGTTTTAATAATAGATGCTCAAGGATTCATTTCCCATATAGTACAGATATCGAAAATCTGTAAAGATTAACATAGTTAAACATGAATATCATGAGATGAAGTATAGTAGTTTTTGATAATGATTGTAATTATTAGCCATTGTAATATGAACAACGACTGAATTTTTTGTAGTACATTGAGAATTTAAATAATAAATCCATGGAGGCTCACTCATTCTAAAATACCCATCACCTATGTTATTTTTATAGGAAAATACATATGAATACCAAAATTCAATTTAATTCGTAAATGATTTTTAATCCCAAAAAGGGAAAGAAGTTTTATCTTAAAATAATAATATATCACACGCTATAAAAAAATTCACATAGTAAAACCATAATTAAAAAAAATTCTTCTACTTATTTTCCAACTTTAAGACTTTAATTATTTTCTCCTTTCAAAAATCCTGGAACTAACGAGTCATCTATAAACCAAAAACCATAACATAAAATAAGTCAAACCTCATTTTAGGGGTGACAACCCAATAGATTTATATTATGAATATAAAGCTATAGTTATTGAAATCACTTACCAATGATTTTTTGTTCTTACACAGTGGGTGCAACTTTGGAATGATATGAAATTTTTTGGTGAGGTTAGAAAACCCTATAACAATATGATATTTGATATTGCTCAAAAAATATATCAAACCAATGTATTTAAATATAATTTGTGAATAGATATTATTTTAAAAGGTTCATGGAAATTTTTACAAAATGGGTAGGGTTTCTTATATTTCTCTATACAAAGATGACATCATGTATGTTTTCGATTAGTAAAGTGTACCCATGGGGACTGGTATGAGAGGATGCTTCTTTGGGAGGACCAGTATGTGGTTAGTGAAATCGGAGTAGTACCTAGTGGAATTATGGTTAGTTTATAAAAATTATAAAAATATTAATGAAATTAATTGATATAAATATTTTTTAATTTTTATTTATCTTTTCATTACATAGTATCAACAACACCTATATTCTTCTACTTCTTCTTTGTTTATCTCTTTATAGTGGAATAATTCATCAAATCATCATCATATTTGAGTATAATTTTTCATAATAGATCATAATTATAAATTCTAGGAATCCTCATCCTTTTATTATTTATTTCCCATATTCTTTCATGATGAATAATATGTCGTCCATAATTCTTTGGACTTTACCAGACTTATTTACATTGATGGATTTACACAAAATTATTTGGTGATTTTAAATAAATATGAATTATCTAGAAAAATTTACATGGTCTTGTGATTCAAAATTGGTATTCACTTAATCAGGATGAATCGTATTAATTACAGGATACATCCATTACTTTATAATACATAGAAATAATTTAATTTTCTTTATTAAATCCATATTTAAATGTGTAACTCAAGATATCTCTATGTGGTGTTAAAGTGGAGGGTATTAACATCGTTAATCTTTAGTGACTATTCGTTATGGTAGTTAATATGTCAAATAATGTCTTTAGACCTATGAGGGTTCATATTCCTGAAAATTATCCCCTTGATTATATTGTGGTTTCCATTATAAAATTATTTGTTTGTAATTTCATGTGAATGAATTTTCCATTTTCTGAGATATCCTTGGAATATTATTTTTATATTGATGTATGATTGGAAGAAAAAATCTGGATGCTATAAATAATTTTTAATGCCTTATCTTGGTCTTAAATTAAAATTAATTCATCTTAATAGTTTTTGGGAATGTTTATAATACCTCATCAGCTATATCCAACTAGTTGGTGTGCAAAGACCACCCATGATATATTTTGGAATATCATGCACATGAGGTGATATGGAGATCCATCACTCACTATAAGGATGATGAAATAATATGACCTCATTAAATTTGAGATGTTTTTCAGAGGTAGATCATCCCACTAGAGATTGGTTCCAGTAGTGCATATTCCACCTATTTCAATGCCGTTTTTGGTGCCTCACCCAAGTAGTAACATGTAACTATGGTGTGTTATCAACAAATGATTGATTGTGAAGGTAAAATGTCCACTCTAAAGTTGATATGGATGGTACATAGTATATCTAATGTTATATTCTTAAAATTGAAACTATTTTCAAGAGTCCAATTTTTTCGGAATATAGTCCACATGATTATTGGTTTTACATAGTGTATATTCAGCCCATATTTTCATCTCATTGTTTTTTAATAATGAGATAAAACGATTATGGTTAATTTTTTCCAAACCAATGATGATAGTTGGTAGTATAACATCTACATGGGATTATCGGTGCATTATTCATTATGAAATCACTCATTTTCTAGTTGAAATAATGACTTTAAAATTATTATTCTAACATTAGTTTGTTAGAAACTGATGTTAAAATTGATGTGGGGGGATATTTAATATTATTTTTAACAAAAAATATGTTATGTGAATGTTTTTAAAAAAATTCACTTTATCTTATTAAAAAATAAACTTTAATTTATTAAAAAATCTATTAATATCCCTTTTTAAAAAAAATCAGACTTAAATAGTATTTTAAAAAGATTCCAAATTCAGGTCCAAAATATTATATTCTATTAATAC
This sequence comes from Viscum album, assembly GCA_963277665.1. Lineage (NCBI taxonomy): Eukaryota > Viridiplantae > Streptophyta > Magnoliopsida > Santalales > Viscaceae > Viscum > Viscum album. Next base: position 178,772,168 of record OY728165.1, read on the forward strand.
CACAACTACTCTCAACCTTCAATTGCACTGATGACCCTAAAAACAATTGATTATGATACTTAATAAATTATCAGTTAAATATCATTATTTTTTCAAGTTATTTCCCATCATCAATCTCTTATCTAACATCATTTTTTAAATATCCTTTGGGTCATTTACATCTATAAATATTTATTCTAGATGGTTGAAATCTATATTAAATTTCTGTTATTGTTGGTTTTTATACATGTTTATGTTTTTTAATCATGTTGAGTTCTCCTAATTACCAATGAAATTGTGTGATTTTTTAAAAATTAAGGATATAAATTGGAATATTGAGCATAAATTTTTTTCATTATTGTTTAACATAAACTAATTCTATATTTGTTATTACTTTGATCTTTCTATTTATTATTTTCAGGAATTTTATTATCAAATATAGATTTTTTGTTAAAATTTGTTTAATTATATAAATAAAATAATATTACTAATAATTTCATTTAAAGGGTTTTGAATAATTTATATTTATTATAAATTGTATTTATATAATTGTAATCATTATATTTATTTTTTCATTGAAATAATTCTTTTCTTCAATTATTTTATTCATTTCAAAAATAATACTTTTCAATGTAATGACATGTGGTAAGAAAATTGATGTAACAATATTAGAACTTTTAATTTTTCATTATTATAAATTATTTGTTAAATATTAATAATATTCTCTATTTTCTATTTTTATATATTTTTAATTGCTTCTATTTATATTATATAATGATAGGATTAGATAATTATGTATCATATTTTATTAATATCAAATAGTTTTTAATAATTTATTTAATTGATTATATGTTTTAATCCTTGATTTTTACTTCATTATATAAATTTCTAAATGTTTATATTTATTTATATTTTCACCTATTATATTAGGATATTATACAATAAATGGATCATAATTAAATAAATTTATCATGAACCACATTTTAATATAAAAAATGTCATGATTTTTTTAATGAAATTTCTGAAAAAAAATCATAAAAATTTTATTTTCATTACATGAATGAGATTTGTGAATATGAGAAAGTAAAATTTAAGATAAATCAATGATTATTTCATTACATTTGGAATTATTAATAATTATAAATATTGGATCGTTCAAGGTCAATGAATGGAAATGTCAACATCAATGTTGATTAAACTATTTTGATTACGATATATAACATAATCATATTTTAAATTATTTAATTATGGTATGTAAATCCATATTTTCATGTTTCACTAAATATATAGTGTCATCAATAGTTTCAAGATATTTTATATAATAACTATTGTTTATATGAATTTTTTGTAAAAAATTTAATTTTTTCTATATTGGGTGTTAAAAGAAACGAAATTTAATTATTTCTTTACAAGATGCACTGGTTTTGGAAATTGTTACATTAATCAACTATTTTAAATGAATCCTATCTTAGTTTTGAAGTTTTAATAGTTAAAATTAAAGTTATCAAGACGTCATTGTAATGGAAGGTATGAATAATATCAACAAAAATATGAATACATTTATAGTATACACTTAAATATAAAATTAATTTTTTAGTGATCAATTTACTATAAATAAAAATATAAACTATAGGAAAATGAATTAAATTATTTTCAAAATAATTTTATATAATCAAATGTGTTTTTCATTTCAATGTTTAAAATAAAATTTTATTTAATTTTTTTAAATAAATTCCTATATTATAAATTAAAAAAATTTATTTTATCATTATTCTAATGTAATTTCAAGAAAATAGAAAAGAAAAAATTTAGTTTTTGGAAACCTGTATTTCTAAAAAAAATTGTTTTATCACATTTTGTGCACTAGTTGAGAAATTATTTCATTCCACGTTTAAAAATGTAATATTAAAAAATAAACATAATTTTTAACAAAATAATGTCAAAATTATATTCTTGTTAATCTTTATTATTTTGTAAGGATGCTAAATTTCTAGATCAATAGTTTAAATAATTTTTTTAATTTATAATTTTTAGTTCTTTTAAAATGAATTAAAATTATAAAAATTTTAATATAGTTTTAAAATTAAAATTAATTAAATTATATATTAATTAATCTAGTATAGGTCCTTGTAATAAATTTAATATTTATTTATTTTATAAAAACATTAGAATAATTTTTACATTATTTCATTGGAAACACTCTTTTTCAACATGCATGTGATAATAATAATAATTTTTTAATTTTCTAATTCTATGAATGCAATTTAAAAGAGTTTTTCCATTTTGGGAATCATAATAATTTATATTAAATAGTAATTTGAACTTAATATTTGAATAAAATTAATATTAATAAGGGTTAAAAAATATTTACCATGATTAAGGTAAAATTGTGTTTATCAGGTGGGGTGGGTTATACTAGAGACTTAAGGGTATTAAATGATTCAAAACTTGTTCAAAACCACAATAATTTCCATATATAGGCATTATATAATCTAGTTTTTGAGAATAGGTCATTTGTAATCATATTTTACATCTAAACAGTATGGGAACAACTTTTTATTTCAAAAAAATTAAATGTGTTCTGGTTACCTAAATAATAAACGGTCACCCAATTTCCAATCCAATTCATAGATTAAAAGCCAAATGATTTTGAAATAGTTAAAAAAATTAATTCCCTATTTTCCTTCTGGAATACTAAATTTATTTATTTTTCATAAATCCTTCATAAGAAGTCATTTTTTGAAAATATAATGAGGTTACATGATGATGTGGAATCAGTCCTCAACAAGATTTTTTATTTTATATCATCCATCATATCAATAATTTCAATTTAAAACGTGTTGATATAATATGATATGAATATTACATATAGATATAGTTTATTATGTTATGTTCATGACATAACACTATATCCTCTTCAATCAAATGGGTTTTCAATCAATCCTCTAAGTTTACAATGTACTACTTCCTCGTTTAACGAAGTTATTCGTTAATCCATTACAACAAATCAATGATGAATACGACGATGTATTAAATGACTATATATTATATTTATGTTAATATTATGATTTTTTAATTATGATATCATATGTTAGTACATACATTCAATTCTACGTTGACATGATAACTTCATTCATGTGTTTCGATGATGTCTTCCTCATGAAGCAAAGTGATTCATTCATGCATTGAATATATGGTAATAAACATGGAATTATGAAAATATTTGGAATATATGATATTTATAATATTTTAGAATTGTATTATATTATTTAACATTCTTTCATTAAATCCATATAGAAAATGGAAATTGCATTCTTGTGTTTGAACGACCTACATTCTAAATGAAAAATGTATTTCATTTTATAACTCCATATTATAAATATTTTTTCTATAAAATATATAATGAATATATATGATTTCTATATATTGGTGAAAATTATATTCCTTATGTATCTTCGATAAATTCATGATGGCCAAAAATAAGAAATCAAAATATACATGAAAAATAAAGATGTTATTACCTAAAACGTAACATTACCTCAAATTTGAGAAAAATGTTTAATAAAAGGTCATAAGAAAATATTATATGGTTATATATATATATTTTTCATTATGGTATGTATAATATTTTAATATTTATAATACATTATTTTTTAATGTGAACTGAAGAAATCAGGACTGAAGGTATGGGATTTCCATGTCAATTTTTTTTGTGACACATGAGTCATTTTACCAGATCATTCATTTATGTAGTATGTATAAATCATAGGAAATTTTTTTATGATTATTATAACTAATATTATGTGGATATACATGATAGATTTTGTAATATATATATACTCGGATTGACAATTCAAAATATTACATAGCAGTGATGGATTTCGGTCTAAATTTTGCTTCCATGATACATATGTAATGTTGTGAATCTATCATCTTTTACCAGAACTGTATACTGACCCTATGAGCTATAAAATAATGAATGTATTTATAGTCATGCTAATTTATGTTTCATTTAATGGTATTAATTCGTGGGGACTTTGATTCATTATTACAAAGGTTGAATTGATTCAATGGCATAATATCATCATTTTTTCAAGATTTATTATGTTAATACTTTCTGAAGATGATATCATATGATAAATATCCCAATAAAATCAGTAAATGATTTCTAATCTAGTAACTTCCGGATAATTAATTAACCCCCTTAATTATAAATATCTATTTATTTGATATTTCAAAAAAAATGGGGATCCATATTTATTTCATTATTTGATCAAAAACATATATCAAATCCATTACATAGAAAATTGATTTAAAAAATAATTTTTACAATCTATTGATGATTTATTAAAAATCTTTTCCCAGTTTTTTAAATATTTTTTAAAAAATAAATGGGATTTTTTGGTCTCTTTCTAAACAATGCATTTTTGGATTTTATAGAAAATTTGAAAGGAATCATTATTTTAATGTGTATGGGATGGATGTAATTTTTTTATAGCATGAATATTATTTTTATTGTATAATATTTTATTATTGGTAACGATGTTTTCAAAAAAAATAAATAAATGTATTTTATTTTCTGAAATATATTTTTTAAAATTGTAATGGATATTTTCCTCATAAAAGGTATTGGATTTTTTAAAATCCTCTCTTATATGTTTGAAATTTTATTTTGAAAGAATATTTTTTCCAATAATGTATTTTGAATTCATGGTTATAAAAGTGATTTTAAAGTAAATTTTATTTACTTTATGAAATGTTTAATTTTATTTGTCTTTAAAAATAATTATCAATATAATATTTTATCATTTGATATTATTTGTTATTTATTTGGGATAAAATCAAATGATAGAATCATCATTATTTCATGAAATAGTTTTTTATTATGAAGACATTATTTTTTTGAAAGAAATATATATTTTATTGGTTATGTTATGTTTATATGATTAAATAATTATAAAACCTAATTTATTTTTATGGATTTTATTAAATGAATTTTATTTCAAATTCAGTTTGTTTCATTAGTTCTGATATGAGGAGTGTTATATGATCATGTGGAACACAAATGAATGGATTAAGTGATTAGTGGGTCCATTAACTCCCTCAAATTCATTGGGTAATGATAAATTTAATATGATATCAATGGTAACCTTGTATGTTATCCCATGTCCAGAAGAATATAAAAGAGATGTTTTTTAATTCTCTAAAGGGGGTACACAAGATGTTAAACCTAGCCTGAATTTGGTTATACATGAGATTATAATAGGCCCAATGATGGTTCATAGAAGGTTATACCAAGGATATTATGATATTAATTTCTTTCTATGTAGTATTAATATGTTATTTTATATGAATATGTATACGCAAAATATATTTTTCCAATACCCAATTTAGGACCTTATAGGTCATGTTCCATGATTCCATTATTGTTGTTATCTTATAAAAATCAATGATTTTTTCCATTACTAATTTTTATGATCTATGATATATTGAGTATGGTTTTATTATGTAATTATATTATTTAGAAACCCATATGCTCATGTTTTATTAATATCTTCTTTCGTTACCATTATTGAGCATCTGAGCTCAAAATTTATTTTGATTCATTTCAAATGGATTTTAATAATGGTATTATGTATAATATTTCAATAAAAGCTGATTGTTTTAATGAAAATATTTGTAGATGACATATCTCACATATGGACCAATTTTTTATGTTTCCTTGATTCGAAAGGAAGCATACATTTTTTATCCTATACAATGTGTTTATGTTATCCAATCAATATTGTTCTAAAAAGATGTCATATTTATGTATGAAAATATTTATTTTCTATTTTTGGTATCATGAGATAGATTTGTATATCCTTTTAAAAAAAGGATTATAAAATATTAGTGACTCTCCAAGTTATTTTTTCAATGGATATATATACGTACAAGTCCGAGGATATGATAAAGGATGATATAATGTACTTGAAAATGTCGTTTAATTTTGGTAATGGATTGAGTGCATTTATAAGAAGTAAATACATACATCTTTGGATACTATATGATGATGTGTCTTTGTATTAGAGGTACCAATGGGAAATTACTCTTAAAAGTGTTTTTTAATATGCACTCGACCATCAACTGATTCATAAATATGGTCATATTTACACACCTAGTTTAACTCTAAAAATAAATATGGTTTAAACACTCCAAAATAAATTATCAACCATCATGATGGATTTATATATATAATTAATATTAATGAATTAATATATGAAATTCTTGTAATAAATTGACAACATGGTGCCATGATTTAAATATCATATAAGTTATTTTTTAGGATTATATTGTTCCCTACAATGATTAATTTTACAAAAAAATATGAATTTTTCATCAGTTGATCGATGAAACATAAAGTGATCATGTTATTTATTAATGTTTTATAAAATGGAATGATTTTACTCTTGATAAATTAAATTATATTGATGTTTGAATGAAAAATATTTTTTTATGAGCACATAAATTTTCTCAAGCTATGAATCAAGCGGGATTTCAAAATGATCAATGGTAAAAATAACCTTCTCTAATGTACTTAATGAGGTAATGAACGAATTATTTATGTAATAAAATAGTTTATTAGAAATGTTTAAACATAAATAGGAATTCATTTTCCTTTCTAAAATGATTGGAGAATGTAAAATTCATTTCTCTGTCAACCATTTAGAAGGTAAATGAGATAAATGGTGGAATCCTATTAAGAATATGAGGAATGTTGATGAAATTAATTCCACGGATTGGGATGATATTAATATATTATTTTTCAATATTTAATTCGGGTTAATTATCCATAAAAAATGTTTTATTTCCATGAGCCATTGAAAAGGGATTATGAATCTGATGTTACCTGTAATGAAATATACGGAAGACATTCTAAGTACACATTTTTTATTGTCATCAAACATTAATAATTTTCAACATCCACAGAGGATTGACAAAAAACACAAACCATACTCCAATTCACCCATAGAAGAACCATGATTCCAATAGTTTTGAATATTACAATAATTATAATGAATTAAACTAATTTTAATTAATGTGATTGAGCAGTTCACATAGGGTTATTTACTATAAATGATATTCCTCATGTGATTATTGGTTATTTGTTGTGGGTACTGATAAAAATTATATTGATGATAATTGTGGGTTGTTATTGTGACTTTTTAATGAAATAAAATTACATATAATATTTTTAATTTAATGACGGTAATTAACTAGTTGTGTGATACATGGATTTTTGTGTGTTAACAATCATTTGATAGGTGTGTGATTAATCTGAAACCATTCATGAAAATTAAAATTGTAATAGTGGTTGATTGTAATTTTTTTTGATATATATGGAAAATATTATTTTTATATTTTTATATTTTATATGGATAGGTTATTAATGAATAATTATTTAATGTTATTGAAATGCATTGGTATTTTGGTTTGTGATCATCTATCATGTAAAAAGATTTCTATTAATGTATGGTGGTGTAATTATAATGATGGATTTTTTAATAGTGTGTAGAGGTTGATAAAATTGATATTATTAAGATGTGGGGATTATATTACCTTTCTATGATAACATATAGAGTTAAATTGATAATTTATAGTATTATAATTGTTATTGTATAAAAGTGAATAAACCATGGTGGTAATATAAATTTTGGTGCTTGAAATGAATGGCTAATAGTTTGAAATAAACATGAAAACTAGCTGAAAATGGGTTCCCATTAAATGTGTGACTAGATTTTATGTTAACAGTACCATGTATGAGAAATTTTATTTATATAATTTTTCCATTACATTAATAAATTTATTAAAAATTAATGATTTTTTTTCTATTTATTTTTATAATGTAGTATTTCTAAGATGTGACATTAGTTTTTCATGAATTATAGGATATGTTTGGTGATGTTAGTTGGATACCATATGTATTTTTCTGTGTGAAACTACAAGGATGGTATTATGTGTGTCTCTATTATACTAGTATTTTTTGTGATTTCATAAACATCCCACCTGATTCATATATCCTTACATTCAACCATATGTTTTGGTTTATGGGTTATTTACCCAAAAAGCCCAATTGGATATGGAACAATGACATGATATATATATTCTTTTTATTAGATCAATAGTTATATATGTATCTAATAAAAAATAAAATTATCATTTTGTATTGTGAGTGGTGTACATTAAAGGAATTAGATGCAAAAATCATTTTTGACATATTAATAAAATATATTATTATTTTTATATTGGTTCATTTATTCGTTGTAAGATTTGGTGGTATATGGTGGTGTGTAATTGTTTTTTGGTTCTATAATGTTTTCAATGATTTAACAGAGTGCTTATTAAAAAAATTAATTAGTGGTATCGAGTATGATTCCACTAATGAAACACCTATTCTCACCCCATGTATTTGGTAATCAGTATTCAGGTTTATGGAATAGATTTAGAGAGCTATTTGGTAATTATTATCCTTAATTTTATATCAATTATGAAGTTACATCTGTATAATTCATCCAATGTTATATATTTAGGGATCATATTTGAATGGATTCTACATTAATTATTATTAATATGGGGTATGGGTTATTTATTATGCAATGTTGTAAATTGGTGGATACATTTTTGTGATATTATGATTAATAAGGGTAATGCATAATTTTACAATGATAAATACCTATAGTGTTTTTTAAATCCTTATGAATTAAAATCATTGACCACATGGTTCAATTTAATCATCTTTACGGGCCTAAGAGGAGTTCTCTATGGACATAGGTCATTCAAATGATCTGTCAACGTCTTTAGTTAAGTGGTAGTATAGATACTACAATTATGAATTGTTGTCTTTTGCATCGGTTTGTTGGAAAACATTTTGTCGATATTTTCATGTGATATAAGAATGGGAAAGCATCATGTTCATTTGATTATAGTTCCCCATGTGATATAATGTATATAAATTAATATTTTTTAACATATTAAGAAAAATTATTGTGTTTATATGGTATATTCCTTAGAGAGAGACACATATCATGGGTGTCCGCACTTGTGATAAAATGGGATTTATTTGTTGAAATTAGATGAGTATAATAAAACAAATCATAATAAACTCTATACCATCAATAATATCGATTTTATTCAAACTGAAAACCTATATTTTTGTTTCAGGTATATGATGGAAGGATTATCATAGTGCTCTTCTTAATGATTCTACTCATATATACATGATTATAATATCATTTCCAATATTTCAATGGTAATATATTCCATTATTATTTTATAAATAATAAAATCTATGTTAACTCTTGATAGTATGATGTATGGAATGTCACCTACAATAAATAGTAAATGAAACCATTGTAATTATTAAAATGAAATTATTATTGGGAAATTTTATAGTTTTATCATGATGAATTCTCAAAAGATATGATTATTTATGAAATATAGTGGAACATGAAAAGATAAAAATATTTGTTCAATATTCAAAATTAAAATGTTATTTGTTGTTTTGATATTAGTTTCTAGTTTTAAATTTAAAATTTATAAAAACATTTTGGAAAAGATAATTATAATAAATCATGAGATTATCTAAGAACATGATATAATAATGTAATTATACATTGTTTTAAGAACGTCTGTTATTAATAATATCATGTTTAATATGGTTTATTGGTTCTAATTTTTAATATAATCTAATTTTTATATATTTTTTGTTGTTTTAATAAAAATAAAGTTATGAATGTAATAATGTTATGGATAAATTTTTAATATCATGTTATTCATGATGATTTAATCTAACAAGAATGTTGGATAATTATATTTTTCTAAATAAGAATTCTGTTGTTTCTTGGAAATATATATAAATTCATTAATTTTAATTTTTAGAAATTATTTTATAGTTGTACGTTAACTGATTATCATTGTTTTTTTCATGATTTTATTTAATTATGATGTTCTTGATTTGAAATAAGTATTCTAATATAACTAGTTGATTTTTTATAAAAATATGTTGAATTTATTTGAATAGATATATTAATAAATTGTTGAGGGTGTTTCCTAAAATAATTTTTTTAATACCGTTACTTATGAAATTATTAAATTGATTAAAAAAAATTTAAATCATTTTGTTAATTTAATTTTTTTAAGTGTAATATTTTGATGGAAATATTTTCAAAATTAAACCAATTTTTTTTAAATTAATAATCATTTTACCATGATTTGTTTGTTTTAATATATACAAGAAAATGTTTTTCTTCATTTATGATTATTATTAATGTATATTATTTTTCTATAATTGTTGTTCTCATTTTGTGGTTGAAATTATTGTTGGTGATAAGGTGACATGTATAATTCTCGGATGGATTGATGGGTGATGGAATTTGGGTGATTATGAAATTGTGATTTTGGTGGGTATTATACTAATTATATTTCAGTAAGAAGTGAATTTTTATTAAATAATTGATAGTGTGGTAACCCAAAGGTGTAGACTAGATAAAATTCTGATATTGTTGGGTTCTAATAGTTTTTGTTGTTATGATATTTAATTACATGAATTGACTTTATTAATTATTATGATTTATTTTTAATTTGATAGTCCCATTGGTTTTTTATCGGTAGTAGAAAATTTCATGAATTTTTTTTTATTATTTATTTTAGTAGTATGATGTGATGATGTTTCTGAGTGAGGTGTTGACCGTTGAAGATATAGAGTGGATAGTCGAGATAGATGTTTATTTTAAATTGAAATAACCTGTATAATAATTGTAATTTTTTCTTGGGTATAAGCATTCTTTATAGGGTGGTTTGATCATGTTGTAATGTGAATCATAGTGTATAAAAATATGTTTCATGGGAGAATTTCATTTCATCATTCAAGGAGGAGTTTATTCTAACATGTGTATAGAATAATGTAGAAAATTTAAAATGGAAATCAAAAATGGGATAAAATTGTATTTTTAATTGATATTTTACTATGTGTTTTAATGGTATTGTTTCTAGACCAATTGGTTGATGAAGACATAAAATCATAAAATATTATGCCATCATTTATGATGGAGATTAGATGATGAGTTCTAATTTTCTTTATTGAATTCCATGTGAATGATTACCAAAAGGCAATGCACTCTGTTGGAAATTTCAATGAGTTAGAGTTGTTGATTTGGAGGAAGGATCAACCAGGAAATTCAATTTTTGTTCACATGAAGGATAGAAAACTAGGCACTTTCTACTAACATTAATGTTCAACAAATTGGTATCACACTATCTTCTCGCTACTCAGGCAGTATGAACAACACAATTGAGATGATAGATGATCTTTTTACTATAGTGGCTGGGAAAATGTGGTCTGGATCTCTTTTAGGGATTTTAATTTCTTATCCTCTTCGAATAAATAGGGTTTTAATTTCTTATAGTTCTATTTTCATTATGATTATAGTGCTAGTTTACAAAATAATGTTTGATTTTCAGTCCATATTGTATGTTTTTGGTGCATCTGGATGGCTTAGATGTCCTCCCGATTTGAGGATAGTAGGAACCAGGTAGGGGATTTGGTTACAAATCGCAGAAAAATACAAATAGACTTGATTATTATAATGAAGGACGGTAGGGACATGCCTGCTCGTTATCCCATATGTAATGTTGTCTTTCCTACTCCATGTATTTTCCTCTAGGGGAATTGGGATTTCTAGAAACCCCATCCCTTGGGTCTCAATCGGAACACGGACGAATCTAATATATTAGTAATGAGAAGTGGTGGGGTGTGGTTTAGGAAATCCATGGTCACCCCATTTTATCATTTTGTTCCTTATTTGTTCAAGGACACTCTCTCCAATAAGAGGCCATGGATATCCTCACTAATCATCAACATTTCAACTAGAATAACATTAATCTGGGAAGGGTGGAAATGAAAACACTGAACATATATAAATAATTGAAGGACTATGATGATCATCCTTAGTCTATTACTTACAACATCCTACGTACAACATCCTAATGTGTAGAGGTCTTCTCAACATCTATATGTTAGTTCTTCATAACCAAATGGAAAGAAACATGGTTGAATACATTCTTACTTATTTGGAATCTGGTACTTCAGAATTTTCTATATTTTTTTCTCAAGCCATTTCCTCATAAGGAGGTGATCCTTGATAAGGGAGTTCTCTTCATGAGCACTATTTATAACCTCGTAACAATGTTTTTGTGGTTCCCTTGTTCTTATTTTAATTTATTCATTAATAAATAATTATGATGATAATGATTGAAGTCATAGTTTTTTGTGATGGATAGTTTTGAGGAGGCTGAGAGAGGTTTGATCCAGGTTACTATGGATGATGAATATGGTTCATTGATTTTTGGGCCACACGATATATGAAATAGACATGTATTATTTTCATCTTGGGTAGATATTTTCATCGAGGACAACGATTGGGTAACACAATGTTTACTATGTCTTCTTTGATGATTGATTTTAAGAACAATATTATGGGGAATTGGTCATATGATTTACCTTGGGGTTTGTATGTTCCTTAGTTTACATAAAGAAGTGGTATCTTTATTTTGTGTTATAGTTTTAAATAGAATCCATTTTGGGTAGGGTTATTTTAATTAATAGTATAATAATAGTTTTTTATTATGTTTATTAAATTATTCCATTTTTACAGTTTGTTAATGTTTTCTTGGAATTATAGTTTATTTTTATATATTCTACTACAATTTCAAAATATATGGTTTTTAAAGAACAAACAATTATATATAAAAATTGATGATTTTTATTCAATGTATCTATTGAAAAATTAATTCTATTTAATGTTTCTACGAGTTTTAAACTGAAAAATTGTCAATTTTTTTAAGAAACAATGATTACTAATAAAGAAAGTATATAAATTTTTTTTATTGAATTGTGAATTTTTTTCTTAAATTATTACAGGAATGGAATAATATATAAATATAATATATAAAATATTTTCAATATTATTTAAGTTATTATGAATATTCATTAAGAAGTGTGATTTTTATGAAGGGATGTTGGGTTTTTTATTCAACATTCTGTTTTGAATCTGTAACTATTATTGATGTTATACACTGAAGAGATATTTCTCATGTGGTTATGAATTCTTGGATAATTACATTTCAATGGTATGGAGAGTAATAAGGGGGAGTTATTTGGTTGAATATTTTGATTTTGTGTTAGATAATTTCCCATCAGTGTAGTTATCATTATTTTAAAAAAAAGGTGGATTCGTTTTATTTGTATTCTCTTGTCCTTTTTTATGTAATTTTATAGGTTGTATCATATTTGGTATAGGGGAATTAATAATAGTGTATGTTTTTAAGAGTTTCTTCATCTCTAAATGTTTTATGTTAGGGTTACTTCTTTCATATTTTTATGTATGGTGTTATTGTATCAAGAGATTGTTTTATGCGATGGTAATGATGATTCCTATATTTGAGAGGTATATCCAAGGAAAATTCAATTCTAGGTGTTGTTGTTTTCATTATTGATTGGTTTGGATTCCTAGGGATGAGAATTAATTGTTACGTATCTAATTAAATTACCCTAATATGTCCACACCATTATATTACATTTTTATATGTGTTATAGGAATAATGAGAAGGTTTGAGAACATTAGGTAGAGTTTATATTGAGATCCCATATATAGTTAGTTTTGATTTATGGTATAGTATATTGAATCCTGATAAAGAAAATAGGGAGTAGTGTTGTTGAATAGTCATTATCATTATAGTGAATGTATTTTGTAGAATTTTTATGTGGTTTTGAACTTTTTGGGACATTATGTCATGTTTCATGACCAATGACATTGAGGTAAGGTGGTCTAGATTCCAGGATCATTGATTTCTAGGTAATTAAAGTGAAACATTTAGGATTATCATTGTCTAGGACTTTGGTTTTGTAGGATCCATTCAAGGTTCTAAATTGATCTTTGTCTATCACTACTGTGTAATATATCTTGCAGTATAAGATTTTCCTTAATTCAACCAATTTTTGAAGAATTGTGTCACAATTCTATTTTTTAAGGCACTATTGGGTTGGACTGTTTTGAAGCCTCACTATTAAGATAGACATAAATTGTTTTCCTTGAATAGATTTATCAGATATTGTAGTTGACCGTGCATTAAATATTGTTATTTACACCATGATTTTATATTTGGATTCTAATTTTTCATCATTTCATTATGTCATATAGCATTGTGTACTGTTCTGATATTCTTTTATCCTAGTTGTAAATGTGGAGGTTCCATTGAATTCAATTATTCTAACCTGATTTTATTTGACCATAAGACACCATAAGTCATTTTAGTAGATATTTCATTTCAACCTAGTTGTTTTTTATTCAATTCATCTATAGATATATTGTCAGTGACATAATGACAGTTCCTCCCATTTACAATCTGTTTTTTATCACATTATTCACTTGGGAATAACATGAGGTAGTGACAGTCATTTTTAGGGGATGTTAGAGATGCAATTTCTATGAGCTATGTTTTATCTTATATGTATTTGAGGTAATCTATTCTGTGTTTAGGGCCTTCTGATCATCTATTATCAATAACCTCACCACCCCACAACCACTATAATGGTTTCTATTCTGATAGTCATCTATGAGACCATAGGGGCTCCAACTAATATTACAAATATTGTATACATGTAGGAAAAATTAAGGGGGTGATTGTGGGGAAAATATAACCCCACATGTTACTAATTTTAATAGTAATAATAAAAACATAGTAGAAGAAATTTAAATATAAGAAATAATTATGCAATAATATCTATATAATAATAAAACTAATATCCACATGTCATGGGATTCATAGAATAGTATACAGTATAATTTGTGGGATGATAATAATTTTACATATATAATTTATGTATTATAAAAATAAGTACGACACTATGTAACCACCTAATATAACCAAAAAATAGACTAACTATCCCATATATTGTCTTCACATCATCTCCAACTTAACTCTTAATGATGACCCCCTTCCGATATGTATTCGATAATACATAATTTATGGATTCATTCTAAAGGGCCTATGTAGGGTATGAGAATGAACTCAGTAGGACACTATAAATTATTTTCCAAACTAAGATTCTTTCATATAACAATTTTTCATAAATATAACTAAAATCCACTAATAATATTTGACAAAACCTATTTATCATGTTCTCATCATGTTGATAAGATTATTTATCTTTATTAGTTATTTTTAAATAAAAATTATTCATCCACAGTCTATCATACTATATGGTCACGGAACCACTTGATTAAACCCATGTAACATAAGTTATAAATCCCCTAAAAAAATTCCGTAATTGGTATATAAAATACCTGACAGAAACATCCACATTTCATTCCATTATCATACCAGGATATATCTCATAACATGGTGACAAACACGCTCCTAGCCATTGGTATATTACACCACAAACTATAGAATCAAATGTATATACCTCCCCTATAATAACGGTCAACATCATCCCCCAATGTAACATAGTTAACAAAGTCTTCATCCCAAAAACATTGGAATGACCCTCAAAATTGTCTACTCCCTTTATGAAAATGACAATAATTGTCCCATAAACCATTCAAAAATGAGATGAAATCACTTACACTACTGGCCACACCATCATTGAACCACTTTCAACACCCATGAAAATTGTCAAAAACAAGCTCATCATTCAAATACTCTCATTAAAATCACATACAAATGATTTCTAATAATTATTATACATCCCCATGAAAACTAAACCTTAAAACTACTAAACAAATCTTTATTAGGATAAACACACTATTCCCAACTAATGAATAAACAATGGTACCCCAAGGATAGACATATAACCCATGTGGTTCTATTCCCAATATCATAAATATAACCTATCCCATTATTATTTAAAATAATCATAATGGTTCAACATTAATCTAATTATTTAACAATATCAATCAAAATCATTAAAATTAGGGGGTTTTAGGAGAGATAAATATGTAGAGTGAAATATGAGCATTAATCACATAAAAGAAATTATAATTACCCATTACATTCTCCTACTATAGAGTACATGAAATTATTATATGATATGTGAGTGGTCTACCTCAGAGAAGAGGAGGAAAAGATGATCTACTTTTGGATGATTAAGTGTAAATTGGGTGTGTTCAGATTCTCTATAATCCCTAAAATATTTGTTTATAATCATAAATTTAATTTATTAATGGTTATAAAACCATTGTCAATATGATATAAAAATTTGGTAATGTCTAAAAATTGAATACAGTTTTTTTTGAAAACATTTGATGTCATTTAATATGATCATCGATTCATTATCAATGTCTTCCTATAATATCTATGATTCCAACATGAAGTTTTTCTATTTTGTCACACCAAATAAATAATGATTATTTAAATATATTATTCTATGAAGTCTTAATAAATGAACAGTTATTCAAAAAATAATGTCATTCTATTGGGAATCTCTATTAAGTCTTGATATAATAAGTGAAAATAGATACATAACCAAATATTTGAAATTTTATAGATAGTCCATAAGACTCTTAAAACTAATTTTTATATATATTAAACATGTCTAAACCATTATATTTCCATATATATTTTCTATATTAACACAATATATATATTAATGAATAACAAACATGCTCAGGACAACATTTAGGATTCCTCCCATGGCCTATTCCAACACTTCCAACACATCTACCTAGTACCAACACGTAAATTCATGATAAGGCGCCACCCAAAACACAATTACAATTGACCTGAACCATAAAAACACCAAAACATATAATAGATCTCTTTCCTGATATCATGACAATATAATATCCAAATATAATAATACATGAGTCCCTCACTCAAAATATTCTCTTAACATCATAACAACACTGAATTCACATTCCTTATTCCTAAAATCTGGTGTTGGAATGGTTTTCAAAATCCTAGAAAATGATTTCATAATTAAAAATCACCACCATAGATATTTTCTACCTAATCACACCATTCCTTTTTTTCTGACACAATGAATGTATCTCACCATTATTTTCAACACAACCCAGTTTTTGACTAATATCTACCGATCATCAGCAATAAACAACCTTCATCATTTCATGCCATCTTTTTCTCTTCAATAATCTTCATGACCACTTGAAAATTTATGCCAATGAATATATCACATATCATACAAACACATCATTGACCACAACCCTTCATACACAACCATTACCATAAATATCACATTTTAAATATTTCTATACTGGTACATCTATCATGTTGTGTGTATCTCAGATCTACTATGTGAAGTTCAACATAAACGCAACTTCTCAATGAATGTGATCCCTATGGTGTTATACATATTATTTTCCACATTTATCACTACTATGTGCCATGACTAATACCACTTCCTACACATTTAGTAGTATCATAATGTTTGGACCCCAATAATACTGTTAATCCTAGAGTCTGACCCACTCATTGAAATTCATATTTCTATTAGGTCCTCTAACTGATTCACTTTTGATACCCCATCAATCCACATTCTTGTATCTCTTTTTATAGTAAACTAAATTTACCTCAAACATGTCGATTATTACACCAATCTTGTTTTTTAAAGATAATGAGATGGTAAGGAATATGATTTATTCTTAAATATAATTTGAATTCCATCTTAGTACAATTCACGATGAATGAGTGTAAATTTTAATGGCGATTTTAAATTTGTTCTTCCTATATAGTATTAAAATTTCCATAATATTTATTTCAACAGTTTTTGTATAGTATATGTCAGTGAGAACTATTTTAGGGGTTTGATCTGCATGAATTTGATGAAATAATGGCATCATGTTGAGTGCTACAGTTTCATGTTCCTCACTGATAATAAGAAAAATATTTTATTGAAATGTACACTGCACCCCATTATAGGAACCATGATGTACGTAATGAGAATCAGGATAAGGGTTTATTCTTCAAAAATACATCATGTAATGATTAACATGACATGAAAGCCCATTTGGGATATCATGATTCTTCTAATTGAAGCCACAATTCCCTTTACTGATGAATTAGTTAGCAGTAGTTTCAAATATTGTACAAGGTATATCATGATTAATTCAGAGGTTAATGTATAATATATTTAAGGTTTTTCGGTTTAGGATCATCATAAGAGACCTCATCTATTTTTTATAAGTGATGACATCATACACATGGATGATGATGTTTATTATCATAGCCTAACATTAGGTGAGTTTTTCATCTAATTTTGAAGAGGGTATTGACTCCATTGATGTTATTTTAGTTGATTTTATTTATTATATTAACAATTCATTTGAAATCCTTGTATGTATATGTAATGTAGTGTGTGAATGCTCAAATTTTCTTATTAGTTCTCTTATTGTGACTATTAGGGTGATTCCCCTCTATCCTAAATATGTTTTTTGTCCTTAGAATCAATGTACATAGGGTTTCAATTCAATATAGTATATGAATTGTGATCTAGAAAACACTCTATCAAATCCTATTGAATATTCATTACAGGAAGGTACAAAGAAATAAAAAGTAATTGGTCTTTCTTAAATGAATTATTCATATGTTTTGTGATGAAAATTATTAACTAATGGATAAGGAAATTAATAAGGGATAATTTGTGTATCCTATAAATTAAATGGGTAGCATAGCTGTTGGAGGTCGATATAATGTAAATTGTATCTTATTTTCAATTAATGAGTCCATAAAATGTTTGTAATTTGATCAAAATGTTCATGATGTATTGGAAAAATAAGGACTGATAAATATAAGTATCGCTTCATATAATGGATTTGAGGTTGAATAAAAAGTATCTTAGTGTTTTTAGGGGTATTGGAATGATGAGGGAAGGCCCATTAAATATCTGGAGGACTCAATTGTAGAAAACTATTATGTAATTTTAACTTTCCATGAACCTAAAATTGATCCCAATATTCTTCTATGCCGAATGGGATTGAAAAAGGAATTGGAGGTGAATCCACACGATGAAATTCTTCAAGACCATCATTTGGAAATTTAGGATGTGGAACCTAGTAAAATGGTCTCTTTTGATTAATATTAATTCAGGTGCATGTAATTGGACAACAGTAGCCTTGATGATCAAGGGGAGACAATAAATACTTCTATTATTAATATTGTATTCCATTTTCTGGGTTGTGGATATTTAGAAATGTTGTGAAATACGTGATAATAATTGATCATTTTATAGAGTTATTTAAGGTGCATTATATTGGATTCTGCAGTTTTGATTGATGGAGTTACCTAATTGTTTGTATAGTTCACATGATTTCAGTTCTTGTTGAGAAAATTTTATTGATTGTTTCTTTTTCATAATATATTTTTGGGGACATGGGTTGTTAAAAATTGGTTTATGCCAATTTGAAATTTTGATTCAAACTTCATCCTCATGCCTTGGGGTACCTATATTTGGTTTAATTTCATCTACCCTATCTATATCTTGTAAATAATGAATGAATCCATTTAAATGAGAAAAACAACCCATCAAAAAATCATTTTTTGTGATGAGGATTCCCATATATTCTAAAACACCATGTGATACATTGTTTTCTTTACCAACATTAATATTTTTCCATGTTGGTACACATGTATCCATCTCATGAACATGACTTCCACCAGTTTAATTCATTTTGATAAAATATTAAATAGTTTAATGTTGTAAAGTTTAAAATATAATCATTCAAGAAGGCTAAATAAATATTAGTTGTGTCACCTAAAAATATATACAATTCCATAATTACATCATCTATACTTGGATTATCGTGGTTAAAATTATTTCCCCCCTATAATTATAGGTGAAATACCAAACTGATAATACCTTAACCTAGAAAATATTGATAATAACATGAATAACATAGTGTGATTAATATAAATAATGTAAATAATGACCTTTAAATAACCACTAAATAATAATACAAATATACACATTTTATACATGTTCTATATGAGTAAGTAGGATTTGTTGTGGGTTGATCATATATGTACATGTATAAAAAAAATTACCACTATCATTGAATCATGGAATTACATGATCCTTCTTCAAAATTCTTAAATCATTTCTATACACCATATACACATCATTATAGACTATAATAATGTTGGTGATCCATTTCCCTTACCAATTCCTTAAGACATAAATTCTTCATGTTTCACAAAGGTCCTATATAGAGTGTGTTTATGAACATGGGTGGCCACATCAAACTTTTCCCTATCTAATATAAATACATATTACTATTTATTAACATGGAATAAATAAATATTAATAATTTTAGACACATGTAGTATAAACATAATAATCAAATCATGGAAATAATTTTCCTTATTTGGATCGTGTTGTAGTGTAAAAGTGCATCTAGAGTAAAAAAGATTTGAAGGGACCTAGGCTAGGTATTCAAACAAATTTCAATGGGTATTCATATCTTATGTATATAATATGTCTATCATTGGTCCTACAAGTTTCCCCATTTATAAATCCATAGTTCTATTCATGATTTCCTCTAAATATATCTCTCAAAACAGTAATTATCAAACTCTAATCCATTATTCTATCTCACTACCAATTGTGGCATCTATGGTTGGAACATCCTTTTATACATATGGATAACATCAAACCCCTTATTATCCTAATATAAATAGTCAATCACCCACAGTTAGTGGAGTAAACAATCTTATTGCATATTCTATAGGTGGAAATTATCTCAATGATCCCATCATCCAATCCGTAGGCATCCATAATTAAAAACATCCTAGGCCGCAAAATTGGATGCCTTCAATTAAATGGTGGGAAAACAGTCAACACCATTAACATAATATCGAGAATAATTAATAACATTAAATATCAATTATAAAAATTATATACTATATGGAAACACTGAAATCAAACCCAAAATTCACTCATCCATGAATTACTAGGATTATTCAACTATTTCCCACATTAGACTACCTCTTGTATCTCATAGGAATGAAAGACACAACAGATGGTATATTAATTTCCATCCATCTACTAAATAAGACATGCTTATATAATACATGATTCCTATGTGTGTGTATTATTATTATCAATATGGATACAACATACATTAAGTTTTCATTAATCCACTCATCATGAATATGTGGCAGGTTAGGATATAATTAGAATATTTATAAAAACTAAAAAAACATTGAAATTAAGGTTTTTCATCTTCTGAAAAAGAAATAATGTCAAATTTGGGGATTATTTTCATGTTGAACGATATCCATATCCATAGATCCTTCTTATTTTATTCAATAAGAAATTTTGAAAAAAAATTTATTGATTACACAAGTAGAAGATGATGAAATCATGAGGCCAGGTGGGAAGAATTTATGATATTTCTGGGAGTGAGGAATCTCTAAAATAATTTAATTTTTTTAAATCATATTTTTTTTATGGTTAGGAAAAAATTAATAAAATAATCCAAAATTTTAAAATTCTTTGAAAAGACATTCATTAGCATAGGGAGACATCTAGATTCATACTATGTAGTCATACTAAATGAAAAATTATTCCATAGTGACGTCACAATATAATGTATTATTGTGCATTAATTATTTAATTTCATAATAAAATTACATTTTTTCAACAATCCATTCATAATAAAATAACTTTGTCTTCTCAATGGTATCATAATATGATTTCTTACTATTCCCACCTAGTCAAATTTTTTAAAATCTGTTGTTCTCCCAATAATCTGAAAAACTAGACAAAAAACATTTTAGGTATTCAATACATAATAATAACCCAAAAAATTAAAAAATGAAGCTATATTTTCAAACAAATATAATAAAAACAATTCCCCACTTGAGGAAAAATCCCAAGGCTCATTCATCATCCAATGCTGATAAGTTGAACAGTTCTATCTGGTCCCAACAATCATGGATGTACCAAGACCCGACATAAAGTTATATTTCAAATACATTCGACCATAAATCATAGTCACCATTATATATATAAATTATTAAGGAATCTCTTAATATGGTTGAGTAATTAAAAAACTATTTAATATTATATGTAATATATAATTTTAAACACCATAATTTCATATAGTGTGTAGAATATATTGGATTAATAAATATAATTAATTCAACTACAACGGATTAATGGTAAGGGGAGATTCACATATGTTTATATGTTCTCTAAGATATTAAACATATTATTTCTAGTTTTTTGGTTGGGATTACTATAAAATTGTGTTTATATAAATAATTTTTTACATGTTGAATGAATTTATCATTAAAAACACATTTCATACAAAGATCATAATGTAATGATGATAACGAGCTAGTTGTGTAAAATCATTAAATGTGTCTCATATCACTCATGTGATATATTTTAAATAATCAATATCAATATATTAAAAAAAATGAATGGGTGGATTGGATTATGCTGAAATTGGATGAGATATAATGTTATAATTATTATTATTATAATTTTGAATTGTTTGTCTCTGTTTTTTGGGTTTTTGTTTTTATGCATGTAGGCTTCGATTGGGTAGTGGTGATATGATCTTCTTGCATTAGAAAATATTGTAGTTTATGTGTAGTTGTTGTGATACTATATGTTTTTTTGTATTGAGGTATTTGTATGTTGATGTTATGGATATTCAGGATATTTGGAGTTGGTATTATAATTTCTTGGGTGGGTATTTAATGATATTGGTAATGTAAATTTTGGATTTTGGTATGATATTAAATAGAAAAATTCACAGTCTTAATTGAATTGTGGGTTCTTCAAATGAACACGTACTTGTTCCAAATAAACAAGGCTAATGGATTGATATTCTTTATCATTAAATGTATAATTGAATGACATAATGATTATAAAATGGACAAAATTTTTAAATACGGATTTAGTTGATTACATGACTATAATTCAAAAATGTGATTTTTTAAATTTTGTGGTATCGTGGGTTGGTTGATGAGGTAGTGACTTAATCACTTTGATATTAAGTGAATCAGATGTGTGGTGATGTTTGTGCACTTTGATATTGATATTTTAGAATAATCATCATGGATGATATTATGAGTTTCCCAATTCTTATTTTATCTATATTTTTTTCATACGACCCCACATTTTTATATCCTTACAAGAACAAAACTATTTTGGGGATTGGATATTTTCAAAGACATCCATGTTTGTGAGGGAATTATTAACTAACTAATTATTCGTTCATACTCTCACATCCATATATAGTGAATTGTCGTATTGGTTCCTTATGGAGATGTACATGGGAGGAGGGAATAAAGATGATTTTATAATCCCACCCTTATATCAAATTAATCATTAATTACATTATAATATAGTTAATAATACATATGACCTTATTAGATTTTGTTTTTTGGAAACTATAAAAATTATATATTAAAGGCATTAATTTTTCATCTAATAACATGAATTTATTCTTCAAAGGATCAACTTATTTTACTTTTATGACATCTCATATCCATGATACATATATCAATATAAAGAGGTGATCATAAATACAAGTAATGGATTAAAATATTTGGATATATAGGATGAAATTATGATGAATAAACATATGTCATGGCTATAAGAACACGAGGATATTCTTAACAAAAAAAACATGAATCATTACATGTAAATGTTTCAAAAGTATAATATTGATACATTCATAAAAATATCATCAATGTTTATCACTAAGGTCACAAAAATTATTACGAACATGTTTATGCATCAAGGGATAATAAAATATACCATCTATAGAGGATAATGATTTTTCTAATGAATTAGATTTTTATTATTGTGTACCATTCATATTTCATAAATTTTGTTAGAAAAATTGTCCACAATAGATAATTTCACAAATAACCCTTGGTGAATAAATAAATGGTTTCATATGAAAATGGTTAGTAAATGAGTTCTTAGAGATAATAAAATTTAATAATTTTTTACCCACAAGGTGGAAATGTGGGATTCAGGCATCAAAACCCCAAAGAAATAAATGATGATTACATCTTGGTGAATACCCATTGAATGGAAGAGGTTGAGAATTAACCATATGTTACAATATCATGTAATAGATTAAAATTCATTAAAATAAGTAAATAATTTGATGGATATAAAATTTTGATCAATGATAGGAAAAATTATTGAAAGAGAATTTAATTCATTGATAAAAAATGTTTTCTGTAACACTATGATAAAAATAGTATGAAATGAAATTTTAATAAAATTTGGAATCCATAAAAAATATTCATGTGTTTGAATAGTATATAATAGTATTATAATTCCCTTAACTAGAAGAGCTATTTCCAAAGATATAAATATGGGACCTTGATGAATTAGGGATAATTTTAAAGAACTCTTTGGGATGAATAAATGACATGAAATTTCTATCTTTTGAATTTTTTGGGAATAGAAATATGGTGTCATGACCCACCGTCCTCGGTATGAGGGATGGGATAACAAAGTTCTATGTCATTTCATTTTCAATATGATTTAGTCATAATGACCCCAAGTCCCACTTGTAATAGGAACTGGATTGGAAAATATCTCAATGGGTATCAAATCACACACAAAATGGAAGGCATTACGATTTTTAATGAAAAATGGATTGACAAATAAGACGGTGAAAATACCAACAATCAACAATAAATTATATAAAGGAAACTAGCTTCTATCCCTTGCATGATATAATGTTATCTGCAACAAATGTACAACTAATGTACTAATGAAAGTACCAAGATAAAGAGACTATGAATCATTAAAACACCTACCCCGATGCCCGAGCTAGTAATGTCCAACACGGTCCTCAATGTCCTCCTAAAAACCTCAAATTATTTTTACCATGGATGGATGAGTACATATTATAACAAATAAGAAATATATGTCTACCCATTTACATGTGTGGGAAACCAACTAATTACACTGTAAGAAAACAGTAGAACCTTAATGAACCTACCAAGGAGTAGTAAACATCCCAAACTCACAACGGAACCGACACCGAATAAATTATGTGAATAAAATTAGTACTATTAGAACATCAATATTTGGATACCCAACACACATTACCACAGGTTAACTACACATTCCTAGAAACTAACGTCTTGATGCGAGAAATCTTCCTAATTCAATTCCAATTCCTCTACCTACCCACACAAACCTGGGCCTCAAACCACACACAAATCCCACCAAAGACACCTGGGCTTCAACTTCACCACACATCTAGCCCGATGAATCATGGGGAATAACAACCATGCCTCTCTCCCAAATACACCTTGGCCTCATCCTGAAGACACATGGGAAAACAAACATGGCCCAAAAATACATAATCCCCTTATCCAAAAAAACTTACCCATTGTATCATGGAGTATTGTAAGCCTCATTTCGTTATATCTTACCCCGACACGGTCGAGTGTAAGAAATTAGAAGAGGGTGTGGGAGAGAAAGTCAGTAACAAGC
This sequence comes from Viscum album, assembly GCA_963277665.1. Classification (NCBI taxonomy): domain Eukaryota; kingdom Viridiplantae; phylum Streptophyta; class Magnoliopsida; order Santalales; family Viscaceae; genus Viscum; species Viscum album. The sequence goes on from OY728165.1 coordinate 178,797,681, forward strand.
CATCCATCCTCCCACAAGGATGTTGAGAAAAACACCCTATCCTATGGAATGGGGTTGTTCAATACATGGTTCTCAAAAAGGGAGGTATGCGTATATAAAATCACAAGAAAATACATCTTATACATAAGTAAAACAAATGCATTTCCAAAACTATGGGTCATAAACACATAGCCATCCAACCATAAACACTTCAGATGTTACCGATGTATGCACAACAACACAAGAATCCAATACAAAACAAAAAACCAAACAACATTTTCATTCAACATTTTTTTAAATATTTATTAAGGTAGTTAAATTTAATTTGTTATATCACTAACCAGAGAAACAACTAAGAACAACATCAGTGACTGACTCAGAATGCGAGGAGCCTAATTTATGAAACTAAACACATAGTTGTATTTGGTACTACACACTATCATTCCAAAAATTTATATTGCACAATAACTCCCTCAAAACAAATCTAGGATTCCCTACTACACAACAACACAAAACCTAGAACAACTATTAACATGAAGTCACGATAAAATCGAAACCTGTAGCCACACTACCCCCAAATATTCCCAAATGTATTCCCAGAACATGAAAAGAACCTAACCACATTTTTTGCCACTTCCCAAAGTAACATGATGACCAAAAAATAAATGCAGTCCCACTACATAAACGTCCATCCTTTCCACAATCATTCAGTCTTTAATCGTGAGACTCCAACACACCTCTCATACAGCCCCACACATCACGTCCATAGCAACTACCATTAAACCATATCCCCTCTATAGACACATATCACACCCATATCAAATAACCAAGTCAACCACATCACCACAAAACTCACAGAATGTCACAAAACACAACAGAACAAGGCTCTCAGCCACACATATCAAATATTATATTTTCATACATGGTAAACACTATTCTGTAATCCACACATATAAACAGGGCTGATCACAAAATGGTTTTCATCTTGGCGAATCTATTTTATTAAACCATGTATATCTGATTAGTCATATTTTCATTTAAACAAATTTTTTATAAGGAATAAACAATGGTTATAATGATTCATACATCAAAAAATTACATCCAACAAAAATAATTATTAGAATACTAACAACCACAACAAACCACAAAAGAATAAATGAATACAATTAAAAGAAGTGATCAACATTAAAACACTCCTGGACAATTATTTAATTAAACATGTTATCTTTCTTATCATATTCCATGTCATTATTTTTTTTATTTTAAAATAAGTATTCATCTCTTCTTCATTAAGAATCAATTGTCTCCCAACCCCGCAAGATACACAAAAGTTAAAGGAAGTAGAATATATACCAGAAATAATAGGATATCAACGCTCCATCTTGCACCAAGAACATTTCATTGCACGAGCACTATGAAACCCTGAGAAATCATAGCAGGTGGGGGCTCTAGAACTAGTGAACAACTCATCATGAGAGTAAAATATTACATACACTACGATGGAATGAAAAACTCAATGAGAAGGGAATATCATATTTTTGAGGAGCCATATCCAATATTAAATGAAGAACATTTTCTAGAGCCATTAATCATGGGATAATTGTCAATATTATAATATTTGAGTTTCTCAAAGCCCCAGGGAATTTGGATATTAAATATATACTCAATTTAATTTGATAAGCTCTTAATAATTGACACACAAGTCTTTAAAAATGTTTTATGTCAAATAGAATGTATGGGGAGTGAAATTGTAAAACAATGAGAAACATAGAGAATTCGAAAAGAGTCACTCATGGGTGAGTCTCATATGATGATCCACTGATGGGTGTGATACTTCTATGACCTACCAACACTGAGCTACAAAAGAAATGACTCAGCCACGACATGCCCGATTGACTCCTTATCATAGATGATCTGGGGTCAACAACCCTGAGTCATTAATGCTTTCATCCATAAATCACAGATGTTGATGCCCCAAAGTCATTTATAATGACTACCATGACTCACCGATGTTGACTCCCTTGACACACTGATGTCGAAAAACCTTCCTCACAGATGACAACACACCTGAATTAGTAATTCCAACACCTTGAGTCACCAATGAAACCACTGTATATTCTGAAAAAAATTTAAACAAACAATGGTGGCATTTTAGAACACCCTAAACACTATATTTTTAAAACTTAATGGCTCTAGGAAATCTAGGTCATTACATTAGATACCTCTCACACAATTATCATCCCTAGATATTTAAAACTCACCCCAATAAAATAGATGTCCGAACATCCACCCATTAAGTTACCTCTCAGAGGAAAACTACCCAATGTTGTTTGAAATATGGACTAAATCCTAGAAATCTTGGGAACCCTCCATAACACCTATCTCTTGAAAAACTATAGAAACACTAAGGACCCACTTCCCTAAATAACCACACAAAAAACAATGTTTCACTTTCAAGACACATAGATCAGGGAGCTCTTTCCTCCATGTGATGATACTATCCACTTTTTGCAGTATTGACTCACCCACACTAGTTTAATCACATCAGTGTTAATGTGCCTAGATTAGTTATCTTGTACCACCTTGCCCACGTGTCTGGATATTTCACATGATGTAATATAATAGGGAAACAAATAATTTTATAGAAATGGATTTCAAGCATTACATCTTGGGAAACATAAAAAATTAAAACCCAGAATAAATAATCAGAACATCCCATGGTATGGTACATGAATACATGCCACCCTATCACATGTAAATTTCTTGATGCCACCATGCCTCTAGAACACATGAGCTAATGTAATGTTCCTTACATGAATCACATTTTCTTTATGAACCACAATTCTTATTCGCCACTACACAGATGTCAATTCATCACCAATATCCAACTCTACCCCACTATTGATGTGGGGTTCATCGTGTAGATACCGGAAAAGCTAAGAGACCTAGAATATGATGTGGATTATCTCCCACTATGGTGGCAATTCTAGCTGACATCCCACCTTGCCAACTCACCCTAACACCTCAAATGATTTTATGAACTTGGGTGAAATATTTCTCCCAATACAAAACCTCAAAAACCCATGACATGAGAAAACCTTCATGAAATCATGTCCAAAACCTTGAACTATAATTAACCATCAATTAATATTCATATGAATTCCTTTGGTCATGTGGTTCCTTTATCCTCTCACAGACAATCTACAACTTCCATGTCGTACTCTACGACATATGCAGTACAAGAATGGTTTCCTCACCAACTTCTATCCATCACAATGGTAAAGGACATGGCCTCTAGTATATTTCTTCTAATAAAGCCATAATAATGGAATTGCGATAGCTATTGTGTTATGAAAACTCCTCCCAGAAAAAATGTCTCTTACAAGAGCTACTAACTAAATGAACACATGAAATTAACATATCCTCTAATATTTGGATGGTCCTCTATGTCTGACCATTTTCCAGAGGGTGGAAATCAGTGATGTGGAGTAACATGGTGCAAAAGTCATGCTGCAATCCCCTCCAAAAAAGTAATGAAAAATGATTATATCCAAATTCTAGTAAATGGGTCATAGAATTCCATCATAGCACGCCATATCATCCACACAACTCTTTGATATGGTGTCCACTATGATCGAATCATGTATTTCTATGATGTTATCGTACTTCATCAACTGGTCCACTACTACCCAATGATAATATCATCATCTCTGCGTCCTGAGTAATATTATGACTAAATCAATAGATATTCCATACCACTTCCACTCTGGAACATCGATGTGCTGAAAAATAACATCATGAACATAGAGCTCAGTTTTCACCTACTGAAACACTATAAATATTGCCAAAAACTACACCATGGAACACATCATCTTGGGGCACAAAAATGTTCACTCAAGCATTGATAAATTTTAGAAACATTAGGTTGTACCACAAGTGGTTATATTTGGAACTCACAAGGAACTCTCTCATACATTTCCATTAAGGAAAAATTCACACGGAACAATATCAGATTATGACTATCCTCTAACTATCCCTCTAGTGCATCACCCAAAATAACACGATCATGGATCACCTCAATCTCTTATTATCACCCGTGATACTCCCACATCTACCAAATTAATGAAGAGGGAAATTTCATCTAAAACATATGTCATCTATCGTTATCCACTCTCTCATCCAGATGTAAGGTGTCAAATTTGTCCATTTCAATCCAAGAATATGTGGATTCTCATTCCACCTCCTTTGGCGAAATTCATATATAGGAATTCTCCACCACGTTCCCAATTCCATAGGTGTAAAAGTTATTGATGTTTTTGTGATGGATAAAATCCATACAGGTTCACTACCATAAGGTCAGGTCTTGTAGGGAGAATATATACTTCATTATCTATTGATCTGTGAAGACCATAATGTTCTCTATGTTAAGGTAATGTTTCCACAACATCAACGTGGACATGAATTTTGAAAGCTCCTGATCATGGGTGACATTGTTATGTTAATATAGTCTTATCTATCTAGAGCCATAAGCTATCATTCCTCACTACTATATCAGCACACATCCATAGAGTTGAATGGAAGTTCCACATAACTCCTCGAACACCAATCCTTATTCTAAAAACAAACGTAGTGGACCACTAACAAACTCCCCCATCAGATAGATGAACCTTGCCTAACACTGCTCACCCGACATGAAGACCATGTCATTTATGGTAAAATATGTCAACAGAGATTCATGTTGAGAGATGTGGGATATGAATCTGTGATAAAATCTGGCTAGACCTCGGATGCTTCGATCTAGCACCACATTCATAGGTGCCTCCTAAAAACCATATCGACCATTAATGGGTCCAATTCTATCCAATTATGAGACTTCACATGTACAAGGAAGTGATCCTCTCTCATCCATAACTTGAACATGGAGAACATTCCATAGATAATATGGTTTTAGGGAACCTACAAGATAGACCTCAGATGCTCGATGTTATCCTCCACTGACCCTGAGTAGATCAGGATGTCATAGACAAACAAGATGGAAAATAGGTACATGAACATCAAGAATATAGAGATGGGTGGTGCATTCATAATTCCGAAGGGCATGAACATGAATGAGAAGATCATGTACCTTCTTCTAAAATTAGTCTTTGTGATGTCAACCTCATTCACCCTCATCTTGTGTTATCAAATCCACATATTGAACATAGATATCCAAACATCGACCTTTAACTTTTTGAAACAATCATCTATTCTTAGAAGAGTGTAATGGTTCATGAATTTCACCTGGTTCAGTCTATTGTAGTCAATTTATAGTCTTATACCAAAATTTTCATTCTTTTTCTACAAATGTAGATGTCCCCTAGAAGACCCAATCAGCCAGATCAAACTCTCTTTAATCTTGTCTTTATCCTAAATAAACAAATCTCACAAGTAATAATGAACCATCCTATAAGGATTATTGAAATCAGTCGGGAACCAAGTTTTAAGTATATTTAAAGCTCAACATCACATCAAAGGGGTAGAGATAAAAACTCCCCTAGGAAGTCATCAGAAAAATTCTGACAACTCTCAGATCCACCACCATCTCTGTCACTATTGATATTGCTGACAACTCAATTGATAATGAGAGAAGAGTCTCTACAGACCCACTGCTCAAAGGGAAGCACTACTCACTAATGGAAATGACACATTCATCATCCACTCCTAAAAACATTACTCTTATTCGAATGAATTTAATAATTGAACACACATAATACAACTATTCAATTATTTGGACTACATCGTACATTTTCATTTGTAGAAGATGAAGATCCCCACTAAACTGTTGTGTCCCCAACATCAGTCTTCATCCCCGAAAACATCAAACTGGTTCAATCTCCAACTGTAATACTCAAAACTATGGTAAGGATAATCGTATCTAAATATAGTCCCATTGAACAAGATATACATGGTTCACTAATGGATTTCAATGCTCCAGAATTTATAAATGAACATGAAAGACTGATGAATAGACTGATCGTACCTGGAACAACCTCTAGCCTGATTGGTACATTTTCCTTTTCAGTGTGGAAATATCCACATTTATCTCCTCTCCCATATGATATCATCCAACTCCCCAACAATTCCATGGATGATCTCTCTAGGGTGCACCCTGAGATTGGACTCCTCCAACATTGTTTACCCTCGGTGTAGTGAGAGCTCATTTCACATGCTGCTTAAAAGGAATAACCGGAAACTACTGCTGCTGGGAGGAACTGTACTTACCGACCCCACCATACTGATCCAAATTTGGGAATTGGTTTTGAAGATGTTCATGACCTCCATAGGAAAACGAACTCTGTACTAAGCCCAGGGGGAAGCATGAGGATCAAGTGATTGGAATTGGAACTCCTGAGGCATACTCCCCATTTGATGATACCTGGAAGTCCCTGATATCAGAGTCCTACTACTGACTATCATCCACTTCGAGAAACATGGATGGCCATAATGTCATGTAAATCCTCCAAATTATTTCTTATTATCCACTACTTTGGCAATGTTGTAAACATAAATGTATATCAGAAGTGTAAATAGAGTGATGACATAATAATGAGATGGTAAGAGTGAATCCTCTAAGCTTCATTCCCATGTCTCCTCATCTAGGAAGATATCTGGTTGAATGAATAATAGATCCTTGAACTTGATCCTAGTTCACTCACTAACATACTACCCTTTTGGAGGGAGAGAAACTTATACATCTTCTTGAACTTCATCGTAGGGGAAATGAACTATGCCAGAAACACCTTACCAATGTAATAAAATGAGACATCGGTCCCATTCCTATCGCTTAAGAAAGGTTTACTTGACTAATGTGATACTCTACACATCTAGAACACTTATAGAAATACCCAATACACCTTCAGAGCATAGATGAAGTATAAGGCGATTGCTATCTCTTCAAGCAAGACCTCCATCTCTATGTCTGAAATGATACCTTCATAATTCCATAGGGCATATCACTAGAAAGAAGAATGGGTATTTTGTGACATGCCATATTCCTCCTCTCTATTGTCCCTCTAATGATCAACCAGGTCATCCTACTAGGGCTCAACATCTCATACTACACATGGGAAAAGTCCGGGTCTCACAAATGGAAAATGTAAACAATGAACTATTATTCCCCGGTAGTATGGAAATTTATTTTTTAAATTTATTTTAAATATTTATTTATATAAAATTTCCAAAACACCCATGGAACACAAGAACACATTTCATTATCATTCATGTTCATTTTATAGGGTTTCAACCCTATAATCAATTTATCCTCACTTAGTTCCTCAATAGGTCTAGATTTCTTAGATGGGATCACAGGGTAGGGGGGAAATAATCCTATGTTCTAGTCGGTCATCTATAGCCTATTCTAGACACCAATATTTCCAATAATTGTTTCACTACCGTCAGACACAATCCTAACTATTACAAACTGTAAAAACTATCATATCTCTGAATAGTCACCTATGATACCATTATTTCATGATCTTCCTTCCTCGCGTTCATGGAAGGGTCATTGAAGTGCCATTGCATTCCTTATTCATAATGGATGAGAGATAATGACCCCCGAGTCCCGCATTCAATTGGACTCAAAGTGCTGACTAGAACCAAGGGTGTATAATATCAGACAAAATGAATGTAATTACCATTTTTAATAAAAAAAATAATTGGGATATAAGATTAATACTATCCAATACAGCACCGATCATTTATATAATGGAAACCAAGACCAAAACAAACATGATATAAATGTATTCTATGGAAAAATCACATCCCAAGTACTAAGGAAAGTACAAAATTAAATAGAGTAAGCAGCAACAAAGTAACTATCCTGATTTCCGATAAAGAAAATTCTATAATGGTCCTCAATGTTCTCCTAGAATCCAGAAAATCGTTTTATAGATTCATGGTTAGTGTACAACTATACCCAGTAAGAAAACTAATGCCACTCATTCAAAAGTGGGTGAAACATTAAAATTCCCCTATTAGAAATCAATAGAACCTCAATGCACCTACCAAGGAGTACTGACCCACCCAGCTTCACCAATGAACAATCATCAAATAACACAAGTCAAGAAATGTATTAGTATATCCAGATAGACATTTGGGTACACAGCACTGTGTTCCCACAGGTGAACTACTCATTCTTAATAGCTATTATCTTGATTCTAATACTACTTCAAATGCCGAACCACTGCAACAAAATACATGCAAACATATGGGCCTCAATCTACATGCACCCCCCCAGACACCTAGTCCACAACCATACCAAACATCTCGCACATAGACACCTTGGAGACAACAACCATGCCTCTCTCTAGAAGACACCAGGTCCTAATCCGGAAGGAGAATGGGAAACAAAACCTGGATCACAAACAAATGATCCCCTTATACACCACAAAACTGCTCGAAGGATAATAGACTCTGGTAAGCCTGATTCTATTACAGCATGCCCCGATATACACTAGTGGTAGGAACCAAGAGGATGGTGCGAGGAAGATAGTCAGTAACCAACTATCCACCCTACCAATAGGATGTGGGGAAAGACACCATTCACCATGGCATTAGGGTGTTCCACAAATGGTTCTCAATAAGGATTTGGTTTTTATAGGAAATAACAAGGAAATAAAACTTATACATTTGTAAAAAACATTAAACATGGTCTACATGTCCCAAAATAGTCAACAATCCCACAAGAACCTCTTGTGATACAAACCCATATATGAAGAACAACATAAGTAGCCACTACAAAGCACAAAACCAAACCCTTTTTCATAAAACCATTTACATTTATTTATTAAGGGAGTTAACATTAATTTGATCCAACACTACTCAGGGAATATATTTTGCGTAATATCTAAGACCATCTTAGAAGGTGAAGTGCCCAATTTTCACAAATATTCCTACTTTGTTCTTTAGTACTATCAACTATCTTTATTCAAAGTCATACCACACAATCATGCCCTCCCAAACAAACTCGACAGTGCTAGTACACAACTATACCACCCATGGTACACCTATTTTTATATAGTCATTACAAAACCTAAAATTTTATCCCTACAAGCCAAAAATTTCTATGATGTAGTCCCAGTATATAACAGGTCCCTAAACACATGTTGTCCTACAGCCTAATGATGCCTGACGGCCTCAACACCAAAAAAGTATTCCCATTGTGTACAAGTCCATACATTCAACAATCCATTAGTTTATATACCTGACACTCCTACACACCACACATACTACCCCACACACAATATCGAGACCAACTATCATTATGCCACAGCCCCGTTGCACACACATACCACACCCTTCTCACAGAACCAACTCCCCTGTGCACCCATGTGCCCATAACTGTGCTCCAAACAGCAGGACCACAAAACTCACAGAATGTCACAAAACCCAACATAAAATAGAACTCAACCCAAAATATCAAACAATATATATTTTTATTTGTTAAAAACTATTCTTTAATCAATATGGAAATACATTGGTGATCAGACAAGGTTTTTCGTGTTGTCTAACTATTTCATTTAACTAGTTATACATGATTTCTAAGAGTAGAATTTTCACCATTTGTATATAAGGAATAAACAATGGTTATAGATACTCACCCATGTATTGTAAAATACAACCAATGAGCATGATTTTGAAAAGGCATAAAACCCAAAAAAAAATAATTAAAGAAAATAATTAAAACATCGGATCGACATCAAAAATGGTCCCATACCATTATTCATTTGACCCAATTATCTTTTTAATAATACACATAGGTTTTATTTATTATTCATTTAAAAATAATTATTCTTCCATTCATCATGATGAAACATTTGTACACCCATCCTATGTGATACACAAAAGGGGAAGGTAGATGATTCCTTACCTGAAACAAAATTTGACTTAATATACTCTTTGCACCATGAATATGGGATCACTATAGTAAAAGAAAACCCCAATAAAACTAAAATAGAGGTGGATATATCATAAGAAAATGAATTTCCTAGAAAATAACACATTAGCCTCACTAAGAGGGAATAATGTCACAAGGAAGGGAAGATCCCATCTTTGAAAATCTGGATAATAAATTAATGAAAGAATGGTTTATAAATCAATTAATCATGGGATCATGGTCATGATTATGCTGTTTAAATATCTCAATGTCCTCAGATAATTCTTTTACAAATGTGATACTTCTTATCCATTGAAATTCCTTTAAATACACTAAAACAAGGTCTTAAAATATGTTTACATAAAAAAAACATAAGAGGGGAAAAAATAGTAAAACATGGAGAAACTAGAAAACTTTGAAATGAGTCACTAATAGTTGAGTCGTATATGATGATCCAATGAAGGGTGAGTTACTAACATGACCAATCATAACTGACCCACCAACACCATGAATCAATGACACTATGAGTCACTAATGACCTCATATGATGTTATTGTAGTGACACCATGATGTTGAATCCCCTAACTCACGGATGTGGACATCCCTGACTCACCTATGTCAATGACCATGACTCACTGAAGTCGATTCCCTTGAAACAAAATTGCTGACGCCCATAACACACAAATTTTGAGGCCCCTGACCCAGCAATTTTGATTTCTTGAGTAAATGATGGAAAAACTAGAAATTTATACAGCTCTTGAAACGAGCTACCATTGCCTAACAGAACACACTAATCCCTAGATTTTCACAAAGGAGTGGCCCAGGGAAATCCAGGTAATTACATATAAAATTTTGGTATTATATTAAAAACATCTACAATTTTTTAATAATAAACCAATATTGGTCATGAAATTCATGGTTGTGTAAAACAACAAACTATTGGATTAATTATGGGTTTTTAGGATTTTGGACAATTTATTCATGTTTTATAACATTATAATCTATTAAAATTTAAATCCACTTTTTAATCCTACTATTTTCATGAAAAAATCAATTTCCTATATTGTAATGTTTTTAAAATAAAATTATACATTTTATAAATTTTAATTTCAATTATAGGTTTTTCAATTGACATAAATTCCATAAATTTAAAAATTATAATAAATTAAATTTTTTGCCCTGGATTCTATAATAACATTGTTCATTATTAAACACATAAACCTGATTTATTAATGAAGATGTTTAAATGACGTAATATAGAAAATCGAGAGGTCAATTTAATTTGGGGACTAGGAACATTACTTAAAAACATAAAATAGTAATTAAAAATCTTTATTGAAAACTTGTTTTACATGACCACACACATTTCTTCATACATAGAATTGCACGGGATAACCTGAAGACATGAATAAGAAAAAGGTGAGCTATATATCCTAATATGGTAGTAAAAAAGCATAACATGAGGAATATATTACGTGTTATGAAATAGTAATATCAATGGATCATAAGAGAAACATGAAAATAATGGAATGATATAGCATGATTATCATAACATGGAATTGTTGAAACTACATTTATCTATATATTAGAATGACATGAGGCTCATTGAACATGGAGAATTAGTAAACCCTCATTGAACATGAATTATCATGAGTAAAACCTCATTTCTATTGATTTATCCGGATACAAATCTTTACAAAATGCATTGGAGTGCTATTAGGTCTCACCCTTCCTAATCATTTCATTTCATGCATAAGTATGTCACATGGATCATATAACATGTATTCATCAAACATTATAATTTATTCCATGATAAAGGAATTTGTAATTTATACAAGAATCACTATAATCTATAATTAAATGTTCCTAATGGTTAATACCCTTGATAGATAAATGGGAATGATATTCACTATGCAGTGAATTTGGATTTGTAAAACATCGTACAATTTCTCCAGCAAAATGGGGGTGGGTTGTATAATCATATGTATATAAAATGGAATGTAAGGGGGTAACATATAAAAATTTCCCATCATATTAAATTGAATTTATATTCATAATACAAAAGAGTTGTTGGAAATAAAATGATGAGAGGGAAATCCATTACGGAGTTTTAGCATGGTGACAAGAGTACATGGTTGGAATTAATGAAATATAAATGGTAATATAATAATTAAAACAAAAGGTAGAATTTATGGGGAGGCATTAAATTATACCAAAAAATATATTAATTGAAAATAAAAGGGTCTAACGATATAAAGTGTTTTGGTTAAAAACGGGGAGGACAAAAACCCTAGGTTGGATGTGTGATTTCAATGGCTTCTGAAAGGATTGAGAGAGGATTATTGGGATCATGAGGAACCTTTGGAGGAATATAGATAGATTATTTTAGAGGTTTGTCATGATTAAAATGTTTTTAGTGAAGAGTAAGTTGGATCCTGGGTGGGTTTATATAGTAAATGATCAAGAATTCTTTATTATTGAGGTATTGGACACTACACATTAAAAAAATCAAAACCACAAACAAACACATGGTTTGTTACAGTGGTTTCTTAAAAAGTGGAATATAAAACATTATTTTATATGTTAAATGTTAGAACATATTAATATATTAGTCTTTCTTATGCGGAGATGAGTCCCACTATCACGAAAGTCATTTTAAAATGATAAATATTTTTATAAGTTTTTATGGGTCCAATAATGGTATCTAAAATAAATAAATCATATCTAAAATTAAATTAATATAATGTTAAAACATATATTGTCCAAATATACCATTTATATTATCTTATTACATCACTATTGTATGATTAGGATGCCCTAAAACACAATATATAGTTAAACAGTATTTATTTCTGACCCAAACATTCAGTTGCCTTGGAATATTATGAAGAATTAACCATTGGATAATTTTGTGGTCCAGATTCAAAAAAAAAAGATATTCATTTAATATAAATAATTTTAAAAATATATGAATTTATAAATTAATAACTGATATTTATAAAAAATCATGGGTTTTGACAAAAAAAATCATTCGATCCTTAAACAATTTATAGTTTTAATCACAAAAAGTATACAAACTTTTATATTCAATAAAAATTAATTTATTAATAATAATTTATTAAAATATTATTTAATTCAAAAATCCATTAATTCCTCAAAAAATATTTAATAATTGAATATAAATTAAAATTATTATTAGTTCATTACAAACTGTCAACAACGTTTCAATAATAAATTGAATGAATATTTTTTATTATATACAATAATTCACATAGTCATTGTGTTAGGATCTTGTCACACAACCCCTTATAACAGCCTCGTATTCCCTAAGGATAAGGTGTGGGATGGTGATAGACTCTTGGGTTGGATCAGATAACATCGCTCGGGTCATAATTTGTTCTAACATACACTTCTCCAGTAGGCAGTTCCTTTCAATCTTAATTGGTTGATTCCTGGATAGGGATTGGCCGTGATTGAAGCCCAGTGATGCAACCTATTTTCCGAGCTACATAAAATGGAATTCATTTTGAGCAATTCTATGAGATGATGCAATCGCTTCCTTTATATGAGTAAATTGTATTGGTTAAATCCCTATATTTATACTAATAATGTGATTACTATTCAATTTCTATATTAGCAATGGTAACAGTTAATAACGGTATTTTAATGTCCAAAAACATAAAACCAAGGATGCGTGTATGTTTTATATAACCATTTTATAAAATAATTAAGTGAATTAGATCTAATGGAATTTTTATTATTAAATGTTCAGGTCATTACAATATTACCACTTTAATAAATTCCACCCATGTAGTTTTTTGCCACATAAAAATAGAAGAGTGTAACTCTGCTTCATCACATCCTATGATTCCCATGATTCCTCTTAAAAATTGGTGTTTTCCATAACACCAGGAAACATGGCATTTCTTATTTAAAATAACTTTCTCCATACAATAAAATATCATCACTAACATCTCTTCATAAGAGAGGTCATTATCCAATGGTTCAACAACTGGATTTAGTAAAAGAGATGGGTCAGGTATGTACTTCTTAAAAAGTGATACTTGGAATATATAATTTTCTTGAGATAGGTTCGGTGGTAGTGCTTGCCTATAGGCCACTGCTCCAATGCGATCAAGGATCTCAAAAGGGTTGATGTACCTTGGACTAAGCTTTCCCTTCTTCGCAAATCTGATGATCCTCGTCCATGTTGATATGTGGAAGAATACCATGTCTTTTACATCTAACTATAACTCTCATCGATGATTACTAGCATAGCTCTCTTGTCGACTCTGAGTAGCTTTAAAAGGATATAGGATGTTCATAACCTTCTCCACCATTTATTTGACCATTTATAGACATATGAGTTTCCTCTCCCCAACTATAACCCAATGTGCTAGTGGTCTACACATCTTCTCATTAAGGGAATCATAAGGAGGCATTTGAATACTTGATCAGAAACTATTATTTCAAGATAACTCTACCAGAGGAAAATTTTGATCACATTCTCATTTGATGTCCATACAGCATGCTCTCAACATGTCCTCAATTGTTTCAATGGTATGCTGAAACTGTCCATAAGTTTGAGGATGATAAGTCATATTGATTTTTTACTCAGTATTTAGAGCTTGTTGGATATTGTTCTAGAATATAAAGGAAAATCATGAATCTTGATCTGATTAAATAGATAGTGGTACCCCGTGCAACCTTGCCACTTCTATGATATATATCTATGCTAGTTTATCCAATGAGAAATACTCTCAAATTGCAATGATGTGTGAAGTCCATGTAAGACAATCCACAACCACTGAGATAGCATTGTTTCATTTGGATGTATTTGATTGTCTGGTGACAATGTTAATGATACTGTTCACAAATTTCCATGTTGGTATTTGTAATGGTTTAATCATCCCCATATAATTATTCCTCTAAACCATCACTTGATAAAATACAAGACACTTTAATGTATACTCAGCTATCTCCTTCTTCACGTTATTCAACCAATAATTATTTCTGAGATCTCGATAACTCATTTTGTTTCCTGGGTGAATTTTGAAATTTGAACTAAGTTCAGCATCAAAAAGATCATTACTTAACTCTGGATTTGATGGAACACATGGTCTGACCCAAATATCCCAGCTCCATCTTCATTAACATTTAACTCTGAGGATTTTCTTTTTCTGATAGTTTACACTTTCTTCTGAATTCCTATATCATCATTTTGGGAATACATTAACCTTTCAAAAAGAGATGGATGATCAATAATTTATGAAAGGATTGATGATGTTCCCCTATTTTTGAGCACCATGTCCATATTTTTCAAATCTAAGAAGATTGTATATTTTTCAATTCTCATTAATAATAGAATCTATGAGTCCTTTCTACATAGATAATCTTCCACCTTGTTCGTTTTCCCTGGGTGGTAATGGATTGAGAAGTCATAGTCTTTGATCAGCTCCATACATCATTGTTAGTGCATTATCAACTCATTATTGTGGATTTTGTGATCTGTATATATTTAACATTTCTATCTAATGAAGTAATCACTCCTTATTTTCCAGGTGAAGATTACTGTAGCCCACTTTAGATAATATGATGGATAGTTTTTTCTTGAAAATTAAATTTCCTTGATGCATAGGCAATGAATTTTTAATTTTTCATCAACAAATAGCTTATGTCTTTCTTCTAAGTATCTCAAAAAACCACAAAAAGTTTTGTACATGTGGGTAGGGTGTGCACATGCACAGTGATAAGCCTTCTTTTTAACTCATTGAAGATCTCATCAAATTAGTTAGTAAAAAAACATTAATCCCATCCAACATAGCATTGTAAGGGAAGGATTTACAGAAATTGTTTTTCAAAAAATACTTTCCTCGCACCCTCTGATTTAAGTTGGAAATAGTCTTCTTTTCCCACAATCAAAATGAAAAATAATCCATCATATCTTTTGAGAAAAAATTCCCCTTTCTTACACAAAATGCACCTAGATTTGTCATTACCTAGGAATTCAAGGTTGACTACTTATTTGGTGGGATTAAACCTAGCATTCGGAAAGACGTAGCGATTAGTTACTTTGAGAAAAATGACAATATTTAAGGATGTTTCTATTATTATTTGTATTATCCCAAAGGCTTTCAATAGGGTTTTCTAATCCTAATCCAAAAAATAACTAAACATACCGTTTGATTCCAACTATTACAACCCAACTCTTTATTACACAACTCAACATGATTTATTACATAATATATTCAATTGATAAAACATATATGTAAATAGTTATAGTGTATTTTGGTAATAGGAACATTATATACCAACTTAAAACTGGAAATACACATCTTTATTGAAAACATATTTTACATGACCACAGAAATTCCTTCATACATTGCATTTCATGAGATAACCTGAGGAAATGTATATGAAAAGGATGACATATACATACCAGTATGAAAGTAAAATAGGAGTAACAAGAAGAATATAGTATTTATTAGGAAATAGGAATATCAATAAAGTATAAGAGAAACATGAACATAATAACATGACATAGAATGGGTATCATAACAACAAAATGTTGCAACAATATTTAACATTATATTTGTATGAGTCGTGACTAATCACACATGGAGAAAGAGTAAACCGTAATTCAACTTGAATTAGAATGTGTAAAACCTTATTTAACTAGATGTATTGTGATACTAATCTTTACCCAATGCATTGAAGTGCTATAAGGGCACACCCTTTTTAATCTTTTCATTTCATGGATAAGTGTTCCACATGGATCATATAACATGGATTCATTAAACATAATAATTTATTCCATGATAAAGGAATGTTGAATTATTACTTGAAACGTTGTGAAAAAATAAGTAATTGGGAATAATGGTTAATACCCTTGATAGAGGAATGGGAATTGTGTTCACTACATAGTGACTTTGGCTTGGAAAATCGAGATGCAATTTCACAACATAATGGTGTGACATAAGAATACATAAAAATATTTAATGATAGAGAAAGGGGTGTCTAATAAAATGTACATGAAACTGACAGTAAGGGGGTCCTATATATATATATATCCCAACATATGTAATCTAATTTAGTTATATAATACAAAATAATATCTCGAATGCAAATGAGGATAGAAAAATCCATTACGAAATTTCAGCATGTTAAAATGTGTACATGGGAGGCATTATTGAGATATTAAGGGGTATCTCATGATTAAAATATATGAAGTTAATTATTATGGTGGTTTGAAATCACAAAACCCACATTTTTAATTGAAAATAAATTGTCTTAACAACATAATGAAATCTGGACAAAATTAGAAAGGAAGAAATCCATTACATGGATGTGTGATACCAAAGACATGAGAGTGGCTTGAGAGAAAATTCTTGGGGTATTTGGGCTCCTTGGGAGGAATGTAGATATATGATTGAATGGTTTTGTTGAGATCAAAATGTATTGAGTGAAGATGTAGTTGGAGATTTTTTGTGTTTATCTAAGAAAATATAGGGAATTATTTATTATTTAGGTTTTTGATCGTACGCATTAATGTAATCAAAACAAAAATCCAACCCATGGTTTTTTCCAATGATATTTTAAAAATTATAGTGATAACATTTTTTTATAAGGCATATGTTTGAACATATTAAAATATTAGGATTTCTTTGATGGAGGTGAGTCACAGTCTCAAGGAAATCATTCTAAAATGTTAAAATGTTTTATTAGACTTCTAGAGACAACTAAATCATTGTAAAATAAATCAAACATACATCAAATAACAATATTTTAAATTTAAAATCTATATTGGAATAAAATTTCTTTTATAGTACTTTATTACTTCACTATTGGGTCATTATGATGTCATAAAACACATTATATCTTTAAACAATATTTTAATTTTACTCAAAAAATTTATTATCTTAGAAAATGTAGATATATTTTCTATTGAATAATTTATATATCCTGAATTGAAAAATTATATTCATTTTATCTGAATAAATTTCAAAATATGTTAATTTTTTCTTTTAAAATGAAAACAAACATTTATCAAATAGTCATCGGTTTTTGGAAAAACATCTTTCAGACCATAATAAAAAAATTGTATTCCTAAAAATTATATGATCATTTATATAAAATAATTTTAAATTTAGTAATAATATTTTATAAATAAATCACCTAATTAAAAAATGAATTAATTCATAAAAATGATTTCATTATTGAATATTAACTACAAAATATTTTTTCATTAAAATATATTTACAATGTCGCAATAATAAAATGAATGTATATGATTTATTTTATACAATAATGAACATAAACATAGTACTATTATCTTATCACATAACCCCATATAACAACCTCATAATACCTAAGGGTATGTTGTGTGTTGGTGACAAACTCTTGGGGGGGCTTGGATGACATCACTCCGGTTGAAATTTCTACTAACTTCCACTTCTTCAAAAGGTGGTTCCATTAAAGCTTAACATGTTGAAGCTTGTCATTGGCATGATCAAGAGAAATTTCTAGTGAAGTTACATATTATCCATGCTCTAAAAAATTGATTTGTGTGGAGAAATTATAATAGATTAGGTCATCACTTCGCTTTTTTTAGTAAATTAGATTTTTTGAATCCATATATTTATACTAAACTTGTGAACACTTTTCTATGGCTATAATAGAAATAGTAACAATTCATAATGGAATTTTGAAGTCCATGAAATAAACCAAGGATGTTAATATGTTTCATATAACCATTTTACATAATAAAACATTTAATTAGATCACCAATACTTCTCATTTATAATTCATTGGGTCATTAAAGATGCTATTTATTTAATTATTACATCATCATTGCATATATAATATTTTATAAAACATACAAAAATTGAAAATGAATGTTATTACTATTAAAATAGGTATAAATTAAACTACATTCTTTTTAAAATTCACCCAAACCAAATTAAGATATATTTTTTTGAAATTTATTATTTATTTTATCTAAATAAATATCTAATTATGAGAATATCAACATTAAATCTAAACAACCATATTTCATGAAAAATTACAGTCCTTACCCCAGTGTTACATTTCTGACCCTTATAAAATGTCCCAAATCCATTTTAAAATTATATTTTTATTTAATCTAAATTAAATCGTTTTTAATACTATTTCCTGAATTTTTTTAATACGAGCTCTATTATAAAAGCTAATAATTTTTATGACAGAAAAAAATTTATTATTTTTTTCAATCCAAATAATTAATAATATAAATCATAAATTAAAATATATATTATTAATAAACATACAGAAAATGGGATTTTATAATTTTTAAAATTTATTTATAGAATGTAAATCACACTTTTATTCAATAATTATATTGATAAAGAACACTTTATTACCCGGGTATTTTCATTAAGGGAAAGGTGTATGATTGTTGTAGTTTCATAAGGTGGCTTAAGTAACATTGACTTATTAATGATCACCCATATCCCTAACATTCATCATTGGATATTACATTCAATAATTACAGGTTGATGTTCGAATTGGGTTTGGTCATGGGAGAACCCTAGTGACGTGACCTCCCTCCCATGATCTAACAAATGGAAAATGAAGGGAATTAATATACACATTTGGGATGTCATTTATACATTAAAAAGAAATTATTATTTCAAATTATAATTATAATAACTATTATTAATTATAACATTATTAAAAAATGGCATAGTTCACAATAGGTATATTGACTAATAGTCAAATATCAATTCCCATTAGTCAGTTTACTATTCCCAATGGCTAGTTCCCTATTCTAGTGGCCATATAACATCTTATAAATTCATCATTATTTCATAATATGTATTTTTTTAAAAATTACACTCATGGTTCTCTATTTTTACTTTTTTACTTTTTTATTGGTTTACTAATAATTTTTTTCATTCAAATACTATTCTTGAAGAGGGATATGACTCTAGAATATTGGAAGGGTCAAAATGTTCATATTATAAATTTTTTATTATATAATATTTTTAAAATTAATAATGTTAGGAATTGTCATAGGTCTAGTTTATGAATAATATACAGTAATTCATTAATTAAAATTGCGTCGATCATATTTTTTATGTATTGTATGTGTATATTGATTTAAAATATAAGAAACATTTATTCAATAAAATAACATACTACTAATAAATTTTTCATTATATTCTTCCCCGATTTAAAAATTTCATCGATAAAATATAAACTCATAATGATGATTGGTAAATGATGTGGCCACTTTCTCTAATTGTCACGTTTTTCCTGCATTTCCTGTTTATATTTTTGATTCCATCATGAAAATTTGATTAGGTGAGATGAATTAATATATTAAACATGTATATATAGTCAAAAATAATCACAAGAATCTCTACAGAAGTGAGGCTATTCAATATGTTTACCACATCCTGATTCAGAACATGTGGCAGGTTTGGTATTCACCCCATTAGGTTTGATATGTGGAACACCACTTGAACATGAACAATTTTTTGGTATAGGTGCTATTCCATAGAAACATTATCTAATTCTCCCATAGATATAAATGTTTTCAATGTTCATAGAGTAATTTTTTCATTTCCTTATAAAATACATGAGTCCCACCCCAATTAATACTCATAAGAAATCATTTTCTTTATCATCAAATCCCATGAATATTTAACGGTCTTCAGTAAAGATCTAATGCCAACTCTAACAAGCTTATATTTTTTTTGGATGGCATGTGAATTTTTGGTTATCGCATGGACAAGATCATGTCCATGTACAATTCAGTCAACAACCGCATTCAATGATTAATGAGTTTTACATTGCTTCCCATGTAAATCCTTATATTGAATAATTTGAATACCTGAGTAGAATTTATTATTATATGGTAGCATATATAATCGGACATGTTAGTACCATAATCCATTAAATTACATTAATATGAATCTCCACATGTATTCATGTATATAAATTATTCTTAATTATTGGTCATTATTCCTGGGATAATTGTTATTTTTGAAACACAATTCAGTATTCAGATCATTTTCATGGCATTTCTAAATTTTTGATTTAAACCATTGATAATGATAATATATTATTTAATGTTGTTGAGAAAAAACATAAAAACATACATTTAATATATATTATAATGATGGTGAAAATATAATTCTTCTTACATAGTATTAATAACTTATGTCTTGGTGATTCGATCCACCACAACCTGTATCGATGTTTTTTATTCAGATGTATTCAAGATGCCATTGAAATAGTCAATTGTGGTGTTATTGAATATACATTTTGTAGTGTGAAATTTTTTCATAATCCCTGTGGACATATATCACTCTTCATTAACTTAATAACACACTAAACATCTTTATGTGTAGTTATAAATTTATCATTTATTATTATCCCACCAATAATGATCATGGATGTCCATATACATTTAACATATTTTTAGATTTTTGGATAATGTTGAGCTATAAGATTCAACCATTATCTCATTATTTATCTATAGAATATTTGAGACACATATAACTATATAAATTTTTAGTAAAAATTCATAATAATTATTTAATATTTGAAAATTTTCATTCTTTAAAGCCTCTATCTTATTATGTATCAAATGATCATCTATATTGTATATCATGATATACTCTACTGATTATGTTGGATAAATAATTTCATTTAGGATTAATGATGTCCATTAGAATATGATCCACGTTTCTAACCATTATTTGTCATTTTATAGGCGATAACTATCAATAATCATCATTTCTAGAACACATGGATATTTTCTACTCGATGTTATTTTGACTTTTAATTCCCTTCCAATGTTATAATGAATTGAAAATTCATATTATATAATAATCAACATCCATAAACATTTTTAATTATAAATAACTTTTATATGAATATAAATATCAACAATTAGTTTCATATGTTTTATCACATTTCCCCTCATTTTGATAGTTCCCCAATCACCAAATAAAAGACGAAAGCATCTATCTCAAGGTTATGATTATGGTAAATTTTCCCATATTTTTTTAAATGTCTAGATGAAAAAGAAACTATTTTTCTATATTTTATTAGGACACATGTAATCTATTTATGAGATGAATAGCTATATAATAAAAAGCATTGTTTTAAAGAGTTTATAGTTAGCATTAGTTCACTAAAAACCTCGTCATTATATCAAGGAACCTAGGATCAAATTAAATATTCTAAATAAACAAATCTTCCATTTTGAGTTATTATGGTTTGTGAATTATAAATGTATGTTCCTTTTCAAAATCCTTTTATAATATCATTCTAAAATAATTTGACTACTCCTATAGGTTTATGTTATATGATGGGGGTACACATCTAGAACCTTTATCTTGTTAGTATCTGTGATGATTCCTTCACTTTTTACAATTTCCACCAATAATTCATCTCGGTGAAACCAAAAATCCACATTTTTAAATATACCAAAAAACATATCCATCAATAGGTTTTCTAATATTACCATTATATGTTCAACATTAACTTCATGTCATTGGTAATATGTTATAATATCATTAATACTGACTACAATGAATTCATTAATGTTTTCCACAATTATTCATTTCCGAAAATCATTAAATATAGTTGGATAAATAGTTAAACCAATGGATTTAACAAAAGAACATGTACAGCTGATATATTATTCATAATTAATTCATTGAGAAGTCTTCATTCTTCGTGGTCAACATTTAAAGACCAGATCGATTGATTATCTTGGAGAATAATTGGGCCCCCATGATATTGGATATTCAATATAACAATCAATGGATTAGGTAATGTTTCCTCACCGTGATCACAAAATGTTATCTATATTCAATTCAAAAAAAACAATTATTCATCCTTCTTATTTAAAATGTGAAAAGGTTCTCCAAAAATGGAGACAATGGGTAGAAATAATCAATTCTCTAAAATATCATTATGATTCTAATTTGATTTATCTAATTCCACAAATTCAATTTAATATGGGGACTTTAACATCATCTTGGATCATGTTATGAGCTCCATTGAGAACACTACCCATGTTTCTATTGCAGGTCTATGTAATACTTTAAGGAATTTCATCAATTTATTTTTAATTATATAGAAATCAACAATTTTTAGACATTTATTTTTTTCTCTGCCTTCTCTAATCATCTCAATAATTAATGC
Organism: Viscum album; assembly: GCA_963277665.1. Lineage (NCBI taxonomy): Eukaryota > Viridiplantae > Streptophyta > Magnoliopsida > Santalales > Viscaceae > Viscum > Viscum album. The sequence goes on from OY728165.1 coordinate 178,820,773, forward strand.
TATGTGAGATTCTTCTATAAAAAATAATGTAGGGATATTCCTCCATCAAAAATAAATTTATTATTTATATTCCGGAGTTCTAAAATTTTCATGAGTTTATAGTGTTTATTTTAATTTTAAATTTAAATTTTCTCATTTATTAATAATGTTTTAAAAACCACAATGGGAATGACTACATTATTCGAGAATAAATTTTACCCTCTATAGTTGATACATTTGTTTCTGTATACAAAGAATGATTGGATAGATCATAAAAAATCATATCTAATTACTATACTTCTAGAATATTTTGGTTTTATTTCAATATTTATTGAAAACACGGAAGAAATAAAGTAATTCCCAGACCCAGATTTGAAAAAATACATTATAGGTTTGAGAGTATAGTGGGTGTACATTACATGAAATCATTTGGAGACTCAATATAATCTATCATGATATATAATGAATGTAATTTCTCCAAAATACTATACTATGTTGATGTTGGTTTCCGTTTAATATCCTATAATTAGAAAATTTATTTTCAAGGGGACCCAATTTCCCATTCTCGAAGCTTTTATAAATAATGTGTGTTTTCATCATCATCTCAGTAATGATTTCCTAGATATGTTGAGGATTCCCCTAACTACGTGACATCGAAGATATATGGACATATATTCCACACATGTATCACATTCCACTCCCAGATAATCAGTTCTATGAATTCCCATTAAAACAATTTACACATGGGATCTTGTAGTTTATTTCCACCTCTTTAATGATGAACATTTATACCGTATGTTTAACTCTATTTATTTCATCTTATTATTTGTCCTATGTCTCTAATGCATCTCTCCAAACTCTATATAAAACATCATATCACATTAAAATACCTATTTATAGCTTTCCAATTGTCAATTTGAAGATTCAACTAGACATATGATCATAATACAAAATATAATTGATAAACCATTCGATTAGGATCCAAAATAATGTTAATGATGTATAATACTTTCCTTGTAAAAATAATTTCAAATATTACCACAGAATTGTTGTCCATCATCTATAAATTTTAGAATTACTTATCATATTTGTTCTCATTAAATGGGGAAAATAATTAATTAAAATGTATCTTCTGACTCTTCAATCTCCATAGCATAAATCGCTCATTTTGATTCATGTTTCGAACTAGTACCCACAACTGGTCATCATGTCCTTCTAAAAGGATTATCAAAAAGGTGAATTTCTCTGGAAATGATATAAAGAGTAAGAAAATGAATTTTTTATTGAATAATTCCTTCTCCCAATATAACTGTATCTGAAAATCCATTAAGAGTAGGTGTTCATTGATATATGAATGACTCAAATTATAGTATCTCCATTCTATGTGAACTTGACCTGTTAACACGATTTAAGTTATTATTCATAACAAGTGATAGTTAATATATAATTATAATTAATTATTCAATTCCAAAATAAATCATGTTATGATAGTCTTCAATTCATTATTCATTTAACACTTCATTTAACTATTCATTTTTTTATCCCCCAATTTTTAAGAAATATAAAATCCATTTATGGAAATGTCTTAATTTTCTGAATCAGGTATCTAAAAAGGGTGTTTATGCACTACAAAAACATAATTAAAGTCATTATTCATTAATATTTTCTAATAACATTTAAATATTCTTTATATTGTTCATAATTTCTCATAAGATTCATGTTACTAACAAAACTTGTCAATAGAAGTTTCAAAATAGGTGAACATCAAGGTTTATTTTTTATGCAATATGTGAAAATCATGTGAAATACAAATTCTCATTTTTGATGGTTATTAAAACAAGGTTCAACTGTTCTAAATCCACATCAGCATGTAGTATCTTGATAGGATTGTATTTTTATAGAAAATACTAACATAAAAATTTTGAAAAAAAATTATATGTTTTCATATATTTATACATATCAATAGGGTTCATACTAATGTTTTATAACTATAATTTTCAAAAATAACTAAATCTACAGATGATTATATCTATGGAATAAAGTATTTTTAAAAACTAAATCCCCTATTATAAGGTACAATACATATTAATTCAGGGGACATTTTGAGGATTTATTTTATGGAAATTAAGTACATTTTTCATGAAAAAATTATGAATTATTTTAACACTTTTAAAAATCATTTTTAAATGTTCAACCTATTTAAAATATTCTACATCTCATATCATTGAGATATACATCAAAATAATGGTGTGAGTATATATCCAATTAATTGAATAAAAAATGAGGTATATATCATCATACATTGTTGCATAACAATAGCGAATGATAATAAAAAAAATTAGGCATTTAATAATATTAAAAACATCAATAATAATAGTTATATGATTATATAGACTAAAAATAAAACACTCTAAACCTATTTCCAAGGATTATCAATATATTTTCATGAATCATAATTACCATGGTAATTCACCAGTGTATCATAAAACATATATTCTCTATATATTTATTCTATTCCCAATTCATTGGAATGATGTTAGAGAGGATCCTTTAAATTTCCCAATTCAATTGATCGTCAATGATATTATTAACAATTTCATCAAAAACTGACAGATAATAGAGAATTTCATTCATATAATATAGTTTACTAGATGGTGGCTCGATAAAATTAACATTTATTTATTTATAACTAATAGTAAGGAGATGTTGGATTGATAAATATATATCCCCAATCCATTAATCATGTCTATTAGTGAATAACCATGGAAAAGGAATAGTTTTCGGTATTCATAATATAATAATTTCTCATGTTAAGGAGACTAAATCATGAAATGAATTTTGAATCATGATGAGTAGAATTTGTGGATTACGGAATAGTTTCTTTATAAAATTTGATTTTCAAAACATTTTTACAGAAGGAATCCATGGGGGATCTCATTGTGAGAAAAAATGACAAAACAAATTGTGTCCAAAAAATTGGGAGTGTAGAGAATGGGATATATGTGGGTAATTATAGTGAAATGGGGAGAATTATTTAATAAATTCCAAATATTTTCTTTGGAATTATATGTTATGGAATACGAAAAATCATTATCCTTAACATGGTTTCTAATTGTTTTTTGGAAGTTTTTTTCATGTCCTATAATATTTGTATATATTAAAACAATATTCTATTTTTAATTCTACTTTGGGATGAAAATTAAAATTTCCTTGCATTGATGTTTTTAGAAGATATTTTCCCATTATTGATATTGGAAATTAAATTATAGGTTCAATGAAATTTTAAATCCATCAAAATATATAATATTATTAAAATTAAAATAAATAATTTGGGATTATATTTATTTAATTATTGGATCATTATATATTTTATATGAATCCATAAAACATACAGAAATTGTAATATTATACAATTACTATTCAAATAAAATTAATCACTTTTTTAAAATTCTATAAATATTATAGTAACATAACATTGATTTGATTATTTATATTAAAATAAATATATTATTTTAATAATTCAATATATAATAAAATTTTAGCGTTTAAAAATTATATTTCATTTTATATTTCAATAAAAATTGTTCTAAAAGAAGACTTCATGGAATTAATGTAATTTTTAATTCATGATATTATTATAAAATTTTATATATTTTAATTAAATAGAAATTTATTTCATTTCATTACAAAGAATGAATTTAGGAAAATAATTTTATTTTCAATTTTATTTATTAAAACTATAATATACTATTTGATATTAGATAAATAAAAATTTTATTTATTGAAATAAAATTACAGTCTTATGAATATGAGTTCAAGACATATGACATTTTATTTCACTGGTGTACACCATAAGGGTAAGGTGTGTGAGGGTTGCTTTTTTATGGGGTGGATCGACTAATATTGACCCTATAGTGAATTACACTAACATGAAATTCTCAAATAACATATTTAACTAAAGACTCAACTATTGAACACTTATTCATCTTTTCCAAGGGATAACCCTAGGGATTATTTAATGTTTTGCATACCAATTTGTGCATTGTAATGACCATGACCCCAAAATCCTAGAGCCAATGGCATTACCACATTACATTAGAATTTATACAAGGGTCAAATTCCATAGGATCATGAAATTTATAAGACTATTTGAACAGAATTACATACACGATGCCCATATTACACTATTAACTAGAAAAAAATTCATAATACATAATAAGAACTAATAAATCATTAACATTGATAAATCATTCAAAGGACATTACATCAGAACCTTGGGAGAGGAAAAAATAAGGGTGAGATGAAATGATTTGTAATTGTAAATTATAGAAGAAGATGACATTAATAATTATGAATAATAAACATGGAAATGTATATAAACTAAAACATATTCAACATAAGATTCTCGATATTTCATAATCAATATGGAAAGGTAATTAAATGAATGAAATTCCATTTAATAAATAAAATTAGAATGAAATTCATCCACAAATAATTTCATTTTATAATATCATTGATAATAATTAAAAGATAATTAATAATGAATGAAATTATTAAATATGGGGTTCCATGTTACCGATGAACATGGTACCATTACCATCACATACATTCACAAGATGGTGTAAAACAAAATGGGTCGAAACCAATCTATTTTTGCTTATTCATTCATCTCACAAGACTATTGATGCATCAAGGGTATAACATAAATATGTCCCCATATGATGTAAAATGATTAAAAATAATATCATATATCTAATATAGAATTTAATACATGAATAATGTGACATAACATCGAGAATATTTATCGAACAATGGATACATATTAAAAAATATTTCAATAGTTAATCAAATGAATTTCAATCTAAATATGATATGAAGAAAGGGACATTTTTAGTAAAAATATAATATCTATAATTAAATAATAGATTTAATTTTGTGAAATGTACAATACAATGAAAAATGATTGAAATAAAGTGATTTTTGAAAGAGAAAATCGACAATCACTAAATATTGTTACATTATGAAATCACATAACGAAATTAAAAATTCAATGTAAGGTGCACTTTTATGAAATAAACAAATTTGAAACATAAAATAACTTTAATTATAAATTAATTAAGATATTACAAGATAATGGACACAATATACATAATATAAAAGAAATTTGTTCCATAATAACAAATAATTCTTAATGATATGTAAATGGAGATGAAATCCATTGTATTAAACATACTTTTGTCTGAATGGTATTTAATATCCCATATTGGTTTTTTAATTATTTATTTAAAATATAATAGAACATTATTATATTTATTATTTCATATATGATCAGTTTAGAACATATAATTACATATTCATCAATAGTCTTAGATTATTTTCAATTTTTCAATTGTTAATTCCCTTGTTTTTCATGTATGTTATGACTATATATTATTCCTTACACATACATAGATCAAGATTCCATCATCTCAAAAATATAAATAGTGATCTTAATGTCATTTATTTTCAATGTATACTTATTTGGTGTTACACATAATATATTGTTATTATAATTCTAATAAGTTGTTCATGGAGACGGTAGGCTATATGTATGCATTAATAATATTACCATTCTATTTTCATATTGATTGAAATAATGATAAAGTATATATGTATATATATTATCATAACATTATAATATTTATTACTTATAAATGAATTTTTTTAAAACAATCCTTAATGCAATCCATGTAAAGCATGAATGATTCACATCATTATGTGGAGTTGGTAGTCCACACATCCACAAATGATGTTTTCATATTCACATAAAATCCCATTCTTGAAGTATTATATTATATAAAAATTTCCTATGTATAAAGTCATAATCAATATAATATATAGAATATATATGTAGTTTTTATCTCATCATTCCATACCTATACTAGTGGAAATGGAACAATGAATGACATTGGTTTGCCGAGATATAGACCATCGTACACAAGAATAATGATTTTGATTACTATTTCATGGATTTGTGTGTGGATATAGGTATAATACTCATCAAAATATAGTATTATCATATTTAGGTCACTTATGAAATTATATAAATATCGTGTAATGATAACTGATTGTTTTTATGGAATAAATAATACAAATAAGTTCATTAATGAATATTAACTCTTATTCGGGTATCTTTATTCCACTAAAGGTCATCCTTGATTAGATTTCCACCCTATTTTAGGAATATAATATGAGGTTAGGTGTTTTTTTGATTAATTTTGTTTTATTTGTATGAGAAAAATGTATACAGTAGAGTGACTAATGGGGGTTAGTGGGGATTTATATATTTCAAACGTGAGTGGAAAACAGTAGATAACAAAAATGGAATCTTTATTAGGTGGGAAATTCTAAGAACCCTAATATTCATTTCAGGTATGTTTTTCTTTTTCTGGTAGTTTTTGGGAAAAAGGAAAATCTGGAAATTTTCAGAGTACACGCCATCTGCTTTATGATAACACGCTGTGTACTTTGATGCCACTAGAAGCCATGTGTAGGTCGTGTCATGGGAACACACACGTCCATGTTAGGGTGACTTGGAGGCCTCCTAAAGAGGAGTAAGGAAAAGTAAATTACATGTCGTGTAATCCATAAGTACACACCGTGTACTTTATTTTTTTCTTTAAACATATTGAGGTCGCTTCTAATCCCTATTTTCACATTTTTCTCACCTAATTCCATCTAGAGCATCCCAGGAGGCCAAATCTTCTCTAAGTGACTGATCCATCACTGGTTTTCCGAATCGAACAACGCCGATTGCAATAGAATCATAGTAGTGTGTTCTTGGTTCTTCCTTGTCCACGTTTCCTGATTCATTATCTTATGAGAGTTATTGTAGGTTGAACGTTTTAGACGTTTTTTCAGATCTACTCCATTCTAGGCTGATTCATAGGCCGAGTTTCAAGTATATAGATCACCTAGTATTGAGGTATGTAATTTGTTGCCTTATGTTGAATAGCTTTGTGTGTTTGAGAAAAAGTGTTGGATTCCCATGTTTCGGGTATATCAGGTTAGGGATTTTGGTCTTATTGTATAATTTCCATAGATTTATTGTTACCTTATGGTTAATTGATAATAATATATTCTTTTTTGCATGTTTGAGGATCACCCCATTGGTTTTATCCCTGTTGGGCTGTTAAAAACTGTTTGGTAGAATTTTCCTGCAAGGAAAACCCTATTGAAATTGCAAGTTTTCTTGTTATAACTAAATTCATGTGTTTCCAATTGATTTGATGCTTTTGATGCATCATAGCTTTTAGTGATGTAGTTTCAAAACATACTTAGGGATTTTGACAGTCGATTACGCACGACTGGACTGCTCAGGGAAGTGAGAACCTGGTGCGAGAGACCAAAGAGGGAATAGACGGATTAGTGCTTTCATAGGGGGTCTATTAGAATTAGTTTCATACACAAGACCTAAAAGAATTTTACTTTGTGATTCCTAAGGGTGTCCTTACTTTATTCACGTATTGAGACCACAAGAGGAATTAGACGTAAGATCTTCCTCAGAGAGTATGTAGCTATCATTGTGAGACCACAAGGGAATCGATGTGAGTGCTTCCAAGAGTGTATATGCCATTGAATGTTTACTTGACTATATGGGCCTACTAGTTTGAGCCACCCATAGAGTCAGTTTGAATGTTGATTGATTGGATTATTTAGATGAGTCTACCAAAAAATCACAATCTTGGATCTATTGGACTACTTGTTTGTTTAGGTAGTCTTTTGATTCCATTTTTGTTACCTGTTTACCTTGGAATAGGGAGCTTGTCTAGATTACATGGTTGTTTAATTAAATGAATGAATTTATTTTTAAATTAATATGAATGGTAATTGGTAGGATTTTTTATTTGTGTACTCCTAGTTCATTACTACATTTACATTAATTACTTCTGCTATATTACTAACTGACATTAGGGCACAAATCATCTGGTGGTTTGCTACAAGGATTAGTCTTACACCCTGTTTGGGTCCTGCATTTTGGCCCAAACAAGTTATATGGTTGCAGGTGTGGATTGGGACTGTGGACCTTCTACTTCAGGTACATGATTCCTGGTTTGAGATGGAGAGAATATGACCAAAAATAGGCTTGCGATGCTGATGGAGTTACTGATTACTTTTATTACTTTTTTTCTCAGTCGTATTCAGCATGTTGTGGTGTTTCTATGCTTTCCTTAGATACTTGTACCTACTACATCATTATCATCATTACTATATATATATTACATCCACTGTTTAGTTTCAGATATTGTATGTGGTTTATAACTTCTATTATTGACTGTTATTTCCTCTCCCTTGTATACCTTACCAAATGAGGTCATAGTTTTCCCAATGACTCACCATGGGCTGCGCTGGTAGTTGGTATCCTCTAGAATTTTGGGAAAATAACTTGAGGTCATGTGGTGAACCAGGTATGGGGCACCAATTTAGTGGCTCTAGATTCGGTTCATTACCAAGTGGTATCAGAGGAGTTTTTTTCATCATATTGACTTACTATTTAGCAACATTAGATAGAGATAGGATGTAATAGATAAATGGTAAATAGTTGTGCCTAGGAATTCTAGAACTTGTGTAACGTTAAAAGCCAGATTAACTCGAATATTTCAATTTTCAAGTTTTAAAAATTTTACAGTTTAATTGATTTCCCCATTGGGTGGAGCACTTGTTTTGTATTGTTACTGTTTATATGAATTTGGTTCTATTTTGTTGAAACCCGATGAGATGAGGGTATCCATATCATGCATCATATATTCACTTGTTAGAAATTCCCATGTCATGCAATTTCTCATGCCATCTAAATTGCACTATACGTTGCATGCTATTGTGATCGAATTTGTGATCGACTATGCATGATGTTGTGATAGCTGCTGTGATAGAGTACCTGCTATGTTGATAAGGTATTTTTTGTTTAAAGCTACTTTATAATGGATGCCAAAATTTTGTCATAGAGGTGTTATGGGCCATTGAGGATAGTAAATTGGTGGATTGTGAGTTTGTTATAATATTTACCATATTGTGACTTGTTTAAGAAGCCAAACATTTATTCATGAGGAGTATGGGCCTTCACGGATTGAAATTTGGCACCATAATGTTTGTATTTCTGTGTTTTCTGGGATTCAGTTCTGTTCTAAGGCTACTATCTAGAAAAAACCAGAATACACGATGTGTACATTATAAATACATGACAAGTAGTCTATTGTAGTGTCACTGACCGTGCGAGCAAAGACACAGGGTTGTGAAAAAAACTCTTATAGGAACACACAATGTACTAGTTTAGCATGCCGTGTAGTATGAAATAGGTACCTCGACCATGTCACGAATAACACGGGTTGTGTTATCTTTTCACATACATGTCGTTTTTGAATTTTACATGCAGTGTAGTTTGATATATGTACTCATTCATGTCACAAACAACCTGGGTCGGTGTTATCCATTCTCATACACGTCGTGTCTGCCTGAGACATGACTTATAGTGTCATCCATGTAGCTGGCTGTGTAGTTTACCACACAGTCTATTAGGACTTCAAATTACACGTTGTGTCCTTCAGAAATAGGCTGTGTAGTGTGGCCTGTGTATACTGGTCGTATCACTAACAACACGGGCCAGGTGACGCTTTTTGAGTACATGTCATGTGTTCCTTGAACACGCCATGTAGTTTTGTCTTAGGAGATCTGTGTGGCTTAACATTGTAAAAGGACTCGGGCAGGGAAGTGAATTAAAGTACACCCTGTGTGTTGGGACAACACACCATGTATTTGGGGTGTTAGATGACCAGTTTAGGTAGGAGTACACACCCATGTAAATTACTTAAGTGAACACGTCGTGTAGTCCGTATACATGCCATGTAGCCATGCTTTATAAATTTGGAATACTTCTTTCATTGTTCCATTCTTACGATCCTAGTTTTCAGTTCCTGGTAATGTGATCTAAAGTGTGATTCTGACCTTGTAGTGTCATGGCACCGAGACATCCTCCCAATGCACGTCAAGAACCAAGTAGTGAAAATACACATGATATGGTAGATCGGGGAATACCATTAGTTTTGCCTATCATTCCGAACATGGATCCTATAGTGATTCCAAACACGGGTGTCGACGCTTAGTTCAGAGAGGGTTTAATGATATTCATGCAGACCTTCCAAAGAGTTCAACATCCTTCCCCGTCTATGGAAAAGCTGATGCGGGGTTTTCAGCAGCAGCATCCTCCCACGTTCATAGGGGATGAAGGACCACATGATACAGAGTAGTGGCTAGAAGACATGATATCCATCTTCGAGCACCTAGAGACACCTCCAGAGTGGTGATTGAAGTTCGTGACTTATATGTTGTGAGATTCCCCCAAAAATGGTGGGATGTGGTTTCAAAGGCAGGGCACGAACATGCTATGGCATGGGACAAGTTTCAGCATATGTTCTAAGAATATTTATTCTCAGTGATAGTGAGGGATGACCAAGCCAGAGAGTTCATGAACCTGTAGTAGGGTGCTGTCACAGTTATGGAGTGTTTCTCTCACTTCACAGAGATACAACATTTACCTCCTGTTTTGTGGAATGACGAGCTGTTTTTAGGGAGAAATTTTGGGGAAGGCCTCAGATCAGACATCTGATCACAGGTGAACGTCTTTCAGTTGGCTTATATTACTCTAATAGTCAACCCCATGCTATTCATGGATATAAATATGAAGGAGACTAGAGTTTTCGACAAGGGTGGTACATCATCCAGGGATAATTAATTTCATATAGACAGTATGAAGCGCCACTGAGAGTTTACACGAGGTGACCAAAGGAAGTGTGGTATTCCTTCTAGTAAACTAGATATTCATTCTGGAAACCAAGTTATGTGTTATCAGTGTGGATAAAGTGGGAATAATAGTCCATAGTGCCTGAGTGTCCCAATGGAGTTCCAATCTTGTGAGAAGATTGGCCATCTTCAGCGTTTTTTCAATGTTCTCCTTCTAGTGGCTAGTGAAGGAGGATCAGTTTTGACTCCGCGTATAGGAGTAGAATTATAAATTACGCAGAAGACCGGGGGATGGATTTATTTAGGTCGTTCAGGCCAGGGAAGAGGTCATAGACGTAGTGGTCAGGCTCCGGGAGGGTCAGCTCAGGGATCTTAGGCAGCTACACAGGGCCGCAATACAGGACAGACATTTGCAGTAGAGCATATTCATCCGAAGCAGGATCCTAGAGCTTCTACAGTTTGAGATATGATTATAGTAGCCTCAGTTTTATCCTCTACTCCTTTCAATACAAGATCATCTCATAGCTTTATTTTTATGAATACTATGGAAATATGAAGACTTACTGTATATACTTCGTAGGGTATGATAACTCTAGACACTTCCTTGGGAGTTAGAACTGCTAGTGTGCGTCAGTTCATAGACTTCCCCCTTGAGGTTGGTGGGTGTCGTTTTTCATGGAATCTTTATGTTTTGGAGATGATATTATATGATGTCATTCCTGGGATGTACTTGTTAGTTCACTTCTAGGACTTTGCTAATTTCAATCACTGTAGGGTGAGTTTCACATCACTTGATGGTGAATCGTTTCTTCACAAAGGAGAAAGGGATGTCCAGGTGATCAGATCTAGGCCGGAGCCTCATGGGTAGGGTGGTGTTATAGACCAGATTGTTATGTTATAACTGGATGACCGGGGGAGTTCTCAAATCGATTTTCCTCCAGTGGTTGATCGCTTTCCAGATGTCTTTCTAGATGTCTTTCCAGATGAATTTTCTGGTTTGCCTCCCGAGAGAGAGGTAGACTTCTATATTGAGCTTGTTCCAGGAGTAGCACCGGTATCCATACCTCATTATAGAATTTATACACCTGAGTTAGAGGAGCCCAAGAAGTATTTGGAGGAGTTGCAGGAAAAGGGATTCATCTAACCCAGTATTTCTGCTTGGGGTTCGCTCGTTCTGTTTACAACGATGACTAATGGTACATTACTGATTTGTGTGGATTATTGGAAGCTAAACCAGTTGACGGTCAAGAACCAATATCCATTGACATGGATAGATGATAACTTTTATCTGCTTCGAGGAGACACAGTGTTCTTGAATGTTTACTTGAGATCCAGCTATCATTAGTTGCGTGTCAGACCTTCTGATATACCTCTTATTGCCTTTCGAAGTAGGTATGGTCTGTATAAGTATTTGGTTATGTCGTTCGGTCTCATGAATGCGTCAGCAGTTTTCATGGTGCTGATGAATAGTGTATTCCATCCTTACTTGGATTCTTCTGTGGTGGTTTTCATGGATGATATATTGGTGTACTCCCACACTCGACATGACCATGCTACCCATCTTGAGATAGTTTTGAGTAAACTGAGGGAGCATCAGTTATATGATAAGATGTAAAAGTTCCACTTTTGGATGGATGACATTCACATCAAGGGTCATGTCATCTCAGAGATAGGAGTGTCAGAATACCCAGATAGGGTGATAATAGTAGTTACCTGGGAGCATCCGACGAATTGTCTTCGAGGTACGAAGTTTCTTAGGGTTGGATGGTTATTACAGGGGGATTATATAGGACTTCTCTATATTAGTAGTGATTTTGATGGGCTGGAAAAAGGAGGGGGTGAAGTGTGTTAGTTTAGAAGCCCGTGATTCAGCCTTTCAGGAGCTATAGGGGAGATTGACTTCAGCACCAATTCTAGTTGTTCCGGCACCGGGCAAGTGTTACACAGTTTTCTATGGTGCATCTGGCATTGGGGATCGAGTAGTTCTTATGTAGGAGGATCGTGTCATTGCATATGGATCTCGAAAGCTGAGGTCGCATGAGAAGAACTATCCTATTCACAACCTGGAGTGGGCTACAGTTGTTCATGCTCTGTGTTGTTGGAGAAATTATCTGCTAGGAGATAATTTTGTGGTATATACTTACCACAAGAGCCTCAAGTATATCTTCATGCAGCGGGACTTGAGTATGAGACAGCGGTGGTGGGTTTACTACCTACAGTCTTTCGATTTTGAGCATTCTTATACACCTGGGAAAGGAAACACTATGGAAGACTCACTGAGCAGGACGACATAGATACAAACAGCCCAGGAGGGTAGTATTGAGTGTCAGCTTATGGCTATATCTTCCGAACTAAATTTGGAGGTGCATGAAAGAAAGGGTCAGAATTTTCTCCCTTCTATAACTATTACCTCAACACTTCTTGACCGAGTTCAAATGAGACAGCTATCAGATTCTGAAGGCCTAGTCCAATGGGAATGCATGTCAGGAGAGGACCCTCTTCCCGGATAGACTGTAGGTGATGGTGCGATCTTGTGTTTCCCGGGACGCTTATGGGTACCAGTAGATATACACGAGGAGCTGATGCAAGACATTCATTCCTCAGTTTGGGCAGTTCATCCTGGCATCACCATGATGTATAATGATCTACACCACCCATATTGGTGGATAGGTATGAAGAGAGTTGTTGCCGATTTTTTCATGAGGTGTTCCACCTGTCAGCAGGTGAAGGAGGAGCACCATCGACCAACACGGGTTTTACCTCACCTACCCATTCTCGATTGGAAGTGGAACGATGCCGTGATGGAATTCGCGATAGGGTTACCGAGATCATCTCGAGGCAATGATGTCGTATGGTTTGTCATTGATAGGGTCATGAAGGATGCTCACTTCTTACCGATTAAAGAGACCATCGGTGTAGATGATCATGGACGGAAATACATCCCTGAGATTGTATGCATTCATGGGGTTCCATGTACTATCATTTCAGATAGGGACACCCGCTTTATGTTACATTTCTGGAAAGAGCTACAGAAGGATTTTGGTACACTGGTACTTCTCAGTACAATTTACCATCCCCAGAAAAATGGCCAGTCAGAGCCCATGATTCAGGTTCTAGAGGACATGCTACAAGAATGTGTCCTTGATTTTAGAAATTTATGGGAGAGAAATATATATCTAGTGGATTTTCCCTAAAATAATTGTTTTCAAGAAAATATTCAAATGGTTTCATACGAGTATTTTTACGGTAGGTCGTAACGATCACCCCTGTGTTGGATGGAGGAAGGAGAGACATATATGCAGGGACCTCACCTTGTTCAGGAGACCACATAACAGGTGGAGTCGATTCAGAAAAGGATGGCTACTGCATAGTCTTAGCAATAATCTTATGCTAATCAGCGGAGATGACCTTTGGAGTTCATGTTCGATGATTAAGTTTTCCTATGTGTTACTCTGAGGTTGGGACACAAGAGGATCAGGAGACATGGTAAGCATTCACTAAGATACGACGAGCCCTTTGTGGTTCAAGAGAGAGTTAAGCTAGTTTGTTATTGGTTGTAGTTAACTTTGACGTACCAGGCTATGCATGACGTCTTCCATGTTTCTCAGCTTCGATGTTATTTCTCAGACCGGTCTCCTGTTTTTTAACCCGAGGAGGTTGAGCTGGAGCAGGATACATCATTCGAGGAGCATCCTAGCAGGATTTTTGATCATAGTGAAAAGGTACTCCATGGATGGTCTGTACTTCTAGTACAGGTGTTATGGCAACACGACCGTGCACAGGACGAGATGTTGGAGAGGGAGGCCGATATGCAATAACAGTGGCCAGAGTTGTTTGTGGTTTCTTCTTCGACACCATGTTAGGGAAATTCAATGAAAAATTTCATTAATGGGGGATGTTTTTACAAACCTAGATCTTCCTTTCAAGTATCGTTTTCCTTTTCTAGTTGTTTTTGGGGAAAAAAGGAAAATCTGGAAATTTTTAATGTACACGCTGTGTACATTATTAGTACACACCATATACATTGATGCCACTAGAAGCTATGTACTAGTCGTGTCATGGCCATAGACTAGGCCATGTAAGGGTGTCTTGGAGGCTGCCTAATGCAGAGTATGGAAAAGGCATGTTCACACTATGTACTCCTAATGTACATGTAGTGTATTTTCCTTTTTTTCGTTAAACGGTCCAAGGTCACGTCCAATCCATATTTTCACATTCTTATTTTCCAAATTCCATCCAAAGAATCAGAGGAGGCCAAATCTTATTTGGGTGACCGATCCGTCACTTTTTTTCTGAATCAAACACTTTTGGTTCCAATAGAATCGCAGTACTGATCTCTTGGTTATTCCTTGGCCACGTTTCCTAATTCCTTCTCTTATGAGAGTTATCGTAGGTTTAACTTTTTAGTTGTTTTTGAAGATCTAATCCATTATAGGCCAATTAGCGAGATGAGGAACAAGTATATCGATCTCTGAGGATCGAGGTAGTTGGTTTGTTGTCTTACATTTACTGTCTTTGAGTTTATGGGAAAAAGTGCTGGATTCCCATGTTTCAGGTATATCGAGTTAGGGATTTTGGCCCTCTTGTTTAATTGACTTATATTTCTTATTATCTTAATGTTAATTGATAATAGTATATGCTTGTTTGCAGGTTTGAGGATTACCCAAAAGTTGATATACCTGTTTGGATGTTTATCACCATTTGTCATAGTTTTCCAGCAAGGCAAACCCTATTGCAATTGTTAGTTTGCTTGTTATAACTGATTACATGTGTTATCTGTTGTTTTGATGATTCTGATGCATCATATCTTTTATCCCAGTAGTTTCTAAACATACCTAGGGCAGCTGATAGTTTATTACGCATAACTGGACGGCTTAGGGCTATGAGAACCTGGTGTGGGAGACCAAAGAGGGAATATACCGGTTAGTGATTCCCTAGGGGGGCTGTTGGAATTACTTTCATATGTAGGACCTATAGGAATTCAACATTGTTCTTATTAAGAGTGTCATTAGTATACACAAGTTTTGAGACCACATGAGGAATTAGATGTAAGATCTTCCTTATAGAGTCTTTAGCTATCGTTGCAAGACCATAGGGGAATTGATGTGAGTGCTTCCCAGAGTGTCTGTGCCTTTTTATGTTTACTTGACTATAGGGGTCTTCTAGTTTGAGACACCCAGAGAGTCAGTGTGAATGTTTATTGTTTGGTTTGTTTATATGATTATACCAAAACAAACCACAATCATGGATCTATTGGCCTGCTTGTTTGTTTAGGTAGTATTTTGATTCCTGTTGTGTTACCTATTTACCTTGGAATAGAGAGCCTTGCTAGATTCCTTGGTTTTATAATTAAACGAATGAATTAATTGATAAATTAATGTGAATGGTAATTGGTAGGATTTTTTACTTGTGTACTCCTAGTTCATTACTCCATTTAATTTCATTACTTCTGCTCTATTACTCACTGACAGTAGGGCACATAACATGTGGTGGTTGCCTACTAGGATTCGTCTCACACCCTGTTTGGGTCCAGCTTTTTGGCCCAAACAGGTTATATGGTTGCAGGTTTGGATTGTGAATGTTGCCCTCCTACTTCAGGTACATGATTGCTGGTTGGAGCTCTAGAGAATAAGACCGAGATTTGGATTACGATGCTGTTGGAGTTAATCGTTAATTTTCATACATTGTTTCTCGGTTGTATGTGAACATTGTTGTTTATTTGATTCATTCCTTAGATACTTGTACCTTCTACATCATTATCATCATTAGTATATATTCATTGCTTCCGCTGTTCAGTTTCTGATATTTTATGCTATTTACTGCTTCCACTATTGACTGTTATTTCACCTCCCTTGTATACTTTACCAAATGAGGGCATAGTTTCTCCAATGAATCACCATGGCCCTCTCTGCTAGTCAACAACCTCTATCATTTGGGGAAATACTCTTGAGGTCATGTGGTGAACCGGGTATGAGGCACCAGTTGAGTGGCTCCGGATTCAGGTCGTTACAACAATATTACATATTGAGACTCCAATAATTATCTTAATTATATATAACATTGTATATAATCAATATATGTCCATTAAATGTGTTTTGGGCATGTTTTTAGATAATTTTTCCATTTAAGATTAGTGGTTAACCACTACGTAATCTCATTTTGTCTAAATCACTATAATAAAATTGTATAATTTTCACTAATTATTATTGTCAAAAATTAATGTAAAATTTTTATAAATTATATATTTTTATGATTAAACATATTTAAACCATTTTTCCAAATCCAAATATATTAATTTTTATAAACTATTAAAAAATTAACCTCACTTTCCCAATGGGAAAGTCTCTTTTTAAAGTAAAAATTATCATATGTTTGAAGTGTATTTGTATCTAAATTCTATATTAAATAGATTAAAATTTAATAAATTATAATATTTTATTTTTTATTATAATAATTGTGTTTAATAAACAATTTTAATAACTATTTAAGCATATGAATTATTTATATGGAAAGGTAATATTCAATTAAAATCTAGTATTTTTCACTATTAATAAAAAAATTTAATCATATACTAAAAATACCATAAATTAAAACTAACCTAATTTTGAAATTACTGTTTTAATATGTAAATTATTATTTTCATATAGAATTTTTAAAAATTAAAAAAATCACTTTTAAAACAAGTGTTCAGGAAAAGAATCCACTAAAAATATGTCATTTTATCCGTAAAATATGATTCGTTTTTATCTTATGATAATAAAATATATTAGATAAATGAATAAAATACTTGATTGAAAGTATTATATTTAAATTTAATTATAATAATTCTCTAAAATTAATTAATTTAAAATATTTTTGAAAAAATTCAATTGGAGTTCTATTTTTTTACTTATAATTTTTTTAATTTCTATATACCTTCTCACCAATGAAATATACTCAAATGATTTGTTTAGAAATTTAGCCAATCCATTTTAAACATGTCGCTAAATTTTTTGGTTTATAACTGTCATATTATGGAATTATATTAATACCATATTCTGTTTTGCTAAAACTCATTTATGCATGTAAAACAAGCTATTGAAGGCACTCGATATTGATTATAACAAAATCCAACATAGTGTTGTGAGTACCATACACTAATCTCATTATTATGTGTATTGTATTCTTAACATGGTTCAATATATAAATAATGATATACAAAGTTCAATATATTCTTATAACGCCCCAAACCTAGTTACCCAGAGTCAGTGCATTATTACGTAACATTGTCATGATCCCAAAAGATCAAGTCTCGAAAGATATATAAGTTTAGTAGCCTTGGAAACACTAGATACATTCATAAATGTTACATTACATCATAAAGTGAAAAAAAATAGTCTCCATATTCCACACTCATATCCCCTTGATACTATCCCTGCAGTTCAGTCATAAAATATTTCTTCACATCTTGGGAAAAATAAAACATAGAAATGGGTGAGCTCAGATGCTCAGTAAGGATAATAATATAGTGAAAACTTTTATAAATATACATAAACATTTAAGAAAATGTATAACTAAAACAAAATCCTTTTAATCTTGAACTTCAAAATAATATGGAAAAAATAAAATGAAATAATTCCATTTACTTATTCTCATTGATATTCTACTAGTCAAATAATCACATGCAATGTTAATAATAACTTTCATAATGATGGAATGTATAATTAAAGACTATCATAACCACATAGTCAAGGCCTTGTGCCAAGACAACAAATAAGATTTTGTCAAGGCCTTCTGCCAAGACCGTAGTTTGTCTCATGATGTCTACCGATGCATCGAGGAGCTATAGCGGGCTCCACCCATCACATACTAAGTCTAATGAATTCCTTATATGAAATGTTTTAAACATATCATAAACCATAACATAAATGTATCACATAAAACATGCATAATAGAAACCTAACATTTCCACATTTCAATCACAGGATATCAATACAACATATTGATATGATAAAACCATTTTCAATACCAAAATAAAAGAAAAGTAAAACATGGTATTTATTTTTCATTTTAAA
The DNA here is from genome assembly GCA_963277665.1 of Viscum album. Taxonomy (NCBI): domain Eukaryota; kingdom Viridiplantae; phylum Streptophyta; class Magnoliopsida; order Santalales; family Viscaceae; genus Viscum; species Viscum album. The sequence goes on from OY728165.1 coordinate 178,839,582, forward strand.
AAAAATTATGGCTTGTAGAGGAAGTCGAAAGTCAAATAATGGTCATGGCAGCGGAGAAGTCATTGTATCCACAAACATAAAACAAAAAAACATTACCTTTTTTCTTTCAGTAAACGCTTCATATAAAAAGATTCATTTTGAATAAATTTATAAGTCAAAGTGATTTATACACCGTATAAATGAATGTTGTGTATAAAACAAAATATGCCTCAATGAAAGGAGATTGAGACGATGTCCCTTACCTCGTGTACAAATTGACTCGATCATTATTTAATCTCATGAATAATAAACTAGAGTTAATATATACTTGCATAAGAACCTTTTTGATGTTCATTATTCCATTTATATCACTTATTACCATGTTATGAACATTATTATGTAATTTATGTAAATAACGTTCATTTTGTCGATCTTTGGTACTTGATTCAACAATAAACTTCTTATAATTACAAGTTGTTAGTGTGGTAAAATATCCATTATCTCTAGAATTATATTCATGATATATATATCATATATATCATATATATCTAGTATATGCATGCATTTATAATATTACATAACATTTAGAGGTAAGAAATGAAATGCACCGTTCATGGAGACGGTAAGCTGTACGTACGCATGAACGCTACTTTCATTTCTATTTCATGTTTAATTGAATGAAATAATAATGATATAAAAGTATATTATAATTCCATTATATTATCATAAAAAATATTTTTTACTTCATCCTTTATACGTCCCACATATGGCATTAACGATTCAAATCACATTGAGGGGGAGGTAGTCCACACTTCTTAAAATAAAATTATCACATTTACCCATAATGGAAGTCATAAAGGTATGACATAAATGAAAAATACATAACCATAAGGAAAAAATAAAAAAAATCATATATAATAATATTTTAATCATAATTTCCACCATGAGAGGTGTTAAAAGATGATTGAACAATCATCATTTCGTGAGGCAGTAAATCGCCACCCCCAGAAACAATATGTTATTTAACCATTACAAGAAGGTGTGTGTAAGTGTAAATAAAATAATTCTCATAACAATATACAAGTATATTGAGGATAATTTTGTTGTTACAAAATAAAAGAATAAAAAGAGTTTAGGGAGTTGGAGAAGAAAAATAAAACAAAACAGCATAAGAGAAGATATTACCTTAAAATCGGGTAACTCTTTTGGATTTGAGCCAACGGCTTCCTTGGTAAGACTTCTGCCCAAAGGGAGGTTTCTAGGAGTACTATAGGGATGTTGAGAGACTATTTGGACAGAGTTTGGCCGATCCAAACGTATTTTACAGTGCGAATAAGGTTGTAGAGGTGGGGTCCTTTTATAAGAGACGAGGATGGGCACTCTTGGAAAGTCATGAAATGTTACATTATTATGAAATGATTTTCGGATTTTAAAAGTACTAAAATGATATATTTATATGATAAGGTGATAAGGGTTTTGAATATACCCATCCAATAGACTTTAGACAAGTTTAAGCCTTAGATTTTAACTTATCTTTTAATTTTATATAAATCGTTTGTTAATGAATTAATCACTACATCATCATGGTGTCATAAATAAGATTATTTATATAATGTATAAATATTATAAAACATTTTCCATGATGTAGGAAATATTTTTATCTTCACAATGAATATTTATAGTTGAAAAGATAACTTATATAACCCCATGTAATAATTTTTTTAGTAAAACAACACATGTTTGTGATAATTTTATTTTTACTTTAAATAAAAATATATAAATGTTATTTTCTTACCCTAGTGGCTCCATGGGGTCCCCAAGTTGACCCATGGATTTTTTTGGTCGTAAATGACTCATCTAATAAGAGTAGGACAATTTTATAGGTAATTTCATATTATTATAACATTATATTTATCTTAAATTACACTAATTACCTTTAATCGCGATTAATCGAACTTAATAGTTACTATTCACCAAAAATTATTTTAATCCCATTGAACCACATTTTACTTCATAATGACAATGATGTATGTCGTATTTTTTAAATTAAATCAAAGAGGTGGTAAAATTTCATTTAAACGAAAAATTAGTTTTTTAACTACCTCTTAGTGGTTTCACTATTCATCAAAAAATTGAAGTTTCACAGAACAATTCCAAAAATCCACCCTAAGATATAATTGATATTCCAAATTCAAAAATGATGTCTATTTTAAAAAATTCAAAACATATATGTTTCATTAAGTAATTATATAATTAATTCACGTTGTCAAAACAAATAGCTGTTTTTTAGAAACAATATCAATCAAAATATTAACAATTGTTTCTGTCCAATTTCAAAGTGAAATTAACTCTAATGTCCAACATTGGATAAAATGGTAAAATTATATTCTAATTATACTTTGAAACCACTAAATAGTATAATTTATCACTATAAATTATTTTTATTAAATTATTTTTAAGTATTTTTCATTATTCATCAAAAATTGGAGGTTCTCCGAAAAATACCAAAAATTCAATATAGGCAAATTTTGATATTCCGAATCCAAATATGATGTCCATTCTAAAATATAAAATTTATATAATTTCAAAAAGTTGGTATTAATATTTATAACAGCTACTTTTATTGGTCTCAGTGTGTTAGAATTTGAGGTGGCATATAACACATGATGCTCTATTATTCAAAGAGAAGCGTACAATGAATGTTTGGGGTGTTACATTCTCCCCTCCTTCAAATAATTTCTTCCTCAAAATTTCTTGAATATTAATGCATAAAAAAATTAGTGGTTCTTAATCATATGTTCCTCGGGTTCCCACGTTGCCTCTTCCATCTTATGGTTCCTCCATAGAACTTTTACCAGACAAGTCGTCCGGTTTCTCAGCACTTGTTATCTCGTATCCAGAATCCTGACAGGCTCCTTGCAATAAGACAGATCAGATTCTGTTCTAATTCCACATAGGTGAGTACATGCATTGGGTCAGGCATGTGTTTGCTCAATAGTTATACGTAGAACACATCGTGGGCATTAGAGATACTTGAAGGCATTTCCAAATGGTAATCTATAGACCCAATTCATTCTAGAATTTATAATGGTATGATGTACCTGTGACTTAATTTTCCCTTCTTACCGAATCGTATAACTCCCTTCCATGGAGATACCTTCATGAAAAAAAGATCTTCTACCTGAAATTCCAAATCATTCCTTTGGTTATCAGCATATCTCTTCTGCCTACTTTGAGCTGCTTTGATGTGGTTTTGGATTACCTTCACCTTTTCCATCGTTTTCTCAACAAGTTCTGGGCCTGTATGTTTTCGTTCACCAACATCATCCCAATAGGTTGGTGTGCGAATACTCTTTCTGTAGAAAACTTCATATGGTGCCATCCAAATTCTATAATGGTAGCTGTTATTATAGGAAAATTCTACCAGAGGTAAATATTGATCCCACATTCCCTAAAATTCAAGTGAGCATGATATAAACATTTCTTCTAAGGTTTGAATAGTCCGTTGTGATTGTCAATTTGTTTGAGGGTGGTAAGCAGTTCTCAAATGAAGATAACTGTCCAGGGATTTCTAAAGACATTTCCAAAATCGTGATGTAAAACGGGTATCAGGATCTGAAACAATCGATAGGGGTACTCCATGATGTCTTACAACTTCGTTAATATAGAGTCTTGCTAAACATTCAAGTGGTAAATCTTTTCATATAGAAAGAAAATGTTCTGACTTGGTAAAATGACCAACAATGACCCATATTACATCATTTCTTCTAGGAGTCTTTGGTAGTCCCATGACAAATTCCATCATAATATTATCCCATTTCCACTCTTGTATGGGAAGAGGTTTTATAAATCCTCCATGAAGTTACCTCCCAGCTTTCTCTAATTGAAAAACCATGCATCATGACACAAAATCAGCAATCTCCCTCTTTATGTTGTCCCACCAAAAATGTTCCTTCAAATCAATGTACATCATAGTGCTACCAGGGTTTAAAGAGAAATTGGAACTATGAGCATCATCCAAAAATTCTCTTTTTAGACCAGCTATATTGGGAACACAAAGTCTCTTCCCAAATTTTACAATTCCTTCTTCATTCACAAAGTCACTCAATCTCCCATATTTCATAGCTTTAATCTTCTTTTGAAACACGTCATCATCGGTCTGAGAACTCTTAATCCTTTCTAGTAAGTATGGTTTAGAAACCATTTGAAAAAAGCAATGATGTGTCACCTTCCATAGTTATTCCCATGTCCATCTTCACTAGATCCATGAAAATAGGTTCCCTTTCAATTCTCATATTGTTCAAAACTCCATGATCTTTTCTGCTCAAATCACCTTACTCGTATGGAGCACCAGCTCCACTGTAATTATCTTGAGCAGGAGGGAAATCCCTATATTGGGTGAGTGCATTGATACGGTTTTCATTCCTTCCACTATGTGCCATTTCTAAACAATGGAAAAAACTAGATCAGTTTATGAATCAAAATACATAATTCCATACTTGAAAAACACTTAACATAAATTGAATAGTTTAAGGATATAATCCATAGTCATAAAAATGTTTTCATTGAGTAAGTATATAATCATAAACCCTTCATAATGTTTTGTAAAGAAAATGGTAATTATTATAAGCATATCCCTCGGGAGTGTCGTAACCAAGAGTGCAGCATGGCCAGTTGTCGTGCACCAGTTCCCATTCGAGTCTAGCTCATAGCGGTGTTTTTGGGTTTTACCCCTAGATACTTCTGTTCTAGAGCCACCTCTACCTGATCGTATCCAGACTAGGATATATTCCTCGATAAAACTCACAAAATCTCTATAACACCATAATTCTAGGAAGTTCTTCTATACTAATCCTCAAAGTCCATATTAGGGCTATGTGCTCTAATCAGTGTTTTTCTAATTCTAGCTTCCATGGTTTGTAATAAGTTGCCTCTAATACCAATTATATCACCCCATCCCCAGTTACCTAGAGTCAGTGCATTATTACATAACATTGTCATGATCACAAAAGATCATGTCTTGAATGACCAATTAGTTTAGTATCCTTGGAAACACTAGATACATCTATAAATGTTACATTACATCATAAAGTGAAAAATCACAATAACATAGTCTCCATATTCCACACTCATATCCCCTTCAGACTATCCCTGTAGGTCAGTCAAAAAATATTTCTTCACATCCTGGGAAAAATAAAACATAGAAAGGGGTGATCTCAGATTCTCAGTAAGGATAACAATATAGTGAAAACTTTCATAAATAAACATAAACATTTAAGGCAATGTATAACTAAAACAGAAGCTTTTTAAAATTGAACTTCAGCATAATATAGAAAAAATTAAATAAAATAATGCCATTTACATATTCATATGGATATTGTACTAGTCGAATAATCTCATACAATATCGACAACCACTTTCATAATGATGGAATGGATAATGATAGACGATCATAAGCACATAGTCAAGGCCTTGTTCAAAGACTACAAATAAGATTTTTTCAAGGCCTTGTGCCAAGACACTAGTTTGTCTCATGAGACTTACCAATGCATCGATGAGCTATAGCGGGATCCACCCGTTATATACTATGTTCAATGTATTTCTTATATGAAAAGGTTTAAACATATCACAAACTATAACATAATCGTATCAAATAAACCATGCATAATTGAAACATAACATTTCCACATTTAAATCACAAGATATCAATACAAAATATTGATATGATAAAACCATTTTCAATACCAAAATAAAATAAAATTAAAACTTGGTATTTATTTTTCATTTTAAAAAAATTATAGCTTGTAGAGGAAGCCGAAACTCAAATAATGGCCACAGCGGCGTAGATGTCGTTGTCGCTGCATACGTAATACAAAAAAACATTCCCTTTTTGTCATTTAGTAAAATGCTTCATATAAAATTATTAATTTCTCATAAACATAAAAGACTAAAGGGTTTATACACCGTATAGATGAATGTTGTCTATAAAAAAAGTATTCCTTAATGAATGGAAATTGAGAAGAAGTCCCTTACCTCATGTCCGACATGACTCGATCATTCATTTATCTCCGGAATAATAAACTAGAGTTAATTTCTACTTGGTCAAGAACATTTTTCAAGTTAATTATTCCTTTTATATAACATATTACCATGTTATGAACATTATGTAGTCATTTAATTTAATAACGGTCGTTTTGTCGATCATTGGTACTTGAGTCAACAATTAACTTCTTATAATTACAAGATGTTCATGTGGTAAAATATCCATTATCTCCAAAATTATATTAATGAACTAGATATCATATATATCTTATATATCCAGTATATTCCTGAATTTATAATATTATATAACATTTAGAGGTAAGAAATGAAATGCACCATTCATGGAGACGGTATGATGTACGTACGATTGAACGCTACATTCATTTCTATTTTGTATTTAATTTCATGAAATCATAATGATATAAATGTATATTATAATTCCAGTATAATATCATATATAATATTATTTAATCCATCCTTTATATATCCCACATACGGCATTAATTACTCAAATAACTTTTAGGGGGTGGTAGTCCGCACATCCTAAAATGAAATTATCACGTTTACCCATAATGGAAATCATATAGGTATGAAATAAATGAAAAATACAGAAGCATAAGGAAAAAATAAACATAATATATATAATATATAAAAATAGTGTCATCATAATGGCTACAATGAGAGGTGTTAAAAGAATATTGAACAATCATCATTTTGTGAGGCAGTAATTCGCCACCCACAGAAACAATATGTTTTTTAACCATTAGACGAAGGTGTGTGTAAGTGTAAATAAAAAAATTCTGATAAAAAATCCTAGTATATTATGGATACTATTTTTGATACAAAATAAATTAATAAAAAGAGGGTAGGGGGTTGGATATGCAAAATAAAACAAAACAACATAAGAGAAGACATTACCTTAAAATCGGGTAACTATTATTGATTTGAGCCAAAGGCTTCCTTGGGAAGACTTCTACCCAAAGTGAGGCTTCCGGGAGTAAGAGAGAGAAGTTGAGAGAGTATTTTGTTAGATTTTCTCCAAGACAAATGGCTCTGAAGGTGTGAATAATGTGGAAGAGGAAGGGGGCCTTTTATAAGAGGAGAGGAGGGGCACTCTTGGAAAGTCATGAAATGTTACATTATTATGAAATGATTTTCGGATTTTAAAGGTCCCAAAATGATATATTTAGAGGATAATGTGATAAGGGTTCGAAATACACCCATACAATAGGTTTTATACAATTTTAAGTCTTATATTTTACCTTATCATTTCATTTTATTTAAATCATTCATTAATGAGTTAATCACTGCATCATCACGGTGTAAAAAATAAGTTTATTTATATAATATCTAAAAATTATAAAAAAATTACCATGATTTAGGAAATATATTTAGAATTCCAATGAATATTTATAGTCTAAATCTTAACTTATATAACCCCGTGTAATACATTTTTTAGTAAAACAACACATGTTTGTGACAATTTTATTTTTACTTTAAATAAAATGTTATTAATGTCATTTTCATACCCAAGTGGCTCCATGGGGTCCCCATGTTGACCTATGGACTTTCTTTGTTGATCATGACTCATCCAATAAGGGTAGTACAAGTGTAAAGGTAATTTCAAATTATTATAACATTATGTTTACCTTAAATTACACTAATTACCTTTAATCGCGATTAATAGAACTTAAAAGTTAATATTAACAAAAAATTATTTTAATCCCATTGAATCAACATTTACTTCCTAATGACAATGATTTATGTCAGATTTTTGAAATTCAAATCACAGAGGTGGTAAAATATCAATTAACTAAAAAATTCGTTTTTTAACTACCACTTAGTGGTTTCACTATTCATCAAAAATTGATGTTTCTCAGAACAATACCAAAAATCCACCCTAAGATATAATTGATATTCTAAATTCAAAAATGATGTCTATTTTACAAAATTCTAAACATATAAGTTGCATTAATTATTTTTGTAATTAATTCCCGTTGTCAAAGCAAATTTCGTGTTTTTATGAAACAATATCAATCAAATGATTGACAATTGTTTATGTCCAATTTCAATGGGAAATTAAATATAATGTCCACCATTGGATAAAATGGGAAAATTATATTCTAATTATACATTAAAACAACTCAATAGTATATTTTATCACTAAAAATTATTTTGATTAAAAATATTGTTTTTAAGTATTTTTCACTAATCATCGAAAATGGGAAGTTCTCGGAAAAATACAAAAAATTCAACGTAGGATAATTTCGATATTCTAAATCCAAAAATGAAGTCCATTCTGAAATATAAAATTTATATAATTTCAAAAAGTGGTTATTACTATTCATAACGGATTCTTTGATTGGTTGCGGTGTGTTAGAACTCGAGGTTGCGTACAACACACGCTGCTCTATTATACAAAGAGAAATGTACCATGGAAGCTTGGGGTGTTACAATTCTAGTCGAAATATATTAATATATAATATAGAGTCACATTCTACCTAATATAAATAAATTACATCCTCTCTATTAAAACATGATCTCTATAATCTAGTGGTTGATATTTGAAATTATTGTTGTTAAAAACCCTTCATCATAAATACGGTTATGGAATCTTCTTTTAAATAATATGGAAAAATGGTATACTTTCCACATGACTATGATTTCTAATATGATAATTTTAGTGAACAAATGGACATGGGGGAATATATTACTATCATTTTCTTATGAGGGGTGATAAATAACATGTTCAGATTAAATTTTACAATCATTAAACCATAATCCAAAAGGCATTAATATGGTAATTTATATTACTAGAAACGGGGATAATAAGAATACCTTTTTGTTTTCATGATCCTTTTTCTAATGTTGATTAACATTCATAATTATAATATATATATATATTTTAATAATTTCTCATAAAAAATAACAATATCATATTTTGGTTCTACAAAGATGAATTTCTATTTCATCTTTTATTATAGGTTGAATCTTATCATGAAATAATAAATTATTATCTAAAAATATTATCATGATATAAAAATAAACCATTTAAAAAATGGTTATCCTTATGAAAAATTTCAAATATAATGATCTAAAACAATACAAATTTTGTTCCTGAATTTCATAAATTATGTTTACATATATATCTTGAACAATATGAATAATATATTATTCATCATAGAGAAAAAAAATTTAAAAACCAAATAAATGTATCACTTGAATCATGGAAATAATTTTAATTGAAAATAATCTCATTAAAAACATTGCATGTTTCCATATTTCTTGATAAAAAATTCGACTATTGTGAATACTTCTTAAATTCCAATATTATGAAATCTACATCAATGATATCAAAGAAAAATTCTTCTACAAAGGATTAAACAGTACAAATGTAGTCGTTACAATATAATTTAAATACCCATATTAATAATTTCATTATCCTAACTAAATTAATTAAAAATGTGAATATTTTAATATTTTTAATTCTTTCAAATATATATTTCAAAAAATGTTCAACTATCCACAAAATATCTATTCTTGGTACCATTAATCAAATTTTATGAAACCCATAAGGAAATAGTATAGAAAAAAAATAATTTCTCAATTAATAATTCTTATTAATAATACATAATAAAAAATAAATTAATAACATAAATATTTAATCCCAACACAAGAATACTAATCAATCATCATTTTATTTTGTATCACCATAAGCATGGATATGATCTTTTATCCACTTTTGAGGTATATTATTTTGAATCTTGATAGAATGATTTTTGTAGTGTCCTGTATATCTGTTTTCAAAACACATTAAAATGGTAAATTTTTTTCTTACACATTCAATCACAATAATGGTTTTCTTTTCTTCATCATATTTATAAGTCCTTGATTCCTATCTTGAATTTCTGAGGCTGATTCTATCTAAATTTATCACATGCAGTTAATTTTTTTTCTATTCATTCATTTATCAGAATTTTCCCCAATAGTATACTTATTATTTTACCTTCAATAAAACCAATAATACATATCTTATTAATTAATAATCATTTTGGAACATTATATTATGTCATCATATGAAGTGAATATTTTGTAGATTAGTTCCTTTAGAAATATTTTCTAATGACCTTCAGTGAAAATATCAATCTAACTCATTTGATTATGTGCATTGGTGTGGTTCCCAATTCTTATTATAGCATCCATTTCTAAATGAGGACATATAATAAGGGATGTTATTAAATTATGAATTTTAATTCAATATTTAGAGTCCCAAAATATTAAAATAATTAACATAAAATATCATAAAAATACTAATGGTTTCATTTGTGATATCTCTATTTCCAAATCAATCATATTTGTTTGCAATTAAAATTTGAATTATCTTTCACATATCCCCTAGGAGTGTTTTACTATGTTACAAGTAATGCTATTTTTCATGAACTATCTTAGGATTGATTCTAGCCAAATGCAACATTTTTTGATTTAATTCACCTAGATACATATTTTCTATAAACACACCAAATTATAGTATCCAAAATGTGGTTTATTTCAAAAAATATATTCTAAATATTATCTAAACAACTGAATTTTCTTCTATAACAATACTCAATGTCTACAATTGGGTTATTTTCCGTAATTTTTATTTTCATAAATAAGATCTAATGGTTTATACTAAATTGACCTCTGATCCCAAACATAATTACCCCAACCCTTGCAGCCAAGAGACATTGTCATTAATAAATTACATTGGAATAGTCAGAAGGGTTGATTTCTCAATTACCATGTAGTTTTTAAGTCTTTTACAATCACATTACATATATTATTATAATATTAAATGTGAAAATTTAATATAAAACATAATAAATATAAATAAATAAAAAATCATTAACCATGAAAACTCAATCAACTATGTCGTCTTTATAGTATGGGGAAAGAAAAAAATAAGGGTTAGATGAATGGCTAGGAAAAGGTAATATATAGTAAAATAAAACCTGAATAAAAAAAATAATTAAATTTAGAGTATTGAGAAATTAGATTATTTTCCACCTAAGAATATGGATAATGAATGATAAATATCGAAAGTTAATTAATTAAAATAACAATACATTTAATCTATATACTGAAAATGAAATTAATCCATATGTAATTTCTTCATATAAGCTATTGTGTATTAGTAATTTCTAAATTTAAATTAATTACAAGATAAAATATTAGATTTCATGTTTGTGAGGAAAAAATAACAGTTACAATCAAGACCATTCAAAAGATGCTATAAAACATATCAAGTAGAAAACTATATTATTTAACCAACTAATTCCAATAATCACACTTCTAATTAATTAGGGGGATTACATCAAATGGTCACCATCCCATATCATACATTTCAAAAGAATTATTTATATTAAATAAATAATTTAATACATGAACATTGTGCCATATCATCACGTATATCTTTTGAGAAAAAAATATATTTATCAATATTTCTATAGTTATTCAAAAAACATTCAATGTAAAAAAGGAATCAAGAAATGGTAAATGGTTTCGGACGTGATCATATCTATCATATAATAATACATAATTTAATTATATTAGTACAATCTCGTGAAAAATTATTTCAATAAATTAATTGATGCCAAATCCAATCAACAATTACAAAAAAATAGTTAGATTTCAGAATAAATTCTACCACTTGCTACAATAAAGTAAAATAAAATTGTATGATTGAATTCAATTTGTAATATAAAATACCATTAATTATGAATTAATCAAGGTTACAAAAGTATAAATGGTACAATATACACAAAATAAAAGTGGATTGATTCATAATAACAAATAATTATCAATGAAATGTACATTAATATGAAATCCATTACCATACGCTTACTTTTGATATAACGGTGTTTAATATCCTTGTATAGTCTTTTTTAAAATTTTATTTAATAATAATTGAACCATATTAATATTTATGAAACATATTTGACTATTTTATAACATTTAATTACACTTTCGTTAATATTATTCCATTACTTTCGTTGTTTTAGGTATTAATTTCCATGTTTTTATGTATGCTTTGACTTGTTTTTCATTACCCTTACATAGATCATGATTTAATTATCTCAAGAAGGTAGAATAAGATCTAAATATCATATATATTAAAACTTTATTTATATATATTAATCCATTTTTTAACATAATAAATGTAATACATCGTTCATTGATACGGTATACTATACAAATTCAGGGATATTCCTTCTGTACACTTATCATATTGAAAGATACAGAATAAGATGATATATATGATTTATTAAATTTCTGTATAATATTCATGACACATATAGAATATATGTTTTTAGAAAACATAGTTAATTCATTTCATGTATAACATGAATGAATCTCGTCACATTGAGGATGTGGTAGTTCATACATCCACAAAAGATGTCATCATATTTCCACAAAATTGATATCATTATGGTATATGTTATATAAATATCCTAAAAAATACAATATAAATTTCTTATGTATAATATAGAAATGAAATTTCAATTATTATTCCCAAAAATTAATGTTGGTAATCGAATAAAGAATGACATTAGTTCATGAGGATGTAGTCCCCATTACACATGAATGATGATTGTGTATCCAATTTGGTCGTAGTGTGTGTGAGTGTAGTTTGATACCTTAAAATAAAAACATATAAGATTATATAATATACTTATTTCATTACATAATAAAAATGTAAAATAAAATAAATGGGTCTTCAGATTAAATAAAATGGTGATGTTTTTTCTTGAACGTTACATGTTCTTCTGGTAACTCCTCTGGCTTTTTACAAATGGAATTCCATGGTTAGATTTATGGAAAAAAATTGGATTAAAGGATTCATGTATGGCTGTCTACAGCATAATTTTTCAATGGGTTTTTGACAAAAAATTTATGACATATGCGTGGAATGTGTGTGAGTGAGTACCCTTTTATATGGAAATTGAGGGGAAAAAATGAAAATACAAAAAATGTAAACAATATAATGGGGTTTCCATTACATCATGGTCCTCCTATAAATAATTAAATTAGATAAAATATTATATATGCATGAAAATGGATTTACAGTTGGTTTTTTGTAAATTTTCTTGGCCATATATCCCCTTATGATTATTGATTAACCATTATATAAACAATTTATTAACTGAATGGCTGTAATTTATTTTAATTGTATTCCCTAATTTTTTCGATAAAAAAATAATTTTTCCATATAAATAATTTTGAATTATTCAAATTAATAATATGGTATCATTTCATCCCAATTCAAATAAAAGATGTTGCAAAAAATAATTAAAAATAAATCCCATATACTGGATGAGAAAGAGTGTTTTAATATAAAAATATTCGAAATATTGAGGTGTATTTAAATATAAATTCAATGTGAAATTGATTTCAATGAACTAAATTTGATTAATTTATATCTAAGTTAACTAATTATCCCTTAATACCAAGTCAAATCATTGTCTAACTCCGTATATTATTTTGATGAAAATGTCGTATTCAATTAAAATCAAGTATTTTTCATTAATCATGAAAAAATTAAATTTCTAATAAAAATACAAATAATTCATTCTAAATTAATTTTCACATTAATATTTATATTATACAGTATATGATTCAATGAATATTATATAAAATTCTAAAATTTTAGTTTTAAATCAAGTGCTCCATTAAATATTTTATAATTTACCTTTAGAAAAATATATATTTTTATGCAAATTGTTGGATTTTCTTGTATATTTTGAAAAATAAATATTTTAGGCCTGAAAAAATATTTAATTGAATATATTATCTAAAAATTTCAATAATTTAATTAAAAAATATTAATTAACAGTATATATTATTTTAAAAATCCATTGGCATATAAAAAGTACTCATTTATAATTATAGTCATCATTCATATCTAATTAATTGGTCACCAAAAAATTATATAAACATATAAAATATTTTTTTCCATATTTAAATAATCCATTACATAAATTAAATTAAAATATCTACTTGATAACTATAATATTAAATAATTATTTAAATTTTATTGTATAGTTTACTAAAACAGGGACATACATGTTACACATGTTATTGAAAGAAATTTTTATTATTAATAACACAATAAAATATTTTGTTGCATAAACTACAATCTAATTATAGGGATACATGTAGTGTAAGATTAAATATTTTTTTTATAATTAAAAGTAGAAGATGATTTATTTTAAATTTAAATTATTTTAAGGTCTAGTGGTGTCACATGTATGTTTTTATTGAATATGTTATTAAAGGTAAGAAGAATAGGAATGAGGCATTGAATATATGATTAAAATGGACGAAATTATTTATTCTGTCATTGTGGATTTATACGTTGATATTCCAATTAATTTTTTGATTATTTTGATGATTTTTTCAGAAGATCCAATCTCATATGATTATTCATATTGAATTACTTGACTATCATTTATTCCTTCAATATTAATGTAAATATATTTAGAAAATGGAATTCATTTTATTTACTAAACATTACATATTGATTATTACTTATTTATTCATAACATCTATTGTATGGTGACCCTTACTAAGCATGTTATCTCTCCCCATTCATTCATTTTATAATCCTTGGGAATCTAAAAAGTGTTTTCTGATTTATTTTCAAGTATGTTCTATGTGAAATAATTGTTTTTTAAAATAGAATACTATATTGTATTTTTTCCATTCATATTTATTTGAAATTAATTTTGGTTTATTTTTTCCAATGATACAAAAATATTTTCCATTTGGAATATGTATATTGTATATATTTCCAACATACTAATGTATATACTGACTCTGGGATACTAGGGATATGGTATATAAAATTGTAATTAGATAATGTTTAAATGAAAAATCATAACTATATTTAGGGAAACATATATTACAGAACATAACCCTATTAATGACATTAATTATAAGTCTATGTATTGGATTAAATCAAAGAGTTTTGTAAATGTTTTAATAAAATGTTTTCAGTATAAATACATCTCTATCGTGATACTATAATGCGACATGGTTCTGGAACTGATTTACCATGTGGTTAAAAGTCTAAAAAAGAAGTATCTGGCTATACTCAAATAGTTACTAGTACTTTATATTGGGGATTACTATACACCTAATTAAAATATTATAGAGGATACTCTTAGGATATATGGCATTTTCATTCCAAATTATAGTAAAAGAATTTGAGATAATGATATCTCCAATGACACATTGTTTATGAAGTTGATATATCTATATATAAATTAATATTAGGCCACTTAATGATTAAATATCCTCCATCATTTTATTGGAATACAAATAAACTTTTAACTAAGTATTGAATATGTTAAGTATAGAATATATTTTTCACTCTAGGAATTACATAAAAGGAGAATGGTATCATATATATTTATCATATCATTGGAGATGCAGATCAAGTGTGGTAACTAATCCAAAACACTGAGGATGAAGATGAAATAAAAAACATAGAACTGGAAGATTTCAATGCACTCTTACTGGAAAATTACTTACTTATAGAGAATCATGTGGATATCATAATACACATATTGAATATAATATAGAATGATTAAAAACGATATATATATTTGTGAAGAAGAAATTTCATGTATATAAATAAATTCAATGAAATATGTAAGTAATCCATAGATCATTATTGAAAAAAACATTTACATGGTCCAGGATAGGATAAATGGATGCATCATGAAATACAAAATGCACATCCTCTCATTTGGAGGTAGAATCACATTAGTTTATAGTTTTTTTACATCCATCCCTATTCATGTTATGTCGGATCTCAAGGATCCGTATAGATCGTCTATAGAAATGAATATAATTTATAAATTTTATTTTCGTATTCATTATTTGAGGGTAAAAATCATTGGACCTTTAGGATAATAAAGTCTAGACTACTTATGGGGTTGCAATAAATGTTATGAATTTTTATACTACTATGCAGTTCTTACAAGAAAACATGGAACAAGAGATTATTGAATGTAGTAAACTTTTTTGAGGATTTATTCTGAAAATTTATGAATTATATATTGGAATGAAGAGAGGGAATACATCATCCCATAAAATAATTATCAATCCCAACATCATGAATCTCTATCCTCACACCTGGTGGATTATGGGAAGGGGGAGATAAATTTATGGTAGTACAATTTGGTTGGAACAAAACTCAGTTTTCCCAAATGTATAACCATGGATATTATTTGAAACCAAGATTGTATTTACCCAATATTAATCAAGGTGGACCTAGATAGTGATCAGCCTGAAACTTTTGATCTATATGGGAATAACATAGAAATGTATATATGTGTTTTTATTAGATTATGTTTTAGATTTTATGTGAGGGACTGCAAAAGAATGTCACTAAACCAGAAATTTGTGGGATGTTGGGGAGATCCCTTATGGTTTATGGAAACTCCTTCAAGATTAAATTTTATCACACAGAATGTTAGGAACCTATCACTCCCCATGGAAGACATCATAATGCAGTTTGGAATGCATTTAGCTTCATGGTCCTCTAATTTCAATGCCTGGCTGGAAGATAACATGAGTAATATTATCAAGGAATGTGATATGGTGTAAACCATTTTGAAATCCAACAAAACATTAAATGGATAATGTGTATTGGTAATCATAGTTTCTGTAATGGTACAGACCCCACTTGGACATTACTTATCCAAAGCATAGCTCCACCAAAATGGTGGCAACGCTCATGGTAGCACCGTGAGGGTGGCACCGGTCATAGTGTCACCAATCATGGTGGCAACGTGATGGTCGCACCAGTCACGGTTGCACCGTAAGGGTGACACCATGATGGTGGCAGCATGTCCTCACTGAGACCTTTGTTCATTTTCCAGTCCCAAACTTTTCTGCTCCCACAATGTATCTTTTGACGTAAATTATTTTTAATAACCTTTTTAAAGTCATTAAAAGCCTATAATTAATTTCAAAAAATCCTGGGAAGCCTCCCCAATGGGGGCGTGTATTAAATAACACCTTAATATCATTGTGTGTAACTGCCCTCCCGCATAGGAAACCACGATCTGACTTTCCAGACATTCAAAATTCTATATCTCATTACAGTAGGATCTCCTCTTTATATCTCCCGATAGAGATTCTTCCTTTTTTTATTCTCAGCTGGATTTCTTTCTTCTTCTTGGTGCGCCTGGAGTCCCTCCCTCTCGAGGCTTGTGGTGCGCCTGTGCTGGAGATTTATTCTTGTTCAAGGAGTCCCCGAAATTCCTCCCCTGCAAGTTGTGCAACCTCTCTACATGGCACGTGGAGGTGAAAATCAATCCTTGATCAACCAAGTTGGGTTTTTCCTTCGTCACTCCTTTTTGTGTATCATGTGGGGTGGGTACGCTACTATTTCTATGGGGTGGATGAAACCAAACCTTAAAAAAGATAATAAACTGAAAGTTAATGGATGATGGGGTGAGTTAGACATTTCTGGTATATTCTTTTGTGTTGCAATGTGATTGGGAACTGTTTGGTCTTATGATGGCTGAAAGTTGTGGTTGTTGGTTCTCTTTCTTCGCACACAAATGAACCCTTGCATTCAGTGATGATTTAATTATTGTAATCAGGAAAATGGTTAATCACTTAAACTCGGCAGGTTAAATGGATGTTCAGTAAAACAAGAATCCATGTGTGACCACCTTGGTTAAAAAATAGAATGAATAACCTAATGAAAGATGTGCTTTAACCTTTAAGTTCCTACTCTGTTATGGTAGTAGGTGTGTTGTTCTTCTTGGTGCTTACGAGGTTACATGGATGGTGGTGGGATCCCCTGTTGTTGAATAGTTGTCGGTTGTGGTTTGGGAGCCATGTGGGGCTATATCTTGAGGTTTTCTTTGGTTCCAGTACTTCAAGGAATCACACATGATCCCTTTGTTGTTGGGACTTTACAAGAGAACCGGGTGCGAATTCTTAAATTGTTATTTGTATGTTTCTCTTTCCATGGTTTGTGGTTATTCCTCAAAGTTTCCCAGTAGTGTATAATTATCCTAATGGAATCACATGAATGTGAAAACAAGAATGGTTAAAATGGGGAATTGGTTTTGGGAATGAGTTGTGGCATGGTTTTGATTGATGTGTTGTTCTTTTATGAATGAATAGTAATGAGGGTGTTTGTTCTTAGGTTTTGAAACCCTAGGTTGGTATGAGTTCTTGTTACCTATCCATGTATATCTGTAGTTTTTACATTTCTTATTCGCATCCCACCCAAGTTGAGAGCTTAGTGCCGAACACCACTATTTTATGGGGGACGGTGTTTTCTCCAACACTACTATGAGTGGCTGGTTATTAGCTAATTTTATACACCCTTTCATGAATAGCCCAAAAATCATCTGGTAGGCTGTGATGGCCTGAAGTCCATTATTAGCCCAAGAATCTTCGGGTAGGGTAGTGTGGTGTTTGGCCCAGGTGTTTACGGGTAGGTTGATTGCCAAGTATCTTCGGGATGAGGCCGAGGTTTCTTCCACGTTGAAGGCTGAGAAGAGAAATGAGCTACTCTCCCTCTAATAGGGGAGCATGTCAGTAAGAGAGTTGGGGATCAAGATAAAGGATCTCCTCCACTTTGCTTTGGACCGCTTTGAGGATAAGGAGTCTCGGGAGAGACGTTTAGAGGAGGCGCTTCAGCCTTCTCTCCAGTATGATGTTACTCCCTTATCCCTACCAACGTACATGGAGGTCCAAAAGAAGGATGGAGTGGTGGAGAGGTTGCACATGCTAGGACATGTATCATGAGAGGTAATCCAGTTGGTTTCGTCAAAGGGGAATGTCGTTAGCAGCAGGCCTCCAGCATCCGGTTCCTCTTGGTTCCGACAAGTAGGGAGCATGCCTCATCAGTTCCAATTCCGATCTCCGGACCCTTGCCCTTTCCTTTTGGGCTCAGAGCCTAGATTAATCATCTGTGGAAGCCATGGACACCTTCATAATCAGTGCCCGGACAATTTACAATACGGTAGGGGTGGGAAGGTTCAGTGCCCACCTCAGCAGCTGCAGTTTCCAGCTATGTCCTTTCAGTAGCAACAGTAGGGTCAGAGTGATCCCACTCCTCCAAGGACAGATGTTGCAGGGGGGAGTCCGACCTCAGGGTGCTCCTTAGGTACCTAGACAAGAATGTGTTCAGGTAGGTAGCCGACAGTCGAGACGTAGAGGAGCTGGGCGTGGGAAATTGCACATTGCAGGGGCATTAGTTCCAGCAGGGCCGGAGCTCGTTCGAGGTACGATCATCTTGTTTAGTACCCTTTCTTATGCCTTGTTTGATACAGGAGATTCGCACACTTAGGTTTCACCCAGTCTATCTCGTGCTTTGGGTTTAGATGCTGGGAGACTTCTAGTTCCCCTGGTGCTGAGCACGCCAGCTGGAGGTAAGACCGACTTGTTTTATGTCTTTCGGGGTTGTAGACTGATGATAGGGCCACATCAGTCAGCCATGGATCTTCTACTGTTGCAGATACATCCATACGATGTCATCCTAGGCATTGACTGGTTGTTCTCTGTACGTGCCATCATTGACTGCTTCTGAGGAAGGGTCATGTTTTTAGAATTGGGTGGCCGACATGTAACTTTCATTGGCGAGCGAGGAGGCCAGAAGAGTATGAGGAGAGAGGAACCCCTCCATTCCTTATTAGTTGAGCTATTAGATGATTCGGGAGATGCATAGATGGTGGAAGTCCAAGGGATCATCAGTGAGTTTATAGACGTCTTCGCTGAAGAGGTGGCGACTCTACCCCCTCGATGTGATGTTGAATTCACGATAGACTTGCAACCTGGTGCCTATCCGATTTCAATAGCCCCCTACCGGATGACGCCTTCTGAGTTAAGGGAGTTGAGTATTCAGATTGAAAATCCAATGAAGAAGGGTTTTGTTTGACCAAGTGCATCGCCACAGGGTTCCCCAGTCTTGTTCGCAGAGAAAGCAGATGGTGGTCTCCGGCTGTGCGTAGACTACAGGAGACTTAATTAGGTAACAGTCAAGA
The DNA here is from genome assembly GCA_963277665.1 of Viscum album. NCBI lineage: Eukaryota > Viridiplantae > Streptophyta > Magnoliopsida > Santalales > Viscaceae > Viscum > Viscum album. The sequence goes on from OY728165.1 coordinate 178,859,660, forward strand.
ATCACTACCCTCTTCCAAGGATAGATGATCTCCTTGACCAGTTGAAGGTGGTAGGATGGTTCTCCAAGATAGACCTACAGTCAGGATATCTCCAGTTGACGGTGAAGGAGGGTGGTATCTCTAAGATTGCCTTCAAGTGAAAATATGGGCACATTGAGTTTTTTGTCATGACGTTTAGCGTTATGAACACTCCATTCACATTAATGGGGATCATGAACTCCTTCATTCGGTAATATCTAGACCGGTTCATAGTCATGTTTATTGACGACATCTTGATCTACTCAAGATCAGAGGAGGATCACACTGAGCACCTAATGACGGGTTTAGAAGTCCTCTGACAGCACTAGCTCTATGGGATGTTATCCAAGTGCATGTTATGGAAATGAAAGGTGCATGTCCTAGGGAATACAGTTTCGATCAGGGGATAGCAGTTTTCCAATCGAAGGTCGAGGCAGTGGTTTCTTGGGCAGCAGCCAAGAACGTGGCAGAGTTTATTAGTTTCCTCAGGCCGGCAGGTTACTACTGGTGGATTGTACCCAACTTCTCTCAAGTTAATGTACCTTTGACATCTTTGACCAAGAATTACTTGGCTTTTTTGTGGAACGAGCAGTGCGAGGAATCCTTCAGCTATCTGAAGAAGAAGTTGGTTAGTGCCCCAGTGCTGAGATTTCCAGAAGAAGGGGCATCATATGAGGTGTTCTGTAATGCTTCAGGACAAGGCCTCGGGCGTGTACTGATACAACAACAAGGGATTATCTCCTATGTGTCTTGGTAGTTACGTCCTCATAAGAGTAATTATTCCACCCAGGATCTGAATCATGTGGCAGACATTTTCGCGCTAATGTTTTGGCGGCATTACCTCATCGGGGAGCACTTTGTGGTCTTCACAGATCACAAAAGCTTGAAGTATATCTTCTCCCAGTGGGACCTGAACTTATGACAGAGAATGTGGATGGAATTCCTTCCAGAATATGACATCGAAATTTCCTAAACCTTAGTAAATGGGAATGTGGTGGCTGATGCCTTGAGTAGGAAGTCGCAGAAGAAATCACTTCGAGGGTCGGCAGATGCTTGGAAGGTGATGGAGGTGTTGGATTCCCTACACCTGGCGGTGAGGATGGATAGTGGTAGAGGATGCATGTATCAAATGATAGTGCAATCCTCTCTTCTTCGGTAGGAGGAGGAGTCCCAGTGGGGAGATTCAGAAAGTGAAGTGATGCATGACCGGGTTAACCAAGGCGAATCCCCAAAAGGGTGGATAGAGGATGGTCAGAATGAGATGCTTTTCTGAGGGAAGATGTTTGTCCTAGAAGCGATGCGCGAGAGGGTTCTTGATGAGTTCCAAAACTCACCACTAGTTTTGCACCCAAGAGTTTCCATGATGTACTAGGGTCTGAAGATATAGTTTTGGTGGCCCAGGGTAAAGTGGGCGGTGGCAGAGTTCATGGACAGGTGCCTAGTGTGTCAGCAGGTGAAGGCTGAAAACCGTGTTCTAGGTAGCTTGTTGCAACCTTTAGTGGTCCCCGAGTGGAAGTGGGATGACATCTTGATGGATTTCTTCATAGGGCTACCCAAGGTTCAAGGAGGCTGCGACGCTATCTGGGTAGTGGTTGACTGTTTGACGAAATTGGCTCACTTTATAGCGATCAAGGAGTTGGGTGCAGTGGATGCCTTAGCCCAGAGGTATGTGGATGAGGTGGTGCGGTTACATGGTTTTTCAAGGTACATAGTCTTGTATAGGGATGCATTGTTTACCTATATATTCTAGAGAGGATTTTAATATGCTTTTGGCACCCAAAAACACCTTAGAACTACTTTCCACCTCCAAACAGATGGGCAGACGTAGCGCACCATCCAGACAATGGAAGATATGATACAGGCATGTATTATGGACTTTGGAGGATTGCGGGTGTGACACATGCCTCTGGTGGAGTGTGCCTATAATAATATCTATCACTCTACGATTGACATGGCTCCAATAGAAGCCTTGTATGGGAGGCCATGTTGCTCACCTGTGTGCTGGACTGAGGTTGGGGAAGTAGGTGTTCTTGGCCCGGAAGTAGTGCAGATCATGACAGAGAAGGTGCAACTTTTACGAGAGAGGATGAAGGTGGCCCGGGATTGCCAGAATTCAAATGCTGATAATAGGAGGATACCCCTGGATTTAGATGTCGGGGACCAGGTCTTTTTGACGGTCTCCCATCGGCGTGGGCAGCGGAGGTTAGGCAGGGGGTGTAAGCTTTCTCCATGGTTTGTTGGACCGTTCAATGTACAACAATGGGTTGGTGAGTTGGATTATCAATTGGTGTTTCCACCACTACTACAAATGGTTCACAACGTCTTCCACATGTCCTAGCTCCGTCGGTATCTGTACGAAGATTCACACATCCTAGACTGGGGAGAGCAAGATATCAGCAATGATGCAACATTCGCAGAGCGACCAGTGATGATCAAAGGTTGTGAAGAGAATGTGCATCATGGATGAACCATTCCTTCGGTTCATGTGTTGTGGATACACGGTGGGATTGAGGAATGTACATGGGAACAAGAGACACAGATGAGCATCCAATACCCAGAGTTGTTTTTGGTTTTCTTTAGTTTTGTTTGTACTTTGTTGATGGAATGCTTTAATTTGCTAATTATGGAATGTGCGGTTTTTGTTTTCTTTGGATGTGTTTGAAGTGTCATGAAATGTAGGGAGGGGCGGACCTGATCCCTAGTTAAGACGCATCAATGTGGATGTGCCTAAACCCATGGGGGCGAGTCATTGCCGCCCAAAGAAGATAGTATCTTAAATGGAGGAAGGGAAACCCCTCACCCACATGGCAGGACATTTTAGTCTTGTGTTTTTCTTTGTTTCATGGGGGAGAGTAGTGGTACGATTGTGATTTTTCAAGAGATTTATTGAGATGGTGGCATTATATGGTAACTAATAGGTTTACTCCTCAGAGGTATCTTTTGAGGTGGTTTTTCAGACCCCTTTACTTTCTTTGGTTTTGGTTTTAATTATCGAGGGCGAAAATAGTTTGAGAGGTATATGATGTAATGTCCCAGACCCCCCTGAACATTACATTTCCAAAACACGGCTCCACCAAAACGGTGGCACCACTCAAGGTATCACCAGTCACGGTGGCACCGTAAGGGTGACATCGTGACGGTGGCACAGTGTCCTCGCCGAGCCCTTTGGTCTTTTCCCATTCCCTGACTTTTCTGCTCCCGCAACCTATCTTTTGAATTAAATTAATTTTAATACCCATTTTAAAGTCATTTAAATCCCATAATTAATTCCTAAAAATCCATAGAAACATTCCCGATGGGGGGGGGGGTATTAAATAACACCTTAATATCATCATGTGTAACTACCCACCCACGTAGGAAACCACAATCTAACATTCCAGGTGTTCAAAATTCATTATCCCGTAATAGTAGGATCTCCACTTTATATCTCCCGCTAGAGTTTCTTCCTTTTTTTCTTCTCAGCAAGATTTATTTCTTCATCCTGGTGCACCTAGATTCCCTCCCTCCCGAGGCTTGTGGTGTGCCTATGATGGAGTTTTCTGCTCATTCGTGGAGTCCCAAACACTCCTCCCTTTTAAGTCTTGCATCCTATGTTCTTGTAATATGGAGGATAACTTCGATCATTGATCAACCAAGTAGGGATTTTTCCTTGGTGTCTTCTTTCTTTGTATCATGTGGGGTGGGTATACTACTGTTTCTATGGGGTGGACGAAACCAAACTGTAACAAAGATAATAAATGGACTGTTAAAGGATGAGGGGGTGTGTTTGACTTTTCTGTTGTATTCTTTTGTGTTGCTATGTTATTGTGAACTATTTGGGCTTATCCTTGCTGAAAATAATGGTCTTTGGTGGTCTTTCCTTGAACACTAATGAACCATTTCCTTTAGTGATGATTTTATGAATGTAATCTAGAAATTGGTTAATCACATAAACTCGACTAGTTAAATGGATGTTCAGTAAGACAAGAATCCATGTATGAACACCCTGGTTAACAAACAGAAAGAAGCACCTAATGAATGATGTGATGGAACCTAGATGTTCCTACCCTATTTTGGTAGTAGTTGTGTTGTTCTTCATGGTGCTTACAAGGTAATATGGATGGGTATGGGATCCCCTGTTGTTGTTCAATTACCAGTTGTGGTTCAAGATCCGTGTGGGGATATATCTTGAGGCTTTCTTTGGTTCCAGTACTTTGAGTTATCTCACTTGATCCCTTTGTTGTTGTGACATTACAATAGAACTTGGTGTGAAAGCTTAAATTCTTGCTCCACTGTTTCATTTTCCCTGGCTTGTGGTTATGTCTGTTAGTTGACTGATAGTATAGAATTCACCTAATGGAATCACTTGAACGTCAAAACAAGATTGGTTAAAATGGGTAATCGGTATTGGGAATGAGTTGTGACTTGGTTTTGAGTGATGTGGTGTTCTTTTATGAATGAATAGTAACGAGGGTGTTTGGGCTTAGGTTTTTATACCTTAGGTTGGGTGAGTGATTGTTACCTATACATTTATATTTGTAGTTTTTACGTTTCATATTCGCTCCCCACCCAAGTTGAGCACTTAGTGTCAAACACCCCCATTTTATTTAGGAGGGTGTTTTTCCAACAATCCTATGAGTGGCTGGTTTTTAGCTCCTTTTCTACTCCATTTCCCGAATATCCCATGACTCATTGGGTAGGATGTGATATCCTAAAGTCCATTATTTTCTCAGGAACCTACGGGCAGGTTAGTGTGGTGGTTCGCACAGGTGTTTGGGGGTAGGTTGTTTCCCAAGTATCTTTGAGATGAGGCCCAGGTTTCTTCAGGCGTGGTGTGGTTGTGCTGGCCTAGATGTTTGCAGGCATGGTTACGTGTGGTTGTTATGGCCCTGGTGTCTGCAGGCGGGATAGTCCTTGTCACCCAGGTGTTTGCGGGTGGGATGCATGGTTGTGGCCTAGGTGTGTGCAGGCGGGGTTTGGTAGTGGGCCTGTGACAAGAATGGTGGGATTGGTTCGATGCGTAGGATGTTTTCAATAACCAGTGGTAATGTGGTGTGGGGTACCCAAACATCAATGGGCTATTACTATACATTACTTGACTTGCGTTATTTGGGGAGTGTGCCATGGTGAGGCTTGTGCGGATAGTTTTCCTTGCTTAGTGCTTTGGTTATCTCTTTTCTCATAGGTCAATAAAATGAATCCCCCCTTGTGCACTAGAGTCTTTGATTTTCCTTACTGAGTATACTTGTATGCTCAACCTAGATATATAAAAATGCTTTCAGGTTTCCAGGAGGACTTCAGGGATCATGCTGGGTAGTACTAGCTCGGACGTTAGGGAAATTTCATTTGTTGTTTTCATTTTTATTGGTACATAAACATTGGAGTTCTTGTGGATTGTATCGTTTACATTTGAACATGCATATGGGAATGGTTTAATTTCAGATTTACCTTTACATTTATATTTTGTGTTGTTGGAGTTTCTATTTTATCACCAGATCATATAAAAATATAAAAAGGGTACGGTCTTCCATGATTTGTGTGAATCTATACCCTTGGTGCTGGTCTCCACTCTAGGACCTATCAAAGGCGGGTCTTGGGGAACATTATCTCTCCTACAACAAAAATAAGGAAGGGTCTTGAAATTTGGTATCCCATCCCTCCTTCTGGGTGAAGGCGGGTCATCACAGAATGGTATCAGAGGCAGAGGTTGAGATATAGGATGGATTATGGAGCTTGGCATAGTGATGATTGCATGGGTTGGTAGGGAAACAATGTTGGGTGATCTTGGTGAATGAATTAGGAAAGAGAAGACCAGCTAGGAAAATGGATTTTAAGGAACCCAGTGATCCGATGCTAGGACTCTGGACCTACCGAACGACCAAGTAATGATACCCTGATTACAGGGTAGAGACCTTAGGAAAGGGACATGCATCATAATGACTTGTGGTCTCATGTTTGATGGGTATTTGGAGATTTAAAATGAACAATAAATCTAATAAAAATTAAGAAAAATATTCTACACTACTTGGGATTAGGCCTTCCTTGTTTACCTTGTAGGTATAAAAATTGGGATACGACCATGAGTAGTGCAGGAAATCAAGGCCCAGGAGGTTGACATGGATGGTCGATAGAGGGCTGACTGAGAATAAGAAGATGATTAGTGGCAGAGGACTCTTCATTCCTTTCAGCGGCAGACCCTCAAGAAGTATGAGGGCAGCAACTCTGACGTAGAGATTTAGAGATGGCTCGAGGAGCTGGTGATAGATTTCAGCTTTATCTGGGCTCTGGTGGAGTATTGGGTTCATTTGGCTGTGATCCATATGTGGGGAGTGGTGCGTCAATGGTGGATGCTTTACCTTGGGGAGAAAAGGGAGGCTAAGGTGATGTGGACTAATTTTGAGAAGGAGTTCTGGGCGGATTTCCTCTCTTATATGATGAAGGCTAAGAATAGGAAGGAGATACCTCCCTCCAGCTAAGAATCATGTCAGTAAGAGAGTTGGGGATCAAGATCAAGGTTCTCCTCCACTTTTCTCTGCACCCCTTTCTGGATAAGGAGTCTCGGGTGAGACGTTTGGAGGAGGCACTTCAGCCATCTCTCCAGTATGATTTTACTCCCTTCACTTGACCGATGTACTTGGAGGTCCAAGATAAGGCTAATGTTGTGGAGGTGATGAACATGTTGGGAGGTGTATCGTGAGAGGGAATTCTGTTGGGTTTATTGATGGGGAAGTCTGTTAGTAGCAGGCCTCCAGTATCAGAGTCCTCTAGGTTCCGACCAGTAGGGAGCATGCCTCAGCAGTTTCAGTTCCGATCCCATGTCCCTCGCCCTTTCCATTCGGGCACAAGGCCAATATTCTTCATCTGTGGAAGCCATGGGCACTTTCATAATCAGTGCTCGAATAGAGTACAATACGGCGGGGGTGGGCAGGTTCAGCACCCACCTCAGCAGCAGGAATTTCAAGCTAGGCCCTTTCAGCAGCAGCAGTAGGGTCAGCAAGATCCAACTCCTCTGAGGGAAAACGTTGTAGAGGGAGGCCGACCTCAGGGCGCTCATTAAGGACCTAGACCCGGATGTGGTCAGGGAGGTAGCTGACAGCTGAGAGGCAGAGGAGCTGGGCATGGGTAGTTTCATGCTGCAGAGGCAATAGTTCCAACAGGGCCTGAGGTCGTTCAAGGTACGATCAGCTTGTTTAGTACCCTTGCTAATGTCTTGTTCGATACTGGAGCTTAGAACTCCATTATTGCACCCAATCTGGTCCATTCTTTGGGTTTATATGCTGAGAGACTTCCAGTTCCCCTGGTGCTGAGCACGCTAGTCGAAGGTCAGACCGACTTGTTCTATGTTTTCCGGGGGTGTAGACTGATGATAGGGCCACATCAGTTTGTCAGGGATCTTCTGCTATTGCAGACACATCCATACGATTTCATCCAAGGCATTGAGTGGTCGTTATCTGTATGTTCCATCATTGACTGCTTCTGCGGAAGGTTCATGTTTTCAGACTTGGGCGGCCAACGTTTATGTTTTATCGGCGAGCGGGGTGTCCAGAAGAGCAATAGGCGAGAGGAACCCCTCCTTTCCTTTTTTTCAAAGATATCAATAGAGTCGGTGGATGAAGAGATGTTGGAATTACCAGGGATGATTAATGAGTTTATGGACGCCATTCCTAAAGAGGTGGCGACTCTACCCCCTCGATGTGATTTTGATTTCAGGATAGACTTGCAACCTGGTGCCCGTCTGATTTCGATGTCCCCCTACCGGATGAAACCTTCTGAGTTAAGGGAGTTGCGGATTCAGATTGACTATCTGTGGAAGAAGGGGTTTTTTCGACCAAGTCCATTGCCATGGGGTGCCCTAGTCTTTTTCGCAAAGAAGGCGGATGGTGGTCTCAGGATGTGTGTTGACTACAGGAGACTGAATCAGGTAACGATCAAGATTAACTACCCTCTTCTGAGGATAAATGGTCTCTTTGACAAGTTGAAGGAGGGAGGATGGTTCTCCAAGATAGACCTACGATCAGGATATCACCAGTTGAGGGTGAAGGAGGGAGGTATCTCTATGACAACATTTATGTGTTGATACGGGCACATTGAGTTTGAAGTCATGTCATTTGGAGTTACGAATGCTCCAACTGTATTCATGCGGATCATGAACTCCATCTTTGGTGAATATCTAGACCGGTTCATAGTCATGTTTATTGAAGACATCTTGATCTACTCATGATCAGATGAGGATCACACTAAGCACCTGATGATGGTTTTAAAAGTCCTCCAACCACACCAGCTCTATGGGAAGTTGTTCAAGTGCATGTTATGGATACGAGAGGTGCACTTCCTTGGGACTTGTGGTTTTTGAGTGAGGGATAACACTGGACTAATCGAAGGTCGAGGTGATTGATTCTTGGGAAGAACCCAAAACATGGCAGAGTTTCGTAGTTTCCTCAGGCTGGCAGCTTACTACCGGAGGTTCGTACCCAGCTTCGCTCGAGTTGCAGTACCATTGATAGCTTTGGCCAAGAAGGACCGATCTTTTGTTATGAACGGGTAGTGTGAGGCAGCCTTCTGCTATCTGAAGGAAAAGTTGGTTGGTGCCCCAGTGCTGAGATTTCCAGTAGAAGGGGCAGCATATGAGGTGTTTTATGATGCTTCATGACAAGGCCTCAGGTGTGTGCTGATGCAACGACAAGGGGTGGTCTCTTATGGGTCTAGGAAGGTACGTCCTAATGAGAATAATTATGCCACCCACAATCTAGAGCTTTTAGTGGTCATTTTCAAGAAGAAGTTTTCGCGGAATTACCTCATCGGGGAGTGCTTTTTGGTCTTCATGGATCACAAAAGCTTGAACTATATATTCTCCCTACGGGAACAGAAAGTATGATGGTGAAGGTGGATGGAGTTCATTCATGACTACGACTTTGAAATTTCCTAGACCTCAAGAAAAGGGAATGTGGTGGCCGATTCCTTGAGTAGGAAGTCACAGAAGGATGTGGTTCGAGGTCCGGTAGATTCTTGGAAGATGATGGAGGAGTTGGTTGCCCTACACCAGGGTCCGAGGATGGATAGTGGTAGAGGATTCCTATATCAGAATTTAGTGCAATCGTCTCTTCTGAGATAGTTGGAGGAGGCCCAGTGGTGAGATTCTAAAAGTGAAGTGATACGTGACCGGTTTAACCAAGGTGAAGCCTCAGAAGCATGGATAGAGGATGGTCAAAATTGGATGATTTTCCTAGGGAAGAAGTTTTTCCCAAAAGTGGTCCACGAGAGGGTTCTTTGTGAGTTGCAAAAATCACCCCTTGCGGTGCACCCAAGTTTTTCCAAGATGTACCAGGGTCTGAGGAGACAGTTTTGGCGGCCCTGGGTGAAGCCGGCGGTGGTAGAGTTTGTGGCCTAGTGCCTAGTGTGTCAGCAGGTGAAGGCTGGACACTATGTTCCAGGAGGGTTTTTGCACCCATTAAAGGTCACTGAGTGGAAGTGAGATGAAATATCAATGGATTTATTCATAGGGCTACCCAAGGATCAAATAGGTTGTGATGCTATCTGGGTTGTGGTGGACTGGTTGACGAAATCAGCTCACTTTCTGGATATTAATGAGTCAAGTGCAGTGGATGCCTTAGCATGGAGGTATGTGGATGAGGTGGTGCGGTTACAAGGATTTATGAGGTACATAGTCTCGGTTAGGGATGCACCATTTACCTCATCATTCTGGAGAGGATTGAAGTATGCTTTTGGCACCCAGCTACTCCTTAGTACTGCTTTCCACACCCAGACAGATGGGCAGACAGAGCGCACCATCCAGACAATGGAAGATATGCTACAGGCATGTATCCTAGACTTTAGAGGATCGTGGGATCGACACTTTCCTATGGTGGAGTGTGCCTATAATAATAGTTATATCTCTACCATTGGAATGGCTCTATTCGATGCCTTGTACGGGAGGCAATGTTGCTCACCCGTGTGCTCGACCGAGTTTAGGGAAGTAGGTGTTCTTTGCCAGGAAGTGGTGCAGAGCACGACAGAGAAGGTGCGGCTTATATGAGATATGATGAAGGTTGACAATGATAGGCAAAATTCATATGATGATAATAGGAGGAGACCCTTGGATTTCGAGGCCGGGGACCACGTGTTTTTGAAGGTCTCCCATCAGCATGCGCAGCGGAGGATCGGAAGGGGGTGTAATCTTTCTCCCATGTTTTTTGGACCGTTAAAAGTACTGCAGTGTGTCAGTGAGTTGGATGATAAATTGGCATTGAAAACACAACTAAAATGGGTGCACAATGTCTTCCACATGTCCCAGCTCTGTCGGTATCTTCACGACGATTCACACATCCTTGACTGGGTCATGTGATGTAGAGACACGGTGGGCTTGAGGAAAGTACCTAGGAACAAGACACGCAGATGAATGTCCAGTACCTAGAGTTGTTTTATGTTTTTTTCTGTTTTGTTTGTACTTGGTTGATGGAACACTTTACTTTACTAATTATGGAATGGGCGGTTTTCCATTTCTCTGGATGTGTGTGATGTGTCCTGAGATGTGGGAAGGGGAGGACCTGATCCCTAGTTAAGAAGCATTATAGTGGATGCGCCTAAACCCGTGCAGGTGAGTCAGTGCCGCCCAAAGTAGATAGTATTGTAACATGGAGGAAGGGAAACCCCTCACCCACATGATCAGACATGTATGTCTTTTATTTTTCCTGGATTAAAGGGGGAGAGGAGTGGTATGATTGTGATTTTTCAAGAGAAAGTTGGAGAAGGGGGCATTCCATGTAAACAAAGATGTCTACTCCGGAGAGGTATCTTTTAAGGTGGTTGTTCGGACCCCTCTCTTTTCTTCTATTCTGGTTTTAATTCTCAAGGGAGAGAATAGTTTGAGAGGTATCTGATGTAATTGCCCAGAACCGCCTAGCCATTATGTGGCCAAAACCCAGCTCCACCAAAATGGTGGCACCTCTCATGGTAGCACCGGTCACGGTGGCACCGTAAAGGTGACACCATGATTGTGGCACTATGTCCCCGCCGAGCCCTTTGTTCTTTTTCCATTCCCCAACTTTTTTTCTCCTGCAATCATTTTAATCTCATAATTAATTCCAAAAAATCTTGAGAAACCTACCTGATGGGGGATATTAAATAACACCTTATTATCATCATGTGTAACTGCCCACCCGCATAGGAAACCACAATCCGACTTTCCAGTCATTCAAAATTCAATATCTCGTAATAGTAGGATCTCATATTCATATCTCTTTCTAGAGATTCTTCATTTTTTTCTTCTCGGCTGGATTTCTTTTTTCTTCCTAGTTCACCTGGAGTCCCTCCCTCCCGATGCTAGTGGTGTTCCTATGATGTATATTTCTGCTCATTCATGAAGTCCCTGACCTTCCTCCCTTGCAAGTCACACATCCTCTGTTCTTGGAGCATGGAGGAGAATGTCGATCCTTGATCATCCAACTATGGATTTTTACTTCGTCTCTAATTTCTGTGTATCATGTGGGGTGGGTAGTCTACTGTTTCTGTGGGGTGGATGAATCCAAACCATAAAAAAGATAATAAAAGGGATATTAAAGGATGATGGGGTGTGTTTGACGTTTCTGCTGCACTCATTTATGTTGCTATGTGATTTTGACCTGTTTGGGATTATTCTTGCTGAAAATCATGGTAGTTGGTGGTCTTTCCATTCACACTAATGGACCCTTTCCTTTAGTGATGAATTAATGACTGTAATCTAGAAATTGGTTAAAAAAATAAACTCGGCTATTTAATTGGATATTCAGTAAAACAGGAATCTCTGTGTGACCACCTTGGTAAACAAACAAAAAGAAGAACCTAATGAATGATGTGCTTGAACCTCGAAGTTCCTCCTCTGTTTTGGTAGTAGGTGTGTTGTTATTCTTGGTGCTTACGAGGTGAAATGGATGGTGATGGGTTCCCCAATTGTTTTACATTTGTCGGTTGTGGTTCAGGAGCCATGTGGGGCTGTATATTGAGTCTTTCTTTGGTTCCAGTACTTCAAGGGATCTCACTTGATCCCTTGGTTGATGTGACTTTACAAGAGAACCGGGTGTGAATGCTTACATTTTTGTTTTGTTGTTTCTGTTTCTCTGGCATGTGGTTATACCTGTTAGTTTCCCATTAGTGTAGAATTCACCTAATGGAATCACTTGAACGTGAAAACGATAATGGTTAAAATGGGGAATTGGTTTTGGGAATGAATTGTGAATTGCTTGTGAGTACTGTGCTGTTCTTTTATGAATGAATAGTAAAGAGGATGTTTGATCTTATGTTTTGAAACCCTAGGTTGGGATGATTGTTTTTTACCTATACATATATATCTTTAGTTCTTACGTTTCTTATTCATTCCCCACCCAAGATGAGCACTTAGTGCCAAAAACCTCCATTTTATGGGGGATGGTGTTTTTCCCAACACTCCTATGAGTGGCTAGTTATTAGCTCCTTTTCTGCTCCTGTTCCCGAATAGACCAATACTCTTATAGTAGGCTGTGATGGCCTGAAGTCCTTTATTATCCCAAGAATCATCATGTGGGGTAGTGTGGTGGTTGGCCTAGGTGTTTTTGGGCAGGTTGTTTCCCAAGTATCTATGGGATGAGGCCAAGGTGTCTTCAAGTGTGGGAGTGGTTGTTCTGGCCTAGGTGTTTGCGGGCATGATGAGATGTGGTTGTTATGGCCTGGGTGTCTATGGGCTGGATAGTCATTGTGGACCAGGTGTTTGCGGGTGGGATGCGTGGTTGTGGCCCAGGTGTGTGTGGGCGGGTTTTGGCATTGGGACTGCATCGAGAATGGTGGGATTGGTTATATGCATAGGATGTCTTCAATAAACAGTGGGAATGTGGTGTCAGGTACCCAAACATCGATGTTATATTACTATTCATTACATGACAATCATTATTTGGGGAGTGTGCCTTGGTGTGGCTTGGGTTGATAGTTTTCCTTGCTAGGTGCCTTGGTTGTCTCTTTTCTCACATGGCATTAGAATACCTCCACACATGTGCATGAGAGTCATTGATTTTCCTTAAAGAATATACTTGTATACTCACCCTACATATATAAAACTGCTTTCATGGTTTTAGGAGGACATTAGGGATCGTGCTAGGTCATACTAGCTCGGACGTTAGGGACAATTGCAGTTTTTGATCTCCTTTTTCTTAGTAGTTTACCTTTTAAGTTCTTGTGGATTTTATCTTTTAATTTGAACATGCTTATGGGAATGGTTTACTTTCAGATTTACCTTTACATTCAGCTTTGGTGTTGTTGGAGTTGCTAGATTGTCTCCCCATACTATATAAAATAAGAAGGGTAGTTTATTCCATCTTGTGTGTGATTCTATACCCTTGGTGTTGGTCACCACTTCGGGACCTATCGAAGGCAGGTCTCGGGGGTCATTATCTCTCCTTCAACTTAAAGAAGGAACGGTCTTGCAATTTTCTATCCCTTCCCTCCTTTTGGGTGAAGGCGGATTGTGACAATTTCAAATTTTATTATCCACTTGTTTCACCAGTCGGGCAATATAGGTCTATAAAAAAGGTTCGATCATTTATTATCATCATATCTTGATGGTGTATCTGGGATGGGAGGAATATTATATGTCAATGGGGAATCCTCCTCATGAATACCATTATATTTTTCATAACTATGATATTATTGGTGGATAGTTTTTGGATACCTTTAAATGGTTTGTAAACCCCATAACTTAGGTAGTACTTGGCTAGACATCAACAATTACCATGAGTTTCATCTGTAACCAATGTCAATGGGTCTAATTGACTCCACATGAATCTGGACCTCAACTCAACTTACATAGATGATGAATTTATGTACCATGAAGTTATGAGGAGTAGTCTGCATCCTCAATAACTCATCTATTCTTGTTTGCATTTGCTTCATTGGATATGGTCGCTCTATCATAGATGAAGAAGACATCAATATCATAGGAAATTAAATTTTTTAATGATGAATGCCTTCCTACTTGCACACAAGAAACATGTTGAATGCCTTCCTGCTTGCGATACTGATAAAACAAACTTATATACTCTCCACCATTGTCAGTGTAAATTCATTTCAATTTCATACTTGATTCCATCTCACCATAAACATGAAAATTGATTAAAAACACCAAGCACGTGATGTTTGGCATTCAAAACATAAACAAAAATCATACTTTAGTATTCATCAATAAAAATCACAAAATAAGATATCCACAAAAGGTCATAAATTTCAACGAACCAAAAATAACCAAATGTAATAATTCAAGAACATTTTATTTCCATTATAGATGATGGATACTAAAATTCACTCTTCTTGGTTTCCATTCCGTGCAATGATCACGTGTGTCCATTTTAATACTCTTCTAACCTAGAAGAATATTTCTCTTGTCCAAAAAACCAATCCTTTTCTCTCTTATGTGACTGATAATGTTATTTCATCAACATAGATAAAACTATGAAATATGAAATATATGTTGTGTCACAAGAAATATAATCTATATTTAAATAATAACATGACTGCTTCTTCCATCGAGACACATTCAAATAGTGCTTGTAAATTTTCCATTGGCAGTCACCAAATGTACTGATAAAACCTTCTTCATAAATAACATTGGTATAAAAAATATTTAAAATAACCTATTTTTATTGTTGAAAATTTTTCAAAACCATCTTACCTCATGTGTTGATCACTAAACAAACAGTCCAGAAAACAACAATGTCAGCATAACCACCATTTCCCATCATCTAAATCATAAAATTACCTAGGATTTACAATGTAAATAAATCCTTATCTGATGTCACATGAAAATAAGAACCATTTTCAAAAAACCAACAAGAATTATCATAAAAATATTAATGGAGTAATAAACAATATCCAGATTAACCCATATAGTGATAGCGACATGATAATCTCCATCGCCATTTTTCTTCTATAAATTTTCCTGCATTATTTTTCACCTTTTCATATGAAAACAAGATTTTTTTTAAAATAACACTTTTTACCATAATGATGAAATTAAAAATCTCTCTACATCGATATGGAATTATTTTATTTATATATTGCCTCAGATGGCCTCCCTGATTTGGGAATATCACCATATTCTCTATGACTAAATTCCTTGAAGTATATTTCTCCTGAGTACGTCTCCTGACCTCTTCATTTAATACAGATGACTTGACAAAACTAAATGTCACAACACCATTATGAGAATGACCAATTAGAGTAACATGTAAATTCTATGATGAATCGTGAAAAGTGTTATGCAACAAAAGAGCTAAAACATTATCTTTAGAATTGATAACCATTCAGGAAAACTGATCAAAATATTCCAGATATTCACTTAAATAATCCAAAATAGACATACCATCTTTTTACATAAAATTCATCATTTATTTTATAAAATAATTATTGTTTCAAATATAGTAAACATATGTCATATCTATATTCCCTTATAATGTTCTGAAATGAGATATGTTGACAATTTGGTTCATTACTTCTTCTTCAACCCATTGTTAAATGAATACACACATCATCTCATTCTCAAATTCATGTTTTTATTTGATGTTTTTTCTCTATTCTATGTAGTAAACACTGGATTATGCATTATAATGTTAAAAAAGAGATCCATAATTTCATGTTTCCACATATGGTATTAGGTACCATTCAACAAAATCATCCAAATGTAACGGGCCTCCATAATAAATTTGAAAAAAAACAAAACCCTCTGATACCAGATTTTGGGATAGACGAAAAGTAAATGAACTCAAAAATAATAGAAAAGAGAACACTGTGTGTAAATTAAATATTTCCCTTAAAATAAAAAATGATGCTCCAAGACAAATGGAAATGGAACATATAAAATTAACACCATAAAATTTTACATGAAAAAACCATGAGAGAAATACCAAGGGGCCTTGTCCAGAAAGAGGCACCCACTATATAAAAGTGGATGCGTCGCATTAGAAGGAAATGGAGAATATAAAATTGAAACAATATACTTTTATGTGGAAACCCCAATGAGAGAAAAACCATAGGACCTAGTCCAAAAAGGGGGACCCTGTAAAATAATGTGGTATACTATATTAAATCCCCAAATTAGGAAGTTATCGCAAACATAATACTCAAGAATAAAAGTAGTGAATAATATATAGAGAGCATTAAAAATGATCGTCAAAAAAGAAGATTGTCAAATGAGAATTGGTATCGATGTTGTTAGTGTGTATTGACACCTGGCACAGAACCTCCTTTTTTAATAAAATTCTACCATGTTAAATATGTATCTAAAGAATACTTTCTTTGCATGAATATGAAAGAAAGCATAACAAAAAAATTCATCAATTTCCAAATGGCGTAAGTGAACCAAATTTACTGCATTTGAGGTGGCATTATGTGATTTTACTATTTAGGGGGGCACTCCAAAGGGGGGATAAATAATATTTTCATATCTGATATCTAATGACTACATATTATACAAGGATCAGTTTATTTAACTCCATGTAATTATGTATTCATCACCTGTGACTCCCAAAGAACTCCATCCAACATTAACATTAGATACAATTATGTAATGACCTGATCATCCCCAATGGTACCTATCATGGTATGATTATGAGATAAAATATATATTGATACTTGAAGTCCAAATCCAATGTAAAATTGTTTGGAATAGATCATAGATAGTATATCAGACTTACAAAAGGGTGGAATTACTATGATGAATAACATGTGGAATGCGTGATAAATTAAGACCATCATAAAGCACCATATCTAGATAAATTAAATTATATAAGGTACATGTATTTAATATCAGAACAACATAAAAACTGAAATAGAAGATATTAGTTCTACAAGAAAAGACATGGTAGGAACATCAAATCCCAAAATTCTCATGAAAACTCCATAAGCATGTAATGTATACCCCCTTCTCAATCTGTCAAAAAAAATACTGAAATATTATATATATATACAGGTTGAGGATAACATGAATAGTCATTGGGATCATCCCCAAAGTGTCATAGGATATTTAAAATGAATTCATAGTAAAACCCAAATAAAAACAAGATTATCTATGTCATCACCTAATAGTGTATGCTATCTTTTCATTATCACCATATATATATCACCATGTATAACCTACACATTATCATATATTATAATTTCAAAATAATTTGTAAAATATCGTTCACCACATGTTTTTGTCTCTTCCCCAAAATCTAAAATCATGATACCTCACTCTCCAAATGCAAGCTATCATAATGGCACAAGACTAATATATTATATCATGAAACTTGTGCATCACAACACCTCATCATTATGTACCATGAACATCATGGGTGTAATGAACTTACCAATGTAACCCATATTTGGTGGTTTCTTTATTGAATTGTCACTAGAAACAAGGTATAATATTCTACCATGCGAAATATTTTAATAGTCTTGGTAGACAACATATATAGTATATATTCACATTAATTTTAAAAATATAACAAACAAAAATTATTTCTCCATGATAATGAAATTATTCCACATACCATTTCCATGAATATCAATTAAAAAATATTTCATTATGTCATCCGTAAAATAAAACATATGAAATGGGGGGAACTCATATTCTTTATAAGGGTATGCGTATAAAGGTAGATATAAATAATATGGGATAATCAATATTAAATGGTAAATAATTAAAACACATACCATTTAGTCATTATTATCATCATATTATGTAAGGAATAAATGATGGTCTAGTAATTACATATATGTAATCTCATGATCTAGAATCATCATCACACATATTTTTACTAATTGGATTATCACAGGGAAAATCAATGACTATATTCGTAATGATGTATTGTATAATTCTAGTAATCCTAATCACACATTAAATGATTCATGACAAACCATATTTTCAGAGAAGCTTCATGCCAATTTATCTTATATAAATGGGAAATACCTAGTTTAAATAATTAGGCACACTTGTCTCTTGAGAACTATTAATGCATTGATGTGCTATATAATAATAGACTCCACCATTCACATAAAAAGTCCAATAAATTCCTCATATAAAATAGGTGAAACATAATCATCATATAAATTTCTATTAAAGTTATATCATATGAAATTTTATTATATACCATAATCAACAAATATAATATAACCCATCTACAGTATTATTGTGAATGGTAATCAAATTGAACATCCCAAATAAAACTCATCATAAACCATATAGAGAAATAATAAGTATTGAATTAATTAATAATATACCCACTTTATCATTTTGTTAATAATGGGTTTATGACATTGATGGATTAAAATATTATTAAATATTAATTAAAAAAATTATAAAATAGAACAACCTTCCCACCTACTAAATATTATAAAAACTAAATGGTCCCAAAATAATTTCAAAATTATCGTCTTTAAAAACAATGTTTAATTACATGTAAAATAACATATAAATTATGAGTGATCATGATAGTGGGAAATTCAGTTCATGAAATACATGTTGAAATAAAGATGTCTACAAAACTTTTTAAAAACAGTTAAAAAGGTTAAAGTTTTTATTAATTAATCATTTGGAAAAGGATATTGATTTCGCATAATTTATTTACAAACTATGAATTTTAATGAAATTTTTATTCTACCTTATAGGTAAATAATGTAGGTTTTCATAAAAAATGACACAAATTTTATTTACAAAAGCGTCAAAACATGGATCTATAACATGAACATGTTCATAAAGAACCAGTAGAGAAAAAAATATAATATTTTATTTTTTAAATATCAATAAATGACGCCTATGGACACATTATGAAATTCCAAAATAATTATTCTATTTTTAGATATTCCTTTACCAATATGTTAAAACTTGAATCAATTTTCCCATGATTTAAATATTATCAAATTTAACCTAATTTGATATGAATAGGAATAGATTCATGATATATCATATATAAAGGTAATGTATATTAACAATAAGAAGATATAATTTGTGAATAAGGAATAACCATACTAATATATATTATAACTTATATTATTTACTTAAAATCATTACCCACATCATAATTCGAAATTATGTGATAAAATCACTATTTAATGTTAAAATTTCATTATTTTTAATGTATATTTTTTCCAGTAATTTGGATAAATTTTAATTCATAATGATTATATGAAATCCAAAATGTTATCCATGAAATAAATATCATATATGTTTATTATATATTTATTTATAGTAATCTATTAATATTATAGATATAATATGGGTTACGCTAATCATTTATATTGTTTTCCATATGTACGCATAACGTTGTTTCCATATTTCATGAAGAATGTAATGAAAATAAAATGAATATTAATATAAAAATATTTAATCATTATCATGATATCTATATAATTTATATTATAAAAATATATTAATATTAAAATATATGTAAAATATAAATGATAAACATTCCACATCATTATGTGGAGGTGGTAGTGCACACATAACCGCAAGCAATGTTGTTGTTTTCCAAATGATTGGATAACATGGGGTTAGATGTGATATTATATTTGCATTAGTATTTTATCATGATAAATATAAAATATATTCATTAAATCAAATACATACTTCATTCTTTTTTAATCGTATATGGAGATTGAATCAAATCACTACAAAGGTTTGTAGTCTGCCATACACATAAGCGATGTCATCGTATCCCTTATGGAAATGAACATAATATGGTATATATGGAATAATATTCCTTAAATAAAATAATATCATAATTATTAGCTAAATATATTAAATAAAATGTTATTATCATTTGGGATAGGGGATTATGGAAGATGAACTACATGTGCTCGTGATGTTTTATTCCACCATACACTTGATCAACAAATTTCATCGAACATTTTTTGGATGTGGTGATTGATCAAAAATATTAAATTAAAAAAAATTAAATCTATGGTTAATTTATATTCTAATATTTTAATATTTAAACATTATGGCAGAATTGAATATGAAAAAATAGTGAAAAAATATCTTTTAAAGACAATTTTAATCTCTATGAAACACCACCTTTGTATCTCCTCATTAAGGCTCCATGGTTGGTCATTATGGAGGAACAATAGTTCCAAATTGTTTCTAAGGATGATGGGATGATATTTAATAAGGATTTAATTGATCCAAATAGCTTTGGTTTTGTTAATAATTTGGAGGGAGGGAGTCTCCTTATTTATATTGTGGAATGAAACCCAGTTGGAATCTTGTTGGATAATTAGAAAAAATTCCAATTTGATAGGTTATTGACATGACATATTCTTAAAAATTACCTTATATAAGAAGATGGGTGTGTAAAATGTATAAATATGATCGTCTGAAATTATTTTTCTATGGTTTAATATAAATATTACCCTTATCTATTTAGATTAACTCCCAGTAAACCCGTTTTAACCTGAATCATGGAAATCAACAGTTAGTATTTTCACTATTAATTGGAGTAAAATATTAATCTAAAAATATAAGATAAAATTAATTATTTGGATTCAAAATTTGTAATAAATATTATAAACTAAATTAATAGAAGTGGTAGAATACAATTTAATACTATACCTATAGCCGAGATGAAAAACCAGGTTCTAATGTGAAAATTATAAAAACTATAAGATGTTATTATATCATAATTTAAAATTAAATTGACTCAAGAAAATACATTTTATTGAATCTACAATTTATTATCAAATTTTAGCTTCAAATAAATTTTTAATACAAAATATCATTATAATTAAATTTAAAAAAAATTCTTCAATAAAAAATAAAAAATCAATATTAATTGGTAAAATAATCTATTTTAAAAAGGCCAAAAACTGAAGCTAATATATTTTTTAAAAGATTAATTAAAAAGTAAAGTTAGTTATATAAATAATATTTTATTAGTAATAATTTTTTAAACATAATGTATGTATATCATGAATGAATCATCTTTTTGAAAATTAAATGTTTTCATAAAAAACATTCTGAAAAATGTTTTATACATTATTTTTAATTAATAGATTAATAAAGAAAAGTTATAAAATTTATATATGTTATTTATATAGACATACCTACTCATACCCACCAACATAAAATCTAGGTTATATTGGTTATGCATAAATAATTATAATCAATAATATTATCATGTTTTAATTAAAACTAGTTTTCAGTGTATACTGATATATCAACGAGATTGAATTTTTCTAAAAAAATATAACATAATGAATCGTGGTGTTAAATTTTATTCTATATTTTTTGTTCTTTTTAATATCCACAATCAATCACATTTTTAAGAGAACGTTAAAGAAAAAATAATAAAAAATTATAATTGTTGAAAAATATTATAGATCAATCATAAATAATTGAAAAAATATTAACATTTTGTTTCAAAATTATTTTCTGGGAGTTATGAAGAATAATTTATATATAGACTAACTACATAATAATATATAGTGACTTATATATTTTTATATGCCCAACATCATCATCTCTACGCCTCTCAATCAACCACAAATTAATAACTTACTCAAAAAAATAAATATCTAATAAGATTTTTCTTGTCTGATTTAAGACAAATATCAAATATTTGATCATTATATCTACAAATGAATGAATGTTCACTCCTCTTGTCTGTTTATATTTTCCATTAAGTTTTTTTAACTCTTTGTTTTAATGTTAAAAAATAATTCATATTATAATATTAATGAGTTTCATCATCTCAATAATCATCTTATAATCTGAAATAGTTGTTCAATTTTTATCAGGTATGAGTCACCATTTGATCGATTCACTGATGTGGAAGAGTCACAATTTCCAAAATATGTGTCACCATTTCTTTACTAATTATTTTTTAATAAATTTCTATAATTGATTGTTTCTTTAATTTGATCTAGTGTTATTTTTTTTTTGATAGATTCTTAATTGCTTGAAAATTTTCATTGATGTGAAAGTCAGACATTCAATTTGAGGAATATGAGAAGGTCCACATATTCCTGTTTATTTGGATAATATTGAGTTATGAATACTTCATCAAACAAGTATGAACTGAATGTTTCACTAAAATAAGTAAACCCTAAATGAGGTAATTGAAATGAGTGGTTTAGATCACTGAAAAAACCTATATGAATATACTAGACTAATGAAGATTATTAAAAATGCACATCCATTGTTATCATAAATTCATGATAAATGTGTCTAAAGAAACTGCGGATTTTATCGTGTGAACCTGATGCAATCTATAATAAAAATAGTATTCTGGATCCATGAGTTGCGTTAAATAACAATACAAAAATCATTATTTATTTATACAATTAATTTCATAGGATTATTATTATATTTTACCTCTGATAGGTCTCTTAAATTCTATAATTTATATATGCACATTGTATCTTGTAGTAATATTCATGATACATATATACATTCTCAAAGATTCTTTTTCTATTTCCCCCAAAAACAACGTTAGAGGTCCTCTGTGACATCTTTTGTTTATTTCTCACATATAACATTGGAGGAGTCCCTGTGATATCTAGGCAGTATTATACTGATTTAAAACCCTATATAGTTTATGGATCAAACTCGTTATTTAATATATCTTTTATGTGGTGGGACATCTCCTCGTGGAGAGGAATAATTCATAGAAGTATACAGAACTTCTTGTATTGAAAATTCCACTTTTTGTTATACTTTATTTTTATTTTTATCGATTCATATAACTGAATTTTGAAAATCTATAAAAAATATTTATAAATGGATAGTTAACCATAATTGGTTTTTTAATATACCTTCATTAAGTATATTTATTTCCAAATATTAATTTAAATTTTATATTATTTTATATGAGACATAATCAATCGTTTTTTTGAAATATTTTGAATGAGAAAATGTTTTAATGATATGATATTTTGGAAAATTGGAAACATTCGTAAATAAATGTTGGAATTTTTTTAATCAATTTTGAATAGGATTTTTTATTGGGAAATCAATCTCACCCCTCAAGAGATACATACTCTGACCAAAATTTGGTATCAAAGGGTATTTTATTTGGTATTAATGTATTCAAATATTTTTTATAATGATTTTAGATAATCTTTACTGTTCATAAATTGACATCATTTCAACATTTAATTATTTAAATGGATTCTAGAAATTAATGTACTTCTACTAATAACCCTCAATTTAGTAATGATAATAATTATTCTCAATTGAATAAGAAAATTAAATTCCACCATGAGAATATGGTTTTTTATAATTGTTTAGTTGTTGAGTATCATCTTGAAATTCGTAAGGATTCTATAATTAATTGATATTATGGTAGAGTTCATTATAAAAATAATAATTAATATGTAATGAATTCCCTTTAGTAATAAATAGTAGATGGAGAATTTAATTGAATATATTCATGTAAAACTGCATATGAAATTTGGGATAAATGATTTAATTCTCACATGGGAACATGAAATGTTAATGAGATGATGAGTAAAATATATATTAAGAAGAATGAAAATTTAATTACGAATCTTGATGAACGTATTTATGACATGTACCTCAGGTTCAATTAGATTTTCAACATAATGAGTTCATTTGAGAATCATGTATGTAAAAAATACTAGGTAATGTGACTCAATAGATGACTACATAAAACACGGAGATGCATATCTTGGTAAATTAGAGATCCATGTGGTATCAACAAGATAACTATCAATGATATTATAGGTAATATGATGATTTATTTTGAAGAGTTTAATTTTAACCAAAATAATGCTGAAGAGATAGAGAGAAAATATGGTTCCATTAATCCTACTTCATCTACCAAAAGGAAATGTATAATGTACATGATGAATATTATAGTGATAGTGAGTCACCATAAGATTGTAATGAGGAGATGCCCCTATAGAAAAAAAAAATTAAATAGTTTTATAGGAACATTACATATTTTATAAATCCAAGTTATAACGAAATATATGTATCTATAGGAAAATGGATGAAAAAATAGAAGGGATATGGTGAAACAAATGAGGGATGATGTTATGTGTAAAAAAGGAATGTACATGTAATAGATGGTTGTCTAATACTAATGTTCAATAATTAAAAATGTGAAAAATACCAAAGGTACACCAATACAGTGATAGTAGTCACTGAGGTTCCTACTGTATCACCTGTACATGTTTATGATAATTTTGAGAATGGACAATATGATGATATTATAACTAAGAATGAAATGATTGAACACTATAGTTTGATGGATGATACATTAAATAATCATAATATAAAATATAAAGTACTTAAAAGACATAATGCCTTAACTAATGACATTAAATTTATCTTCCAATTGAAAAATAAAATAATTCTCAAATTTTGAAATAGAATAATGGACATAAAATTTCATGGTAGAAAATAATTAAAATAATGAAAAAGTCACTATAGGTATAGAATATCTCGCATTGATTTAAGAATTAAATTTTCCACTTAAATATGTTACACTTCAATGATATCAGCCTTCTAAAATAAGGTTAGCAATGTGTTCTATTGTATATATGTCAAAACCTAAATGTTAAACTCCAGTTTTTATTTTATAGGGGACCTAAAAAGGATATACAATAAAAAATTATTCAGTTTTTGAATATGAACCCTCTTATTAAAATGTGGGGGTATAAATAATTAATTAACATCATATTTGGACCCAAAAAAATCTGGGTACCAAAATTATTCATTTTATAATTTCTTTTTTGTAGGAAAACTATTTAAAGACATCCTATATAATTCTATGGTAATAGGAAAGTGGGTTTCCAATACATTAATGTGTATTATTTGTACATCAAGAGCCTTATTATGGTTGATAGTGATCATGTCACCTATAGTGATAATGATAAATGAAAAATAATTATCCTTTTAAAAATTGATCACAATAATTTTTTTATTGAAAATATATTTATTGTTGATGGTTTGAAATATCACATGTTTAGTACTTAAAAATATTGTGATAATGGATTCCTTGGAAAATTTAAGAATAATACATGAAATGTTAATTATTATAAACATACATTAATTTTCATTGATTTAGGGAATTATAATTTTTTTGTCTTTGATTAAAATTCATCAATTTATCAAAATTCTCTTTTCATGAGAGGGTTTCACAGTGAATTGTGGCATTGTAATAAGAGAATAAATCATTGAAAAACTTATTAACATTGGAGTCTTACTAAGAATGTGTTAGTAAATGGTGTACCTAAACTACTGTTCCCAAATGATAATCTCTATTACCTCTATCATAAAGTGAATAAACATAAAATTTATTCTTAATAAAATAATGATATGCCAATTTCTCATCCTCTCGAGTTTTATTGTGTGGAATTATATGGACCATCGATAATTTATTATCTTAATGTGATACACTATGTCTATGTGCTTGTATATGAATATTCAAGGTATATTTGGATTTTTTCAAGATCAAAAAAAGCAAATCTTGATCATATTCTAAATTTTATGCTACATCAATGGAGAAGCTATGAAGATATAGAATAAATAGTTATGATGTGACCCTTGAAATGAGTTTGAAAATAACTTCCTAGAATCAATTTCCTAAAAAAATTATAGACTCATAACTTCTCTTATCATAGGACTCCTTAACAAAATAGAGTTGTGGAGATACGAAATAAAACGATTCATGTGTTATTCCATAATAAATTAAATTATTATGTTTTACCTTTCTATATTTGGGAAGATGTTGTGAACACTTCCAGTTACATAATAAATATTGAATTAATTAGACATCTTATAAATATGTCCCCTTACGTGATATGGACAAATAAGAAACCCTAGGTTTATTTCTTTACAGACCCGAAGCTTGACGTACATTGACATTACATTACATTTGTGGAATACTTAGTACATAACAAAAACACACACACAAGGATCGTAATATTGTAGTGTCTTTGGAAACTCGGAATATAATCTTCTAATCCTTGTGAAAAATCTTAAACATCTCCCATAAAGATCTTTTTTTAATACCTAAAACCTTTCATTGTATCCTGGGGAAAAGTAAACATAAAAGGGTGAGCTCAAATGCTCAGTAAGGGTAAACAAAAGAGATATCAATCACATCATATACATAAGCACATAACTTTTGGAAATCTTAACCTGTAAAAGAGATCATAATTTCATAACCTGGGATAACTCATGGGAGTTAAATGTAATCAAAATAATCATAACATAAAACATTAAACATTGTGGCATACACACATAATCATAAAGAATCATTTCTTATTAGTCAATACTCATTGCCAAGACTATCTTAGTGGACAAATTCCCTTTCTGAACTGAGTCACCCTCATTTCAGTCCTGTTTCGCTGAACTGGTATAACCTACCATTCCAGACATGTCTTTCTCATGAGATATAAAATCTTTACCCAATGCATTGGAGGGAGATATAGGTCCCACCCAGCTCATAATGATACCATTATTATGTGTGCCACAAAATCATAATCCATACATCATTGCATAAACCATGTAATAAAAATGGGAATCTTAAACATCGTGACATCATAAAACAATTCATAATAAGATAAAGTAATTCATAAAAATAATTCCATCACAACATAATCAAATCAATGTAATAATAGGGATATAAACAGAACCCTATATTATCTTAGATGGAAAATAATTTTGATAAAACACTTGAAATCTATTCTTGAGGAAAATATCATTTCTACTTCAAAATCATTTTCCTTTCATAACATGTCTTAAAATTTTAAACTAAAAGAAGTTTATTAAAAATAAACTTGAAAACTTGTAAAGGAAGCTTCTCGGAAATAATGTTTTAAAAATCCATTCATGCCGTATAAGTTAAAAAAACATTCTTCTCGTACTTTTGTCGGAAAAGTCAAAAAGTACATCGTACGAAAAACGACAAAAGATTCCTTTCATATCTTTTACTAAAAACTCACCGAATGGTAAAATTGTATTTAAACAATTTTAGGTGGATGGAAATAATATTGCATATTGAGGAAACATGGATTTGGATGATAAAATACACCCCAGTAAATACCAAAGTATAATCAATCTCCGATAAGAATGAGATTGTGATATTTCCCTTACCTTAGGTCAGATTTGCTTCGTAAGTGTCTGAACCTCCTGTATAATGATTTAAATAATGTCATTGACTTATTACAGAATCATATTCATTGTTATGATATCATATATGGTTCACGTATGACTTTATATTACCCGTTCTTTTGTAAATACCATGTTAAAGAGCGTTTTGGGTAAAATTGTTTCATTTGTCATCCGTGTTTTGACTTGTAATTATTCATATGATTACATAGATCATGATTACTTAATTCCAGAATATAAAACTTGATTTATATATATATATATTCAGAATATACATATATATAATAAATCAGTAAAGGGAAAGAAATACACCGTTCATGGAGACGGTAGGCCGTACGTACGCATGAACGCTGTTTTCGTTTCCTTATTGAGTTGAGCGGAATTAAGTGGATGACATACATATATATACACATAAATCCAGTATCATTATTATGTCATATATTTCATGATTACTTATTATATATACTTTATAATCATTCAAGAATGGTTAATGTGGGGAATTAATCTCATCGTGTCGTGGAGACGGTAGTCCGTACGTACGCACGAGCGATGATATCGTTTTCATGATCGTGGGACTGTATTGGAGTGTATGTGTACTATTTAAGAATCAATATCACTTTAAAATAATAATATATAGTTATTATTTACACCATTATACCCATCCAAGTAAGGTGGTGGAGGAAAATAGATTTCACCACGGCGTGGAGACGGTATTCCGTACGTACGCACGCGCCGTGATTTCGCTTTCCGTAGGATGGATAGATGGTGAAATAGGATTGTTTCATACTTATAATTACATATCAGTATATGAGTGATACTGATGTTATTACTTCATAATGAAACAACCTGAGAAGAAGTGGAAGAAAAAATAAAGGTGAAAGAATCGGTAACGGAAATTATCTCTTCTTTGAAGCGCCTCTTTGAGACCTCCTCTTAGGACACTAAAATTGGTCTCTGAGGAAGACCAGAACCTCTAGAATGTTTCTAGTGAAGTGGAGAAGAGAATTTGTCAGGGGTTGGCCGAGCTTGAAAGCTCAAAGTTGTGTGAGGAAGAGAGGGAGGAGGTGCCCTTTTATAAGGGAGGAGAGGGGCACCTTTGGAATAACTAAAAATATTATTTTATTATAAACTCATGTTCGGTTTTAAATAGCTCCAAATTGATTTATTTCGATGCTAAGGTGTGGATGGGTCGAAATAATCTCTTCCAATAGAATTTAGACAAGTTTAGGTTCCTATTTTAACCTTATCATTTAGATTTAACATTAAGTTAAATAATTTTACTTTTACTGTGTCTTCTTGTGTTCTTACACTATAAGGTTAATAAACACACTATAAGAAGCCAAAAGAACCCCAAATTGTTTATTATTAATATATATAACCATATCTAAGTCATTTGGCCGAACCATAGATTTTTAGGAATAAAATAAAAATTAATAATATAATATTTGTTTTAAAAACTATTTTATGTCAATTTTGACACTATTTAGTAATTGATTTTTGTGAAAATCATAACAGAATGATAAGTTCGAATAAAGTTAATTAAATCAATAAGAACATGTCATATTAACCTATAAAATTAGTAGAATTCATAAAAAGTCTCAAATTATATTTATTTGGGTATTTATAACATCAACTATGTCAATATTTCATTAATAAGATAATTACTGCATCATCGTTGTGTCATAAATAAATTACATTATTTAATGTCTAAAAATTACAAATAAAATACCATTATGTAGGAAATCTTTTATCTTTCGAATGAATATTTATAGTCTAATTTATCTTATGTATAACCCTATATTAAAAATGTTTTATTAAATAAACTTTGATTATAACTATTTTAACCCTTCTTTAAATAAATTAATAATAAATGTCCTAATCTAATCCAAGTGGGCCTAAATGGTCATATTTTATTCCTAAGTTTGTTTTTGGTCGAATCACACTTGTCCAATAGAATTAGGTCATCTATTAGGGTAATAATAATATCATTTATACCCTTAATTACCCTATTTAATTTTAACCGTGGTAAAAAAAAAGGAAAAAGTTACTATTTACCAAAAAATTATTTTCATCTCATTGAACGACATTTTACTTACTGACATCAACCGTGTCTCTCGGATTTTTGAAATTCAACTCACAGAAGCGGTAAAAAGTTTTTTTATGAAAAATTCAATTTTTTTAACTACTACTTAGTGGTTTCACTATAAAAAATTGAATGTTTTAAGAAAAATACCAAAAATTAGGCCTAAGCTATATTTGATATTATGAACTCAAAAATGATTTCTATTTTACCAAATTCAAAACATATTAGTTACATTAATTAATTTAAAAATAAATCCTGTCGTAAAAACAAATAGTGTGTTCTTAAGAGATAGTAACTATCAAAAGATTGACACTTGTTTATGTCTGGTTTAAATGTGAAATTACATCCAATGACCAAAATTGTATTAAATAGTAAAAATATATTCTAAATATACTTTAAAACCACTCAAATTAATAATTTATCACTATTATTTATTTCGATTGAAAAAGTTGTTTTTAAGTAAAATTTAATAATTTTCACTATTCATCAAAATATGAAAGTTATCCAAAAATCACCAAAATTTTACCCTAAGATAATTTCGATATTCTGAATCCAAAAATGAAGTCCATTTTGAAAAATAAAATTTACAAAATTTCAAAAGGTGGTTATTACTATTCATAACGGGTAGTTTTAATAATATTTTAACAGCATATTGTTGTTTAGTGAAGCTCGTTATTGCGTACTACACACGCTATCGAGGAAGGTCGTGATTGCGTGTAATGCAAGTCATGTCAATGATTCATGTTGTGCAAGCTCCTTTTGGTGTAGAGCATAACACAAGACATTAATGAGATTAAAAAGAATATTTTTCATAAAATCTCGGGGTGTTACATTCTACCCCCCTTAAAATGAATTTCGCCCTCGAAATTTGTCGGGGTTATAAAAGGTTTACTACTCGAATGTTTCTTTAATATAAACCCACATCGTAAAAAGGAATACCAAAACCAATATTTAAAAACAAAAGTATGAAACGTAACGGTTACCCAAATAAACTAATCACTGGATTTCCACATAGGTGAAAATATGGATATGGAAGAGAAATCTAACCATCATGTTCTGATGGAGAGTGGTAGAGAACATGGCTATGGAAAAGCCAACAATCACAAATCCATAAATTTTTGATGATCTAAGGTACTATCTGATTAATCAGATATAATAGCACTAGGACAACATTTTTGTTTTTCAAGATCATTTCCCTAAAGTTGATGAAATTGGAATTAGAAGAAATACTTTCGGGATTTTGGTATAGTCTCTCCGTTTGTCGTTCTTTGGACAATTTCCACTTCATATCTTAATGAAATGAAGTTGAATTTTTCATTCATTATGTGTTACCAGATCATGTGATAGAATGATGGGTCATTCCATCTCATTCAAACAAAATGTTAGCAAAAGTTATAAGTCCATCTTATGGTTAATCATATATGGTTCCAAAAATGAACTTATACTTCATATATCATACCGCTTAATAAAATAAAACTAGTTTCTACTAAACAGGGACTTCCTGTAGGACAGTGGTAGGCGATAAAGTCCAGTCGCACTTCAGTTGTGGGTTCGATTCCCACAGCCTTGTCCGATGCGATGGGTTGTTGCCCGTCCTACAGGTTGTCTTTTTTCTAAAACTATATTACTATAACATCCCATCAATAATATTGAAAAACGTTTTATCCTAACTTATGTCCAACATAATCCATTCTAATCTTTAGGCTTATCTAATATACTTTGGTCCAAGCTCATAGTATAAAGAATATGATTACTTGAAATGTCACAGAACAATCATGTGAATGCCATCATTTATCCCCCATATATCATAAGATATATCCTTTTGGTCAAATTACAAACATGTGAATACCTTAATCATGTATTCTCATGAAGAATGAATAACCCTTGAACCTTAGTGAAAACATGAATGCAGTTAAAAGTAAACAGTTTCCACATACCAAAATCCTCAAAATTCTATATACTCAAACCAGGATATCACTTAGTCCTTATATCAATCATGAGATCATGAATGCTGTTAACCATTTCATTTTCTCGTTTTCCCTTCATTATGCGCATATCATCTTATTTCCAAAAATATCTCAATCACTTTGAATACCATATTAGACCAATACATAAATATTCCAATACTCCATAATACAACATTATTTTGGAATCCCATTACATAAACACTTAATCATTCCACCACATCGTTGCCATATTCAACATCGCCAATAGTGATCGCATGTGACTTCCCTTTTTCCTTTTCCTTAAGCGGTTTCTAATGTTGATCATCACTAACCCTTGGATTAGGGCATTTATTAGCATAATGCCCCATTTCTTTGCACTTGAAGCATTGAAGTGTTAGTGGTGCGTTCTCTGCAGTGTTTGCTTTATTCACATCATTAGAAACCCTTTTTCCATTACTTCGACACTCAGCTGATCAATGACCTTCTTTTCCACACTTAAAACATTTTCTAGTCCCTTTAAGACAATCTCCACCATGCTTCTTTCCACACTTTGTGCATAAGGAAACATTCATCTTCTTTTCACCATTATTCTGAGATTTCTCCTTGAACTCCATGTTTCGTTTCTAGTCAAAACCATGAGATGGATATGTAACACCAACTTCCATTTCTACCTTGATAGCACAACACACAATTTCTTCATAGCTACTGAAGTCTCTTATAGCTAATTCACTTCGAAGGCTTGGTTTTAAGCCACTGAAAAATCGATCAACTTTACATTTAGGTTCGATGATAATGCCAGATGCATACTTTGCAAGTCTTGTAAAATTCGCTTCGTATATACCAATTGATTCATCATCCTTTTGCTTTAGTTTGAGAAACTCCTTCTCCATCTTTGTTCGAAGAATACGAGGGAAGTACTTATTGAAAAATAAATTCTTGAACTCGTCCCATTCCATGGACTCAATTTCATCTCTTGGCCTAGTATTCTTGATAAGATTCCACCACTGATCAGCTTCACCTTCCAAACGATATACTGCTAAGATGACTTTATCATGTTCAGAACATTGAAGAAATGAAAATATCTTTTCAGTGGTACTGATCCATTGTTCAGCAACAAGTGGATCGGAAGTCCCACTGAAAGAAGGTGGACGTTGCCTCATGAAGGACTCAATATATTATTGTTCCCTTCTCTGCTCATTTGGAAGTCTAGAATGATTCATAGCTTGTGTAAATATAGCAATAAGATTTTTCACTCCATCTCCCATTACATTTGTTTGTTCAGGAGGGCAATCATTGCATTGTCCATTGCATTGATCAACACGGTTCCTTCGGGTTCCAGCCATCGTCTAAAACCCAAAAAGAATAGTGTGAGAGGCAAAAATCATGCTAGGGAAAACAACATAATAAAGGGGGAGTACCTTCAATATCTAACATCTTAGGTTTTAATTCTATGATCGTTAGCGTAATTCTAGTACTATAACCTATACGTATACTTAACCTTAGGGACATCCCTATACATACCTTAGAAATATCTCTAGGGATCTCACTAAAGTTCTCGCATCATAGTATCCAAAGGTTGACAAAACCTTTTCTCTGATACCAACTGTAGAGACCCGAAGCTTGACGTACATTGACATTACATTACATTTGCGGAATACATAGTACATAACAAAAACACACACACAAGGATCGTAATAGTTTAGTGTCTTTGGAAACTCGGAATATAATCTTCTAATCCTGGTGGAAGATCTTCAACATCTCCCATGAAGATCTTAATTTTTTTTATACCTAAAACCTTTCTTTATATCCTGGGGAAAAGTAAACATAAAAGGGTGAGCTCAAATGCTCAGTAAGGGTAAACAAAAGAGATATCAATCACATCATATACATAAACACATAACTTTTGGAAATCTTAACCTGTAAAAGAGATCATAATTTCATAACATGGGATAACTAATGGCAGTGAAATGTAATCAAAATAATCATAACATAAAACATTAAACTTTGTGGCATACACACATAATAATAGAGAATCATTTCTTATTAGTCAAGACTCATTTCCAAGAATATCTTAGTCGACAAAGTCTCTTTCTTAACCAAGTCACCCTCGTTTCTGTCCTGTTTCACTGAACCGGTATAATGTACCATTCCAGCCATGTCTATCTCATGAGATATAAAATCTTTAACCAATGCATTGGAGGGAGATATAGGTCCCACCCATCTCATAATGATACCATTCTTATGTGTGCCACAAAATCATAAACCATACATCATTGCATAAACCATGTAATAAAAATGGGAATCTAAAACATCGTGACATCATAAAACAATTCATAATAAGATAAAGGAATTCATAAAAATAATTCCATCACAAAATAATCCAATCAATGTAATAATAGGGATATAAACAGAACCCTATATTATCTTAGATGGAAAATAATTTTGATAAAACACTTGAACTCTATTCTTGAGGAAAATATCATCTCTACTTCAAAAAAATTTCCTTTCTTAACATGTCTTACAATTTTAAACTAAAAGAAGTTTATTAAAAATAAACTTGAAAACTTGTAATGTATGCTTCTTTGAAATAATGTTTTAAAAATCCATTCATGCCGTATAAGTTAAAAAAACATTCTTCTCGTACTTTTGTCAGAAAAGTCAAAAAGTACCTCGTACGAAAAACGACAAAAGATTCCTTTCAAATCTTTTACTAAAAACTCACCAAAGGGTAAAATTGTATTTAAACAATTTTAGTTGTATGGAAATAATATTACATATTGAGGAAACATGGATGTGGATGATAAAATACACCTCAGTAAATACCAAAGTATAAACAATCTCGGATAAGAATGAGATTGTGATATTTCCCTTACCTTAGGTCCGATTTGCTTCGTAAGTGTCCGAACCTCCTGTATAATGATTTAAATAATGTCATTGACTTATTACAGAATCATATTTATTGTTATGATATCATATATGGTTCACTTATGTCTTTATATTACTCGTTCTTTTGTAAATTCCATGTTAAAGAGCGTTTTGGGTAAAATTGTTTCATTTGTCATCCGTGTTTTGACTTGTAATTATTCATATGATTACTTAGATCATGATTACTTAATTCCAGAATATAATACATGATTTATATATATATATTCATAATATACATATATATAATAAATCATTAAATGGAAAGAAATACACCGTTCATGGAGACGGTAGGTCGTGCATACGCATGAACGTTGTTTTCGTTTCTTTATTGAGTTGAGCGAAATTAAGTGGATGACATACATATATATACACATAAATACAGTATAATTATTATGTCATATATTTCATGATTACTTATTATATATACTTTATAATCATTCATGAATGGTTAAAGTGGAGAATGAATCTCATCGCGTCGTGGAGACGGTAGTCCTACGTACGCACGAGCGATGATATCGTTCTCATGATCGTGGGACTGTATTGGAGTGTATTTATACTATTTCAGAATCAAATCTATTAATAATAATAATATATAGTTATTAATTACACCATTATACCCATCCAAATATGGTGGTGGAGGAAAATAGATTTCACCACGGCGTGGAGACGGTATTCCGTACATACGCACGCGCAGAGATTTCATTTTCCGTAGAATGGATAGATGGTGAAATAGGATTGTTTCATAATTATAATAACATATCAGCATATTAGTGATACTGATGTTATTACTTCATAATGAAACAACCTAAGAAGAAGAAGTGAAAGAAGAAATAAAGGTGAAACAATCGGTAACGGAAATTACCTCTTCTTTGAAGCGCCTCTTTGAGACCTCCTCTTAGGACACTAAAATTGGTCTTTGAGGAAGACCAGAACCTCTATAATGTTTCTAGGGAAGTGGATAAGAGAATTGGGCAGGGTTTGGCCGAGCTTTAAGGCTCAAAGTTGTGTGAGGAAGAGAGGGAGGAGGTTCCCTTTTATAAGGGAGGAGAGGGGCACCTTTGGAATAACTAAAAATATTATTTTATTATAAAGTAATTTTCGGTTTTAAATAGCTCCAAATTGATTTATTTCGAGGCTAAGGTGGGGATGGGTCGAAATCCTCTCATCCAATAGAATTTAGACAAGTTTAGGTTCCTATTTTAACCTTATCATTTAGATTTAACTTTAAGTTAAATAAATTTACTTTTACAGTGTCTTCTTGTGTTCTTACAATATAAGGTTAATAAACATACTATAAGAAGCCAAACTAACCCCAAATTGTTAATTATTAATATATATAACCTTATCTAAGTAATTTGGATGATCCTTAGATTTTTAGGAATAAAATAACAATTAATAATATAATATTTGTTTTAAAAACTATTTTATGTCAATTTTGACACTATTTTGTAATTGATTTTTTTGAAACTTATAACAGAATGATAAGTTCGAAAAAATTTAATTAAATAAATACTAACATGTCATATTAACCTAGAAAATTAATATAATTCATAAAAAGTCTCAAATTATATTTATTTGGGAATTTATAACATCTATTATGTCAATATTTCATTAATAAGATAATTACTGCATCATCGTTGTGTCATAAATAAATTAAATTATTTAATGACTAAAAATTACAAATAAAATACCATTATGTAGGAAATCATTTTATCTTTCTAATTAATATTTATAGTCGAATTTATCTTATGTATAACACTATATTAAAAATATTTTATTAAATAAACTTTGATTTTAACTCTTTTAACCCTTCTTTATATAAATTAATAATAAATGTCCTAATCTAATCCAAGTGGGCCTAAATGGTCATATTTTATCCCTAAGTTCGTTTTTGGTCGAATTACATTTTTCCAATAGAATTAGGACATGTTTTAAGGTAATAATAATATCATTTCTACTATTAATTATCCTATTTACTTTTAACCGTGGTAAAAAAAGTAAAAAGTTACTATTCACCAAAAAATTATTTTCATCTCATTGAACCAAATTTTACTTACTGACATCAACCGTGTCTCTCGGATTTTTGAAATTCAACTCACAGAAGCGGTAGAATCATGTTTTATGAACAATTCAATTTTTTTAACTACCACTTAGTGGTTTCACAATCAAAAATTGAAAGTTTTCAGAAAAATACCAAAAATTAGGCCTAAGCTATATTTGATATTATGAACTCAAAAATGATTTCTATTTTAACAAATTCAAAACATATCAGTTTCATTAATTATTTTAAAAATTAATTCCCATCGTCAAAACAAATAGCGTGTTCTTCAGAGATAATAACTATCAAAAGATTGACAGTTGTTTATGTCTGGTTTAAATGTGAAATTACATCCAATGACCAACATTGTATTAAATTGTAAAAATATATTATAAATATACTTTAAAACCACTCAAATTAATAATTTATCACTATTATTTATTTCGATTGAAAAATTTGTTTTTAATTAAAATTTAGTAATTTTCACTATTCATCAAAATATGAAAGTTATCCAAAAATCCCCAAAATTTCTCCCTAAGCTAATTTCGATATTCTGAATCCAAAAATGAAGTCCATTTTGAAAAATAAAATTTACAATATTTCAAAAAGTGGTTATTACTACTCATAACGGCTAGTTTTAATAATATTTTAACAGCATATTGTGGTTTAGTGAAGCTCGTTATTGCGTACTACACACGCTATCGAGGAAGGTCGTGACTGCGTGTAATGCAAGGAAAGTCAAGGATGCGTGTTGTGCAAGATCCTTTTGGTGTAGCGCATAACACAAGACATTAATGAAATTAAAAAGAATATTTTTCATAAACTCTCAGGGGTGTTACATTCTACCCCCCTTAAAATGAATTTCGCCCTCGAAATTCGTCAGGGTTATAAATGGTTTACTACTAGAAAGTTTCTTCAATAGATACCCACATCGTAAAAATGAATACAAAACCAATCTTTAAAAACAAAAGTAAGAAATGTAACGGTTACCCAAATAAACTAATCACTGGGTTTCCACATAGGTGAAAATATAGATATGGAAGAGAAATCTAACCATCATGTTCTGATGGAGAGTGGTAGAGAACATGGCTATGGAAAAGCCAACAGTCACAAATCCATAAATTTTTTACGATCTAAGGTACCATCTGATTAATCAGATATAAGAGCACTAGGACAACATTTTTGGTTTTCAAGATCATTTCCCTAAAGTTGATGAAATTGGAATTAGAAGAAATACTTTCGTGATTTTGGTATAGTCTCATCGTTTGTCGTTCTTTGGAAAATTTCCACTTCATCTCTTAAAGAAATGAAGTTTAATTTGTCATTCGTGATGTGTTAGCAGATCATGTGATAGAATGATGGGTCATTCCATCTCTTTCAAAGAAAAGGTTAGCAAAAGTTATAAGTCCATCATATGGTTAATCGTATATGGCTCCAAAAATGAACTTATACTTCATATATCATACGGCTTAATAAAATAAAACTAGTTTCTACTAAACAGGGACTTCCTGTAGGAAAGTGGTTGGCGATAAAGGCCAGTCGCACTTCGGTTTTGGGTTCGATTCCCACAGCCTTGTCTGATGCGATGGGCTGTCGCCCGTCCTGCAGGTTGTCTTTTTTCTAAAACTATATTACTATAACATCCCATCAATAATATCGAAAAACGTTTTATCCTAACTTATGTCCAACATAATCCATTCTAATCTTTAGGCTTATCTAATATACTTTGGTCCAAGCTCATAGTATAAAGAAAATGATTACTTGAAATGTCACAGAACAATCATGTGAATGCCTTCATTTATCCCCCATATATCATAAGATATATCTTGTTGGTCAAATTACAAACATGTGAATACCTTAATCATGTATTCACTTGAAGAATGAATACCCATTGAACCTTAGTGAAAACATGAATGCAGTTAAAAGTTAACACTTTCCACATACCAAAATCCTCAAAATTCTATATACTCAAACCATGATATCACTTAGTCCTTATATAAATCATGAGCTCATGAATACTGTTAAACATTTCATTTTCTCGTTTTCCCTTCATTATGCGCATATCATCTTATTTACAAAAATATCTCAATCACTTTGAATACCACATTAGACCAATACATAAATATTCCAATACTCCATGATACAACATTATTTTGGAATCCCATTACATAAACACTTAATCATTCCACCACATCGTTTTCATAATCAACATCGCCAATAGTGATCGCATGTGACTTCCCTTTGTCATTTGCCTTAAGCGGTTTCTCATGTCGATCATCACTAACCCTTTTATTAGGGCATTTATTAGCATAATGCCCCATTTCTTTGCACTTGAAGCATTGAAGTGTTGGTGGTGCGTTCTCTGCAGTGTTTTCTTTATTCACATCATTAGAAACCCTTTTTCCATTACTTCGACACTCAACTGCTCGATGACCTTCTTTTCCACACATTAAACACTTTCTAGTCCCTTTAAGACAATCTCCACCATGCTTCTTTCAACACTTTGTGCATAAGGAAACATTCATCTTCTTTTCACCATTATTCTGAGATTTCTCCTTGAACTCCATCTTTCGTTTCTTGTCAAAACCATGAGATGGATATGTAACACCAACTTCCATTTCTACCTTGATAGCACAACGCACAATTTCTTCATACCTACTGAAGTATCTTATAGCTAATGCCCTTCGAAGACTTGGTTTTAAGCCACTGAAAAATTGATCAACTTTACTTTCAGGTTGGATGATAATGTCAGATGCATACTTTGCATGTCTTGTAAAATTCGCTTCATATATACCAACGGATTCATCATCCTTTTGCTTTAGTTTGAGAAACTATTTCTCCATATTTGTTCAAAGAATACGAGGGAAGTACTTATTGAAAAATAAATTCTTGAACTCGTACCATTCCATGGACTAAATTTCATCTCTTGGCCTCGTATTCTTGATAAGATTCCACCATTGATCAGCTTCACCTTCCAAACGATATACTGCTAAGATGACTTTATCATGTTTAGAACATTGAAGAACTGAAAATATATTTTCAGTGGTACTGATCCATTGTTCAGCAACAAGTGGATCGGAAGTCCCACTGAAAGAAGGTGGATGTTGCTTCATGAAGGACTCAATAGAATATTATTCCCTTCTCTGCTCATTTGGAAGTCCAGAATGATTCATAGATTGTGTAATTATAGCAATAATATTTTGCACTCCATCTCCAATAACATTTGTTTGTTCAGGAGGGCAGTAATTGTATTGTCCATTGCATTGATCAACACGGTTCCTTCGGGTTCCAGCCATCGTCTAAAACCCAAAAAGAATAGTGTGAGAGGCAAAAATCATGTTTGGGAAAACAACATAATAAAGGGGGAGTACCTTCAATATCTAACATCTTAGGTTTAATTCTATGATCGTTAGCGTAATTCTAGTACTATAACCTATACGTATACTTAACCTTAGCGACATCCCTAGACATACCTTAGAAATATCTCTAGGGATCTCACTAAAGTTCTCGCATCTTAGTTTCCAAAGGTTGACTAAACCTTTGCTCTGATACCAACTGTAGAGACCCGAATCTTGACGTACATTGACATTACATTACATTTTCGGAATACGTAGTACATAACAAAAACACACACACAAGGATCGTAATAGTTTAGTGTCTTTGGAAACACGGAATATAATCTTCTAATCCTAGTGAAAGATCTTCAACATATCTCATAAAGATCTTCCTTTTTTTATACCTAAATCCTTTCTTTATATCCTGGGGAAAAGTAAACATAAAAGGGTGAGCTCAAATGCTCAGTATGGGTAAACAAAAGAGATATCAATTACATCATATACATAATCACATAACTTTTGGAAATATTAACCTGTAAAAGAGATCATAATTTCATAACCTGGGATAACTCATGATAGTGAAATGTAATCAAAATAATCATAACTTAAAACATTAAACTTTGTGTAATACACACAAAATCATAGAGAATCATTTCTTATTAGTCAAGACTCATTTCCAAGACTATCTTAGTGTACAAAGTCCCTTTCTGAACCGAGTCACCCTCGTTTCAGTCCTGTTTCACAGAACTGGTATAACCTACCATTCCAGCCATGTCTATCTCATAAGATATAAAATATTTACCCAATGCATTGGAAGGAGATATAGGTCCCACCAATCTCATAATGATACCATTCTTATGTGTGCCACAAAATCATAAACCATACATCATTGCATAAACCATGTAATAAAAATGGGAATCATAAACATCGTGACATCATAAAACAATTCATAATAAGATAAAGGAATTCATAAAAATAATTCCATCACAAAATAATCCAATAAATGTAATAATATGGATATAAACAGAACCCTATATTATCTTAGATGGAAAATAATTTTGATAAAACACTTGAACTCTATTCTTGAGGAAAATATCATCTCTACTTCAAAAACATTTTCATTTATTAACATGTCTTACAATTTTAAACTAAAAGAATTTTATTAAAAATAAACATGAAAACTTGTAATGTATGCTTCTTGGAAATAATGTTTTAAAAATCCATTCATGCCGTATAAGTTAAAAAAACATTCTTCTCGTACTTTTGTCGGAAAAGTCAAAAAGAACCTCGTACGAAAAACGACAAAAGATTCCTTTCAAATCTTTTACTAAAAACTCACCGAAGGGTAAAATTGTATTTAAAAAATTTTAGGTGGATGGAAATAATATTACATATTGAGGAAACGTGGATGTGAATGATAAAATACACCTCAGTAAATACCAAAGTATAAACAATCTCGGATAAGAATGAGATTGTGATATTTCCCTTACCTTAGGTCCGATTTGCTTCATAAATGTCTGAACCTCCTGTATAATAATTTAAATAATGTCATTGACTTATTAAAGAATAATATTCATTGTTATGATATCATATATGGTTCACTTATGACTTTATATTACCCGTTATTTTGTAAATTCCATGTTAAAGAGCATTTTGGGTAAAATAGTTTCATTTGTCATCCGTGTTTTGACTTGTAATTATTCATATGATTACTTAGATCATGATTACTTAATTCCAGAATATAAAACATGATTTATATATATATATATTCAGATTATACATATATATAATAAATCAGTAAATGGTAAGAAATACACCGTTCATGGAGACGGTAGGCTGTACGTATGAATGAACGCTGTTTTCGTTTCCTTATTGAGTTTAGTGGAATTAAGTGGATGACATACATATATATACACATAAATACAGTATCCTTATTATGTCATATATTTCATGATTACTTATTATATATACTTTATAATCATTCATGAATGGTTAAAGTGGAGAATGAATCTCATCGCGTCGTGGAGACGGTAGTCCGTACGTACGCACGAGCGATGATATCGTTCTCATGATCGTGGGACTGTATTGGAGTGTATGTATACTATTTCAGAATCAATATAACATTAAAATAATAATATATAGTTATTATTTACACCATTATACCCATCCAAGTAAGGTGGTGGAGGAAAATAGATTTCACCACGGCGTGGAGACGGTATTCCGTACGTACGCACGCGCGGTGATTTCGTTTTCCGTAGGATGGATAGATGGTGAAATAGGATTGTTTCATACTTATAATAACATATCAGTATATGAGTGATACTGATGTTATTACTTCATAATGAAACAAACTAAGAAGAAGAAGTGGACGAAGAAATAAAGGGGAAAGAATCGGTAACGGAAATTACCTCTTCTTTGAAGCGCCTCTTTGAGACCTCCTCTTAGGACACTAAAATTGGTCTTTTAGGAAGACCAGAACCTCTAGAATGTTTCTAGGGAAGTGGAGAAGAGAATTTGGCAGGGGTTGGACGAGCTTGAAGGCTCAATGTTGTGTGAGGAAGAGAGGGAGGAGGTGCCCTTTTATAAGGGAGGAGAGGGGCACCTTTGGAATAACTAAAAATATTATTTTATTATAATGTCATGTTAGGTTTTAAATAGCTCCAAATTGATTTATTTTGATGTTAAGGTGGGTATGGGTCGAAATACTCGCATACAATATAATTTAGACAAGTTTAGGTTCCTATTTTAACCTAATCATTTAGATTTAATATTAAGTTAAATAATTTTACTTTTACAGTGTCTTCTTGTGTTCTTACACTATAAGGTTAATAAACTTACTATAAGTAGCCAAAAGAACCCCAAATTGTAAATTATTAATATATATAATCTTATCTAAGTCATTTGGCCGAATCGTAGATTTTTAAGAATAAAATAACAATTAATAATATAATATTTGTTTTAAAAACAATTTTATGCCAATTTTGACACTATTTAGTAATTGATTTTTGTGAAAATCATAACAGAATGATAAGTTCGAACAAAGTCAATTAAATCAATACTAACATATCGTATTAACCTAGAAAATTAGTATAATTCATAAAAAGTCTCAAATTATATTTATTTGGGTATTTATAACATCAATTATGTCAATATTACATTATTAAGATAATTACTGCATCATCGTTGTGTCATAAATAAATTAAATTATTTAATGTCTAAAAATTACTAATAAAATACCATTATGTAGGAAATATTTTTATCTATCTAATGAATATTTATAGTCGAATTTCTCTTATGTATAACCGTATATTAAAAATGTTTTATTAAATAAACTTTGATTTTAATTCTTTTAACCCTTCTTTAAATAAATTAATAATAAATGTCCTAATCTAATCCAAGTGGTCCTAAATGGTCATATTTTATTCCTAAGTTTGTTTTTGGTCAAATTACACTTGTACAATAGAATTAGGACATGTGTTAGGGCAATAATAATATCATGTCTACCCTTAATTACCCTATTTACTTTTAATCGTGGTAAAAAAAGTAAAAAGATACTATTCACCAAAAAATTATTTTCATCTCATTGAACCACATTTTACTTACTGACATCAACCGTGTCCCTCGGAGTTTTGAAATTCAACTTACAGAAGCGGTAAAATTACGTTTTATGAACAATTCAGTTTTTTTATCTACCACTTAGTGGTTTCACTATCAGAAATTGAATGTTTTCAGAAAAATACCAAAAATTAGGCCTAAGATATATTTGATATTATGAACTCCAAAATGATTTCTATTTTACCAAATTAAAAACATATCAGTTGCATTAATTAATTTATAAATTAATTCCCGTCGTCAAAACAAATAGCGTGTTCTTAAGAGATAATAACTATCAAAAGATTGACACTTGTTTATGTCTGGTTTAAATGTGAAATTACATCAAATGACCAACATTGTATTAAATTGTAAAAATATATTTTAAATATACTTTAAAACCACTAAAATTAATAATTTATCACTATTATTTATTTCGATTGAAAAGGATGTTTTTAATTTAAATTTAGTAATTTTCACTATTCATCAAAATATGAAAGTTATCCGAAAATCACCAAAATTTTACCCTAAGCTAATTTCAATATTCTGAATCCAAAAATGAAGTCCATTTTGAAAAATAGAATTTACAAAATTTCAAAAAGTGGATATTACTATTCATAACGGCTAGTTTTAATAATATTTTAATAGCATATTGTTGTTTAGTGAAGCTCGTTATTGCGTACTACACACGCTATCGAGGAAGGTCGTGATTGCGTGTAATGCAAGGCAAGTCAAGGATGCATGTTGTACAAGCTCCTTTTGGTGTAGCGTATAACACAAGACATTAATGAAATTAAAAAGAATATTTTTCATAAAATCTCGGGGTGTTACAATTACATTGGAGATTTTGTTTGAAAAATATTTATTCTTATCACTAAGGATAATCTTAAAAACATTTCCCTAAAAATCGATGAAGGAATTTTACTAGATTATTATGTTTCTAGTAAAGCCTACAATGTTTTCAAATAAAAGGACCAAGATTTTGGTAGAATATGTTATTGTAAAATATGATGAGATGTCTCCACATAAAATTAAGAAAACTTTAGGAAATCATGAGGCTTATTTATCATGATTGAATTCAATTTATAAACCTTTAGATTATACTATAAAAAAGAAAAAAACATGTTCATTTCAATTTATATGACTTCCTGAACATAATTTGATAGAAAATAGTAAAATTAAAATCCCTTAACTTTCATGAGATTTTAGAACACTTTAATGTCAACAATTAGATTTTGTTGTAAGAGACCATGAAAAAGGTACAATGAGAAGATATTTCTTGAGAAATT
This sequence comes from Viscum album, assembly GCA_963277665.1. Classification (NCBI taxonomy): domain Eukaryota; kingdom Viridiplantae; phylum Streptophyta; class Magnoliopsida; order Santalales; family Viscaceae; genus Viscum; species Viscum album. The sequence continues at coordinate 178,903,973 of OY728165.1, forward strand.
AGGATGTACATCAATCATTATAGTCCCAATTATAGTCCATGAACATTAATGAATAATATTGTGTAATTAAAATGGATGAATAATTAATTAAAATTAAAAGATACAAAGTGTGGTAATTAGTTTATAGAACAAAGGAAACCATGAGTATAATAAAAAATTGGCTATTTATAAACATGGTAGATGAGACATAAACAACACCTAGATCCATGAAATGGTTGTTAAACATAGATATAGTGATTATGAAGTGAGAAACTATGAAATTATTATTATACTAGTAATTAGACATGAATACATGAGAATTCATATAGCTTATAAAGAAGATTAATATTTCTAAAATTACTTAATTGATGTTAGGAGTTTATTCTTTAATGGATTTATAATTGTGAATTTTTTATCGAACAACTGATAGTTTTCAAAAAAATCATTTCCCAAAATAGTTTTTCAAATTAAAAAACAATTAATTTGTTTAGAATTGGCTCATAGAACATGGTAATATAAGCTCCTTAATTTTATTATTTTAAAAGGATTTTATAAAATTATTTACGATTATACCATGTTATTAATTTCAAATGTTTTTTTTAATTTTATAATTTATGTAGATGATATATTTTTTATATCATTATGAAATTATATTTAAACTTATTTTTCAAAAATATAACAAAATTAGTTTGAAATAGGTTTTATGGGTGAACTTAAATTCTTTCATGGGTTTCCAAAATTTCAAAATAAAGTGTGAATCATTATAAATCAATTTAAATATACTATGAATAATCTAAAACACATTTACATGGATAGAGAAAAGAGTATTGATACTCTATTCAGTGCAACATATATTTCATATGTGGATGATGTTGTGAATCTAGTTGATAAAACCAGTAATAGTGGTACAATTGGATTTCATACCGGTATAACTACTAAAAGACAAGATTGAATATTTAGTGTTTTTATTTTTTTCTCATTTTCAAGCTATTCTAAAATATTCACATCTTTTTTAAATGAATATAATTTCATTATACCTCAAATATGAAAGAGTTGGTGTCCTGGAACCAATTGGTTGTAATTTGTTTACATGAAAATTTAATATATTAAAATATTAGATGTCTTATTAAATATTGTTCATTTTTCCTCATGACAGTAGTGTAATAATTTCAAGGAGTTTTGTCACATTGAGAATGTCATCTAATTTCTCCTCTATGATGAGAAACATGAAGTGCTATGACAATATTATTAAATATTTTCATGTTTTTGGATGACATACTATAATGGGACACTTAGTGTACCGACCGTCATGTGTGTGTACTCAAAAAAAATGAAACAACCTCTCATGATGTTCGTACTTTGTAATATCCAAGTTAGGAGATTATGAGAACAAAACCACCAGTAAAAATTCATCATGTTTTGGTGTCATTAGATATTTCTATCTGTGAGATTATGTAATGATCATTATTCTTTAATATTATAATTAATAATTGTCATGACATGAGAACATTGATTTTTATGAAAAGTCTATCACATAGATTGCTCGCCGGAAGGAGGTTATGTTTGGTGCATCATGAGTAGATCCATTTTTTTGGACTAGGTCCTATGGTTTTTCACTTGTTGTTTTTTCCATGTAAAATTTTTTAGTGTAAATTTTATATTCTCTATATTCTTCTGTCATGGCACATCTAAGTTTATTTGAAGGGAAATATTTAATTTACACTCTACGTTCTATTTTCAGTTTTTTGTGAGTTTTTTTCTTTGTTGTCTATCCCAAAATATAGAATCAAAGGGTTTAGTTTTTTCTATATTTATTATGGAGGAAAATTATAGATGGATGATTTTGTTGAATGGTACCACCTACCATATGTGGCAACATGAAATGAAGGATCTTATTTTTATAAATCAAATTCTTTGTCCAGTGTTTCCTATCTAGAATCATGAAACTATGTCAGATGATTAATGGGAATTTGAGAATGAGATAGTGTGTGGATTCATTCACCAATGGGTTGAAGAAAAAGTAATGAATCAAGTTTTCAACATATCTCATACCAGAACATTTTGCGAGATGTATGAGATGACCTATGCTTCCAAGACGCGATACAATAAATTATTTCTTCAAAAAGAAATGATGAATTTGAGCTTAAAATATGGTATGTCTATTTTTGTTTTTTTAATGGAATATCCAGGATATATTGATCAGTTTTCTGGAATGGGTATTGTTGTTCAAAGTAGATGAATAAAGAGTGGGTGAATTGAGTATCTAGAAAAATTTCTATTAAAAGGGTTCTTTAGAAAATAATAGCCCCCTATGAAAATAAACACAATGTCAGTTTATAGTGAAATTATAAAAGCATTGAACGTTCAGTTTTTTTCTCAAATGATTCATTAGTTCTCAGCTTTACCAATCAAAGGATTAGTGAATCTTTTGAAACAAATATACTGATTTAAAACAGATGTAAACACTTTGTAAACTATCTATCAATGTTCAGTTTATATTAATGAAATAAATATATAAGAGATAAGAATATAATATAAATGGAACAATGGTTAAAACAAGAGGTTCTATCTCAAACTAAGACTTAGTCTTCTTCACTTGGTGATCACATGCCACCAAGCAGTTTATATTAATAATCTTTTTACCCACACCCCGGATCAGTGGTCACAATAGCACATAGGCTGCCCAGGTCACACATGACCTCTACCAGAATTATAAGGTAGAAAAACAAATAAACATATCACATAGGATCTCTTCCGCAGTTCTACGTGGGAAATAAGTGTAAGAGGAAATTGAGAGTGAGGATTTTTTATATCCTCTCGTTGTGCTCAGGATACAGTGTTTGTGATACAAACAGATATACAGAATGCTCAAATAGTAACAGAATAACACAAGAGAGGTATTAAAAAGAATTGGGTTTAGGTATCTCTGTGTGTTCTACAATAAATCTCTGGACTCATCAGATGTATAGATAATGGAGTTTGGGTCCACTTTTTGAAGTTGGTATCATAACAGAGTGTCACAGTTTCTTGTGAAAGTGTTCATCTCTTTATTGGGAGGATGTTCAGTAAGCTTCATTAGGTAGTTTCTAGGTAATCTCAAGCTTTGAGATTCCCTTATTCTAATATTTTGTGTTCCCACAGTCTATATTTTAGTGTGTTCTTCATTATCTATGATAATATATATATCTATGTGTATCCATCATACTATATTTTGAGCATTGATTGATGTCCTTTTATACTTCATGGCCTACTATGCATGACGATATCCACATGTTCATGTACCTCGTAATGTCTATGGATAGTCATACAGAAAAATTAAATAATGTTATAAAAATTATTTTTTCTAAATATGACCATTAGAAATATATTTGAATTAATAAAATTAAAATAGTTATTTATGACTATCAGTGAGTCATATTTGGCCTATTTTCTTCAGTTTTCTAAAATCAGTATGTCTTACTTGGTGTGTCGACTTTGGTGTATCGAACATTGGTCTCTCAACATCAGTGTGTCAACTTCGTTGAGACGAATTCCGTGTTCCAAACATCGGTCTTTCAGCTTCGGTGTGTTGACTTTGGTGTGTTGAAAATCATCCTATCACTTTTGTGTGTCAACATCGGTATGTCGACTTCGGTGTGTCATCTTAGGTATCTCAATCATTGGTCTGTCAACTACGATGTGTCGACTTCGGTTTGTTGAACATCAGTCTATCAACTTCGGTGTGTTGACATTAGGGTTTTGAAAATCGGTCTATCAACATCGGAGTGTCGACTTCGGTGTATTGACTTTGGTGTGTGCAACATCAGTCTTTCAACTTTGGTGTGTCAACTTCGTTGTGTCGAACATCGGTGTCAGGGAATTCAATAAAAAATTTATGAAGAGTTTGTCTGACACAAATCATTATAATACAAAGTGTTATAAAAAAGAACATGTATATATACACGTTCAACATATTTGTTCATGAATTTAGGTTATTGACCTATATATGTATATTTTTTGTATGACATAATAGATTTATATAGAGATATTAAAATGGCATGAAAGAGTAGATTCTTTTTGTTGACATTATTTGTGATTATGAAAACTACATTATCATAGAGGGTGAAACAATATCCCCCTTTTTGATAATTAAAATTTATTCCATACATGAAAATATATAGAATAAAGATATCTTGATAAACCATACTTCAGTAAATGTATTTTTCAATTATAATGAATGTTTTTATTTTCATGAAATTTAAAAAAAAAAGCTCCCCTACATAAATTTAATAAGACGAGTACATTCCATGTGTGTTGTACCAGAATTTCTCCCCCTTAGATAGATAAAGTATGCCTTATTTTCTCACCATTTTGGGATTAGAAAAATGAAAAGCAGAAATGAGAAATACCATTAAATAAATACGCCATAAATATTTCCATTAATATGCATAAACATATCAGACAAACTGAAAGACCAAATCTATATAAAAAAGAAACAATCCAACACTGAAGGTTTGGATGCTGAGGTCCATTTCCTTTCTCTGAAGGACCCCAAGGGTGAAGGATAAGGTTTGGAAGAGGTATAGGAAAGAGGCGGTCTGAGGATAACACCAGGCATGACAACACCTATAGGGACAATAGCTTTATGGGTAGGATGCATTTCTCACAACACCTGACTTGGAGACTGTTCGGTAATTATCGATCGGATCTGGGAAAGATCATGAGTTACAGTCATTAGAGAAGGAGGGTGAAAGTTAGTATCAATTAACACTACTGGATGGACCACAATACACCCAGGCTGAACATGCAGATAAGGTTTGAGCAGGATAATGAAGTCATTAATGATTTCACCACCATACTGCATCGCCTTCTCAAATTCATCCTTATTTTCCATAAATTTACTCATCAAATGGGTAAATTAATTCAATTAAAGGACTTGCTTCTTAAATGATTCTGTGACTATAGGATTTATACAATTTCTACAGGAAATGTGAAACTATTGATGACATCGTGCATGGTGTAAATCATAGTGAAATACATATCATCCTTTTTCCCGAATTTCTTTCTGAGCTGTAAAAGACTCATTTCTGCACTGCATGACCATATATTACACATGATCTATATTTCAATGTAATTTTTTAAGAGTTTCTTTGTCTGAAACACTCTATAGTTTTTGATGTTCCTCTCTCATCATAAACTTGAGAGACTCTAAATCACCAACTATAATTTTCCCACTCCTGGAACTAGATGGGACAGTCAACATTTTCCCAAGCTCTTCTGTCAAATTTTTTTGGTCCACATTGAGTAGATTAGTGACCATGTTCCTATGATCTTCTATAACACCACTAGAGGATGTTTTTAAATCAAGGGTTTAATAATTTAACCCATTGATCATCTTTCATACTTCTTATATAAGTAAGGTATTGTGTCTAGTAATGGTTTCTTCCATAGTAATGAGATTTATTAGAATCTCTTGGATTAGTATTCTTTCATTATTTGATGAATCATAATTTAAGATACCTATGGAGGTGGAGGATTTCTTTTTAGATCCCCTTGAAGTTATCATAGATACACACATATCATTTTGAAATTTCTCTAAATCAGTTTTAGTAACATAATCACTGGGCACTTATTGAGAAACAATTTCTATAGGTGGAGGTGGAGCTGTGGTAATAGGTGAAATATGTTCTTGGTCATCTTAGACTTGTAGAGCTGGAGGAGGAGGTACCCTCTCCTCATCTGAGTCATACTATAAACCAAAAATAACCTATCATTTATCATTATTCAATTATCTAGTACAAGTCCAGCCTCTTGGCTCAATAGTATCAACTCTGATTCTTCTTCTCTGAGGATCAGGAACAACATTATCAACATCATCTTCTTCATCCTAGTCTCAATCCATAACAACATATCTGATAACATGAACCAACCAATCTTCTTGTTCTATTTGTGCTTGAGCTATTTAATCTTCTCCATGAACATCTTCAATTTGAGGCAGTAGAACATAAACTTCTTCCTCATGATCACCATCCTTAACTTCATTCAATTCCTGAATGATTCCTTGATTTTCAGAATTAGGATTGGGTGATCTGTCCTCATGATCGGCATCTTGAAGGTTCACATCCTGTTACTCAACATGATCAATAATATCTCCCGCTCCATGAACTAATTCCTTACTGGATTTGTCAACCACTTATTGTCCCATTTCTAGAGAGTCACTCACATGATCATCGTTTCCTCAATTTTCATCATCATCATCATCTTATTCCTCATCTGATTTTCTTACATATCCTTTAATTCTTGTAACATAGGTTTTTTCCTCATCTTGATCACCTAGAATATTTTCTCTTGAAGGCAAGTACAATGGTGGACTAGCCGGTCCATAAGAAATATCTTTTGCACATTCATCAATTTCTGGATCACTCCTGTCAACAGAAGTTGATCCTTCTTCGCTTGGAACTTCAAGTTCGACATCCTCATTAGTGTAAACTGAAACCTCTCCTGGTTTGAGACCTGGATCAATTTGATCCTTTGGTCTAGTAGGGTGATCATCTGGATTGAAATTGTCATACATACATTCTTCATCTCATACCCAACATCCCATCCATGTGTTCCAGAATATTTTCATTCTTTTACAAATGTCTTTTTGAAGAAAAAAACCACTACATGCTCTTATTACATTATCAACATCTTCCGCACAACATAACCTTTTAACATGGCAGAAATCATCCTAGGATAGTATAAACATGTTTCCTTCTTGGATAGCATTATCAAATCCGATATATGCACCATTAGATACCTACAGTGGTTCACATTTCTCCCATGATTCAAAAAAATGATCATCAATACATCCTGATGCTTCACTATAGAGAAATTTCCTTTACATAAGTAGATTTGATGTTGTATGAACATAAAAAGTAGTCTCACTTCAAATTTTTATTCCTTTGCAGAAATCCTCTTAGATTATCCATTTCCAATCAACTCATTCATAGAAACTTCATAAGATAAAAAATTAGGGGATTATGGAATATTACTCGGATTGTAAGCATAGAAACCGTCACGAGGCATTTCTACGCACTCAAACCACTTCTTTATAGGATAATGCTATCTACATTCCATTTACCATAGACATCATATTTTCTACCTCAGATTCAACCAGAGATATCCTCAAATGTTGATAGAACTAATGCACTAGCTGGGGATAATAGGGTATTTCAGTGTTGATGAACCAACTAAGCCATCATTGATATTCCATTAAATTCAATAAAAACAATTTTCTTGTCTGAAGCCACTCTGAAGATACTTATTTTTCAGTAGTAACCACTCTGCTTTCCATGTTTGGTTTCACAGTCCAACTAGACTCGCCATTCTAACTCAATGTAGAAGGATATTTTCTAGGTATTTCCATTGAAAGCTTGGTCCTCACCGTGACTATGCAATGGCTTCTAACAAAGTTGAAGGGTTGAGAGTCGAGAGAGATTATGGTGACTCGGATTTTTCATACATTACTATTACATCATTTCAAATATAAACAACATAATAGTATTACACATGGAGGATCCAAAGATTTAGTGTCTTGGGAAAACTAGGACCACACATAACAAATACATCATCAACCATAAACATTTATTTAATTTCATCTTCACAAGCTTCTTAGTGGAACTTGTACTCTCCTTAGTACATGTAGCCACCTGAGGATATACATCAAAAGGTGTGATCTAGAAGCCCAATAATAGGATAGATAAGAACAATATATCATGGGCTGAGCATAATCTGTACATAGGCAAAAGATCATAAACATGAGAGGAGCATAAATTATAGACTTGAAATGTGGCAATGCATAAAAATGAACCATCATGGCTTAGTGGATAACTACCAAACATATTTGTGAACCAAGATAGCTCCTGTTCACTCATAATTTTACATTTACTCATGGGATTCATCACTCTATCCAATGCATTGGAGTGCTATATAATTCTAGGCGCACCCATCACATTTAAACATTCATATTGCGCTATATAATTCCGGGCGCACCCGTCACATCATAACATTATCATTTATCATGCATGCCACATAAATCATCATAATTAAAGAATGAAAAGGAATGGGTTTCATTTCATAATAACACCTTCATAAGCTTTGGGTTCCCAAATGAAAGAGGGAATAACCCACATGTTACAAGAACTGTCCACTTTGAGTGAGAAGTAAAAGGAACGTTCTTAAAAGAAGATTTCTTTTGGAAAAAATTTTGTTGGACATAAAAACCAGTGAAAAACATGTATATCACAAAAAAGTAAAGTAAATGATGAACAAATGATCTTTGAGGAGTAACCATATCAAAAATTGAGTGAATGATGGAGAACCTGAAGGAAGAAAATTTGGTTCGAGATTTCCCCTTACCTTGTACCCGAATGCATCCTTCTCTTTAATGTCCTGTATAATAACATTATATCCATTAATTAGAAATTATAGAACATTTTATACATTAATAGTTTTCATTCTGGTTTCCTTATGTCATATTATGTACCTTTTTACGACTTATAGTGTTTAAAAACGTTGTTCGGGAATGTTCGTTTTTATGGTTATCTTGAGCGGTCCACTGGTATTATTAAATTGAAGTTTGTGTAGATCATGGGTAAACATCCATAAATTATATTACATGTTACTAGTGATATTACCGGATCTTGAATTATTTTTATAATGAATTATATTAGATCCATGTGGGTGAATCATTAGATAAGAATTAAATGATGATTATTTGGGTTAATTTGGGTGGTTTTTGGATCACAACGAACTTGTTTTAACATTCCACTTAGTAATATGGCCATAGGTTATTTCCAGAACATAATATAGAACATAATACATATATAATATTCTGTTTCAACCATAAAAATGGTTTCATGACCAGATCTGAAAGTAGAAATGGAAGAAGAGAGCATGTTGTTTTTGAAGGTGATAAATTAACACCACGTGAACAACGTTCTCTATAATAAAATAAAAGGAAGAGGGAAAGGGTGTGGGGTGATATAATATACCATTAGAATCATAAAATTACAGTATATGTATAATAATAGAGTTACAAAATAATTTGTATGAATATAGGTGGGGAGAGATCAAGAAAAGAACTTGAACATGAAAGGAAATTAAAGGAGAAGAGGGAGGGAAATTACCTCTTGAATCCTTCACTTGAGAACCTCCTTAAGGGACTAAGCACGACCTTCTGATGAGACCAAAATCTCTTGGACGTGGGGAAGGGGCTATGGGAGATTATTGGGCAGAGCTTAGAAAATTATTGAATCTTGAGAGGTGTGGTTTGGCAAGAGGAGGGGGGGGGGCTTATTTATACATGAGGAGGGAGGTGTTGTTGGCATAAAATATTAAATAGAATAATATATCAAGAGTGAGACTTGTAATAGTAGTTATTTGACATACTAAATCATATATAAATATAATATAATTAGTTTTACGATTTAACTCTTCCTTATAATTTGAATTAATTAATTTATTCATAGGAATGTGAAAGAAAGAGAAAAAGACACTTTAAGAAATCACCTTCTGACATTAGGCATTGGAAAGTTCTTTTTTAGGTTTGAGAATTGGATTTATTGTATTTCAAGGAACAGTTTATGAAATTTAAAATATTTTGGCCGAATCTAATACTCTAGAATTTATATTTCTTCATTACATCATTAATGATTCAATTTAGTATATACCGATTCTGCGAAAAACTGTATTTTTTTACTATTCAACCGAAAATTGAAGTATTTCTGAATAAACCCAAAAAATTTACCCCAACCAATTATAAATGTGTATAATCCAAAAATGATGTCAATTTTTCAAAAATATATTTCTAAATATTATTAATTCAATGTTTAATTAAAATCATTATTTACTTAAAAAAAAGTTTTTAAAATTTAAAATGATTTTGATGTTCTTTCAAAAATTACGTAGGGTCTTATAAAATTATCTAAACACTATTATACATTGATTAAATACTTTATGAATACATCTCAGGGAAATAAATATTATTTTCAATTAATTAATTAATTATAATTAATTATTTTGACTTATAAAATACCAAAAACGTTTACTAAGGTCAAATTATCACTTTCTATGATGTCTAAATTTTATTTTATTATTCATAGGTAATGTTACTCTTATTTAATATTCATAAGGGTCATATTACTATTCATAATGGTAGGTTACTATTCATAAGGATAGGTTATTATTCATAAGGGTATGTTACTATTCACCAAAAATTATTTTTGTTTCATTAGACTCCAGAAACTATCTTGAACACAACCGTGTATGTCGGATTTTTAAAATTCAAAACATAGGGGTGGCAAAATTATGTTTAAAGGTTACTTCTCACTTAGTAGTTCATTATTTTGTGTTTTTCTGACATAAATATAATAAGGGAATTTCCATTGAAATACTTTGGGTCGTTACATTCTTCCCCCTTAAGAAATTTCGCCCCAGAAATTTCACTTTACACAAACAAGTGAGGGTACTTATCCTTCATTGCCTCTTCTGGTTCCCAAGTTTCTTCCTCAAACCTATGGTTCCTCCACAACACTTTGACAAGGCAGATTTTCTTGTTGCGTAGAAACTTATCCCATCGGTCCAAAATTTTTACCAGCTGCTCCTCATAAGAGAGACCATATTCCAGCTATACCACCTCTGAGTTTAGTACATGTGAGGGGTCTGGTATGTACTTCCTCAGAAGTGAAACATGAAACACATCATGAACTTGAGGCATATTCGGTGAAAGTGCCAGACGATAGGCCACAGCTCTTATACGGTCATGGATCTCAAAGGGGCCAATGTAACTTGGGTTTAGCTTCCCTTTCTTCCCGAATCTCATGACTCTCTTCCATGGAGATATTCGAAGGAAGACTTTATATCTGACGTCGAAATCCATGCCCCTTCGACGGTTGTCAACACAGCTCTTTTGCCGACTTTGAGCGGCTTTGATGTGTTTCGGGATGACCTAAACCTTCTCTGTCATATCTTGAATAAGATCGGGACCAAGTAGCTTTCATTCTCCAACTTCATCCTAATAGGTTGGGGTTCTACATCACTTCCCATAAAGATCTTCATACATAGCCATCTGAATACTCCAGTGGAAGCTATTGTTGTATGAGAACTCAACCAATGGGAGATGCTGATCCCAACCACCTTTGAATTCAAGAGAGCAGGATCTTAGCATATTTTCAAGCGTCTGAATAGTTCTTTCAGACTGGCCATCAGTTTGGGGGTGATAGGTCATGATGAAATTTAATTTAGTACTCAATGTATGTTGAAGGATCCTCCAAAATTTAGATGTGAACCTTGGATCATGGTTAGAGACAATCGAGAGTGGAACACCGTGCAATCTCACTACTTCCTTCACATATATCCTTGCATGTTGTTCAAGTGAGAGGTCTTCCCGAATAGCAATAAAATGGGCAGTCTTGGTGAGTCGATCAACCACAGTGCATATCGCATTATTTCCCTTTGACATCTTTAGGAGACCCGTGACAAAGTCTATAGTAACATTTTCCCTTTTCCACATGGGTATAGGCATTGGCTACATCATACCTTTGTACTTTTGCCTCTTAGCTTTAAATTTCTGACATTCAAAGCACCTTGATATATATTCCGCAATCTCCTTCTTCATGTTGTACCACCAGAAGGGTTCTCGGAGATCACGATACATCTTGGTACTTCCAGGATGGATAGAGAATGTTGAGCTATGTGCATTATCTAATAGCTCTTTCTGTATCCCATGTTATGAAGGCAGACAAATCCACGTTCCAAATCGAATCACACCATCATCGTCGATATGGAACTCTTGCAGCATCCCTTCCTTTACTACATTCACCCTTTTTTGTTTCTCCACATCATCCTTTTGTGCTTCCTTAATCTTCTCTTGGATGGATGGTTGCGCAATCATTTGGGAAAGATACGATGTATCCCCTGCCGTTATGATTTCCAAATCCATTCTTTGCATATTGAAGAAGATAAGGTCTTTCTCAATCCTCAACATGGATAGAGTAGCAGGTTCTTTTCAACTTAGAGCATCAGCGACCTTGTTCGCCTTTCCAGGATGATAGTGAATAGAGCAATCGTAATACTTGATTAGCTCTAACCATATCTTTTGATGCATGTTGAGATCTTTTTGTGTGAATATATACTTTAGGATCTTGTGGTCAGTGTATATGTCACACTTTTCACCATAAAGGTAGTGTCGCTAGATTTTCAAGGCAAAAATCACGGCTGCCAGCTCTAGATCATGTGTCAGGTAGTTCTGTTAATGGATCATTAACTGTCGTGAGGCATAGGCTATCACATTATCATTTTTTATGAGTACACAACCCAAGCCTTTCTTTGATGCCTCACTGTATATCATAAAACATTCTCCACTTTTCGGTAGTGTGAGTATAGGTGTAGTGATCAGCCTTCTCCTTATCTCCTTGAATCTTCCCTCACATTCTTCTGTCCATACATACATTACCCCATTTATTGTAATCTTAGTTAAAGGGCTTGACAATCGTGAGGAGTTTATCACAAAACATCGATAGTACCCAGCTAATCCAAGAAAACTACGAATTTCTGTGACACTAGAGGGCCTGGGCCATTCCTCTATCACCTTTGTCTTTGAAGGGTCCACAGAAATTCCCTCACTTGTGATCACATGTCCCATGAATGTGACTTGATTCATCCAAAAGTCACACTTGTTAAACATGGCGTACAACTTCTCCTTTCTCAATGTCACCAACACAAGTCTTAGATGTTCTTCATGTTCCTCCTTGCTCTTGGAGTAGATGAGAATATCATCGATAAACACTACCACAAATTTGTCGAGGTATTGTCTAAAGACTCTATTCATAAAATCCATAAAGATTGCAGGTGGATTAGTAAGTCCGAAGGGCATCACCAAAAACTCATAGTGCCCATACCTTGTACGGAAGGCAGTCCTCTGAATGTCTTCATTCTTCACTTTTACCTGATGATATCCAAAATGAAGATCCACCTTTGAGAAGTATTGAGCTCCTCTTAACTGATCAAACAAGTCATAAATCCTTGGGAGAGGATAATTTTTCATTATGGTGATCTTGTTGAGTTCCCGATAATCGATACACAGCTGCATGGTTCTATCCTTCTTCTTCACATAGAGCACTGGTGCACCCCATTGTGATGCACTAGGGTGTATGAACCCTTTGTCCATATGCTCTTACATCTGCTTCTTTAACTCCTCCAGTTCGATAGGATCCATCCTATAGGGGCACATTGAGATAGGAGTAGCTCCAGGTATGAGTTCAATTGAGAACTCTACCTCACGATCCGAGGAAATTCCGGGTAACTCTTTCTGAAATACATCACTGTATTCCCTCACAATGGGAATTTCCTCATGGTTTGCACTTTCCTTCGACTCAACCATTTGGGTGAGGTATGCTTCTTCATAGGGAATCAACACCCACATCAATGCTGGATTTTTCAAAGGATATTCCTGATCATCGTTTCATTTGTAGAGGAGCATGGGATGGTTCAGAATATGAAAATATATTTCCTTTTCCCAACAGTTGGTATGTTCTCTATATAAAGAGATCCAATACATTCCCATTATAACGTCAAATTCCACCAAGGGACGTATTACGAGATTTTCCAGAAGAATCATCCCACATACTTCAACAGGAAAAGAGTCAAACACATGGGTTGTAAAGATTTCACCACTTGGTGTTTTTACAGATATCTCTAATTAAAGATTTTGGGGATTCGATTCTATAGTTCTAGCAAACTTCCAAGATATAAAGTAATGCGTAGAACCAGAATCAAATAAGACTTTTTCCATTCTTGAGTGAATAGGAAGTGTACCTTGTACGACTTCATTATCATGTTCCACCTCCACAGTAGTGATGGCATAAGCCTTCCCTTGTTCCTTTGGCTTTGGTGGTTCTTGGTGCTGATTACCCTCGAGAGCTGGAGGTTTAGTGCACTGGTTTTAATACTAACCTAGCTCCCTACAACTGTAGCATTGAACCACGAGTGGTTCTCTCCTTTCATCGACTAAGTTATCCTTCCTTTTCAGGTCTTTTCGACACTCTTGAGGTTGTTGTCCTTCATTCCCACAATTAAATCATTTCCTCGTACCTTTGAGGCAGTTCCCATGGTGCAACTTCCCACATTTCTGGCATGTGGGTCATTGATTTTTCTTCCCACCTTTGTCACTAGATCCACCAGCTTGAAACTCCATCATTCTTTTCTTATCACCATAGCCATGGGACCATTCTCCAAACTCCATCTCCACATTGAGAGCACACCGAAAAAATTCTTCATAACTCCCAAAGTCTCAAATTACAAGAGCCTTTTGATGATGTGGCTTTAATCCACTAAACAATCTATCAATTTTTCTATCATTGTTGATAACAAAACCCAAAGCATACCTTGCGAGCCTTGTGAAATTTGCTTCATAGGTTGTGAAAAATTCTCTTTCTTTTTGATTGAGCTCTATGAATTCTCTCTCCATCTTCGTGCGAAGAGTTTGTGGGAAATACTAATTATGAAACATTATATTAATGTCATCCCATTCCATCTCTTCAATTTTCTCCCTTGGCTAGGTGTTCTTAATCAAAGACCATCAATGATCAGCTTCTCCATCTATATGATAAACTTCTAGATTCACCTTCTCCGTCTCGGAATAGTGAAGAACGGAAAAGATCTTCTCCATGGAGTTGACCCAATGTTCCACAAATAGTGGATCGGAAGATCCACAAAATGTCGGTGGTCGTTGCCGTATAAAACATTTGATAGCTAGTTTCTCCCACTTTGGATAAGGAGGGTGTTCCCCATTATTATGGTTATTATTCATAACACGAGATAATTGGGTAAGCATCGCCATGAGGTTTTGAACTCCACCTCCAAAATCATTGGGGATGTCGTTCGGGAAATCGTTTCATTGGCCCTCGCAAGAGTTGTTGGCCTGATATCTCCCGGTTCCAACCATTTTATAAAATAGAAAAGGTTAGAACAAAACATAAGGAATAAAGTCATGAATAACTTATTCATTTAAACAATTATACCAAAAACATAACATATGGGATCCCAAGGTAAATATTGTTGTGTACATATTTGTACTTATTCTCATGCTAGAGGTTTTCTCTAGGGTTTACTAATCTTAATTCCCAAATTAACTAAAACTTTCCATTGATACCAACTATAGTGACCCATATTTCTCTTACATTACTGTTACATCATTTTAAAGATAAACAACATAATAGTATTACACAAGGAGGATCCAAGGGTTTAGTGTCTTGGGAAAACTAGGACCACACATAATAAATACAACATCAACCACAAACATGTATTTAATTTCTTCTTCACAAGCTTCTTAGTGGAACTTGGTCTCTCCTTAGTACATGTAACCACCTAAAGATTTACATCAAAAGGGGTGAGATAGAAGCCCAGTAAGAGGATAGATAAGAACAATATATCATGGGGTGAGCATAGTCATGAAATATTCAAAATATCATGAACATGAGAGGAGCATAAATAATAGACTTGAAATGTGGAAACACATAAAAATGAAACATCACGTCTTAGTGGTTAACTACCAAAAATATTTGTGAACCAAGCTAGCATATCGTTCACACATAATTTCACATTTAATCATGAGATTCATCACATTACCAAATGCATTGGAGCTTTATATAATTACGGGTGCACCCGTCACATTTAAACATTCATATTGCGCAATATAATTCTGGGCGCACCCGTCTACTCATAACATTATCATTTATCATGATTTAAACATAAATAAACATAATTAACCCATGAAAAAGAATGGGTCTCATCACATAATAACACTTTCATAAGCTTTGGGTTCCCAAAAGAAAGAGGGAATAACCCACATGTTACAAGAATCGTCTACTTTGAGTGAGAAGTAAATGGAACGTTCTTAAATGAAGAGTTCTTTTGGAAAAAATTTTGTAGGACATAAAAACCAGTGAAAAACAAGTATATCCCAGAAAATTAAAGGAAATGATGAAAAAATGATCTTTGAGGAGTAACCATATCAAAAATGGAGTGAAATAGGGTGAACCCGAAGGAAAATCGGGTTTGAGATTTCCCCTTACCTTGTACCCGAATGACTCCTTCTCTTTAATGTCCTATATAATGACATTATATCCATTAATTAAAAATTCTAGAACCATTTATACCTTAATATTGTTAATTATGGTTTCATTATATCATAATATGTACCTTTGGATGACTTATAGAGTATAAAAACGTTGTTCGTGGATGTTCATTTTTATAGTTTTCTTGAGCAGTCCACTTGTATTCTTAAATTGAAGTTCGGGTAGATCATGGGTAAACATCCAGAAATTATATTACATGTGATTAGTGATATTAAAGGATCTTGAATGATTTTTATAATGAATTATATTAGATCCATCTGGGTGAATCATTAGATAAGAATTAAATGATGAATATTTGGGTTAATTTGGGCGGTTTTTGGATCACAATGAACTTGTTTTAAATTTTCACTTAGTAATATGGACATAGTTTATTTACAGAACATAAAATATAACATAATACATATTACATATTCTGCTTCAACCATTAAAATGGTTTCGTGACCATATCTGAAGGTAGAAATGGAATAAGAGAGCATGTTGTTTTTGAAGGTGATAAATTAACACCACATGAACAACGTTCTCTTTAATAAAATAAAAGGAAGAGGGAAAGGGTGTGCGGTGATATAATATACCATTAGAATCATAAAATTATAGTCTATTTATAATAATGGAGTTAAAAAATAATATGGATTATTATAGTTGGGGAGAGATCAATAAAGGAACATGAACTTGAAAGGAAATTAAAGTAGAAGAGGGAGGGAAATTACCTCTTGAATCCTTCACTTGAGAACCTCCTTAAAGGCCTATGCTTGGTCTTTTGATGATACCAGAAGCTCTTGGACATGGGGATGGGGCTAGGGGTGATGATTGGGCAGATCTTAGGCAATTCTTGAAGCTTGAGAGGTGTGGTTTGGCTGGAGGAGGGGGAGGGCTTTTTTATACATGAGGAGGGAGGTGTTTTGGGCATAAAATATTAAATAAAATAATATATCAAGATTTAGACTTGTAATAGTAGTTTTTTTGTCATCCTAAATCATATATCAATATAATATAATTGGTTTTAGGATTTAAATCTTCTTTATAATTTGAATTCATAAATTTATTAAAAGGAAAGTGAAAGAATGAGAAAAATATACTTTAAGAAATCACCTGTTGACTTTAGGCTTTGGAAAGATCTTTTTAGGTTTGAGAATTGTATTTAATGTATTTCAAGTAAAAATTTATGAAATTTAAACTAATTTGGCCGAAACTAATTCTCTATAATTTTTATGTCATCATTACATCATTAATGATGCAATTTAGTGTATACCGATAATGCGAAAAACTGTATTTTTTTACTATTCACAAAAAATGAAGTATTTCAGAATAAACCCAAAAATTTACCCCTACCATTTTTTGATGTGTAGAATAAAAATAATGGTTTCCATTTTTCAAAAATATATTTCAAAATATAATTAATTTAATGTTTAATTAAAATCAGAATTTACTTAAAAAACCTTTTTTACAATTAAAACTTATTTTGTAGTTCTTTCAAAAATTACGTAGGGTCTTATAAAATATCTAAAAACTATTATACATTGATTCAATAAATTATGAATACATTTTAGGGAAATAAATATTCTTTTAAATTAATTAATTAATTATAAATAATTATTTTGACTTATAAAGTACCAAAAACATTTACTAAGGTCAAATTATCACTTTCTATGATGTTTAAATTTAATTTTATTATTCATAGGTAATGTTACTCTTATTTACTACTAATAAGGGTTGTATTACTACTCATAAGGGTAGGTTACTATTCATAAGGGTGGGTCACTATTCACCAAAAATTATTTTTGTTTCATTAGACTCCAAAAAATTTCTTGAACACAACCATGTATGTCAGATTTTTAAAATTCCAAACATAGGGGTGGAAAAATAATGTTTGAAGGTCACTTATCACTTAGTAGTTCATTATTTTGTATTCTTATAACATAAATATAAGAAGGGAATTTTCCATTGAAATAATTTTGCTCATTATAGGGATTGTGAAAAAAGGTAGAAGGATTTACGGCAGAGAGGAATGTGAAAGGCTAGGATTGATTGAAGTAAATATATCATTTAGGGATCATAAATCGTAAATCATAAACAAAATTTAAATGTGCCAAATTAAAAGAAACAAAACAATTTCATTTCATTTTCAAACTATAATAATTACACATGATTCCTTAAATACATAATTATCAAAGAATCAGTTTAATGAGATATGTTCATGAGACATGTTTCATGAATTTCGGTTTCAAGAAGATTGGTTTCAAGAATATCTGTTTCATGAAGATCAGTTTCAATAAGATTAGTATCAATAAGATAGGTTTCAATAAGATTAGTTTCAAGAATATCATTTTCAATAATATCAGATTCAAGAAGATCAGTTTCAATAATATCGGTTTCATGAAGATCAGTTTCAGGAAGATCGGTTTCTAGAAGAATGGTTTCAAGAAGATTGTTTTCGTGAATATCAGTTTCATGAATATTGGTTCCAAGAAGATAGGTTTCGAGAAGATCAATATCAAGAAGATATTTTTCAAGAAGATTCGTTTGAAGAAGATCAGTTTCAATAATATCGGTTCCAAGGAAGACCGGGTTCAAGAATATCAGTTTCAAGAATATCAGTTTCATGAAGATCGGTTTTAAGAAGATTGGTTTAAAGAATATTTGTTTCAAGAAGATCATACTGATTTATCATTCCTAGTTCATGTATTATGTAATTCTTTCTATCATAATTTAAGGGTTTAGTGAATATATCAGCATGCTAATGTTTAGTCCCAAGAAACTCAAGAGTTATATAACCTTTTTGGTAATGTTCTCTCAAAAAGTGATGTATTACATCAATATGTTTTGTTCTAGAATGAGAAATTAGATTCTTAGAAATTTTAATAGCACTTTTGTTGTAATCATTTATGGGGATATATATGAATTTTAATCCACTATCTAATAAGGTGTGTTTCATCAACAAAATTTGTGCACAACAACTACCTCCAACAATGTATTCATCTTCAGCAGTTGATAATGCCACTAAATTTCTCATATTACTACACCATTATATCAATGACATTCCCAACATGTGACAAGTTCCAGAGGTACTCTTTCTCTGAAACATACATCCCCCAAAATCATCCCATGAATATCTAAATAAATCAAAAGTTTGTACTTTTTGATATAACATTACTAAGTTAGTTTTATACTTTAGGTAATTGGAAATTCTTTTAGCGCTATTTAGTTATGAATCCTGTGGGTATGGCTGAAATCTCACACACATACACACACTAAAAATAATATCTCACCTACTAGCCATTATGTACAATAAACTCCCTACCATTCATCTGTATGAAATTTGATCAACTTATTTTCCATTTTCATCATAATCTAATGTACATTTATAACTCATAAGAGTTTCACAACTCTTAATTCTATCAAATCCATTTCATTTCAAATGATATATTTGGAACATAAATTAACTTTAAATAATTCCTTCTTTATTATGAAAATATTTAAAATCTAAGAATATATTTAACTTCACCCATTAAACTCATTTCAAAATCGATTTGCATTATGATTGAAAAATCATTTCATAAGAAGTTTTCAGAAGATCCAAAATTAATATCATCTACATATATTTGTGCTATTATAAAATCTTTAAAAATACATTTTATAATTAATGTATGATCTGGGAGTCCTTTTGTATAAACTTTAGAAATAATAAAATGACTTAACATTTCATACCAACCTCTTGGAGCTTCATTCAAACCATAAAAAACGTTTGATAATCTAAACACATGATTTGGAAAATGTGGATTTGTAAAACTAGGGGGGTTTTAAAAAAAACATCCACAATTATATAACCATTTATGAATACACTTTTGACATCTATTTGATAATGTTTAATATCCAACTGTGCTGCATAGTCAGGTAGAATCCTAATTTGCTCAAGTCTAGATACTGGTGAAAAGGTATCTTAAAAATCAATTAACTCTTCTTTATTATATCCTTGTGAAACTAGTATAGCTTCATTTCTAGATATATTTCCATCTTCATCTACATTACTTATAAACACCCATTTTGTTCCAATGGTCAAAGTATCCTTATTTATATCTACATGTTTCCAAATGTTATTTCATTCAAACTAATTATGTTCTTCTTGCATGGCCATTACCCAAAATTCATCATTGATGGAAACATTGATATTTTCAGGTTCATGTAGTGACAATAAAACATGATGTTCATAATGGTTCCACATGGAATCTCTCATTTGTGTTCCTCTATCTGAATCTCAATAAACAATATCTAAGTGACGATTCTAATTAATCATAGTTGATCTAGAGATAATAGCACTTAATATTTCTGGTTGATTTGGTTGATTTGGTTCCCTAGGATCTAAATAATTTCCAGAACTAGAAGTTTTCATAGATTTTTTTACATGAATATTTGAGTTTGTATCATTAATTTCCAAATTTGTCATATCCTCTTTTATTTTTTCTAGAGAAGTCTGGGGCTCTTATGGATCTGCTTCATCAAACATAATGTGTATAGATTCTTCCACACATTCGGTTTCCTTATTAATGAATCTATAGGCTTTACATGATTCTGAATATCGATGATATATTCCTTCATCACTTTTAGTGGAAAATTTATCTAATTTATATTTAGTATTTAAGATATAAAAATTACATCTAAACACTTTAAAAAACATACATTGGGTTTATTATTATTCCACAACTCATAAGTATTTTTATTAAGAATGGATCTAATTATGACTCTATTTATTATGTATCAAGTTGTATTAATATCTTCTTCCCAAAAATAAATGGGTAGATCATATTCATTTAGCAAAGTTAGAGCTATTTCATGTAATGTTCTCTTTCTTCTTTCCACCACACCATTTTGTTGCGGTGTTTTATGTGTAGAGAATTTTTGATTATAGCCATTTTGTTAGAAAAAATCTTCAAAATATTGATTCTCAAACACATGACCATGATCACTTCTTAATGATTTAATCTTGAGTCCTCTATTATTTTCTATAGTCCTAGAATACTTGTTAAAGTGTGAACAAGCATCACTTTTATGAGCTGGGAAAAAGGTCCAGGTATACCAAGAGAAATAATATACAATAACATAAACATTGGGCTTCCCATTGTGAGTCGAAACTCTAGATTTTCCAAACAAGTCCACCTGAAACAACTCGAGAAATTTATAAGTTGTTACTTCGTTCTTTGGTTTGAAAGAGATTTTATGTTGCTTTCCTTTTTGACAAGGATTACATACTTTATGGATTGGAAACTCTATTGTTATTATGTCTCTAACTAAGACTTTTCTAGTTATCTTCCTATGAGATTGTATATTAAAACGTCCTATTCTTCTATGCAACATCCAAGAATCCTTATGAAAGTCATTTATAAAAGTGACATTCTCTGAGGCAAGTGTGTCTAAATTTATAGCATATATATTTTCATTTCAAAAAGTAGTAAATACTAAATCAATTTTGGTATCAATCAAATGAAATAAATCATTTTTGAATTTCACATTAATTCCATCATAACACAATTGATATATGCTGAGCATGTTATACTTTAGTCTATGAACATACAATACTTTAGAATTTTAAATAGAGATACGGTTTGCAATCTAGATTTGGTTGATGATTTTTCTTTTACCATTATCACCAATGGTGATATGTCCACCACCAATCGTGATAATTCTTTTAATGCTTGAAATATCTTAAATCATATGTTGTGAACACCCACTATTGATGTACCACATCTTTTTACCGGATCTCTTTAGGTAGTTTACTTACATACCAGTTTAACCAAGAAATGACTTTGGAACCCATATTCCTCTAGGTCAACATACATTAGTAATATAAGCATTGGAACTCACAACGGTCATATGGGTTTCCTAAATGCATAATATAGGGTACCTAAAAAGTAAACATTATTTGGTCATGAAGAGTTGGACATAGTAAATAGATTTTAAGAATGGGAACATGTAGTATAATTGTGGTATTTTAAATGTAGTAGATTTTCCAAATTTGGATACAAAATGTGTTTTAGATAAATTTCTTTGACCTAGTTGACATCATATTCCATATGTATACTTAGGATGTATTTTTTTACCATGAATTTGAGTAAGATTATTCTATACAATAGTAAACATTTCTAGGTCTTTCTTCAATTGATCATTGGACAATTTTAACTCATTGTTCTCTTTGAGCAGTTGATCATTTTTCCCATTTTATTTTTTATGTTAATATTTAAATTCCACAGTAAGACAATGCTATTTTTTCACAGATTTATCCTTATTCTTCGACTCATTTCATTTTTTCACTAACATATTTCAATATCCAAATAATTCTATATTTGTCAAATTCTCAGACTCACTTTCAGAATAGTAAAATATATGTATAAGAGAGTCTAAGGTTACCCCAGTTGTGTTTGTCATGAAACACATATTTGCCATATAATCTTTCTCATTTTGAGAAGAGCCAGATTCACTTGAGCTATCCTTTGATACACTCCAGGTGGCCTTTATTGATTTCTCATACCTTCTATCCTTATTTTAATACTTTTTATTATATTTCATCATTGTTTAGTCATCCTGGACATGTCCTTTCCTTTTACATTAATTAAAGATTATCTCTTTTGATTTTTTATTTTTATTCCAATATTTTTTTTCCAATTTCCCTTGTTATAAGACATTCCATTGTAATAGGGATTTTTGAAGAACTTTTTTGTCCTATAGAATTTCATAAATCCTCAATCAAACTGGCCAATTTCCTCATCACTATCTGAGGAAACTTCATCACAACTTTTGATTTCAACAGCATCTTGAATTGTCTCTTTCTTTATACCTTTGGATGTAGTTGTCTTTAAATATACAAAATTACTTTTATGTTCATCCTCCTCTTGATTTTCCTTAAATTATTCTTCATAAAAATATAATTTTCAATCAATTTATTTAATGAAATTTTATCAATATCACATGATTATTTGATAGACACAGATATTTTATGCTATCATTGTGGCAGGCATCATAGAATCCTCATGATCTACTCTTTGGCAGTTACTTCTCTTCCTAAAGAAATCATGGTATTCAGAATTTCATTCCACCTGCAATACATATATGAAATTGACT
This sequence comes from Viscum album, assembly GCA_963277665.1. Taxonomy (NCBI): domain Eukaryota; kingdom Viridiplantae; phylum Streptophyta; class Magnoliopsida; order Santalales; family Viscaceae; genus Viscum; species Viscum album. The sequence continues at coordinate 178,927,219 of OY728165.1, forward strand.
CATCTGGATTCATTCTGATGTTATCATATTTGATATAATAAGTATTCAATATCATTTTTGAACATTAGATTTTCCATCATGAGATATAGAAAGATTATCCCAAATTTCATGTACAGTTTTACAAGCAGAGATACGGTTAAATTTATTATCTCCTAGGGCACAAAACAAATCATTCATTGTGTTATAGTTAATTTTATAGGCAGTCTTGGTTGGTTCATCCCAAGTGTTTCTAGAATTGTTAGGAACAAAATATTTACTCTCACTAGCAGTCAAGATTTCAAATCTCATACTTTCTAGATGTATTTTCATTATAAGCTTCCACGGAGCATAGTTTGTTCCATTAAAGTAAGGTGGTCTATTAGTATCAGTCCCTTCTAGTCTGTTTTCCATGATAAAGATAGTAAAATAATTTCCATGAGAATTTTTTTTTGAAATAATATAAATTTTAAGATCTATGAAAATCAACTATAATAACAGTTGGCACAAGTTTAAAAACTAACAATAACTTTCACAACATCCTCTAATACCAAATTTTGTTCAGAGTAGATGAACCAAGAAGGGATGAATTGAGTATCTATGAAAATTTTTGTAAAAAGGGTTCTTTACAAAATAATATCCTACAATGGAAATAAACTCAAATTCATTTGTATTCAATTTATAAAAGTTTACAAAGTTCAATTTGGTTTTTATAAGATTAATTAGTTCTCAGGTTCACCAATCTATGTATTTGTGAAGATTTTGAAACAAAACTATTGATTCAAAACAGATGATGACACCTACTAAACTAACTATAATTTATCTGTTTTTCTTAATAAAATAATTACATATCAGATTAAAAAATAATATAAATGTCACAACGGTTAAAACAAGAGGTTCAGTCTCAAGCTAAGACTTAGTCCTCTTCACTTGGTGATCACTTTCCCCTAAGAAGTTTATATTAATAAAATTTTAATCCACACCCTGTATCGATGTTCACAATAGTACATTGGTTTTCCTGGTCACACTTGACCTCTACCATAGTTATTCATGGGAAAAACAAATAAACATATCACACAGGGTCTTTTCCACAGTTCTGTGTGGGATATAAGTGTAAGAGGAGATTGAGATTGCGAAATTTTTATATCCTATAGTTATGCTCAGGAGGCCATGGGTGTGACACAAACAGAAATACAGACTGCTAAAATTGTAATAGAAGAACACAACAGATCTATTAAAAAGATTATGTTTTAGAAATCTCTATGGGTTGTGCAGTAAATGTATGGACTAATTAAATGTAATGATAATGGAGTTCAAGTCATCTTCTAAAATTTTTCTACATAACAGAGTGCCACATTTACAAGTGAAATTGTATAGATCTTATTTGTGATGATGTCCGTCATGCTATAATTGGCAGTTTCTAGGTAATCTCAAGCTTTTAGTTTCCCTTTATCCAAAATTCTGAGTTCCCATAGTCTATATTTCAGCGTATTCTTCTAGCTCTATGAGAATCTCTATATCATTGTGTCTCCATCACAGTCTATTTTGAGCTCTCACTGATTTCATTTTATACATCATGTTCTAGTAGGAATTAATATCCCCGCATGTTCATGTACCTCGTACTGCCTACAGATAGTCCTACGGACAACATTAAATAATTTCAGAAAAATTAATTTGTCAAAATATGACCTTTAGAAATTAATAGGAATTAATAAAATCAAAACAGTTATTTTTTACTATCAGTGAGTCATCATTAGTTTTTTATCTTCAGTTTATTAACATTCATCAGTCATCTTCTTTGTGTCGACTTCAGTGTATTGAACTTCGGTCTCTCAACTTTGGTGTGTTGACTTCGGTGTGTCAAACATAGATCTATCAACATCAGTGTGTAGACTTCAGTGTGACATCTTCGGTGTGTCATCTTCTGTGTATCGAACATCGTTCTGTAAACATTTGTGTGTCGACTATGGTGTGTCTACTTTAGTGTGTCAACTTTCAGTGTGTTGAACATCGGTCATTCCACTTTGGTGTGTCGCCTTGGGGGTGTGGATAATTAGTGTCATGGAATTCCAAAAAAAGGTTATGAAGTGTCTATCATATAAAAATCATTAAAAGACTTTTTTCTATCCAAAAGTACATGTATACATACACTTGTAAACATATTTATTCATTAATATAGGTTATTGACTTATTTAAGTATATATTTCTATATGATATAATTGATTCACTTACAGATATTAAAATTGCATGAAATAGTAGAATCATTATTTTTAAATTATTTGGGAATATGAAAATTATTATTATCATATAGGGTCTAACAGGTATCACTTCTGAAGATAATGGTTTATCTCTTTGGTTGAATAACACGTTTCCCGATTCATTGGAGAATTTACGTGTTACTCTGATTGGTAATCCTTATACTGGGGTTGTGAAATTTAGAGTTTTCCAGTCTTATATTTTAAATGAAGAGGTCAGGAGATGTACTCAGGATAAATCTTCTTCAATTATTTTAGTCACATAGAATATGGTGATAATCTAGGACTGGGGATAGGTCATTCATGGTATGATCAAAGGAAGTTTAATTCCATATCGAAGCAGAGTGATATTGAATTTCATCATTATTATTGGAAGAAAAATTTTGAGAAATTTTTTTAGGAGAAGAAAAGGTGAAATATAATAAATTAAAATCCATATATGAAAAATAAAGATGGAGATGATCATGTCTTTTCCACTACATGGATTATTATTGTTATTGATTATGACTCTATTGAGGCTTTTTATGATAATTATTGTGGTGTTGTTGAAATTGGTGCCTATTTTCACATTATATAGGAGAAGTATTTCAATACATTTTAAAGACTAGGTAATTTTTGGATTTTGAAAATGGGAAATGATGGTCATGCTGACATTGTTGGTATCTGGACTGTTTGTTTAGAGACTAGTAATGGAAGTAAGGAAATTTTGAAAAATGTTCGACATGCACCATAGGATCACTTGAATATAATTTCTACCAACATTCTTTTTAATAATTGATTTATAATTACATTTGGTTATTTCCAATGGTATACTTCCAATGTCTCAATGAATGTGGCTCGAGGGATGAAATATTAAGGTTTGTATTGGGCTTGAGATTCTATTTCATGGGATGCTACATCAATTTTTGTGCGCATAGTTTCATCTATTTTAATGGAATAATAGGCTCAGTCACATCAGTGAGAAAGGGATTAGTTCTTTGTATATGAGAAATATTATTCATGATAAGAAGAGTGTCTTGTTGGACACATGTGATCATTCCATGGATAGAAAATAGAGCATTGTGAGTTTCAAGAGTCATTCTCTACAAAAGAAGTCACAAGTACTTGAATTATTTCATTTGGATGTTGGGAGTTCATTAAAATCTTTGAACTTTTGTATCTATATTTATTTTTTGACATTTATTAATGAATACTCATGTATGACATTAAATTATGTCTTGAATTCCAAAATTCATGTGCTCAGTGTTATTTATCAAATTCATTTTTATGGTGAAATGGAATTAGGTAAGAGATTTAAATGTATTTACACTGACAATAATGGAGAGTATTATGGTTCATTTTATTATTATTGCAGGTAGGATGGAATTCGACATCAAAAGATGCCACCCAAGACACCTTAGCCAAAGGGTGTAGGTGAGCAAATGAACAATACATTGTTGGGAAGAGATCGTTGTTATCATTCGGAAGAATTGTTACCTGGATAATTTTTGGGTGAGTATTTACATAATTATTCCTATATTATCAATTTATCACTTGTGGTTTCATTGCATAAATACACTCCCGATATGTTTTGGAGTGGATAAGAGCTCATGTGCAATCACTTTCGTGTTTTTGGTTGCATGTCTTTTGTTCATGTTCTAGGAGATGAGAGATCCCTGATCAATGGTATAACATTCTAGTGTATTTTTATTGTATATATACATTATTAATTTGGATATAGGTTATATGTTCCCACATTGAAAAAACATTTTAAGAGATGTGATGAAATGTTTACAGATGATCAGAAAATTAGAAACACTTATATGCGGGAAATATCTTCTTCTCCAGTTTTTAATGGTTTTGTTAATCATGATCTAGGTTATAATTTACATTTACCTGATATTGTTGACTCTTATGATCTTGTGGATTGGAAAATGATGGTCAGGGTGAACAGGTTGGAGTTGATGTTTCTAATGCACAAGTAGTTTCTAATTATTCGGTTTGAGGGGTTATTAAAGAACCCAATGTTCCACTCGAGAGGTCATCTCAACATCATACCATTTCAACTCGATATTCAAATGAGGAGTACGTGCTCCTTGATCATAGGGGAGTTTTAGAATCTTTTGATGAGAAAATGAATGTGAACATAAGGAAAAATGGGTTACATATTTGGATGACGAGATTCTATCATTGCACGACAAGCATACTTTGGAGCTGGTGATGTTACTGACATTTAAGAGAGATATTCCAAATTTTTGGATTTATTGGATTAAAAATGAAGAATCCAGTTCCATTTTGTGATACAAGGATATGATATTCGTCAAATGATTACATCTGTAGAAAGGTATTCATTTCGACTAAATTTTATCACATAATGTTAAAATTTTGTCCATTCTAGTTGTTATTTGATCTACAGTTAGGTTGGATATATATATTGAGAAGATTTATGTGAGGACAACATTCCACCATGGTGATTTATAAGAGGAGATTTATATGAATAATCCAAAGGGTTTAGTTGAAACAGTTAATGAAAATCATGTCTAAAGGATAAAAGAAGTGTTTTTAGGGTATGAATCATGCTCTAATAAAATGTTATATGAAGTTTGAATATTTCATTTTTTATCAGGGTTTTAGGAAGACATATTATGATCAATGTTTTTTTTGTATAGATTTTTACTGATGATGATTTTAATAATATGTTTCTTTATGATGATGATATTCCTATTGTTGTCCATGATACTTCATGAATTGATAGATTGAAGAAGGATCTTTTTTAGTATTTTGCAATGAAATACTTGGGGCCTGCAAGAAAAATTCATGGCATGATAGTCTCCCACGACAGGATGGCCAAATTTTTTTATATCAATAGAGATACATTGAGATGGTTCTTCAGAGATTTTCTATGGATAGAGATAAAGTGGTTAGTACTCCTCGAAAATTACATTTTATTATCAGCACCAGTTAGTCAACTACTAATGATTAAGAGAGAGATGAGATGTATCACATACCTTATTCATCTAACATTGGTTGTTTGATGTATGCAATGGTATGAACAAGTCCTGATATAGCTCATCTAGTTGGTGTGGTCAGTCCGATTATATCAAATCCATAGAGAGAGCATTGGGGAGTAGTGAAGTACATTTTTCATTTTCTTGGTTGTACTTAGGATATGAGAAATTATTCTCGAAAAGGGGAACCTATGCTTTGTGGAATTACATATTCAGATAGGGTAGGAGAAATCGATTTAAGGATGTCTACATCAGGCTATTTGATCACTTTTGTTGTGGGTGTGGTATCTTGGTAGTCTAGTTTGAGGAGATGTGAATATTTATCTACATAGGGAACGAGCATATTGTAGCTATTGAGTAGTGAAAATAATTTTTGAGGATGAAAACATTTATTTGAGAACATTTTTTAAATAAATACTTGTATATTTTAGTTTATGATATTTAGAGAGCTATTTGTTTGGGAAAGATTTACAATTTTCAAGGTTGGTCGAAAAATATATATTTTTGATACCATTGGATATGCTATGTCTCTGATTATAGATAGTTAGAAAATTACAAGATCCAAAATGATGACAACGGTTCAAACATATTATCCAAGTGTTTACCTAGAGGAAAATTTTAGACGTGCAGATTGATTGCAGGGTTGGCGGTGATACCCATTTGACTCAGAGTGGGAGTTTCAAGGGTTCCACCTGGAATTGGAGCAACATGTAATGCCTCCTCAAATGAAGTAAATGTGGGTCAATTAATAATTTTTTAAAATGACACATTTTTAGGATAAGAATTTTTCATCATTATGTGGATAAATTTTGATGATGATATATATTTAACATGGTAGACTTTTGTTATAAAAGGAGAGGTCGGGACAGGTCTCAGGACACACCATCAACATCAAATCCCATTTGGTGATCTCCGAAGTTAGAAAATATTTGTTACTATGCTCAAACTATGATTTAAGAATTTTATTCATTAGTATTAATTTTAATATCCCATTCATTTTTGGGGAGTCTACAACATATATCTCTTGATTTTAATGCATCTGTCATTCTCGACCAGTTTTTTCCTCATTGGGTTTTCTATGTAGAAGTTTCTTGTGTCAAATATATATTATTCATTTTCTTTAGTCTTTGTGCATCCCCTTTTATTTGTTGGGAAATATTTTATTTCCACTGTACTTCTATTTACTGGTTGTTTATGCCTTCATTGAATTGTCATCTTCCAACCCCCTCCCCCATGATCTATTTTATAGAACATTATAATCACTAATTATGAAATGTTCATTGATAATGGTTTCAGAGTAATGAACTATGAAATTATTATACATGATTATTTATTTTTGTTATGTTTGGAATGGATAAATATTTTTATTTGGTTAAAATAAATAAATATTTAAATAGATCACCATATATATTTAATATTCTGAGTATAGGAGTCCCTAACCATTTTTTCATTTATATATATGCCTCTAGGTAAATTTCCACATCTGGTTCACGTTGAATATATTTAGTATTAAATGATAACAGATCACCAAATATTGTAGGCCAATGATGAACACATGTTGATGAGGCCACTCCATGAGTTTCTACATAATATTTCACCTATGTATGATTGATCCGTTTTTTTCTCAATGAGAATGGACATGGTGTAATTAGTGAAGATATCATTAACTTCATTTCATTATCAGATGGATCATTAGGATTCATTATGGGTGGTGATGATGCATAAATCTATAATGGTAGTGGTGGTTCTTCTTCCTTTGGGTTCATGAGGATCAGGATGTCTCATCGAGGATTTTTTGAGACTAGTGATGGGTGGAGTTTCCTTTATCCTCCGACATAGAGACTAGTTTTTAGGTGTTTCATACCCTTATACTTGTATCTCCAATGCATGGGGGGTTAATATTTTTTATGAGACCCTTATTCAATAAGATCCAGACCTATTTCTAGATGAGGAGTTCACTGAAAAGAATATTGAGGTGTTTTAGAATATAGAGATGTAGTTCTAATTCACTAAAATTTTCATTCCAAGATATCATGAGGTTATGGATAATGAAAAGGTTATGGATACAATGTTATTGTGGACTGGATCATACAAATTAGAGAGTCAATTTGATTTCCGAAATTACATAAATGTGGTCTGAGTTTCCAATTTGATGGAAAAATATCATTTAGATATCTAGTGGTAGGTCGATAACACAGACATCCCATTTATTTGTTTATTGTTCCTCTTAGACTATATATAAGTGATTAGAATATAGTTTTTTATGTGGAGGATGAGGTTATCAATAACGAGAGTTCTCGGCTATTCTGAGAAAATATTTTTCATCATTTCTTCTCAGTGGGTTATATCATTGAGGATGTTTTAGATAAGGGAAAATTTGAAAGGTCCTTCAATGTTTTATCGGTAGAGTGTAGATGAGGAAGACCATGAATTTCCATGTGAATATCCTAACCCTCAATGAGAAGTGTGTGATCATAGATGAATTCCTTATCTGGTTCATGTAGGTTATGTCGTAACCTATAGATTGTTGCATTATTTTGATTAGGTATAGTTGTGCAAGACATTCATAGTTTGAATTATAGATTTATTGTTTCCAACATGGAATCATTTTTTTATTTTCATTAATTCCAAAATCAATACTATCACTTTTCATTATTAATAAATTGAGATTTGATCTATAATGGATTCTTGTTCCCTCAGATTTGACAAAACTAATTGGATGTTGAGTGTATATGTATATAGAATATAGAGTCTATGATATTTTTATAGGGAATAATCACTAATTTGGAGTCATTATATGTTATTAGATACAACTATAAACACCATCCTTAGCATGGATATATTGTATTTTGTGTAAGATGCCATAAAGTGTTTTAGGAGGATTATTCTCTTATATAAATATAAGGTATATTTTTAAATGTTTATTTATGAGGGAGAACATAAAATGGAACAAATATGTGTTCCATCTTTATCATACTTGATGGATGAGTTCATGCTAAGTTCATTAATGGTTCTATGTATAGTATTACCCAGGGTTGTGGAAGAATACCTTGATTTCAATGCTAATGAGTTTGTTGTGTTACCCCTATATGAGAGATAATGATAGGGATAGAGATAAAACTAAGAAAATATACTATATTTAGGTCCCTATATAGGATTATCCATTTTTATATTTGAGTTCTATGGGTATAGATCAATGAAAATATCCTATGCAGTTCATTTTCAGTAGAGCGTGTCAAATATTGGGGCTCTACTTTTAATATTGATTAAGTGTGATTCATGAATGTGTATTTAAATCAATTATCACCACCTCAATCAACTGATAGTTAATAAATACTACCATATTTAATCGATTCATGAATTGTTGGATCAAATGAATATTTATAGTTTTTTTCAATGTTGATATGAAATCCCGATATCATAGTATATTTGTAAATTTTCAGGATATAGCTATAACGTCATTGGTATGTTGTTATAAGCATTAAAAATTTATTTTTATTCAATTTAGTGGGATGAATAGCACATATATTTTAATTTTTGTGTTCAATGTATTGTTATGAATGTTCCTACATCATTTCATGGTGGTTTTCATCAATGAAATAATTATGTACATAATGTCCATGGAGAATCAGGTAGTGAATCTGTGTTCTGATTTTATTGTTCACGAGATTAATTTTTTTTAGGAATCTATAGAATTTTAAGATCTATTATATTGTTTTTTTATCATGGGGAATTTAATATACCAATATAGGGTATTTTTTATGTCTTAAATAATAAAGGAGTAATCCATAAAGGACGTCCCAAAAACTGTTATAGTGTTTTATTGTTCTCTCAGTCTTAAATGATTCTATAGACTGTTCATATCAAACATCTCTCAGATTGAGATTCCTCTATCAGCATTAATTAGAAATTATTATACATTATTGTAGACTGTAAGTGTTAATTCATCATTAAATTAGATGAAGGAGTGGTGGGTAAACACTCTTCTTCACCATTTTCCATATGATGGTTTTTAGTTGGAGGTTTTTTTCGATTAATAATTTATAGAAATGGGTATTGTATTTATGAAGAATAAATTAAATGATTCTTATGATTATTAATATCAATGAAACTATAAACATAACTATGCATCCCATGATCTTGTGTTGGTAGAATTCATGGCTACCTTAATGTTGACACAACATTAGCTCATCTATGTTCACTTGGTGGTGTTCACTAATTACAAGAGCATGTGTTCTGTTTTCCCCCACCATTAAATGAACTTGTGATTTCAATGTTGGATATAATTCATTCTTGACATTGAAAGTGAATTTTACTATGCCCAATGAAGTGGTAATGTTATACAATATGTGATAAATATGTTCTCATGAACTTATTCCATTCATCAATCTGTGATTTCTGGGATAATGATGCAATATCTCTCCATTATGAATCAAGATATTCCAGAGGTTATTGACATTAGAAACATTGTTTTTTTAGTTTATTTTTATTATGTGGAAAAAATGATATGTCCTCGTTGGGGGTTTCGGAGTTGGAGGACTCAAAAGAATTTTTTTTCGTTGTGATGCCTATAATGGTTGTTTTGAGGATGGTCAATAAGATGTTCCTTGTTAGGGGATACATTTCATTTCACATGTGAGTCATGAGATAATTCTTTATGATTTACAAAATGTCACCCATCATCGTGTAGAATGGGGATGCAATGATGAACCTCCCTCTCAGATTTCATTTTTAATGTATTAGACTAAGTAATTTAACTAGAAATTATTTTTCATAATGATTATTGTTCCTAATTGTGTTGTTTGAATACAAGTATTCAGAAGTATTCTCCACATATTAATTGTTAATCAATGGATGTGGGATGCCATCATAAATTAAATCTTAAATTTTCTACCTTGATATTAATTTTTGAATGAATATTTATGTGTGATAGTGTATGGATTTAAAATGTATTCCCAATTATTAGGGATCAAGGATCAATGGAAAATTGATGTTTTTGTTAGTAAATTATCGAGAGGAAGTGGTGTGACTCTATATGTATTGGAGATAACCATCTCTTATCATGATCAATGATTCAACTATTATGAGTGTATGGTTTTTATCATGATTTTGGATCTCTGTTTTACTATAGCACACCTGGTCATATGTAGATATAATATCAGAAAGGGTGGACCATGCAGACTCATGGGAATAAGATTCTTCCATGTGTCTATTATTTAGGTTGATTGTGGCTGAGTCACCTATGCATTTTAATGTTTTATTAAAACAAATGGGATCACCCCCCCCCCCCATTGCTATGACACCATTAATAAAAAAATCTTTCATATTTTTTATTTTTTTGGACAGGAATCAGGACATAGTATCATCAATTATCAGTACATAAACACTACAAGGACTGATAAAGAATTTCATGGTGAACCAAGAGTGGATAACGATAGATGATAATTATTGTAATTCATATTGAAAACATATATAGATACCCATGTAGTTTGATGTTTGATGTCATGTGTTCTTAATAGTGACTCTATGCCATGGGAGGTGATGGATTATTCATGGCACTATGAATTATCCACATTTTATTAGGTCTTATTTTTTGTGACAGATCATGTTGGAAGCATCTCATAACAGATATCACATCCCCCATATATTATCCATGTTCATTATTTCATTCCCATGTAACAGCTTCATTATAATCATCATGATTATTCTCAAATAATATATTTTGTTGAGATTAACATTGTTGAGGATGAATCCTTTGAGGGCAGGTCTATGAAGATCCAATATTCTCAATTGAAGTTATTATGTAGGAATGATATTCTATTCGTGCATTTCCATTTGTGGGATGGTGGTGTTGATTAAAACTCATGACAATATTAGTCACACAGATTGGTACAGTATCATGAGGTTTATGATGTTTATCAATTTTTTTGTATCTATACATTTCAAGGTTTTTGACAATATTCTATTTTATGAAATGGTATTATCTTTATATATTACAAACATAATGACATACTCTTTTTGAGAGGTAACCCCCCCCCCCCCTTGGTATATTTTTGGGATTTATAATTCAATGACGTGTAATTTTACAATATGTTTTTATAATTGATGTGCTTTTTCTATCATTATAGTCAGATTCATGGGACATATTTCACAGGGTAGATATTCAGAGGAAAGATTATCTTTCTTCTCCTCAGGTTGGGTTTTAATTCTTAAGGAATATAATTGTTTAGGTGATATTCATTTTAATTTTAAAATCCATCCAAGCTACTCTATAATGAATTTACAATTATTGATGGCATCAAGGAATATTTTATAGGGGGTTTTGAGGTTTTACAATGGTTATTTTGGTTTTTTTTAATTTGAATGATCATCATTCCCTTGTCATGTGCATTGTGGAAGAAATTTTGGGATTTTTGGTTCGATCATTGCCTCTATTGAGAAATACATGTTGTTTTTGGTGCACCATGTCTATTAAAATATATTTTCAATTTATGTTGAAGGTAGTTTTGGCCTTAGTTTCTCACATTATGAGATGACAAACATAGATATGAATCGAGAGAGTTTAGCACTAGGTATGTCAACCTGGGAGTCCTCCTTTCTGAAATGGAAATCAAATTAATGGATTAAGAAGAAATTTTTGAAGTCGCGGCTATAAGAATTTCTTGGGTATTGGAGGGATGAATTATGAGAATCGATTTTTGGGAGACTAAAATCAATAATTACTATATGCATTGAGATCATATTGTGGAAACCATGAATGCATTTAGGGTTCTTTTGAAATTATGATAATAGTTGTAATATATTGTGGATAATGTCCATTTTGAATTGGAAATTACCTTCACATTAATGGGGTTACCTGTCTGTGGTTTTGGTCTATTTCTTCTTCTATTAATCAATCATTTACACTCAAATTGAGACATCCATTAATTTCTAGATGCGTCTAGAGAATTGAGTGTTTTCTATGTTTTATTTCACATTAATGCTTTGTCAATAATTTTTTTCTTGATAACGATTCCAAATATTACCATGGTTTAAAATATTCAATTATTCGAGTTTCAAACCCCAGTTTTGTTTTGAAACAAATGATCTAGGTTTTTGGTATGTTCCATTAATAATATTTTACCCCGTTAATAGAAACATCTTTTCTGAGAATAATTAATCAATGGGAGGACATTTATTTTTTTGATTTTGTATGTGTTTTTATGGTGATATTTTTATTCTATATTTTATTTAACCTTCCTTAGGATATGTGTTATTTCATATGTTTTTGGTAGATCATTGTTTTTCCGATGTTAAGCATATAATGTTGAAAATATAATAAAGGTAGTGGAATCATTTAATATACTAAAATTTTATGTTCAACTATAAATTTTTGGGGAATAATATATTTTGATGATGGAGGAATTATCCTTAATAAATATTTAATCCAAATAGATAAGGAATCTTTGGTTTGGTTGTATTGAGTGTTTGTGTTTACACTTTGATAATGGTTTCCTTTTTGTTTTCCATGAAAATGTTCTATCTATATTTTTGATTGATATATAATGGAACATTATGATATGATTTAGGATTATAGATATGTTGTAATGGATAAATATGTTAATTATGATAATAATGAATGTGTAGATAATTAATGAAAATTGCATAAATGGATCTGTTTTGTATAAATTAATGGAAATCAAATTAATATTTTTGAAATTTTAATGAAAAAAATTCTCTATTATAATAACGATTATTATAAATCACTTGGATCAAATAATATTATTGATGAAATAATAAATAGGTATGTTAAATTAAATTTTTATTCTATTAACATTTGATGAAACATGGTGTTTTATTGGATGAATTATTAAAAAAATTATAGATTCTAATAATTGATTCCACAAATTACTTATGGTTGCAATAAGTGGAATATTAATTAGTTCATAAAATATTTTAATGAATGGGTGGATTCATTATGAAAAATGTTTGTGGTCGAGCGATCCCTCTTACTTATGATCTCATGATTCCTTGGTTATCATGGCCTAGATGTCATGTTCAGTATTATTTGCCCACCTTATTGGCTATTCTATTTCTTTGGGAGTGATCCTTGATATATGACATGTGTTTTGACTTCAAAGATTTATGGTTGGTATTGTATTAGTGGAGAGGCCATATATTGGTGCAGAATATAGCAAGGTGAGGGTCTGACTAATGCATAGTGATATCCATTATAGTGTTGGGTATAATACCTGTATTGAGGATAAAGGTTTATTATCTGCTATAAAATTATTTTTCCCATAAGGTAAGATTTATGTATTGGGAACCCCTAATGACATATTCATGTTGGGAGAGAGCTAGTGAATAAATGATTCCTATCTCAATTTGGACTTGGGTTTGTGTAAAGAACCAATGATATAATAAACCTGTATTTAGGAAGAATTACACTCTATGAGAAGCATGAATAAGAGAGAGATAATACAGATTTAAAAATCATTTCCAACTCAGACATATATTAAAATATATAAAGAGGTAATATATTAAATTTCATACAATACTATAACAACTAAAAATAAAACTACAAATACCATAACTTTGAAAGCACCATTAACCATGAATCCGAAACAACTCAATCAAAACCACGTGCTAGTAATATCTATCATGATCTCCAAACTACTATACATGACTTGAAAAATATATTATATTTTTGTATTATGTTTAAAATGGTAATCTCATTAGGATACTCCTCAGATCATGTTTGTGAAAAATATTAATAATTAATGATAATGCATAGTGATTAGTAATGAAATTTACTCATCACCTAAAATTGTATACAAGGTTCCATCCATAGAACAACTTACTATCACTATGTATCACATAAAAAATATATTATCGTATAATATTGAAACATCAAATGTACACCACTCCTACTTCGTAATTGGGTTTACACTCTTCCCCAACATTTCAAATACTGATCCATCTGCCTAAAAAAAATGCAAACCCCAAAACAACTAGGCAAGGCATCACAAAATGAACCTCATGCATCACTTCATCACACCATCCCATTCACATATCCATAAATATTACACAATTAGTCTTAAGAGTGCACCATATCCCATGTAACAATGATCATACATCATGTATTATACAACAAGACGTAATAACCCGTACATAGAATATGTTTATCATGTACTCACAGACTATACACTTTATATCATTAATAATCATTTGGATAATCTATCAGGTAATAAACGTGTGTAAAATAAAGACAATCAATTACATACCTCTAGAATCATATATTCGGAATCTAACTGTTGTTATTTCCTAGAACATGAGTCTACCGTGATAATAGAGTAGGGATAGAGTTGTTTTTTATCCATCTATTATCCCACAATGATTTTATATAAAACACCTTTCTAAATCCCACTGGTTGTCAGTTTCTCTAACCATAAATTGTTGGGTAGCATATAAAATCAATGAATATACAGGATATAATATTTCTCACTAACTTAATATGTAAAATTCATATTCTCATACTAAACTAATGCTATCTTCTCTTAGACTCCCAAATATCAAAAATAAGACCAGATATCCTTGAATCATACATGAATTTTAATTGATACATTAAATTAATTAATTTTAATCAGTTCATTCCATTAATTAAATGATTTGACATTAATAACCCATTAAAAATATTCAACCTTACATTATATTGATGTTTTGAGTAATGTATGATCCCTCCATGAAGAATCCAAACTGAGTCTATGGTTTCTTATAAGAAACATTTTTTACAATTTTTATTCCATTATCAAAAACCAAACTATTTTTTATTTTTTATTAGTTTTTATTGTCATCACTACATAAATAAATTCATTAGGAAACCCATCTTTATAGACCACCAAGATGAAACTCACAGCGTATAACATCAAAAAGGCTCATGTAGTGGGTAATAAAATGTATATAAAACATGAATCCCGACCATCGTCCATTAAACACAATCATTAACGGGAATAAAAACATTCAATGTCACATCAATTGATAATTCTCGTTTCAAAGGATTAAAACATCTCTTATTTCATCCTTAATACCACATTCACATCTTGAGGCATATTTCATTCATAGTTATAGAATTCTACCACATCATCCGAGCCTACCCTCCCACATAACATATCATCCATCCTAGACTCACATCACATAAGTTCCACCCCACCTCATATGACAAAATCAATCCCCATATCAACTAAATCAAGAAGAAATCCAAAGAATCATATCTATAGAACATCAGAATATAGGAAATAAACAGGATCATCAAACAAAGCAACAAGGGCCTCATAACAAGGTGTTTAATATTCACATATAGATAAGCTCTTAAAAATACAATATAAGTCACTCAACATTATTCTGAAAATTGAAAATTAGACCATAGAAATTATGATTATCATATAGTCAGTTTTTATTTTAAATTTAATGAACCGGTTCATTATTCATATCATCCAACAATGGGAAACCAAATTAAACTAGAAATAACAAGCTATCAAATGAAAAACAATATCATACCATTTAAAATATTGTCTTAAAACTATATTAAGATCAATTATAATTTTCAATTATTTATTAATATTATCAAAAATAATAAACATGCCTCACATTTTTCTAAATTTCATTAATTACATGGGTGATAAAATTTAATTAATCATTAAAACAAGATCCAACCTAGTAATCCTAAAATTACCACAACACTGACCAGATTTAAAAAATTCCACTCTATTAATTACTCATAGGATAAATATTTATCTATTAATTCTATCATTTTTCTTTTTGAAAATTTAAAAATGATACTCCAATCATAGAAAGAAAATATAAACCATAGAATAAATATCACACTATTATGAAAAAAAACAAAGGAATAACACTATCACAATTATCAGCATCAAGCAGTGAACTATAAAACTCATTTTATTATTAATATAGCCAAACCATATTTCGGTTTATTTAATTTCAATAAATAGGGATCAACTATGAAAATGTTACAATTTATCATAAATTAAAATTAAATATTAAAATTACCTAACACCATAATGGAGTCAATGTTCATCCCACAAGAATAGATAAATGTTAAGGATCAATGATCACAACTCCTTCATGAACTATATACCCAAACAAAGACATCACCAAAACCATACCATATAAACCAAAGGAAATCCGATTATAACATTATATTTCTACTTCCATAGAATTATGATAAGAAACATGTAGAAACAAGACAGACAAGGGATAAGCCTCTTGAAAATATTAAAAAAAATTCACCTTCTATCAACAAAAGTCACCGATGAGAAGCATAGGATCGGTCCACCTCTAAGGAATCTCAAAACGTGGATGGGAGTGATACTGGGTCAATTATAATCTGAAGATTCTATAGTGGGTGAGAAAATATTCATGACCCATTATAGTTTATAAATGTGTTGAATAGAAAATTTATATGGCGTGTAAAGCTTAAACATTGTGTAAATGTATAGTTTTTAACCAAAATGTAGTATATGTCTCCTCGAAAAATCTACCCTATAATTATATAACATCATAAAAATCCGTAAAAATTTAATAAAAATAATATAATAAAATATTAGTGAATATACATCGTGGAATATACATGTTTCAATCATTTGGTATTCAAACCTCTCTAGACTGAAAGTAATAATCCTAATAGAACCACATGACTTGAAAACACGAATATTTATGGACTACAAGAGTCGGGTCCCATACATTAGATATTCATAAATAAATTATCATATTTAATAATAAAAATTCAAACCCCAGGGAAAAAGGGGTATTGGAAACATCCACCCTATGAGATAGTTGTCAATGATCATTCCATCACAGGAGCACAATAATCTCACTCAGAATAATCACGTGAAAAACCACAAAAACCTAATAACCATATACTATAAAAAATCTCATCTCTATTCATCTCAAATGTTATTAAATAAAAATATGAAACAAGTGGAAGTTATATAATAAAAATGAAATGTCCGCATCCAAAAAAATTATGCATGAATAAAGCTAGTGATCAAATTAAATGGGTTATATCTTGGAACATATGATGCTTCCTAGATGATGTTGATTCTTATTTTTGATTTTTTTCAATCAATTTTGATGTTGAAATATTTTATAGGGAATGCATTCATATATTTAATTCTAGAAAATTTTGTTGAATGTGGCCTTCCTACCTTGTGTTTAAGAAATTAATATGTCCAAATATTAGAGATTCAAAAAAAGTGTTTTTGGAAATGGAAATTATGAACAACTGTGATGTTGGTTTAAAATGTTTAACAAATATTGTGATTTTGAATAATCAAATCAAATAATATTAAAGGAAAAGATCACACAAAAAATTTAAATTTTCATGAAAGATGAGGTTTTTTCAAAGAGATATAATTTGAAGATGTAACATCAAATTTGGGCATACATGCATATAGTTTAATGAATAAGTAACCTATGTGTAGGGTTATAGAGGCCAATAACAAGGTAGAACACATGTTCAATACTTACTAGTTATTTTAAATTTTAGATTCAGTGTATATTCCATAAGAATGATATGTTTTCATAATAATTATTCCTAGTAAATAATATGCATAGAATGTTCAATGATTATATCAAGACCTAGTTAATAATGTGGTGATGTTTCCCAAAAGATATCAGTTGAATGAATGACAACATGCGTGAAAATCTGAAAACATTCTAGAACTAATAGGTGTTATGTACATGTTCTATGTTGAGATTATATCATGTTTTAATATCTAGTTTGTTTGATCAGTTCATTCATGTGCATTAGGTGAGGACATCAGAACAAGAAATATATTATGATTGACATGGTCAAATATAAATAGAAATCTATCGAAGACACCTTGTCGTCGACAAAAATATTATTTTATCACTCAAGGATGTTAACAAGGGGGAGTTGATGGAAGTGTTTTGAGAGATGAAGTGTGATATACCAATGATATATTAAAGGTAGTGATCCTAGAACAATGAGTCTATGTTTGATCTCTTGTATTCCAAAAATGGTGAAGATTGGTGAATTTTGGTAATAACAAAAAAACATTCAATGTATGCTCCCTGGACTAGACTATAGTGGTGAAGCATTTAAATATAATGTTTTTAGCTGAAGTTTTTTTCTAATAAACAATTATATATTACAGGGTTAACTACTTTCTATCAATTTGGGAAATGATATATTTCTAAAAAAAAATTCACCCTGATTGACCCCTTCCCTCTTAGGGTGTTTTTGGGTCATATAGTATGGAGTTTACATATGTGACACTCATTCCATGTTACTATAGTCTACAATATTCTTCTACAAAACACAAATTAAGGGAATAGAATGCCCTAAAAAACGTTCTTTTGGTAGTCATGGACTTTCACAGTCCTCCCTTTGATGGTCGAATAATCATCAAAATAAATCTCACCCCACTATATGTCATAAAATTCATAATAATGTTACCAATTTTGTTGGTAAAATTTATAAACATCATATATCTAGATGATTTGTGGGATATTATCTATCTAATATTAAATGTTTCTAACAATATCAAACCCCATGAAATGATTAAAAAACGAGTAAAAATAATACTCCTACAAGCATTCCATAGATTCCATGAGGATGATTCACCTTCAATAAAAATTGTTTGTGATCATTTAAATAAAGTGGTATAATCCTATAATCACCATATATTTCTAAATAATCATGTGCTTCCTTTGTGCTCATATTAAATAAATGAAACATCACATTAATTTTCTACACTAACTCCAGTGCAAGAATTGATGCCTCTCTGACCCCTGTAGAACAAAAAATATAATGATAATATTTTCTACACCATTCATAAAATTATGTCCTTCCATTGGTGGAGTAGAAACTATTATTTTATAAAAACTAGACCATGGTCAGTTGACTCATAAACATATCTCAATAAGCTAGGACACAATTTTGTAACATTTCTTCAAGAGTCTTAATGTTATGATCTATTTAACTATCCATATAAAGATGAAAATAACTGGAAAACCATTATTGGATCCAAAAGCATAGTAGAAGCTTATTCACACCGTAGAGGTAATTAAATGATCCCAATAAAAGATGATATCCCTCGATAATCCGTGGAGTAACACCACCTCCTATAGATGTTTTATCGACAAATACTATATTGATTTTCACTCCCTTATCACCATACAGATTGATGATTTAATAAAATAATAAAATATCACTCATATAACATTATATAATCAGTGATATTTAGGAAAATTATTATTGAATTCCATTGATATATTATCCCACATCCACTAGGGATCATATAATGGTAGTATAAAACCACCAGGAAAATAGTTCATAGAATCCACACTCTAGAAGAACATTCCTTACGAAATATTCTTTAATAGTGTATAATTAATCTCACTCTATGAAAAATGACCTCTCAAGGCATGGTAAATCATTTCCATGCCATTATGTAGTTTAAATATAGAAAAATGTTAATAAAGAATAACTGCAATAGTCATCATAAAATTAACTAGTAGCCTTTAATAGAAAAACACATATTGTTGTCCCTCATCCGAACAACCATCAGACATATCCCCCAAATCCAAATGATCTCTCCAGACCACCACATCAGAATCACCTCACATTGAATCCTCCCCCTAATGAATATATTAGGAAAACACCATCATCTGGAAAATATATCCTCTTATTATATCCTCTCCCATATCATGATGTGTTTCTAAGAGTTATTCCATCACACCCCATAAATCCATAAATTCAAAAAATGAATGGCCACAAGAATTATAGATTTAAACATTAGTAAAATCATTTACCTTCCCTATAATATAAGAAAAATAAAAATACCCATCGTATAATAATTTATTCAATCAATGTTAATTAATGTTCGTGTCACACTAGGAGAAGTCATACATTTGACTATTATAGATAGTAAACCCACCAAACACTAGAAAATGATGTAATGTATGAAAAAAATATAGGAAAGCACCACTTCTGGCAACTCAATATCATGGGATGAATAGTTACACTCCTGGGGATGTAACAGTGGAGACCAAAAATAAAAAACTAATATATGCTTCATGTGATCATAACTCATGTTAATAAATAATGAATTATAGAAATACTAAAACTAAACTCCCATTATAATCCAAAAAAAGGAAGGGAGTACTGACAAACATCTTATTTATGTAAACTATGGTTCCTGACACTGGTAATTCCATAATAATGATTGATCATTCCCCATGAAAGTTGTCAAAGGAGTCAAAACTGGAGACAAATTGAATAGGATCTACTTGTAAATATTGTTATTTATAAAGAATCTTCATTCTTATACCACAGTCATAGGGGATTCCTAGAACACATCCCCCACTATCATCATGGCATCCAAAATTACTCTCTACTAGGTCCTGATATGCCCCATGAAATTGAAATCATCAGTAGATAACTCACACTTTAAAATTTTTACAAAAAAAATATCAAGGTAAAGAAATTAAAAAACACCAAAAATATTCTCCACAAATTTCGCCATGGATAAGGCATACAAAAGGTTGATGTCAAAGAATACGTCCATGAAAATATGAAATAACACTCTGAACACTTTTTTCATGTACCCCATGAACACCATGGGAGCATTCATCATCGCCAAAAATCAAAATGAAATTAAAATTCCAATGATGAAAATGGAATGAATTCATAAAATTATCCTCATTCTTCACCTACAGTATTAACCATATAATCATTTCTAGTACGAATCTTTATTTCATGTGTTTTTTTAGAAAAAATGGGAGAATTTTAAAATTTCATATGTATATATCATGTAAATAGGAGTACACGTCGTGTACTCGGTTACCGCATGTTGCCTTGTACTTTTCATGCAATAGCCGAGTACATGGTCATGTGAGGTGTCCTTAAGACTACTTAAAGAGATGCCCCTTAATGTATTATACATGCCATGTATCCTCTATGTAAATACGATGATTTTTTTAAATATTTATATAGGACCAATTTTGCATCTAATTGACAGAACCATCTTCTTCTTGCTCTATTTCATCCAGCAGTGATGGGAATCAACGATTATTCTCTAAGCCAACGATCTGCCATCTGTTCTCTAAATCAAACATTGTCAATTGCATTGGAATCACGTTGATGGGTTCTTCCTTCGTCAAGAGCCTCTCCTCTTTTTTTCTCTTCTTATGTGAGTTATTCAAGGTTTAATTTTTTGATGTTCTTGAATATATACGACTTTTTAGTTTGATTCAAATGATGAGGTTCATCTATATTGATAATACAACATTGAAGTATGTGGTTTGTTCCTTTCTATATATTTCATTGAATTATTGTTTAAAATAGTGCTCAATTGCCTAGTTTAGGTTATTTTATGTTTTATGAATTTATGAGTGTTAATTCCGGCATTGCATTGTTTGATTGAGTAACGATGTTTGATTATGATTAGGGTTTATTAAATTCCTAGGTGTGTGTTTTTTCATATTTTTATGATATTGTCCATGGTGTCTAGAAATACCTTTTAGGCTATAATGTTTTCCTTTCCTAGTGATGTTAGGATGGAGTTGCTTACATTACATGCTTGTGATATGCATAGTAGATATTTAACCATGTAGAATATGACTTTTACATTTGCTGTCGGATATCATTTGTGAAAATTTGAATTACATAGGAATGTGGGAACAAGATGTAGTTAGACCATAGGGGGAATTGATGTTGAGGGAATCCCCGTTGTGTCTGTTATAATTTTCACATTGAAAACACATAGGGGGGATTGATGTGAGTGCTCTCTCGGAGTGACTATAGTATACTGTTGTGAGATCACAAAAGGAATTGGGCGTTTAGTGATTCCTCTGAGAGTCTATGGTGATAGTTAAATGCTACCTGATGAATTGACGATGAGTGCTTCCTCATAAAGTATTTTTCTAAGTTGAACCAATGGGGATATACTTTGAGTACTTATTAGAGGGTTTCTTGTGAAGGTTTGTTTGGATATTATTAAATGTAAATAAATGTTGTTTGAAACAGTTGGATTGTTTACTAATAATTACTTCCTTGTTTATTACTTCATATTTCATATTTACTTCTATATATATTCACTAACATTTAGGCATAGATTTTTCTGTGGTTGCCTACTATGATTTGTCTCACGCCCTCTTTTGGTCATTCTTTTGGGCCACAAAAAACTATATTGTTTCAGTTATTGACAAGGTAAAGTACTCTTTACATAAGGCACTTGATTGTTGTAGAGCTAGGGAGAATTGGACAATTATTTAGCTTTTGATGTTATTAGAGTTTACTTTTTTCCCTTGTAATTTGGTTTATCTTTGTATTTCCAGAATTGTGACATGTTTGGTTATTTTCATAGAAATATGTGACATTCATCTTTTATGTATGTTCGATAGTTGTTCATTTACATTCTGTCGTCCATTGTTTGCTTACTGTATGGTATAACTTAATGTTCTATTGTATTTTATTGTCATTCCACTAGGTAACTCTGCCAATGAGGGCATAATTTCCCATCTATCACACCCAATGCCCTCTCTTCTAGTCGTTAGCCTCTAGAATTTAGGGAAATGCACTTGAGGCTATGTCTCCAACTGGGTTTGGGGAACCTTTGGACTGCACTTGAAACTGAGATATTACAAAGTGGTATCGAAGTGCATTTTATTCATTTTGACTTACAGTTTGGAGCCTATTGATAGTGATATGAATGAACAGGTACTTGGAAATAATTTGTTCCCATGAGTATATTACCCATGTATAGGGAAAATCTAATTTACCTTATTTATTATAAATTTACTTTTTTTTCAAATTTTACAGTTGATTTTATTTCACCATTTGGTGATTTACATGTTTTTTGTCATTATCATTGATATTATTGAGGTTCTATTTTGGGTGGAACTCGATGAGATGAGGGTATTCCATCTCATTCATCATATAGTCCTTTGCTAGATATCACATGTCATTCATTCTTATCATTCCGTCAGAGTGTATTACTGATTTAATGTTGTTGTTATAGATGTTGTGCAAGATATGCATGTGGTTGTGATATATGCCTGGGTAAAATACTTGCTATTTGATATGGTATTTATAATATTAACGGTTTATTTTGGATGAACACCAAACAATGGACTATGAGGTGTTCTGGGAAATCATGGATTGGAATTTTGTGGATCATGTGATTGATTTCATTATTATTTCCTGTAATAAAAATGAATAAGATTCCATGAATTGATTCACGTGGAGTATGGGCCCCATTGAATAGTAATTTAGCACATTAATGTTGTTTTTGTGTTTTTATGGGGGTTCAGAGAAGTTTCTGAGGATTACTGATGGAAACAAAACCCTGAATACATGATTTGTAATGATGAATAATTTCCATGTATGCTTCTATTCAAAAAGGGAAATTATTTCATAAGTACATTCCATGTATTGTTTGTACATGTAGTGTAGTAATTAACTGTATGACTGGCTTTGTGGACAGAGACACGTGGATGGGAAATGATTGGCGGATCATGTCATGTACTTATAGTACACACCGTGTTGTAATAATTGTGTATCCCACCATTTTTCCAATGACATGAGTGGATGAATTCCATGTATTACAAGATGTGTTCTATTATTACCTTCCTTGTAGAGTCGACCGTGTCCATGGTCGTGTGACTAACGACACATGTGGTTATAACAAAAGGGGTACATGTTGTTTCCCAGGCACACACACGGTGTAGTGTTAACTAGGATGGAGCCATGTGTTTACCTTTGTAGATGAACTTGGGTAGGGGGGAAATTATTCAAGTACCCTGCATGTCTCAGTCAGAAAACACCGTGTCTTTCAGTGCTATATAACCAAGATTGATAAATTTAAACTCCCATGTAAAGGCTATTGTAAAAACACCATGTATGTGTCATACATTTTAGAGTCCCAAAGCCTAACGTACATGGACATTACATTACTTTATCGGAATACTTAATACATAACAAAAACAGACACACAAGGACCGTAATAGTTTAGTGTCTTTGGAAACTTGGAATGTAATCTTCTAATCGTGGTGAAAGATCTTCAACATCTCCCATAAAGATCTTTCCCTTTTTTTCTTACCTAAATCCTTTCTTTATATCCTAGGGAAACGAAAACATAAAAAGTGTGAGCTCAAATGCTTAGTAAGGGTAGGCATGGATAAAATAAAACATACCATATATAGTTGAACTTAAAAACATGAACATAATGTTTAAGCATCAAAAGCTGGAGAAATGACATAAAACATGGAAGTACGTAAGGCATAGATCATAAAGAAAACTTAAGATTAAAAAAATAGAATGGGAATAAAACATGTAATTGTGGAATACATTAAGCACATGTAATGATTTCAATAGTAGCCAAGGCATTGCTTCCAAGACCATCTTAGTGGACAAAGTCCCTTTCTGAATCGAGTTCACTCCTCGTTTCAGTCCTGTTTTACTGAACCAGTTTAACCTGTCATTCCAGCCATGTCTATCTCATGAGATATAAATCTTTACCCAATGCATTGTAGGGAGATATAGGTCCCACCAATCTCACAGTGAAATCATTCTTACTTGTGCCACAAAATAAACTTAAAACATTCATCATATCTCAAAGAATAAAATGGGTTTCATAAACATCATCCCATCATCACATAATCCATATAAAACAAATGGATATTTCATCATAAGAAAATTGAAACCATGTAAATCATAGATACATTATACTTGAAACATACACATATGAAATAATTTCATCTTAGATGGAAAATGGTTTTGATAAAACTCTTGAAATGAATTCTTGAGGAAAATATCCTTTCTTCTTCAAAATCAATTTATTTTCACAAAATGTCATGCAATTTTAAAAGAAAGAGATTTTGTTGAAAATAGTCATGAAATATGTTGGAGGAAACTTCATGAAAATAAGGATATATAAAACTGTAAAAATTTGTTCGTGCCGTATTAGTTAAAAAAACATTCTTTTCGTACTTTTGCCGGAAAAAGTCAAAAAGTACCTCATAACGTAAAAAAAAGAAAGATTCCTTACATACCATGTAGTAAAAGTCAAAAATGGGTAAAAAGGACTATAAACATACATGAAAACACTTTTATAAAACATGGACATGGATGATAGAAATAACCCCAGTAAATACTTATAAATATGCAATCTCAGATAAAAATGAGATTTGCAAAATTATCCCTTACCTTAGATCCGATATGCTTCGTACTTATCCGAACCTCATGTATAATTATTTAAATAATGTTATTGACTTATTACAGAATCATATTAATTGTATGATATCATATATGGTTTACTTATGACTTTATATTACCCGTTCTTTTGTAAATTCCATGTTAAAGAGCGTTTTGGGTTAAATCGTTTCATTTGTCATCCATGTTTTGACTTGTAATTATTCATATGATTACCTAGATCATGATTACTTACATCCAGAATGTAAAACATGATTTATATATAATATATATTCAGAATATACATATATGTAATAGATCGATAAATGGAAATAAATACACCGTTCATGGAGACGGTAGGCCATACGTATGCATGAACGTTGTTCTCGTTTCCTTATTTAATTGAATGGAATTAATTGGATGAAATACATATATATATATACATAAATCCAGTATCATTATTATGTCATATATTTCATGATTACTTATTATATAAACTTTATAATCATTTATGAATGGATAATCATTGAGAATGAATCTCATCGCGTCGTGGAGACAATATTTCGTACATACGCACGAGCGATGATATCATTCCCATGATCGTGTAATTTTATTGGAGTGTATGTATACTATTACAGAATCATTATCACTTTACAATAATCATATATAGTAATTATTTACACCATTATACCCATCCAAGTAAGGTGGTGGTGGAAAATAGATCACACCACGGCGTGCAGAGGGTATTCTGTACGTACGCACGCGCGGTGATTTCATTTTCCGTAGGATGGATAGATGGTGAAATAGGGTTGTTTCATAATTATAATAACATATCAGTATATGAGTGATACTGATGTTATTATTTCATAATGAAACAACCTAATAAGAAGAAGTGGAAGAAGAAATAATGGTGAAACAATCGATAAAGGAAATTACATCTTCTTTGAAGCGCCTCTTTGAGACCTCCTTTTAGGGCACTAAAAATGGTCTTTGAAAAAGACCAGGACCTCTAGGATGTTTCTAGGGAAGTGGAAAAGAGAATTGGTTAGGGTTTGGCAGAGCATGAAGTCTCAATGTGGTGTGTGGAAGAGAGGGAGGAGGTGCCCTTTTATAAGAGAGGAGAGGGGCACCTTTGGAATTCTTAAAAATATTAATTTATAATAAATATAACCCCACATAAAAACCTCCAAAAATGACTCATATTCAAATATTAGATGATATAGGGTTGTAATATCATCAACCAATCAAATTTAGACATTTTTGGATCTTATTTTAAACCATATCATTTTGATTTATCCTTATTTAATCTATTTAGGTTTATTTGTGATAATAAAATTCTAAATTTTAAATTATAAAAAATAATTTCTTATTTGTTGTTAATTTTCAATAATTGTTTACTTTATAACATTATAGACCATATAAATTTAAATTTATAATTTTTATACATTTTTGTGATTTTTAATCAATTTTTTAATATGTTATTTTTATAAAATAACAATAGTGTCAATTTTTATACTATTCATTTATTTGAATTTAAATAAAATATATACAGAAGATATGTTCGAACTAAAAGCTTTAATAGATTCATAAAAGGTCATATGTATCTAGAAAATTATTGGAGAACATTTCATAGTTCATATAATATTTATTTTATTATTTTTAAAACCATTTATTTGGTTTATCTCTTAATAAAATAATTACTACAACATTTTTGTATAATTATTTAATATAATTATATGTTGCCTAAAAATTAAAAATAAAATCCTATGAATGATATTAATCTATTAAATTTCACAATAATACTTTCACTCGAATTTATCATCTTAAAATCACAATAGTTAAATTGTTATATTTATTAAATTATGAAGGTGACAACTTTGGCATCTTTTAAAATAAAATAATATAAGTGTCATAATTGCTTGTATAAGACGCCAAATGGTCAAATATTCGACCATTGGATGATTATAGTTTAAATTTAAATGACCAATAAGTTTTGGTCAGGGTTTTGAGCCTTTTATGGTCACTATTAGTTTAATAAAAACTTTATTCTTGATTTTTCACTAGATAAATAATTTCTGCATCACTATTGTGTCACAATTGATGAAAATTATTTAATCCCAGAAAATTCTAAATAAATTCTCATGATGTAGATAAATTTGTTAAATTTCTGTAGACTATTAATTTTTGAAGTTTCATGAAGTTCCCCACTAACATAAAATTATTATACTTATAGTATTTAAGAGACTGACATGTTGTCACTTTCTTTGGTTTTAATAATAATTAGATTATTTCCATGGAAATAGTTCATTAAATGAATCTAATCAGACCATTAGGTGATATGGGTCGACATTTAGTCATCCAATAGGATTTTTCCAAGTGTTAGGGTAATTTTATAATCTTATATTTACCCTTAATTACCCAATTTACCTTTAACTATAGTAAATAAAATTTACCATAGTTACTATTCGAAATTCCCAAAAATAAAAAGTAGCTTATTAACATAATTTGGACCCACTGATTCAAAATATGGAATCCATTTTTCCAAATTCAATACAAAAAAGTTACATAAATTAAATTAAAATTAATCCCGTTGTCAAAAGAAAATGGGTTTTTCTTTATATCATTACAAAAGATTGAATTGATTTACCCTACGAATTCAAGGTAAAATCAATGCCAATGACATAAATTATATTAAATGGTAAAAATATATTATATTTATACTTTAAAACCATTCAATATTATACTTTAACCACATAATATATTACGATGAAAAAAGTTGTTTTTAATTAAAATATACCGTGTTTTTACTATTTATTAAAATATGAAAGTCATCAGAAAAATATGGAAAATTTATCCAAAGTAAATTTTTATTTCATGATTCCAAAGAATAATTTTATTTTTTAAAATGGAACTTATAAGCATTTAAAAACTAGATTTAAAGTGGGTGCGCCATCAAAAGGCGGCAAAACTGTATTTTTTGAAAAATACTTATTTTACCCGAAAAATTTATTTTGTTCTTATAACATGTTCTAGAAAATGTGTAAGATGAATAATAATGTTATAAAATTAAAAATATAGTTAGTACTATTCCTAACGGCTAGTTCATAATACTATTATAATAATATATCGTTGGTTAGTAACACCCGGTATTGCGTACAACACATGCTATCGAGGAATGTCGCGATTGTGTGTAATGCAAGCCAAGTCAGAGTTGCTTGTTGTTCAAGAATCCTTCGTTGTTTTGTATAACAGAATCCGACAATATTTCATTTATACATTGAATATATATTTATATATATATACTCAATTTTGCGTAGAATAACTATTATCAAAATTTTGTGTAACACGATCCAAGAATAGTGTTGCGTATACTGCAAGCTAATACAGTGTTGCGTATAGCACAAGGTATTCTTGGTGTAGCATACAACAGAATACATTAATGAAATTAAAAGAATATTTTCCATAAAATCCCAGTGTGTTACATTCTACCCCCCTTAAAATTAATTTCGCCCTCGAAATTCGTCTGTGTTATAAATGGTTTACTACTCGAAAGTTTGATTAATAGAAACCCACATCGTAAAAAGGAATACCAAAACATGGATTTTAAAAAATAAACTATGAAATGTAATGGTTACCCAAATTAACTCATCACAGGGCTTCCACATAGGAGAAAATAGGTGAAAATATGGATATGGAAGAAAAATCTGACCATCAAGTTCTGATGGAGAGTGGTAGAGAAAATGGCTATGAAAAAGCCAACAATCACAAAGCTATTGATTTGTGATGATCTAAGGTACTATCTGATTAATCTGATATAAGAGAACTAGGACAACATTTTCGGTTTTCAAGATCATTTCCCTAAAGTTGATGAATTAAAAGAAATAGTTGCATGATTTTGGTACAATCTCACTATTGTTCGTGAATTGAACAATTTCCACTTCATCCCTTAAAGAAATGAAGTTGAATATGTTATTCATGATGTGCTAGCAGATCATGTGATAGAATGATGGGTCATTCCATCTCTTTCAAACAAAAGGTTAGAAAAAGTTACAATTCCATATTATGGTGAGATTAATCGTATATGGTTCCAAAAATGAACTTATACTTCATATATCATACCACTTAATAAAATAAAACCAGTTTCTACTAACCAGGGACTTCCTGTAGGCCAGTGGTAGAAGATAAAGGCCAGTCGCACTTCGGTTGTGGGTTTGATTCCCACAGCCTTGTCCGACACGATGGGCTGTCACCCGTACTGTAGGTTGTTTTTTTCTAAAACTATATTATTATAACATCCCATCAATAATATCGAATAAACTTCTATTATTAAACAATACTAAATTATGTCCAACATAATCCATTACAATATTTAAGCTTATCCATAATACTACATTCCACTCTCATAATATAGTGAAAATTATTACCAGAGATTTAATACCATTGTTGATCCCCATATATCATAAGATATGTCTTGTTGGTCACATTCCAAACATTCGATGGCCTTAATCATGTATTCTCTTGAAAAATGAATACCCATTGAACCATAGTGAAAACATGAATGCAGTTAAAAGTTAACACTTTCCACATACCAAAATCCTCAAAATTCTATATACTCAAACCATGATATCACTTAGTCCTTATATCAATCATGAGCTCATGAATACTGTCAAACATTTCATTTTCTCGTTTTCCCTTCATTATGCACATATCATCTTTTTTTTTAAAAAAAATATCTCAATCCCTTTCCATGGTTACCAGTACCATAATATTATTGAAAACCACAACAGACAAATACATAAATATTCCAATATTCCACGATACTATATACAACATTATTTTGGAATCTCGTTACATAAACACTTAATCATTCCACCATACCGTTTTCATATTCAACATCGCCAATAGTGATCACATGTGACTTCCCTTTGTCCTTTGCCTTAAGTGGTTGCTCAAGTCGATCATCACTAACCCATGGATTTGGGAATTTATTAGTATAATGCCCCATTTACAAGCACTTGAAGCATTGAAGTGTTGGTGGTGCGTTCTCTGCAGTCTTTTCTTTATTCACATCATTAGAAACACTTTTTCCTTTACTTCGACACTCAGCTGCTCGATGACCTTCTTTTCCACACTTAAATCATTTTTTAGTCCCTTTTAGACAATCTAAACCATGCTTCTTTCCACACTTTGAGCATAAGTAAACATTCATCTTCTTGTCACCATTATTCTGAGATTTCTCCTTGAACTCCATCTTTCGTTTCTTATCAAAACTATGAGATGGATAAGTAACACCAACTTCCATTTCTACCTTGATAGCACAACGCACAATTTCTTCATAGCTACTGAAGTCTCTTATAGCTAATGCCCTTCGAAGATTTGGTTTTAAGCCACTAACGAATTTATCAACTTTACTTTCAGGTTGGATGATAAATCCAGATGCATACCTTGCAAGCCATGTAAAATTTTCTTCGTATATAGCAACAGATTCATCATCCTATTTCTTTAGTTCGAGAAACTCCTTCTCCATCATTGTTTGAAGAATACGAAAGATGTACATTTTGAAAAATAAGTTCTTGAACTCGCCTCATTCCATGGACTCAATTTCCTCTCTTGGCCTTTTATTCTTGATAAGATTCCACCATTGATCAGCTTCACCTTCCAAACGATATACTACTAAGATGACTTTATCATGTACAAAACATTGAAGAACTGAAAATATCATTTCAGTGGTAATGATCCATTGTTCAGCAACAAATGGATCAGAAGACCACTGAAAGAAGGTGGACGTTGCCTCATGAAGGACTCAATAGAATATTGTTTCCTTCTCTGCTCATTTGGAAGTCCAGAATGATTCATAGCTTGTGTAAGTATAGCAATAAGATTTTTCATTCCATCTCCGATAAAATTTGTTTGTTCAGGAGGACAATCATTGCATTGTCCATTACATTGATCAGCATGGTTCTTTCGGGTTCTAGCCATCGTCTAAAACCCAAAAAAAATAGTGTGAGAGGATAAAATAATGCTAGGAAAAACAATATAATAAAGGGGGAGTACCTTCAATATCAAAAATCAAGGGTAACTATAATTCTAGTACTATAAACTATGCTTATACTTAACCGTAGGGACATCCCTAGACATACCTTAGAAATATCTCTAGGGATCTCACTAAAGTTCTCGCATCCTAGTTTACAAAGTTTGACTAAACCTTTCCTCTGATACCAACTGTAGAGACCCGAAGCCTGACGTACAAGGACATTACATTACTTTAGCGGAATACTTAATACATAACAAAAACAGACACACAAGGACCATAATAGTTTAGTGTCTTTGGAAACGTGGAACGTAATCTTCTAATCGTGGTGAATGATCGTCAACATCTCCCATAAAGATCTTTCCCTTTTTTTCTTACCTAAAACCTTCCTATATTTCATGGGGAAACGAAAAAATAAAAAGGGTGAGCTCAAATTCTCAGTAAGGGTAAGCATGGATAAAATCAAACATACCATATACAGTTGAACTTAAAAACATGAACATAATGTTCATGCAACAAAAGCTTGAGAAATGACATAAAACATGGAAGTATGTAAGGCATATATCATAAAGAATCCTTAAGATTGACAAGATAGAATGGGAATAAAACATGTAATTGTGGCATCCATTGAGAACATATAATGATTTCCATAGTA
The DNA here is from genome assembly GCA_963277665.1 of Viscum album. Classification (NCBI taxonomy): domain Eukaryota; kingdom Viridiplantae; phylum Streptophyta; class Magnoliopsida; order Santalales; family Viscaceae; genus Viscum; species Viscum album. Next base: position 178,959,338 of record OY728165.1, read on the forward strand.
GCCAAGGCATTACTGCCAAGACCATCTTAGTGGACAAAGTCCCTTTCTGAATCGATTTCACTCCTCGTTTCAGTCCTATTTTACTAAACCGGTTTAACCTGCCATTCCAGCCGTGCCTATCTCATGAGATATAAATATTTACCCAATGCATCGGAGGGATATATAGGTCCCACCCATCTCATAGTGAAATCATTCTTACTTGTTCCACAAAATAAACTTAAAACATTCATCATAACCCAAAGAATAAAAAGGGTTTCATAAACATCATCCCATCATCACATAATCAATAGAAAACAAATGGATATTTCAACTTAAGAAAATTGAAACCATGTAAATAATAGAGACATTATACTTGAAACATACACATATAAAATAATTTCATCTTAGATGGAAAATGGTTTTGATAAAACACTTGAAATGAATTCTTGAGGAAAATATCCTTTCTTCTTCAAAATCATTTTCTTTTCAAAAAACGTCATGCAATTTTAAAAGACAGGGATTTTGTTGAAAATAGTCATGAAATATTTTGGAGGAAACTTCCTGAAATTATGTTTTTATAAAACTGTAAAAATTCATTCGTGCCGTATAAGTTAAAAAAACATTCTTTTCATACTTTTGCCGGAAAAAGTCAAAAAGTACCTCGTAACATAAAAAAAAGAAAGATTCCTTACATACCATATAGTAATAGTAAAAAATGGGTAAAAAGGACTTTAAACATAGATGAAAACACTTTTATAAAACATGGACATGGATGATAGAAATAACCCCAGTAAATACTTACAAATATGCAATCTGGGATAAAAATGAGATTTGCAAAATTATCCCTTACCTTAGGTCCGATATGCTTCGTACATACCCGAACCTCTTGTATAATGATTTAAATAATTTTATTTACTTATTACATAATCATATTAATTGTTATGATATCATATATGGTTCACTTATGACTTTATATTACCAGTTATTTTGTAAATTCCATGTTAAAGAGTGTTTTGGGTAAAATCGTTTCATTTGTCATCCGTGTTTTGACTTTTAATTATTCATATGATTACTTATATCATGATTACTTACATAAATAATGTAAAACATGATTTATATATAATATATATTCAGAATATACATATATGTAATAGATCGATAAATGCAATGAAATACACTGTTCAGGGAGACAGTAGGCCGTACGTACGCATGAACGTTGTTTTTGTTTCCTCGTTGAATTGAATGGAATTAATTGGATGAAATAAATATATATATATATACATAAATCCAGTGTCATTATTATGTCATAAATTTCATGATTACTTATTATATATACTTTATAATCATTTATGAATGGTTAATCATTGAGAATAAATCTCATCGCGTCGTGGAGACGGTATTCCGTACGTACGCACGAGCGATGATATCGTTCCCATGATCGTGGAATTTTATTGGAGTGTATGTATACTATTACAGAATCATTATCACTTTAAAATATTCATATATAGTTATTATTTACACCATTATACCAATCCATGTAAGGTGGTGGTGGAAACTAGATTACACCACGGCGTGGAGACGGAATTCCGTACGTACGCACGCGCGGTGATTTCGTTTTCCGTAGGATGGATAGATTGTGAAATAGGGTTGTTTTATACATATAATAAAATTTACGTATATGAGTTATAATGATGTTATTACATCATAATGAAACAACCTATGAAGAAGAAGTGGAAGAAGAAATAAAGGTGAAAGAATCGGTAACGGAAATTACCTCTTCTTTGAAGCGCCTCTTTGAGACCTCCTCTTAGAGAACTAAAATTGGTCATTGAAAAATACCATGACCTATAGGATGTTTCTAGGGAAGTGGAGAAGATAATTGGGCAGGGGTTGTCCAAGCTTGAAGGCTCAATGTGGTGTGTGGAAGAGAGGGAGGAGGTTCCCTTTTATATGGGAGGAGAGGGGCACCATTGGAATCCTTAAAAATATTAATTTATAATAAATCTAAACCAACTTAAAAACCTCCAAAAATGACTCATATTAGAATATTAGATGATATATGGTTGTAATATAATCAAAAAATCAATGTTATACATGTTTGGATCTTATTTAAAACCTTATCATTTTGATTTATCCTTATTTAATTTATTTAGGTTTATTTGTGGTAATAAACTTCTAAATTTCAAATTATAACAAATAATTACGTATTTGTTGTTAATATTCCATAATTGTTTACTTTGTAACATTATATACCATATAAATAAAAATTTATAATTTTTAAATGTTTATGTGATTTTTAAACAATTTTATAATATGTTATTTTTATAAAATAACAATAGTGTCATTTTTGACACTATTCATTTATTTGAATTTAAATAAAATATATAAAAAAGATATGATCGAACTAAAAGCTTTAATAGATTCATAAAAGGTCATATGTGTCTAGAAAATTAATTAAGAACATTAAATAGTTCATATAATATTTATTTTATTATTTTTAAAACCATTTATTTGGTTTATCTCTTAATAAAATAATTACGAAAACATTTTTGTATAATTATTTAATATACATATATGTTGCATAAAAATTAAAAATAAAATCCTATGATGAATATAAATCTATTAAAATTAACAACAATACTTTTACTCGAATTTATCATCTTAAAATAACAATAGTTAAATTGTTTTATTTATTAAATTATGAAGGTGACAACTTTGGCATCTTTTAAAATAAAATAATATAAGTGTCATAATTTCTTGTATAAGACTCAAAATGGTCAAATATTAGACCATTGGATAATTATAGTTCATGTTTACATTACCAATAAGTTTTGGTCAGGGTTTTGTGCCTTTTATGGTCACTATTAGTTTAATAAAACTATATTATTGATTTTTCACAAGATAAATAATTTCTGCATCACTATTGTGTCACAATTAATGATAGTTATTTAATCCCCAAAAAATATAAAAAAATACTCATGATGTAGATAATTTCGTTTGATTTCTGTAGACTATTAATGTTCGAAGATTCATGATGTTTATCACTAACTTAAAATTATTGTACTTATAGTATTTAAGAGAGTGACATGTTGTCAATTTCTTTGGTTTTAATAATAATTAAATTATTTTCAAGGAAAAAGTCAATTAATTGAATCTAATACGACTATTAGGTGATATGGGTCGACTTTTAGTGATCCAATAAGATTTTTCCAAGTTTTAGTGTAATTTTATAATCTTATATTTACCCTTAATTACCCGATTTACCTTTAACTATAGTAAATAAAAGTTACCGTAGTTACTATTCACAATGCCCAAAAAATAAAAAGTAGCTTATTAACATAATTTGGACCCACTGATTCCAAATATGGAATCAATTTTTCCAAATTCAATACACAAAAGTTTCAGAAATTAAATTAAAATTAATCTCGTTGTCGAAAAAATGGGTTTTTCTTTAAAACATTGCAAAATATCGAATTGATTTAACCTACGAATTCAAGGTAAAATCAATGATAATGACATAAATTATATTAAATGGTTAAAATATATTCTATTTATACTTTAAAACCATTCAATATTATAATTTAACACCATAAGATATTACGATGAAAAAAGCTGTTTTTAATTAAAATAAAGCGTGTTTTTACAATTCATTAAAATATGAAAGTCATCAGAATAAAATGAGAAATTTTTCCAAAGTAAAAATTTATTTCTTGATTCAAAAGAATAGTTTTATTTTGTCAAATGGAACTTATAATCATTTCAAAAACTATATTTAAAGTGGGTGTGCCGTCAAAAGGCGGCAAAACTGTATTTTTTGACAAATACTTATTTTAACAGAAAAAATTATTTTGTTCTTATAACATGTTCTAGAAAATGTGTAAGATGAATAATAATGTTATAAAATTCAAAATTTAGTTAATACTATTCATAAAGGCTAGTTTATAATAATATTATAATAATATATCATTGTTTAGTAACACCCGGTATTGTGTACAACACACGCCATCGAGGAAGGTCGCGATTGCGTGTAATGCAAGCCACGTCAGGGTTGCTTGTTGTGCAAGAATCCTTCATTATTTATTATAACAGAATCCAACCATATTTCATTTATACATTGAATATATATATATATATACTCAATGTTGAGTAGAATAACTATTATCAAAATTGTGTGTAACACGATCCAAGAATAGTTTTGCGTATACTGCAAGCTAATATGGTGTTGCGTATAGTGCAAGGTATTCTTGGTGTAGCATAAAACACAAGACATTAATGAAATTAAAAGAATATTTTTCATATAATCTTAGAGTGTTACATACATGCCATGTATCCTTGTTTTTGAAAACATGAATGGTTTTCTACTATTATTCTTTTTATTCACTTATAAGATTCATTACTTGGTGATATTGAACTAAGGTGTGCTTTTGACCTTATAGAGTCATGCCACCAAGATGTCCTCTTATTGTACGCTAGATACAGTCTATATATTATACATTGGACATAGAAGATCAGGGACTACCACTAGATCCTATAATCGTGACCGTATTGGAACCATCCATCATTGTAGATACAGGTGCCAATGCAATGTTCCTATATGTTTTCAATAGGTTAATGATGACCTTCAGGGGTGCACCACATATTGCCCCGTCTATGGAAGAGTTGATGATGTTTTTTCAGCAGCAACATCCTCCCACTTTCTCAGGGGATGGAGGACCTCAGGATGCGGATTCATGGTCATAAGGCATGCTAACAATCATTGAGAATCTAGAGACTCCACTAGATAGGTGGGTGAATCTTGTTACATACATGCTTCGAGATTCCACTAAGAGATGGTGGGATATGATATAATAGGAAGTACACCTGTTGGGCATGGATCAAGAAGAGTTCCAACATGCCTTCTATGATTACTTCTACATGGAGACTTTGAGGGATGACCAAGCCTGAAAGTTCATGAGTTTAATGTAGGGTACTCTCTCTTTCATGGAGAATTCTTCTCATTTTTCATAGTTGCAGTGCTTGACTCCTATTCCATGGCGTGATGAGTTATTCCTAGCATAGATGTATGAGGATGGATTGAGGCATTACATCTGATCTCAGGTGAAAATTTTTAGGTTGACTTCCATATCTTATATAGTCAACTAAGAGCTGATCATATAGCTAAAACTAAGGGATTCTTGGGCTGTGAGATAGGGTGGCTCAGCATCCAGAGTTAGTACCCCTCCAACTTATAGCAGGAAGCACTACAGGGAGTCTACGTGTGGAAATCTGAGTCGGTCGAATAATTCATAAGGTAGCCAGGTGGATTTCTACCAGTGTGAGAAGAGATGGAATACAAGTCCACATTGCACGATAGACCCATTTGATGATCAATATTATAGAAACATCGGTCATCTTTAGCATTTCTGTCAGATTTTCTCCATAGCAGCTGGGGATATGGGTTATATGATGACTACTCATAGCAGAGAAAGACCACCAGTCCCACATTAGACTAGGGGATGGAGTTCTATAGGTCATTCAGGCAAAGGTAGAGGTTGTGGCTGCAGTGGTCAGACATAAGGTTTTTAACAGCCATAGGGTGAATCAGCTCAGTGACCTCAAACATCTTCACAGTGTCACGGAACAGGATGAGCTTTTTCTTTGAAGTGGAACCAGTAAGAGTAGGATCATGGACCCTCTATGGTTAGTGGTATGATTTTGGTTTACTGAGTTTCAGCCTCTTCCCTTTTTCAACACAGGGGATTCCCATAATTTCAAATTTGCACCTACTATAGAGATCCTTGAACTCTGTATAATTATATCTGCTGATATCAAGACATTGGACACACCGTTGGGGACTATAATGACTATTGTATGTCAGTGTAACGAGTCCACTCTTTAGGTTTGTGGGCGTCACTTTTTATGAGACCTATATATATTATAGATGATGAACTATGAAGTCCTTCTTGAAATGGAATGGTTAGTTTCCTCCCCAAATGTTATCGATTTCAATCAATATAGGGTATGTTTCGCATCACTAGAGTGTAGATTGTTTCTCCATGTGGGTGAATGGGATATCTAGGCGAGTAGAGTGAGACCAAATCATCATGGGTTTGGAGGAGTAACAGCTGAGATTTCATGTTTTTATCTGGATGAGTAGGGGACTTCATAGATATACTTTCCTCCATTGGTGGATCATTTCAGGGTTGTATTTTGAGATTTTTTTTGTTTTACCGCTACAGAGAGTGGTAGATATCTCTATTGTGCTCGTGCTAGGTGCAGCACCAGTGTCTATTACTCATTACATGATGGCTACACCATAGATAAAAGCCCTCCAGAATGAGTTATAGGTGTTATAGGAAAAGGGTTTCGTCTAACCTAGTACTTCTCCTTGGGGTCCACCTGTACTTTTTGTGAAGAAGGTAGATGGTACCCATAGAATTTGTGTGGATAATTGGAAGCTGAACCAGCTGATGCTCATGAAACGATATCCCTTTCCAAGGATGGATGTTCACTTCGATCATCATTGAGGATCCTAGGTGCTCATGAATATTGAATTGAGATCTGGTTATCATCAGTTTCATGTTAAACCATATGATATACCTATTACAACCTTTTGGAGTAAGTATGGTATATACGAGTATGTGGTTATGATGTTCGATCTCATGAACATGCCTGCAGTTTTTGTGGAACTATTGAACCGAGTGTTCCATACATTCATGGATTCCGTTGTAGTGGTTTTCTTGAAATATAGATTTATATACCCTTACACTCAACACGACCATGCTTCCTATATTGAGGTCTATTTGAGTACACTGATAGAGCATAAATTATATTTTATAATCTAAAAATCCAACTTTTGGATGGACATGATTATCTTCATGGTTCATTCTATAGCTTAAAAAAGAGTATTAGTTGACCTAGAGAATGTGGGAGAAGTAGTTTCCTAGTATAATCCAATGAACGTCTTTGAGGTAAAGTGTTTTCAAGGATTCATTGGTTACTACAGATATTTAATACTAGACTTTTCACGCTTACGAGTACCACTGTCAAGCCTAACTATGCAGGTTGAAAAGTACCTATGGACATATTTCCACAATTCAGCCTTTCAGAATCTAAAAGAGAGATTGACTTAAGCTTTGATACTAGTTCTACTAGATATAGGTCAGATCAATACTGTTTACTATGATGTTTCAAAAATCAAGATGAGATATATTCTTATACAGGGGGAAGAAGTCATTGTGTACGGGTCTCCGTAGTTGAGGCCACAATATAAAAATTACCCAACACGTGATCTTGATTTGGCTATAGTTTTTTATGCTTTAATATGTTGGAGACATTATCTGTTGGTCGAGAACATTATGGGTTTCACCTCCCAAAAAATAATCAAGCTTATCTTCACTCCGCATGCTATAAATTTGAATTATAAGATGTGGTTTTAGTATATTTATTCTATTGTCTTTGAAATTGCCTACAATCTTGGGAATGGCCACACACCAGTTGATGCATTGATCGGGGGGACTCAAAAATAGGTAGTTCTGGATGCCTGTTGTGAGTGGATTCTTGTTTTTCTATTCATTGATATAAATTTTTAGATTCAAATAGACATGGGATGAACTTTATTTCTTCTATATATGTTCAATCTACTCTTCTTGAACGAGTACTAGTGGGGCAACGATTAGAGGCATAAGTCCTAGTTCTATGGGAGAGTGTGTCGGTAGTGGACCCTATTCTGGGATGGACCATTGGTGAGAACGAGATATTTTATTTTCGTGGGCACATCTGGGATTTAGAAGGCATATGCAGGGAGATGATGTAGGATTTTAAATCCTCATTTTGGGGAGTTAATCCCTGGGCCGCTAAGATGTATCACAACCTACAACATCAGTATTAATGGCCAGACATGAAGAGAGATTTCGCTGGGATTTTCTTCAGATATTCCACCCGTCAGCCAGTTAAAGAGGCGAATCAGTGACCAGACAAGCTTTTTCAGCATCTACAAATTCTCTAGTTGAATTTTAATGTTGTTATGATGGAATTCGTGATGGTCTAACTAAGTTCTCCTCAAGGGAAAAATGTTGTTTGAGTTGTCATTAACAGACTCACAAATGATGCACACTTCTTACACATCAAGGAGACCATCAGTGTTGATGAACTAGGAAGGTTTTACGTATGGTATATTTTACATTTACATGGAGTTCCTCACTCTGTTATTTCCAATAGGGATCCCCATTTTACTTCTCGGGTCTGATAGGGACTAAACTGGGCGTTGGGTACACAGGTACTTCTGAGTACAACATACCATCCCCATACAGATGGCTAGTCCAAGGGTACGATTCAGCTGTAGGAGGACATCCTTCGAGCATTGATCCTATATTTTGGAGGTTATATGGAGAAACAAATACTTATGGTGGGGTTTTCCAAAAATAATATTTTTTAGAAGACTTTTCAGATGGAACCATATGAGGATTTGAATGGTATACTCTACTGATCACCCCATTGTTTGTTGGAAGCAGGATAGGTAGATATGCTGGGACCTCATATTGTCTATGAGACCACGTAATAGGCAGTGTTGATTTGAAACAGGATTGATACTGCACTATCATGACTAAAGTCTTATGCTAATTGTTGGAGACAACTTCTGAAGTTCACGTTCAGGGAACAACATTTTCAAGTAGTCACACCGAAGTTGGGACAAAAGAGGATTAGGATACTTAGAAAACTTTCACCAAGATATGATGGCCCGTTTGAGGTTTTTGAGAGATTTAGGAGGATTTCCTATTGATTTATGTTACTTTAGATTAATCGGTATATGCCCGATGCCTTCCACATTTTTCATCTGAAACGTTACTTTTCAGGACCGTCTAATATTTTTCAACATTAAGATGTTGAGTTGGATATGGATGCATCATTCGAGGAGAATCGTTTCGGTATTATTGATCTCAACGTGATGTTTTGTTGTGGAAAGTCTGTTCCTATGGTATGAGTTTTTTGGTAGCACTAGTGAGTACATGATGAGACTTGGGAGAGGGAGGCTGACGAGTGATTACAGTGGCCAGAGCTACTCGAGGATTCTTCTTTTTTTCCTTCTTGTTATGGATATTTGATGATGAATTCCATTATGGTGTGAAGATTGTAAGAGCAAAAATCATTATTTTTTGTATGTATATTTATTTTGAGTGTTTTTAAGTAAACTGGGAGAATTTTAAAACATCATTAGTACACATTGTGTGAATAGGATTACACTATATGTACTCGTTTTTTACGGGTAGCCATGTATTTGTAGTGTAATGGCTGACTACATGGACATGTGCGGTGACCTTGAGAGCTCCCAAAGAAGGGCCTTGTATAGGCCTATACATGTAGTGTATCCTGAGGGAACGTACACTGTATTTTTATTTGCAATTTTTATTTTGGACAGGGGTCATGTCTACTCGACAGAACCATCTTCTTCCAGCTCCGCCTTGTCTAGGGGCAATGATAATCAACGATTCTTCTCTGAGGATCCCATCCACCATATTTTCTTAGAATCAAACAGTATCGATTGAGTTGGAATATCCTTGGATAGTTCATCATTCATCTAGTGCCTCTCCACTTGATTTCTTCTCCAGTGTGAGTTATTCATGGTTGATCTTTCTTTCATTTTTGTATATCTACGGTGTTCTAGGATGATTTAATGGCCGAGGTTCAACTATATTGATTGTAATACATTGAGGTAGGTTGTTGGTGCGTTTTTGTAGATTACATTGAATTATATGTGAAAAAGGATCCTAATAACATATTTTAGGGTATTACTTTATTAGGATTTTATCCATGTTAATTCCTGCTAAGATTTTTTTTCTTGTGTGTTTTTTATTATGAATAGTGTTTATTACCTTATTATAGATGTTTCTTAACATAATTGATTGATATGGGCTACTTGATCTAGAACTACCTATTTGGTTTTTATGGTTACTCTGATTGGTGTTGTTAGGATGGAGTTGTTAGTCTGACATTATTGTGAAATGCATAGTAGCTATTTTTCGATGTAGTATTTGATTTTTACTTTTGATGCAAGATATAGTTTGTTCAATTTTGAATTACATAGGGTTGTGAGATCCTGTTGTATTTATACCCTAAGGGGAATGGATGTTGAGGGCTTCCCCAGAGTATCTATTATACTTTTCACATTGCAATTCTATTGGGGGGATAGACGTGAGTGCTCTCTTAGAGTATTTGTGGTATATCGTTGTAAGATAATAGGGGGTATTGGATGTTGTGTGCTTCCTAAGATAGTATATAATTACCATTGAAATTCACCATATGAATTTATGATGAGTTTTTCCATAGAGAGTCCTTGTCTATGATGAAAAGGAGGAGTTGGACTTTGAGTACATCCCATAGGGTTTCCTTTGAATGTTTGGTTGTTTATTAGTAAATGTAGATGAATGTTGTTTGATACGGTGGTATTGGTTATTTGATAGTATTTTCTTGTTAATTACTTTATATTTCATATTGGATGCAATATATATTAACTAACAGTTAGGCACAGATCATTGGGTGGTGGCATACTAGGATTCATCTCACACCATATTTGGGTCATGATTCTAGGGCAAAAAATTATTTTGTTGAAGGTATTGTTAATGTAAGGCGCCCTTCTACAACAAGTACTTCAATTTTGTGGATCTGGAGAGTATGGGACAAAGATGAGGCTTGCGATGCTGCTAGAGTATACTGGTTTCCCTTGTACTATGGTATAGCACTGTATTTCCAGCACTGCGATATTATTTTTTGTTTTAATAGACATATGTGACATGAATCATTTATATATGTGCTCCAGTAGTTTATTTAATTTCCATCTACAACAATTTTCTAATAATACTATATTACTACTTCTGTTGTTGTATGAAATTGTATTTCCACTTTGTTACTCTGCCAATTAGGGAATTGTTTCCCCACAATCCAACCCAATTCCCATACTTCTAGTTGGAAGCCTCTCGCATTCGGGGAAATGCACTTGAGGCCATGTGACCAACTTCATACGAGGAAAAATTGGGTGGCACCCAGAATTAGGGAATTAAAAAAATATATGATGATATTTGGATTGAAAACTGATCATTATGAACCAATTTTATCCTTCTTCTAATCGAATAAATCATCAATATGATTAATAAGATTGCTAATCTTCACTCTGATTTGATGTAAGTGATAATCATTGACACAAAAATGAATGTTTAAATAATATTTCATCAGAAACAAAATTTTGGCATCCCATAGAGACACACATGGCTAAAAAAATTCACTAAAACATTCCATATAGATGTACTCATAGCTCCCTCAATAAGGATTATATCATCCATTATGGAGGCTTCATGATAAAAGCAATACATGATTATATATTGATTCTAATAGAGATCACACATCGATGGGGTACAAATCGATCATCCTATTGAGGTACATCCAGGTATTATTCTAATACCTTGGGAAATAATGATTGATGATACACTAAAGAACTCATCATCATCTCAACCATTATGTAATATAGGGATAGAACATGGATTTAATTGATTAAAGGGATTCTATTTCAAATAGAAAATGTAGACTCTACATCAACATAAAAGAAATAAAAACATACACCTGAAGAAATAAATTAATGAATGTAACAAATATAACTAATCTATGATATGTATGATGTCATATGGCCTTAAATATAAACATGGTTATTCTCCAAAAGACATATGCTTCTCCAGAACTACCTCAGAGTCTCTACATACATCATACAATTAATCTAATAAATATAGATTAATAGTCTATTTTAAGAGAACACAAATCCTCACCACCTCATTTTGTAAATCATTGGAATTTCAGGGTAATATAAAGCAGTGTACGACTGATGAGTCAAAAAAAGAATGTACCGATGTATAAATCATTATAAGAGTACCTCAAATGATTTATTGCGGACACAATGCTGGTAATACAGAAGCATGAATCTTTCCATGATATTTATGGACCAATTTACTTACACAACCAATGTTTCACATAGCTCATTGAGGTTGAGAAGCAAACTAGGACAATACAATTCTGGACATGTCTCTCATTTATTGATCCCAAACACGATCAATTTTTTGTTGACTCCTCATGTGAGAGTACCTCATTAGATGAACCTGATGTGGAATCCCTATTGATTGAAAAAATCTCATAATATTACAAAACAATATCTGCACAAGACGACTTCCTAAGAAATAAAAATGTGAATATGATCCCTTGGTATTGTTCTGAGAGACACAGAAACTAGAGAAACGAGTTGACATTGGATGAGACATTCCATACTTTGGGGATGATATAGACTTATACTAAACTACATTTTCCCATTATCTAACACTCGACTACCACTACTAAGACAAGATATCATATATGAACACATGTTTTTATTGAGATAATATAAATTCATTTTTTCCATTTTATCAATTATTTATATATATTAAATAATTATAAAAATTTAATAATTAAAATTATTCAATAATACATTACATTAATCATCTGTGTTAGTTCCATTTCCTATAGACATAATCCAAACTGTGTCCCTGTTTTCTCAAAAATAAAATACTTTTACAAGTTTCATTCAATAAACACCAACCCAACATTTTAATAATTATTTATTTATTATTATTATTATAATCTCATAATCCATGTACTATAGAAAACCCATCCACAACTACCAACAAGAGAAAGAATTCCACCAAGAATATCTAGCTTCCTCTAGTAGTGTGGAATCAAATGCAGATAAAATAAGTAAAATGTCAATCAATAATTTATTAGATATATAAATGAGAATCACACCTATTATTATCACATAAATAGGTAATCCAAGAATCATCACATTCCATAAAATACATTGTAATCATTGACACCAACATGAATATCTCAATGAATCTCACCAACACAAGAATCAATTATAGCCACATCTTCTGTGCCTCCCCGTCCACATATCACCTTAGCCATCCTATTCTCATCCATCCCATACCCACATCACATACAATCGTCCCTTCCCAACATCACATCACTCATCCCAGGACTATCCATAGTATATGCATATCCCAAGTATTATACCCATATCACATCACCACAATAGGTTAAAATAAACATGAATATCAAATAGGGAAATAAGGACACGAAAACAAGTCATCCAACCACTAAATGTTAATGAAATCTCACGGATCCAACAAAACGTACTCATCCTTCCAGAGAAAATTTGAATCATAGGCCCTAGAAATTATCATTATCACACAACTGGTTCATATTCCATCATTAATTAAAAGATTTATTATTTATATGTTCCAACCATGGGAATAAAATGTAATTTTTCTATAATAAGATATCAAAGGAAACACTTCTTTTTGATTTTTAATTGTATCATCAAACAATGTGATGTACCATTAGCATTTTACAATCATTTTATTATTATGAACAGTAATAAATATGGTTCACATTATTTATTAATTACACCAATCACATTGATGATTAACATTAATTAAATATGAACAATACAATCAATTTTAATCATTATTAAATTACATCAATAATCACAATATTATAATCATGCCTCTTAATTAATTATCATTTAGAAAAATATTTATTAATTATTTTTATATTTTTTCATTAATAATACAACATGTTATCCCTATCATAAAAATTTGCATAAAATCATATTACCATATTCACTCTATCTTGTACAACAATAGAAAATCCACTATCATGGTAAAATGCATCACCATGGGATTGTTAAAACTGATTTCTTTATAAATTATTTTAAACCATCATTTGGTTAACTTCATTTCCATCCAAATGGTTATATTCAATGTCAATTTATGATTGAATGTAAATAGAAATATGATTAGAGATAATATCCTACCAAAATGGAATCAAAATTCATTACATAGATTGGACCAAGGATATGGATCTCTGATAACCTATCTCAATGAATCTACAAGACTCCAAGGAGGTGCCACTACAAAACACTGACAAACCACCATGATAACCCTATTGGAATAGCGTAGATTAGGTGCGAGGCCTGGTGAAATGAAAAAGGGTGAAATCAGGATGAACATGGTAACCCACTCTAAAATGAATTATGAACTTTCAATGTATAACTATGGATCTATGATGAGAATCCAAATATCAAACCCCTTAGAATGATTCTCAAAACACTAAAGGGGGAGTTCTGATGGATCTACATTATTCAAGTGGCCCCATAGATTTTATGGAATGACCTATGGTTCATTACCATTTATAAATGGTTTGAACATTGAATTTAAAATAGAAATAATTCTTACATTTCATGTAAATATAATATTTTTTACTATATATTAAAACCACATAACCTTGAGTAATTTATCCTCAAATTATTATAACTCATCAACATGCCTCATTTAGTCGGGAAAATGAAAAAACACCAAGTATATTGATTTCACAATGTGTAATCACAGTATTTAAATCATATTGCACATGAAACCCTCTAGACACACTCCAATCCACCTCCAAGAACCATGTGGCATAAAAAATATAGATGGGTACATGGATATAGCCTCATATATTATTTTCATCGATGAATCATCTTTATTATTAGTATTAGTGGGTTTATTTATTCCTTAATTCATTTCCACTTGATAATGAACGTTTTTTTTCAGGGATTGTGTATCTATTTTATGTTAGATTCCGAAGATACCAATATTACTCATATTTATGGAATTATATTGATTAATAACTATTGTAGAGTGTCAGATTTATTGATTGATGGAATGTAAATAATATTTGTATTGCAAAACTATGAGGTCATATGGTTTATGATTTAATGACAAGTGAATCTATTGTAAATCAATATAGAAAAATGTTAATGCATAAATAAAGGAAAAAATTTAATGAAAAATGTATAATGTAAAAAAATTATGAAATTCTTCTTGAATTCTTATGTTCTTATATGATATCTAGTATTTACCAGTGGTAGACATGTGTCTGAGAGACAATATATATATTTGATCCTATTCCCTAGTCGATTCTCATGGTTTGTTTATGAGATATATGATATCATGTATCTTATAAGAATTCATACAATGCCCCCACAAATATTAGTTGGTAGAATGAAACCATGTGTATTGTCGTAGGTATTGTTTTCAAGAATGTATGTTAGTGGGAAATATATAGAAGAGTACCCCCACATTCCCTGAACTCTTATCCTCTTAATATTATGTTATTATATGAATAGTGATTAATACGCTCATATATATCTGATTTGTGTTGTAAATACATGAGGATGATTAAAAAAAATATTCCTATGAATATCGTTTTTTATGGATTATTATATATATGTTATGAATGGAATTTGTTATGTTGATTTATTATAAATGAAAAACAGGTTGTGGTGGCACTAAAGAATTACTCGATTACTATCAGGAGAAGGTGAATTAGAAGATGATATTATGTGATTCATAAGATACATAGTACATCAGGATGAGATGTTTTGATTCAAAGGATTCTTAATAAGATATATTTTCTCAATTTAACTAGCCTGTTGTAATTTTTTAGGGTGAATCCTCATAACTTGTGACTTTTCCACAAAGAAAAAACTAGTCACATTTTAAAAAATGGTATCTTTCATTATTATTATAGAATATGATCACTTTTGATCATTACATAGTAACTGATCTATGATGAGTCGTGGAATATTGCATGATGTATTATGTGATGTGTAAGCATCAATTAATATTAACATGTATTAGATTACTTAAATTTTATTTATTTCATGTGATGATATAAGGTGGATCTTACTAGGTATACATGCTATGGTAATCCTGTAAATATATAAACCATTTTCCATGATATTGGATGTTGGATAAGGAATAATATTTACATTACTATCTTGTATAGTTGATTAGAATACCCTTCAGTATCAATGTTGTTATCTAAAATTATTAATTGGATCTTGTAACTCCCTTTAATTTTTTTAATATTGATAACATTAGATGAATGTACATGAGATAATTTATTTTATCTTTATAATTTTTTTCTATTGTGGGTATATCATAATATAATTTCCTTGGGTTCTTCAAAGGGGGTAATTTAATGTCTTGAACCTTCTCATCCTTTCCATTGTATTATGACGAGGCATGGATATGTTTTGGGGAGTTTAGTGGTAATATGATGGTTTTTTGCGGGTTTTAAGTCATTTTAGTGAAAAAATACATTTGAAATGATGTGGAATGATTTTTTGGATAGTATTTTGTCTTGGTGGCTCTTCATATTATAATGGTATCTACTACCATTACTTATAGAGGGTGTGTTTTTGCACATGATGGATTGGCTGATATTCTATAAACCAGAAGAAAGAATAAAAACCAAGATGAGAACATGGGGGAAGAGTAGATATGTACTGGATCACCATTGTGATAGGGTGAATAAAAACTCAACATGCCATAGCCTTGGTCCTAGTGCAGGAAAAATGAAAATGTAATTGGTGGCATGCCATTTTTTTGGTCAAAGAAGAAGAAGGGTGAACCAACATTGATGAGATGGAATTATAGTCCAAGATGTGGTGGCATTATAATATTATTTTAAAAAAAATTATCATGAATATTGTATGTCATGTATGGGATTCTTATCAATCATTGAAAAATGCCACAAATGGCTATTTTGGTTATTTTATATTATTTGGTGGAGTGAAACATGTTTTTCTAAAAAATAGGAGGTCCAAATCCACCCATTTTAATTTTTCAGATTGTCCCTTGACAAATAGATGACCAATGATTCTTCTATCCAACTATATTGACATACCATTGGTGTTTTGAGTATACTTTTTAATTTTTTTTGGTTTTATTATTTTTTAATTAGGTAACAACCTCATCCCTCATTATTAAATATTTTCAATTTTTTGATCTTATTTTTTGATGTGGTTCAATCCTTTTTTGTGTTGGGTGAGTTATGATGTTGTCATTTTGTGAATAAAATCATGTTGGGATACCTTCGAGAAGTGATGGTTTATCATTGGGTTTTTCGATACATTTTTTAGATTTGATCAAACTAGGGGATCATTCTCACTATGTCATTTATATGTAGATGTGGTAATATAATACATTAATATCTATTCTGTAGAAATTACATATAGAGATAATTAATATAATGAACCATCATAATAGAAATTTATGTAGTGGGGGAGAAATAAAATGGGTTTTAATTATTCATCGGAATGGAATATATTGTTATGCATGATTTAATATCTCTCTAGATACATATTATGTTGAGTATTACCCTATACTTATATATTTTGAATAGGTTAACATTTCTGTTATATTTATTAACTCATCATAGATATAAATGGAAAATCACGTAGATCAAAATAATAATTTGGTTCCTATTAAATCACTCCTTTACTAGGAATACACTTGAGTATAATGAATTAAATAATATTAAATCTCTTAGTTAACAATCATTATGTTTTTAAGTGTGGAATTTTTGATGTGTGGAGGTTACGAGGTGTGGAATTTGGGAAGTGTGTCTATTTTTAAGTGTGCCTGTTGTGAGCTATGTCAGTTTTGCAAGTGTGTTGGTTTTGACGTGTGTAAGTTGTGATGTTTTGGTGGTGGAGAAATGTGAATGTTGTCACATGTGGAGGTTGTGATGTGTGGTGGAAGTGATATGTGACATTTGTCATATGTGGATGAAATATGATTCTTATTCACATAATAAGATGTGATTTGTTAGTATGACATGTTTTGTCTTATGTTAGTTTCTTTTTAGTGGTGAAATGAAATGTTAATAAAGAAATTGAATGGAATGGGTTGGAATAGATAATTATTATCCCAACAAGGTTAAACACACTATGAATGTGGATGATAATTAGGTTATGAAATATTTAAACACCTTCCCCTTCATATCAGTATTTTCAAAAAAAATATTCTCTCCCTTTCCCATATAAATGACCGGACATAAATGAAAGCATTCTTGTGACACATAAATTTTACATGGTTCACCCTCACATGGATACTCCAAGGAGTATTCAACAAAATGTGATGATGTGCCAAATACACTAAGGTTCTCTACAAATTCGATATTATGGATTGATCACTTTTAGGCCCATGTTCACTGGATTTATAATGTTTATAGACCACTCAACACTTATTATGTGTAACTCCATCAATCTCTTTGTCTATGGCTAACTGCAAATGTAATGTTTTGCCTTTATCCTCATTTGTTTCTCACTACTATAGGAAGGATCCAGTCATAGATTGTGGACATGTATTTCCCTTCATTATCAATAATAAAAATATCATCATTCCAAGATTGATGCACTGTTGAGGACCCTCTATAATTCAATGGAGGAATCCACGTAATCACAAATCTATTGGGAAATCACTTTTCAACAATTTTGTGACGTGCGAAACTCCCATTGCATTTGGAAGAAACCTGCAATCGTGAAGCTCTCATATCCTTTTTGATACACCTTCCTTTTTCAAATAATAATTAACCTTCAAAAAGGATAACATTTTTAGACATATTTATATATCATTTTCATGTTATGAAATATTCGTGATGCTTGTAATTTTTTATAAGCCATCATAGCCTTCACGAATCAGCTTTCATCACTATATTTTTCGTAATAACCACCTTTATGACACATATTCATAAATCCCAATCCTTATATATTTGTAAATTTTCATTTCTCTTCTGAATGGGGTAGAGGTCTATTTATATGTGTTTTTCAATTACATATTCATCCATCCATTTCATCATCATTTCGTGAATATCCCATATATAGTTCAAGATGATCTCTATTTTTGGAAGAACCTTGAGAATTTCTAGTTTACAAACTCTTTATAATCATGAATATTAATGTTATGCCATTACACATTCATGATTCATGAATCTTTTTCAAAACAACATATCAATATTCTCAAATGATCTCCAAAAATGACAATGGATACTTTTATTTCCCACAAACACAATAAATCTAAAAATTCTTCAAAGTGAACTTGGGGAACTTTTTCCCAACAATCTCCCCTATGGGTATATTGAAAACTCATAACAATTTGATTCCTTGTTGATGGTTCTTGCATATTATACCCACATTTTATTATTTATATTTACATAGAGATCAATGATTTGCTCAAGGCATACTTTACGCCCACACAACCTATACTCAGTGTGACTAAAAACTGTACCATTAAATGTTCATTAATAAATCACTTCATTCAAAAACCACTCAAATTGTTTTATCAAATACATCATAAATCATGATATATGACCTTTTATTGATCACCAATAATATCAGTATATATAAAACATTTAATATATCACTAAACCACTATTATACTATCCCTTTTATTTGATTAATAAATTGTATCTCCTTTTATAGAATCAATTTATCCCCATTTATCAGTGACCCAAATAGTAATTTTGTTATGGTGTGAAACACGGTAATGAAAATGAATTTTCACCTTATGAAAAAATGCATCATAGCCTCAGAGATATGGGTCCCACATAATCACTTTTTCAAGAGGGTATAGTTAACTGAATTCTATGATCCATTCGATGACGTTGAAATGCTTCATTGTTTAATAACATTGACAATATTTTTTAAGACTTTAGATTTATTGGCACAAAATTGAACATCACAATCCCATTATCCACCTTCTACAGGATAAAATAATACCTAATTTCAATATGAATTGTCAAAGTGTGATGTACTAGATGTTTTCAATTATTTATTACACTTGAAAGAACACAATTTATTATGATTATATTCATCACTTCAACTCCCATATCATCATTATGTATCTTTATCATCAATAATTTCATGTAATCATGAGTATATATAATACATAGAGCTTCCTAAATACTCAAGGAAATACACATGATCCATATCCTAGTTGGTGAGGTATCTTTATGTTCATCGATGAGACACAGGTTCAAAACCATGTAGATGCATATTTATGGGGTAATGTAGCAGTACTATAGTAGAATTGTAGCCTTTCCATGTACTATAGAAGAACTGTACACTGTGTGGGTACAGTATCGAGTGTTGTAGCAGTTATTGTAGCATGTAATGTTTTGTACTCTAGCAGCTTGATCTATTCACCTAGGGCCACCGGTTTGGGCTTGGAGTCCTTAAGGCTTTCAGGCCACCGAGGCCTTCAGGTCAGTAGGACATTCGAGCCCCCTTTAAGGCCTTCGGGCCACCTCAAGGTCGTCAGGCCATATGCAGTTGCCCTAGACATACTCTAAAAAAATTAGCCCTAGAGAATAATTCAATGGAGGTGCACTCACTAGAGTATAGCCAAATGGATTTGTTAGAATGAGAGGATATGGCTATGCCATCGAGACCAGCATCTCCTTGCATGGTAATCCTATCCATACGACCATGCGAAGGTGGATAGATGCTATCACGATGCAGATGATGAGGAGGGGCAGTTTCTTGTAGATAGTCCGGTTCAATTACCTATAACTTTAGGGTCATGTAATATCCTAAGCCTATGGGCCATGTAATCTCCGATCCTATGGGCCTTGTAAGTGTACCCCCGTCCTCCCTTGAAAGGGGGGTTATCAAAAATCAATAAAAATGATGGCATTTAGGACATTCCGGCTAAATAATCAATGAAATGACATCACGATTATTATAGAGCCAAGGAATAAATAATCCACCATGATATAAGGCACCGCCTAAGGTTTATTTCTTATTATATATTGATCCTGACCTGTATACATCTTTATATCCCAATGACTCTTTTTATGATTTTCATTACACAAAAAGTAGAACATTATCATGCCCACGATATACCAATGTATTTTTATCACATCATGATAGTCTATTTATATGTTATTTATTTTTTATATTTATTTTTTATATTTGAATAAAGTAGTATTAGGAATTATCCCTGTCATGTATAACAGGATGCTGATGATTTTTCTAAAATCTATAACAATGAATATATTTCTTACATCATCAAATGATAACTCCATCTAGATAGCCACTAGAGTCATTATATATTAGATATTATCAATTTTAAATCTTATCAAGTCCTACATGGAATATTTAGATTGACAAATTAATGATCAATTGCTTCATTGTTTCACCTATAATATATATAAAAAGATTATTTTTCCAATCATTGCCATTTAAAACTAACATTTCATGTATTATTATATATGTTTGCTCTGAGCTTCAATTTATAATCCAAACATTATTTCATCTTCATACTCTAGTAGCATGATCCTTTGATTATTTAATTTTTTAAATATAGATTGTAATCAAATCCACCACACATGAATAACATGATTTATCAAAAAATGATCAATCCTTTAATAACATGATCATAATGCATACTTGATCCCATATAGTTCCATTCTTAGCTGCAAAAATATATTCAAAATTTCATTAATGAAAATACCATATGTATTATAAATATATGTATAATCTTCAAGAAACCCATTCAGGAATTCTGAATTGACATCCATCTAGAAAACAATAATTGTTTTTCACAATTATCTCCAAGAATAATCCAATTATCTCTTGCCTTAAAACTTGTTAAAATGTTTCAACCAATTCCAAACCATCAACATGGGAGTACCCTTTTCACAATAGTAATTCATTTATTCTAATCACAAAACCATCTTTATTCATATTTTTTGGAAATACTCATTTAGTATTGATTACATTCTTATATGTTGGACTAGAAATAGTACCCCCATGATGGATTAATATAAATTTGGTTATGATTTTCATCCATACACGAATTATAATTTATATCTCTATCAACTTACTCAAAAAATAAAGGCACTACCTATGATAAGATTGATTATTTATATACATTATTCATCAACCTAATTTTAACAGTTTCTATCTGATATTCAATTATGTTCTATCATTAATTTGAACACTTGTCATCTATCTTTATATAGAAACATATTTATGATCATCCTTTTCATTTTCTAAATGCCATATTAACTTTTCATCTAGAATTAAAACAACCCTTGATCTTATTTTATCTCCATTACTATCCTCTTTATAATAATAACGTATTTATCGATGATTCCTTACATTATCTACTATCATTAAATCATTTCATTCAAATATTATTCTCATATAATTATTAAAACATTTATACATCTTTATATTCCATTATTATCCATGGTATATGTATTCATATCCATGTTATTCATATTCAAGTATTAATCATTATTAGGAATGGAACATTTACATCCAAAGACATGAATCTTTTAAACATTGGATTCCTTCCAAACCAAAGCACAAATGATGCATTATCATACTTTTTACATAATAATGAATATTTGATGTATAGATTGATTCAATAATTAGTTCTCTCGAAAATAATCTTGGTTGGCCTTTCTAAATAATAAATTTCCTACCCATTTTGTGGATCCTCTGATTTATTATATAAACTACTCTATATTTATGGAGAGTTCTTACTATATTTCATGACACCTTATCAAATTTTTCTTGAGATAATCATTTATTTGTATATTTTTTTAACACTATTCCATTTTATGTTCATATGTTTTCAATTCAATAACCCCACATCATTAAAACAACCCAAAGATAATTAGTTATGTAGATGAACACATCCAATTTCTTAGTGAAGAATAAAACCCATGCCTTTTTTCTAAAATAATCAACAAATAAAACATAATATCTCCTTCCATAAATTATTTGTTTATGAAATAGGTCCACACACTTTAATAATTCCAAACTTAAGTACATTACGCATCCTTATCTATGATTCCTAGTATGTATTTTTAATTATATTCCCTTGTTTTCATGCATCACACATATGGGTATAATCACATGAATATATATGATGTAATTGAGTAGGAACACATTTCATAAGATCATTAAATGATGTTTGGATGAAATGACCAATTCATTTATGTCAAATCATGTTTTCTTCTTAAATTAAAAAAAATCACATATATTCATCTCAACATACAAGTTAGAGATTCCCATTCTTACAATTTCTGAGAAAAAAAATTGCACCACATTTTTATCGGATGAAAAATGATTTATTTGAATATCATATAGAATGTAATGAGTAACAAAATTGACATAGATTTAGTATGTTGTTACTGTGAAATTCAACAATAAAGAAATATTCACATCTCATTCCTTTCCCCTAACCATTTTTTTCTTGATCCAATAATTTTTATAACATCACCATGAACCAATATCAAAATACCTTCCTTATTGTATCTGATTCCTGCCACTAGTTCCTCATATAATGACAATTGGAAGGTTTATTCACTATCAATTATCCATACTCTAATATAATCTCATTCATTAAATAAAATATCAATGCCCACATCCTGTTCAACACTCTTCTTTTTTATCCATGTTTTTGACTTCATACATAGTACATATGGATAATGTTGATCATCCTAAATGAATTATTGACAAGCATAATCATGATGTGTTGAAATTTGATTTTTCATTTCCATTTTATTTGGAGATAAACATTTCTATTTCATATTTCCATATTCATTCTACATCATCACATTTCACTATTTTTCTAATGAGAAATATTTTAATATTTTTCTGAATCCTCTATATCTGAAATTCTGATCGTTTAATGAAATGTTGTAATATTGAGTTCAGAATTTCAAAATATATTGGTATTTTTTCCTTGGAATCCTATTGTCAATGGATTTATAATTTTTTGTGTGTTCCATTTCATAAATACAACAAAATCTAATCTAGGGTTCATTACTAAGTGTCACAACTACACTACTAGTTTTCCTTTTGTCTCTCAAAATCTTTTGGTTTTGATTCATACCCAAATCAATCTTTAGTATTGGGGTTGGTTCTTATGATATGACTACAACAATTATTGCTATATTTTTTCTATAAAGAACCTTGATTGTTTTGACTTCCAGATTTTTTGATTTCATCTCCTAAAATTTCATTTTCGGTTTCATCGGAGCATTGAAATATGCATTTCCATTTCAACTTTCATTTGTGGTTTCAATTGTTTCTCCCAATCTTTCACTATCCATTGAATGTTGACAACCTCGTCCTCAATATTTTCAATAATATTGCCTTGTTCATTCCTTGTATTATACAAAGCATCAATCACACTTTTCTTTTCATCAAATTTTAGCTTATGTTCACTAATAATATATGAGTTCTCTCTTCGGTGAATTATGATTTTAAATTTCATCTATCAGCTCAAAATTAGATTCTTTAGGACCCTCCATAATGTGATTGGCCGCACGAAGCTCCCATTTCGATTTCATTTATTAGATCTTCAAATGTATATCTCTACAAGTGAAGTTTAAAATTCGACATGAATGTCAACTCTTCCAATAAATTATACATTATCATTGTTAGTATCATTCAGTTATTAGCTTTTTATGAAAATATCCAACAAAATATCTTATGTATGGTCCTTGTAGTCCACCAACTCATCTTCCTCAGATTATTCTAAACTATTATCATCATTTGAAAATAGTCTCTTCTATTCAATGAAATTATTATAAACAATTCATACCATTGACATAGGCTGAAGAATTCTTCCAGGTACTTTTGACTTCATCCACATCATTTTACTAAATCATATTATGGAACCTTATTGGAAGATGTTTACCCATTTCATATTGATGACATGTATGTATGATTTTTCATTTGATATTTCTTTTTTTTCATTGTAAATTTGATAAAAAGAATGACATGAATTCATCTGTTTCTTATTCTTTCTTCCCGTATAAAATTTACATCATTTTTATTGATAGGAATTCCAATTATTTAGACATTTTCATCAAAAGGATAATTCTCATAGTTTCTATTATTATATAAAACATGAGTATTGTTTATACTATCCAATTTCAGATGCTTTGGACATTTATCTTCTAATACATAATCTTCCAGACTGAACCAAGGGGGATGTCTACTAACGATAAACATGACAATCATTAAATCATAAATAATATCTCAAATAACATGTATTTTTTTCAAAAAAATATTCACTCAGTCAAATAATTCATCAAAATAACCATTACGGTGCATTCTGATATACTAATTCTTTTAATAAAGAACATTCGGCCTTTCTTCCAAAACATTTGAGTCCCCCATATATATTATCATCGAAATTTATGACAAAAAATGTCGTGAATTGAATAAATGAACATTTATATGCATTTCATTATAAAGGATCCATGAAATTCATTGATTCCTTATGTTTCCATATCAAATTGCATTTAGTCACCTTCAAATAATGAACCACTATCGATATTGGCAGAAATTATATGAATCATTAATTTAAATACATCCGTTCCTAATATTTAAAAAAAGGTATGCTTCTGATTCTTCCAAAAATAAAAATTGATTACATTGATGAGTGAAATCCTTTGTTTGTTGACAACCAAAAATTCACCTATAGATAGAGAACCACATACTTTTAACATATACCTTCGATACAAATTTTCTACCCAACTTGGTTAAATAACATGACAGTGGAAGGATGAATAATGGATGGATAGATTAAAGCACTCACCACCTCAGATCGGGTATAGTCATTAAAAAAAAAAATATTCTCTTCCTTTACCATAGATAACTATGAACACCATTGAAATCATGCATGAGACATATAAATATTACTTTGTTCACTCTCACTAGGTGAATCTATAGAGAATAAAATAGAAATGTTCCAAAGTACCAAGTTAATTAATTCTTAATTATAATTCATGGCCCATGTTATATCACTTATATTCCCATTATCTTGAAATTTAAAATTTTTTGGGACATGTCAATACTTCCTAAGGGTCAATCCCTCAATCTCTATTTTTACGGCTCACTGTTGCTGGAATGGATCACCTACTTCCTCTTAGTATCTCACTATTCTGAAAAGGATCCACCTAAAATTTATGGACATTTAGTTCCCTTAAATAGACATAATGAATAAATAATCACTTAAACGTAGATGTTATGATGATGTTACACTTTCATCAAATTGATGAATAATAATTTACCACATATTTACTATGACATCCCTTTTCAAAAAAATCACAATGTTCACTAGCTTCGCAATGATATAAAAGAAATCATGATGAAACTTTATTTCATGAATATCCCTTATACTGCATGAAGAACTTTCCATTTATATAGATTACATAACCTTCATGAAGATCAATACTTTTAGTTAGATATTTATTTCAATGGTAAGCATCATTATCTTTGAAATGATTATAATTTTTTGTCTGCCTTTATACCCTTAAAGAATCACCTTCCATCAAATTCAATTCCCCAAGAACCAACTTCCTGAATCACAAAAAAAATTCAGATCCTTAGAATATTCTTTAAGTCTCACTTCCCTTGTAAATGGGTAAATTCTCTATAATATGTGATTCCTTAGATTCCAAAACCATCCATCAAAATCATCACCATTTAAAAAAGATATTTTACCTCTTTCATGATTTAACGAATTTCATGAATCACCATGGGAATTTAGAGTTCATGAAGATCCATATATTATTTGAGATTACCATCAATCCTTCACGCTTTCACAATGTTTATTCATGTT